>CM061062.1:118982207-119697873 GCA_030762895.1 Sophora flavescens
GTTTTTCTTTTTTTTTTTGATTAATTAGTGAGTTATTAATGTCTTAGTTTATCTATATGCAAATAAATAAAAAACAAGATCGTATCATTACAAGTGTTCATGATCCATTTTACCAATTTCAAAGTTAATTAGAAAAGTCTCAAGTTCTTAAAATTAGGCTAATAAATTATAGGGCACTCGTTAGCATTTTTCTTAATTATATTTTTCAAGTCGGCTTTAGTAAGACCTTGGGTTAGTCTGATTTGCTTGCTATTAATATGATATTTTAAAACTTGTGATTATATTTTAAAAAGTAACATTAAATTTAAGGATTTAATTATTATAAACTGTAAAAATATTATATTATCAAGTAATTATAAATTATTATATCATTAAGAATGTTTGACTCTTATAATGACTCTCTTAAAAGTTATACATAAAACGAATTATGATTGATTAGTATTATAAAAAGCTTTACACACATCATATCAAAATTAAATTCTAAATTTAAAACTTATTGACCAAAATTAATAGACATTATAATAATTTTATGTCGACTAATATTTCAAAATATATATGGTAAAACATCTATTGACTTTAATTTTTGACTTCTAGAAAATGTATCATACCTAAATTTATATATTTAATTTAAATATTGAATGGTATCAACTAGGCTCAATTATTCGTAGAACCAAGGCATTTCATATATAGATGTAAGGCTTCAACCAATAATTCGTTGAATCAGGAACCCGAATCAAATTAATTAAATTGGTTCCGTTTATTTTTTGTTCGTGTCCGAATCGAACCAAACAAAAACCGATGGTGATTTGTTCGAACCTCGAGTAGAAGGATTCGAGAACCCCACCAATATATATATCTATAGAAAGATATAAATATATATATATATATATATATAGATATATCTTAATATATATTTTAATATTTAATATATTTGGTATTTATATATATTTTGAAATTTAATAATTTTTGTGTCCAAACCGAACCAACTCGTCCTCGATTGATTCGGTTCGGTTTAGGTTTTGTAAGAAAATTGCTTAAAACCGAATCAAACCATTTTTTATTGGCTCGGATTTTTTCTTCACCTAAAATTGAATATATCATTATTCCGATTCGCTGATTGATAGCTGACCTCAGTCACTACACAAACACCCTCCAAAATCCCACGTTCTTCAAGACCAACACAAGACAAAAGAGGCCTAAAATTAGGTGAGATCTCAAAATAAACACGTCATGAGTTGTGCTCTCATATGTTCCATTTTTGATAGATATCACATAATTTTTGTTATCGGCTATATAGGGGTTGAGGACCTAAAGCAATGATTTATTTGGCATCGGTCCTTGCATTCTTTCACTAGGGGCCCCATAATTTTCCTACCTTATATATATATATATATATATAACGTGTGGAAATTTTATGTTTTACCTCTAATACGGCCTCACCCACCATACATGTTATCCCTACCCTTTCTTATCTCTCCCACTCATCTGCAGACTTCATCTTCTCTGATCTCATATATTCACCGATGGAGATGGCACGACGACATGGTTGCAGCTAGTAGTGGGAGGACGTGGTTGGTCGTGATGGCTTGGTGGAAGAAGGGTAAAAATGTAAAAATAACGTCCCATACACTATTCATTTTCTTTGCAGAATTGAAGAGAAAAAAGTTCAAGTGGGCCCCATGTCTTTTTTTTTTCTCCTCACTTTTTTGAGATCAATATGCTCATTTCTTTGTTTAATCTGATTTTTTTTAAAATTTATTCATTTATTATTTTTCCTTTGTTTTATTTGTTAAAATAAATAAAATGAAAAATATATAAAAATGGAATTACTTATAAATAATTTTGGAATTGCCTAATAATAATATTGTTATATATTAATAATAATAAGGGAATTCTCGACTATAATAATAATATCAAGAACAATTTTTTAATTATATTTTCGAGAAGTGTATATATAAAAAAATAAGTAAGAGATAGAGATAAAATTTTCTTTTGAAAGGAATAATTATAATAATTAAGAGGCATATATTATGCCTACTTTATTTCCACGTATGAATCCAGGTATGTCATTTGATTACATATATGCCAAAGATCGAATTAGGAACAATCTTATCAAGGGAATTCTTTTTGGACATCTTCATAGGATTTTGAAGAATATTTTCCTTCCAACCGATCACATTGACAGATATGGCCAACGCAATAACAGTGCGGCGGCCCATCTGTGTCTTTAAAGCACTTTTGATCCAACTCACCGAAATGGTTAGTTTCTGCGTCTGCTTCTTTAGCTTCAAACTTCACACCTAAAATTCATTGATTCCATTTTTTCTAATTAACTGGATTGCTATATGTTAATATTAATACAAATTTACATAAATGTAAGAATGTGATATATATTCTTCAAAAAAAAAAAATTGAATGTGATATATTAAAAATAAAATAAAATAACTACATGAAGATTTTATCGGAGAAAGAAAATTACCTGAAGCAAATACTAAGACGAGGACAAAGAAAGCCAGATTGACCAAGACTTATCCATGTTTTGTTGGATATAGTGATGTGATGATGTCTTCTGCTTGCTTGGCCTCACAGTATGAACATTTATAAATGAAGCATGTATTCTTTTCTGAGAAAAAAGAAGTTTTTTTTTTATTAAACAATTGCATCAAATACAAATTTTTTAAATAAAAATTCTCCTGCATCCCTCATGTCTCTATTTTAAACAAAAAAGTCCCAAACTTTTTGGTCAATATATAAGTAAATTTCAACTACTTCTATCCAATTTAATGATGTTATTCCCAAAATACCATTCATTTAATACAAATTTTGTTTTACAATGATTCATTTTATTCCCAACAACGCAAGCTTAATAAATAAGTTGAATGATAATTTAGATAACAAACTTAATTTTTAAATAAGATTAACAATATTAAATGAGATTAACTACCCATCTTAATATGTGTGTTATATTTAATTTTTGCTTATAATAGAGACTGGAGTGATAACACTTTTTTTTACAGTATAACACTTTAACGGATCTGTTTATTGATATATTACTAGTGTTTTTTATCCATACGTAACGCACGGGTAGTTTTTCAATAAAAATGATGTTATAATATTTAATTTTACTTTTATTTATAATTATGTTTCATCTTTAAATATATTTATATTATGACTACACACTTTAATCATGATTATAAACACATTTAAAATGACAGTTTCGTGTTAATACCAGGATAAAAGAGAACATTTATCTAGACATTAAATTTTTAAGTATATAATACGTATGAAAATAACATTGAACTAATAAATTTATTTTCTAGATGATAAATGAATAATGTTAATATAATATGTTTTGTAAATAAAATAATTTCACAAATTATAGTGTATATAAAATGTTGTATTTATATATAGGTGAAATAATAGATAGACCTCATTGCAGTCCTTTAAAGCCTCAATAATCTTTTGAAGAGTAACCCATAAGAAGCTGGTCGCGCTGTCGCGCACGCACCAAAAAGCGAGCGGGTTTATAAAACTGTAGTTTAGGGCGACAACTCGGATGTCGTCTCACAAGGACTCTTGAAGTGTTATTTATCACAAAAATCAGTTTTGGGGGGGTTTGGTTTGAAATTCAATTAAGAAAACAAAGCAATAAAACAGAGCAGTTGAAGAGATAATCAAATAGCTAAAGACGATTAATCTACTGTTCTCGATTTCCCAACTATCATCGGTTCATGCAATTTCCAAGCCCTAAGCAGATTCTAATCCCCTCCCGGTTGTAGCAACAATTTACAAGCGAAATCACTACTACAGATATATGTTCCTATTCCCGAATTAAGCAAACGGGGTTAAGCCCTTCGTGAACTAAGCGAACACAAATTGAACACACGCGAATTAAGCAAACGCGATTAAATATAGGAACATAACATCACCGAAAACAAATCAACACAACACAATATACTCCTGAATTAAGCAAACAGAAATATATAGCATGGCATTGAAAAGGGAAAAGCATACAAAACAGGAATTACAAGAACCTCAAGTGTAGTGGAAATCGATTACAATAGATTAATCTAAGAAAATCAGTTCTCCATGGAAAAACGAAACACAGAAAAATGTAAAAACAATGGAGAAGCAAAAGTTCCTCTAATCTGCCCAGAACAGACTTTTATAATATTCAGAAACTGAGCCCACTCGCGAGGCGAACCCTTAATCGCGAGGCGAATATTGTGAAGAGTCAGCAACGTTTGGTCTTCTCGCGGGGCGAAGTACTGCTCGCGTGGCAAGGAATGGAAGAGTCACGGCTTCTGGTCTTCAGTCTCGCGAGGCGAGACATGGATCCGCGAGGCGACACAGAACGGATTGCATTTCTCTGGAACAGTCAGCTATCAGGGTCGCGAGGCGAGGTGTTGTTCGCGGGGTGAACCAGAGAGGATGACATTTTTGCTGTTCAGCTGGCTTTCAGGTTTGCGAGGCGAGAAGATTCTCACGAGGCGAACATCTCCAGACTTGAAATTTCCCTGATTCTTTATTCCCTTGACTTCTAACTTAACCTGAAAACAATAAAATAGCCATAAGTGCTTTATTTGACTCAAAACTGGCTAAATTAACCTAAAACTACTCAAACGACTCAAAATGTTGCTTAAGGACAATCAAGTCTAATTTGGGTGAAAATGAGATATAATTAGCACAAAACCCTGGTCATACTAGCCATAAAACTAGATGAGCCAGAGGCTTATCAAAATACCCCAAACTTAAACTTTGCTTGTCCCCAAGCAAACTAAAACTCAAAAATCAAAAAGACTCAAGACATGACAGGCTTAAGGATTCAATCAACTCTGCACAGATTTCAAGCAATATATCAAAATAGTTTTCTTCAATATTCCCCCCTTTTCAAACAAAGCAATTCCCCACAATCATTTATTCTGAACAATTGAGAAATTAGTCATTCAAACAATCAATAATCTAAGCAAGGGATCCAAGTTACACACAAGAGGGAGATCACCAAATTCAAACAACTGCCTTCCTCACAAGGGAGTTTAGTGTTTCACTCAATCGCTCAGTTTGTCTAGGTTATCAACATTTCACTCAATTTCACTTTTCAAGAACACTTCCCATAAATTTGATTTTCATCTCCAAATGATTCCCACAGAAAACATGCATGCAACATCAAAAGGTCTTTTATGGTTGTAATGGGGCCTGGCTAAAGGTAGGATATACAAGGGTACTAGGCTGAGGTCTCTAGGAACTAAGAGAGCATGAACAATGTGATACAATGAAATTCCACTCAAGTCCCTTTTTCCATGTTTCTTTATGCTTTGGGTGACTACAGCCTTTTTTTTTTAGATAATCTTTTTTTTTCTTTTAACATTTTTACACTTTTCTCTTTTTTTTTCCTTTTTTTTCTGCTTTTCTTTTCTTTTTTTCTTTTTGCCTTTGGCTCCAACCTTTTTATTTTTTTTTTTCAATCCCAAACAACACATTACACCTTGTAGCCACCCCAAACTTAGTTTCTTGCAACCAATCTCTTAATAAGATTCCATGCTCTCCTAATCCTAAGATCGGGTTAACATGGTTTTTCAAATTTTAGGCTCATAACATAAGGTTAACAAGAATTAACAGGCTAATTAGGCTCAAAGGGGCTAACTAGGGAACATGCATTAGGGATGGTTATTTTTAGGCTAAGTAGCTATTTACAAAGAAAATGCCTAAATCATCTGAAGCAAACACATAAACATGCAAACCATAAAGAGATTCAAGCAAATTCGGGAAAGTGCAACTTAAAAGTGATTTCACACAGTTTAAAACATGTTGGAGGCTCAAATCCTCACCTGGACATTTCTGCAAATTGTTTGACAGAGATTCTATCCTTAGTATGTTCTTCCTATCACCCCAAACTTATCATAAATCATGCCATCACAGCAAAATCTCAAAGTTCAGTTTTCAATCACATGGGGATCACTTTTCAAAAACAAAAAAAATTTTAGCCTAGGGGGAATCATCACATCAATCATGCAATCAATCTGTGCAAAATCAATCAAATTCAATCAAGCTCACCGACCAAAGACACATACAATTTATTCAAGAGCTAAAAGAAAGACAAGACAAAACAAAACTACAACTAGTTCCCTCCCCCACACTTAAAACGTACATTGTCCCCAATGAAACAACATAACTATAAAATCAGAGTGAGGGAAAGGAAAGGGTGCTCCCTGATCAAGTGGCAGTATAGGTGGGAGCTTCCAAGGAGAGCTCCTCAACATTAGCATCCGCAGGAACACCAGCAGCCACACCATGGAATGGCTTCAGCCTCTGCCCGTTAACCTTGAAGGACTTGTTGGTACCTGCACTTTTAATCTCTACTGCACCATAAGGAAAAACGTTAGTAACAACAAAGGGGCCATCCCATTTGGACCTAAGTTTCCCAGCCATCAATTTCAGGTGGGAATTAAACAATAAGACTTGCTGGCCCACAGAAAATGTTTTCCTAGTAATCATCTTATCATGAAAATATTTTGTTTTCTCTTTATAAATCCGGGAGCTTTCATAGGCTTCTAGCCTAAGCTCCTCAAGCTGCTGCAACTGGAGTTTCCTTTCAATACCATCTTTTTTCATTTCCAAGTTACAGCACTTGACTGCCCAATATGCACGGTGCTCAACTTCCACCGGGAGGTGACATGCCTTACCAAATACAAGCCTGAAGGGGGACATCCCTATTGGCGTCTTGAAAGCGGTCCTCTGAGCCCATAGTGCGTCTTCCAGACGGCGGCTCCAGTCCTTCCTATTCAGCTGCACCATTTTCTCTAGGATCTGCTTGATCTCCCTGTTTGATATCTCAGCCTGGCCATTGGTCTAGGGATGATAAGCAGTGGAAACTCTATGCACAACTCCATATTTCCTGAGTAAGGCTTCCATGGTGCGGTTGCAGAAGTGAGTGCCCTGGTCACTGATAATAGCCTGAGGTATGCCAAACCTGCAAAAAATGTTGGACCTAACAAATTTTGAAACAACTTTAGCATCGTTAGTCCTAGTGGGTATAGCTTCCACCCACTTTGAAACATAGTCAACAGCCAAAAGAATGTACAGAAAACCAAAAGAAGCAAGGAAAGGACCCATAAAGTCGATTCCCCAAACATCAAAAACCTCACAAAAAAGCATGGGCTGCTGAGGCATCTCACTCCTACGAGTGATGGCAGGGCCTGTTGTTTGACATTCCTTACAATTCCGGTAGACCTCATAGGCATCTCTAAAAAGTGTGGGCCAGTAGAACCCAGAATCTAGGACTTTTCTTGCTGTCCTCTGTGGTCCAAAGTGTCCCCCTACTTGAGAGGCATGAGAAAAGTGTAGGATGGACTCCTTCTCATAATCGGGGACACACCTCCGAATCACCTGATCACTGCAAAACTTCCAAAGGTACGGATCATCCCACACATAGTACTTTGAATCACTCTTGAGCTTGTGGATCTTGGATCTACTTGTACCTGCAGGAACAACACCAGCAACAAGAAAGTTAACAATGTCAGTAAACCAGGGGGTTACCCCTTGCAGATGTAGAAGCCGTTCATCCGGAAAATCATCTTGGATGGGAGAAGGATCCTCATCCCTTGCTATTCGGCTCAAGTGATCGGCGACCAGATTTTCAGCTCCACTCATGTCTTTTATCTCCACATTGAACTCTTGGAGCAAAAGCATCCACCGAATCAGTCTTGGCTTTGCTTCTGGTTTCTTTAACAGGTACTTCAGAGCTGCATGGTCAGTGAAAACAATAACCTTTGAACCTAGCAAATATGACCTAAATTTATCAAGTGCAAACACAACATCTAGCAGTTCTTTTTCAGTGGTGGTGTAATTTGATTGTGCAGCATCTAATGTCCTAGAAGCATAATGAATTACATGGGCAGCCTTGCCCACCCTTTGTGTCAGAACCGCTCCCACAGCAAAATTAGAAGCATCACACATGAGTTCAAAAGGGAGGGTCCAGTCAGGGGGCTGGATGATGGGGGTAGAGATCAATGCTCTTTTCAGGTAGTCAAATGCCTTCTTGCAGTTGTCATCAAAATGGAACATGGCATCATTCTTCAGCAGGTTTGACAATGACAGGGCTATCTTGCTGAAGTCCTTAATGAAGCGCCTGTAGAAACCTGCATGGCCAAGGAAAGAACGGATCTCGCGTACGCAAGATGGGTAAGGCAATGAAGAAATCACATCAATTTTTGCAGGATCTACGGAAATACCCTCTTTAGAAATAACATGACCCAAAACAATCCCCTGTTCTACCATAAAGTGACATTTTTCATAGTTCAAAATCAGATCAGTCTCAATGCATCTTTCTAGAACTAAACTCAGACTATGCAGACATGCATCAAATGAGGAGCCATATACAGTGAAGTCATCCATGAACACTTCCATGCAATTTTCAATAAATTCAGTAAAAATGCTAAGCATGCATCTTTGGAAAGTGCCAAGAGCATTACAAAGGCCAAATGGCATCCTCCTATAGGCAAACGTGCCGAAGGGGCACGTGAAAGTGGTCTTTTCCTAATCCTCAGGGGCAATATTGATCTGGAAGTACTCGGAAAAGCCATCAAGAAAACAGTAATGAGATTTACCATCCAGCCGTTCCAGCATCTGATCTATGAACGGCAAAGGAAAGTGATCCTTTCTGGTGGCCTGGTTCAACTTCCTATAATCTATACAGACTCGCCAGCTATTCTGGACTCTAGTGGGTACAAGCTCATTATTATCATTTCTTACCACAGTGAGGCCAGATTTCTTGGGTACAACTTGCACTGGACTTACCCAAGTACTATCAGAGATGGGGTATATGATACCTGCCTGCAGAAGTTTAGTCACCTCTTTCTTCACCACATCCAGAATCAATGGATTGAGCCGCCTTTGGGCCTGTCTAACTAGTTTAGCCCCATCCTCCAACATAATTCTATGCATACATCTGGAGGGGCTAATTCCTGGGATGTCAGCTAAGGTCCACCCAATCGCCTTCTTGTGCTTCTTCAGAACCTCCAGTAGTTTGGCTTCCTGGTCAGAGTCAAGGCTGGAAGAGATAATGACTGGAAGTTGTTCATTTGTCTCCAAGTAAGCATACTTCAGGTTCCCAGGAAGTGGCTTGAGCTCTAAGGAGGGTGGCTGCTCAATGGATGGTACATTTGGAGTAGCCATGATGTCAAGGACTTCTGCTGAACAGACAGCTTCACTCTCACTATCACCCTGCAGAGTTGAATCAAGAAACTCAGCACAAACAGCACATGGGTTAGTGTTAGTACAATCAGTACATGAATATAAATCATCAAAACCAGAAATAAATGGAAAATCAGAAACAAGGTCCTCATGGGTATCATCAATGATCTCAGAAAGCAACTCTAATTGGAAAATCGAGTGCTCCTCCAGTGGATGTTTCGTAGCATCAAAGATGTTAAACCTTGCCACAATATCACCAAACTCCATAGACATGGTCCCATCATTAACATCAATCTTAGTCTTAGCTGTCTTCATGAATAGTCTGCCCAGGATTATTGGTGATCTACTGGAATTTGTCTCTCCTTCCATGTCTAGGATGTAGAAGTCAGCAGGGAAAATTAACTCATCAACTTGCACCAGCACATCTTCTACCATTCCCATGGGGCGGGCACTGGTCCTGTTGGCCAACTGGATAGTGAGACCTGTATACTGCAAGGGACCAAGATCAAGGTTATTGAAAATAGAGGTGGGCAAGACATTTATGGAGGCTCCCAAATCCAACATGCAATTTTCAAATTTTCTGTCCCCAATAGTGCATGGAATAGTAAAAGTGCCTGGATCCTTGCACTTATGTGGTAGTGCCTGAGTAGGGGCTGAAACAGTAACTCTTTCAGGTGCAGGCTTAGACTGGATAAGAGCTGAAACATTTCTTCCCAAATTAACTCTCTCATTACCCTTCAACTTTCTCTTGTTGGTGCATAGATCCTTCAGAAATTTTGCATACTTGGGCACCTGCTTGATCACATCTAGAAGGGGAATATTCACAGCTACCTTTCTGAACACATCTAAAATCTCCCTCTCCTTATCTTCCCCACCAATCTTCTTATTTTTCTGTACTCTCTGTGGAAAGGGGATCGGTGGTATGTACACTTTCTCAGCTTCAACATCAACAGTAGGCTCAGGAGTTACCTCAACAGTTTCTTCAACTTTTCCAGAGGTTGCCTCAACAACTTTTCCAGATCTCAGAGAAATGGCACTCACATTAGGATTGGAGACATTGGGATTTATCACTGTTTGTGCCGGCAGTTGACTGGATCCTTGAGCTTGCTGTATGTTGTTTATGGAAGTGGCAAGCTGCCCAATCTGTGTCTGCAAGGCTTGAATGGTAGCACCCGTCCGCTGCTGAAACTGTCCAATCTGTGTGTTCAAAGTCTGAATACTTGTCTGTGCTTGCTGCTGAAACTGGAGATTATTTGCTGCCAATTGCTTGACCATGTCCTCTAGGGAAGGTTTGGAAGGTGCAGAAGTGGTCACTTGAGGAGGATTCTGTGGTGCTGCCATCGGTTGTTGTTGGGATGAGTTCCCATACCGAAGATTAGGATGATTCCTCCAATTGGGGTGTGGTCGCGCTGTCGCCACGCGCCAAAAAGCAAGCGATTTACAAAATAATGTAGATAGGGAGAGACAACTCGGATATCGTCTCTCAAGGACTCTTAGGTTGCTATTATTAACAGAAAATCAGTTTTGGGGGGTTTGGAGTGAATGCAAATAAGAAACAAAGCAAAACAAACAGAGCAGTTGAAAAGCTTATCAAATATCTAAAGACGATTAATCTACTGTTCTCAAATTCCCAACTATCATCGGTTCATGCAAGTTCCAAGCCCTAAGCAGATTCTAATCCCCTCCCGGTTGTAGCAACAATTTACAAGCGAAACCACTACTACAGATATATGTTCCTATTCCCGAATTAAGCAAACGGGGTTAAGCCCTCATGAACTAAGCGAACATGAATGAACACACGCGAATTAAGCAAACGCGATTTGATATAGGAACATAACATCACCGAAATAAATCAATACAACACTATACACTCCTGAATTAAGCAAACAGAAATATATAGCATAGCATTGAAAAGGGAAAAGCAAGTAAAATAGGAATTACAAAACCTAAAGTGTGATGGAAATCGATTACAGTAGACTAATCTAGGAGACTAGCTCTCCATTACAGAAATAAACACAAAAGTAAAGAAAAGAAAAGAAAATAAACTACTGAAACTACTACTACTCACTCCTACTGTGTCTAACTACCAGTTCTGCCTTCAAACAGGCTTATATACAACTTCTGGTTTCCGTGGACTCGCGAGGCGAACACTGTCTCGCGAGGCGAATATCATGAACAGTCTGCATCGTTTGGTCTTCTCGCGAGGCGAAGAACGTCTCGCGTGGCGAGGAATGGAAAAGTCATGCCTTCTGGTCTTCATCCTCGCGAGGCGAGTCAGATGTTCGCGAGGCGACACAGAAAGGATTGCAAATTTTCTGGCACAGTCACCTTCAGGTTCGCGGGGCGAATGCCTTCTCGCGGGGCGAAAGCTCCAGAATTATTTCTTTTTATTAACCTGAAAACAGAAAATAGCATAAGTGCTTTATTTAACTCTAAATCAACTAAATTAATCTAAAAATACTTTACAGACTCAAAATGCTGCTTAAAGACAATCTAGTCTAATTTAGGCGAAAATGAGATATATTTAGCACAAAGCCAAGGTTTTTCTAGTTATAAAACTAGATTAGCCAGAGGCTGATCAAAATACCCCAAACTTAAACTTTGATTGTCCCCAAGCAAACTAAAACTCAAAAATCAAAAAGACTTAAGACCTGGCAAGCTTAAGGATTCCATCAACCTTGCACAAATTTCAAGCAATTTCATCAAAATGATTTTCCCTTCAATGTTCCCCCCTTTCAAACAAAGTAATCCCCACAATCATTTATTCTAAACATTTGAGAATTTCATCATTCAAACAATCAGTAATCTAAGCAAGGGATCCAAGTTACACACAAGAGGGAGATCACCAAATTCAAACAACTGCCTTCCTCACAAGGGCATTTAGTGTTCACTCAATCGCTCAGTTTGTGTCAGGCTAACAACATTTCCCTCAATTTCACTTTTAAGAGCACTTCCCATAAATTTGATTTTCATCTCAAAATGATTCCCACAGAAAACATGCATGCAACATCAAAAGGTCTTTTATGGGTTGTAATGGGGCCTGGCTAAGGGTAGGATATACAAGGGTACTAGGCTGAAGACCCTAGGAACTAAGAGAGCATGAGCTTTTTACACTTTGAATTTCACTCAAGTTCCTTTTTTTTTCATTTTTCTTTATGCTTTTGAGTGACTACAACCTTTTTATTCAAATAGCCTTTTTGACATTTTTTTTTCTTTTTTTTCTTTTTTTTTTTCAAGTTTTTTTATTATATTTTTTTTCTTTTTCTCAATCCCAAACAACACATTACACCTTGTAGCCACCCCAAACTTAATTTCTTGCAACCATTCTCTTGCTAAGATTCCATGCTCTCCTAATCCTAAGATCGGGTTAACATGGTTTTTCAGATTTTAGCTTATAACATAAGGTTATCAAGAATTAACAGGCTAATTAGGCTCAATGGGGCTAACTAGGGAACATGCATTAGGGATGGTTATTTTTAGGCCAAGTGGTTAATTACAAAGAAAATGCCTAAATCATTTGCTACACACACATAAACATGCAAACCATAAAGAGATTCAAGCAAATTCGGGAAAGTGCAACTTGAAATTGATTTCACACAGTTTAAAACATGTTGGAGGCTCAAATCCTCACCTGGACATTCATGCAAATTGTTTGACAGAGATTCTATCCTTAGTGTGTGCTTCCTATCACCCCAAACTTATCATAAATCATGCCATCACAACAAAATATCTCAAAATTCAGTTTTCAATTTTTCAAGTGGGGATCAAATTTTCAAAAATTTCAAATCCTAGGGGGAAACAATCACAAAATATCATGCAATCAATCTATGCAACTTCAATCAAATCCAGCAAACTTGCCAACACAAGACTCAACACAACTCCTGAGCTTCTCAAATTATTCAGGAGCTTTATTGAAAACAAAACAGAAATAAAGCAAGCATAATTAAAAGGAAAAGGTTTAGAGAAAACTCATTGAGGGGAGGTTCCACCAGGATCCCACTGTCTGTGATACAGTGGCCACGGAATGCTCAAATTGCAGTATGGTCCTCTCGGATCCCATGGCCAACAACATAAGTATGAGAGCGGGTGCCTGATAATCTTGGTGACTCCGCCAAGTGCGGCGGACTTCTCACTCCCTATCAGGTCACAATTGACTTCCTTCTCAACTTTGTCCATAAAATCCTCCCAATAGAAGTGGGATTCAACCTCTTGGACTGGCCATGATGCAAAATACAGAGGCTTGAACTCCATCACCGGTTGTTCCACAGTGGAAGGTGGCTGCTCAATGGATGGTACATTTGGAGTAGCCATGATGTCAAGAACCTCGGCTGAACAAACAGCTTCACTCACACTATCACCCTGCAAAATAGAGTCAAGAAACTCAGCACAAACAACACACGGGTTAGTGTCAGTACAGTCAGTACATGTAGTAACAGAAACTGAATTAGTAGAGGTCTGAATGTGTGGACTTTCAGCACACAGTTCATCCATCCTATCACTGCCAACACATGCATCTAATTCCGAAGGTTCATCGTTATCCTCAAGCTTATTGCCTTGATTGTTAGGACGGATTGCATAGCATCGAGGAAAATAAGTATCTTCTGTCAGAATGGGGCATGCCTCATACAGGTGCTTAGGTGAGCCGCACATGCCACAAAACCTTCGCTGCTGAAACAATTGCTTCAAATAAGTGAGCCTATCCATTCCATCAAAATTAGGATAATTTGTGTATGGTGGTGGTTTATAATCAACATTAGGCATATCACCAAACAGTAATTTATCCATAACAGTACTAAGATCCATAATCAGACAAAGCAGACAAAACTAATTCAGCAAAGAGAGTTTTTTTTTCTGTCAATAACAACAAGAGTCCCCGGCAACAGCGCCAATTTTTTTGGTCGCGCTGTCGCCACACGCCAAAGAGCAAGCGATTTACAAAATAATGTAGATAGGGAGCGACAACTCGGATATCGTCTCTCAAGGACTCTTAGGTTGCTATTATTAACAGAAAATCAGTTTTGGGGGGTTTGGAGTGAATGCAAATAAGAAACAAAGCAAAACAAACAGAGCAGTTGAAAAGCTTATCAAATAGCTAAAGACGATTAATCTACTGTTCTCGAATTCCCAACTATCATCGGTTCATGCAAGTTCCAAGCCCTAAGCAGATTCTAATCCCCTCCCGGTTGTAGCAACAATTTACAAGCGAAACCACTACTACAGATATATGTTCCTATTCCCGAATTAAGCAAACGGGGTTAAGCCCTCATGAACTAAGCGAACATGAATGAACACACGCGAATTAAGCAAATGCGATTTGATATAGGAACATAACATCACCGAAATAAATCAATACAACACTATACACTCCTGAATTAAGCAAACAGAAATATATAGCATAGCATTGAAAAGGGAAAAGCAAGTAAAATAGGAATTACAAAACCTCAAGTGTGATGGAAATCGATTACAGTAGACTAATCTAGGAGACTAGCTCTCCATTACAGAAATAAACACAAAAGTAAAGAAAAGAAAAGAAAATAAACTACTGAAACTACTACTACTCACTCCTACTGTGTCTAACTACCAGTTCTGCCTTCAAACAGGCTTATATACAACTTCTGGTTTCCGCGGACTCACGAGGCGAACACTATCTCGCGAGGCGAATATCATGAACAGTCTGCATCGTTTGGTCTTCTCGCGAGGCGAAGACCGTCTCGCGTGGCGAGGAATGGAAAAGTCATGCCTTCTGGTCTTCATCCTCGCGAGGCGAGTCAGATGTTCGCGGGGCGACACAAAGGATTGCAAATTTTCTGGCACAGTCACCTTCAGGTTCGCGGGGCGAATGCCTTCTCGCGGGGTGAAAGCTCCAGAATTATTTCTTTTTATTAACCTGAAAACAGAAAATAGCATAAGTGCTTTATTTAACTCTAAATCAACTAAATTAACCTAAAAATACTTTACAGACTCAAAATGCTGCTTAAAGACAATCTAGTCTAATTTGGACGAAAATGAGATATATTTAGCACAAAGCCAAGGTTTTTCTAGTTATAAAACTAGACTAGCCAGAGGCTGATCAGGGTGGTACCTATTTGTGGAGAGGTCAGGAGTGTTGTACCGGTTCTGACTGTTTCCTTGATTGTAAGGATGGACTGCATAAGCCTGAGACAATTCAGTAGCCGACCCTTCTCTCAGAATGGGGCATGCATCAAACGGGTGCTCAGGAGAGTTACACATGCCACACAACATCGCCTACTGAACCTTATCCATTGCCAATTTCTCCACCAAAGAAGTGAGCCTATCAATTCTATCATCACGATCCTGGTTGGAAGAAGAACTGTGGACCTCATGCACACCTCTTGTCTCAACAGAATTTCTTCTGGTAGTAAACTGCTGGGAGTTCGGTGACATATTTTCAATTAATTGCTTGGCAGCAGCTGGAGTCTTATCAACAAGCGCTCCCCCACTAGCAGCATCCACAATATTTCTATCCATCGGCAGTAACCCTTCATAAAAATACTGGATAAGCAGCTGTTCAGAAATCTGATGCTGGGGGAAACTGGATATCAACTGCTTGAATCTCTCGCAATATTCAGTCAATGACTCGTTTCCTTGTCTGATGCCACATATTTCCTTCCGGATTGATGCAGCTCTGGAGGCAGGAAAATATTTCTCTAGGAAGAGCTTCTTCAAATCGTTCCAGATAGTAATAGAGTTTGGCTCAAGATATAACAGCCAATCCTTTGCAGCGCCCTGTAGTGAAAACGGAAAGGCTTTCAGTTTAATGTGATCCTCAGTTACTCCCTCTGGTCTCAAGGTTGTGGAGCAGACAACCTGGAATTCCTTCAAATGCTTGTGTGGGTCCTCACCTGCAAGACCATTAAACCTTGGCAACAAATGGATTAGACCAGATTTTAATTCAAAAGGAGTGACAACACCAGAATATTCAATACACAATCCATTATAGTTAACATCAGGGGCAGCAAGCTGTCTTAATGTCCTTTGGTCACCCATGTTATCAAAAACAGTCTTAGAATTAGAATCACTACTAGTACTAACCCGAATTGCTCTACGGCGTGTGTGCAGTGTTCTTTCAATTTCAGGATCAAAATCACACAGTTTAGGGCAAGTAGACCTAGTAGCCAGACCAATTCAAAACAAAAACGAAAATAAAAGACAAAGAAGAAAAAAAAAATGTGAAAATAACAAACAAGAGTCCCCGGCAACGGCGCCAAATTTTGGTCGCGCTGTCGCGCACGCGCCAAAAAGCGAGCGGGTTTATAAAACTGTAGTTTAGGGCGACAACTCGGATGTCGTCTCACAAGAACTCTTGAAGTGCTATTTATCACAAAAATCAGTTTTGGGGGTGTTTGGTTTGAAATTCAATTAAGAAAACAAAGCAATAAAACAGAGCAGTTGAAGAGATTATCAAATAGCTAAAGACGATTAATCTACTGTTCTCGATTTCCCAACTATCATCGGTTCATGCAATTTCCAAGCCCTAAGCAGATTCTAATCCCCTCCCGGTTGTAGCAACAATTTACAAGCGAAATCACTACTACATATATATGTTCCTATTCCCGAATTAAGCAAACGGGGTTAAGCCCTTCGTGAACTAAGCGAACACGAATTGAACACACGCGAATTAAGCAAACGCGATTAAATATAGGAACATAACATCACCGAAAATAAATCAACACAACACAATATACTCCTGAATTAAGCAAACAGAAATATATAGCATGGCATTGAAAAGGGAAAAGCATACAAAACAGGAATTACAAGAACCTCAAGTGTAGTGGAAATCGATTACAATAGATTAATCTAAGAAAATCAGTTCTCCATGGAAAAACGAAACACACAGAAAAATGTAAAAACAATGGAGAAGCAAAAGTTCCTCTAATCTACCCAGAACAGACTTTTATAATATTCAGAAACTGAGCCCACTCGCGAGGCGAACCCTTACTCGCGAGGCGAATATTGTGAAGAGTCAGCAACGTTTGGTCTTCTCGCGGGGCGAAGTACTGCTCGCGTGGCGAGGAATGGAAGAGTCACGACTTCTGATCTTTAGTCTCGCGAGGCGAGACATGGATCCGCGAGGCGACACAGAACGGGTTGCATTTCTCTGGAACAGTCAGCTATCAGGGTCGCGAGGCGAGGTGTTGTTCGCGGGGCGAACCAGAGAGGATGACATTTTTGCTGTTCAGCTGGCTTTCAGGTTCGCGAGGCGAACATCTCCAGACTTGAAATTTCCCTGATTCTTTATTCCCTTGACTTCTAACTTAACCTGAAAACAATAAAATAGCCATAAGTGCTTTATTTGACTCAAAACTGGCTAAATTAACCTAAAACTACTCAAACGACTCAAAATGTTGCTTAAGGACAATCAAGTCTAATTTGGGTGAAAATGAGATATAATTAGCATAAAACCCTGGTCATACTAGCCATAAAACTAGATGAGTCAGAGGCTTATCAGAAGCCCTCACCCAACATTACTTCGGAACTTCAATGAGAGACAAAATCAGGATAATATCAGATTCACAAAGTCGGCATAATATAAAAAGAAAATAAATATCACTACCTCCAATCCATATTATGAGAAACAACCCTAAATCACAGAGACCAATGAAAGGTTTTAAAATGAGCTAATTGTAATTAATACTCATAGATTTCCAAAAATATCCCTTATAATTTATCAGATTCAATATTCTATATCGATGAACCAACTCACTTGCATGTAAAAATGATATATCTCGTAAACATAAATCATATTATAAATAAGGGTAATATTGGAAATTAACATTTAATATATGTGAAAATTGATGTATGTTTCTATCTTTTGGACTAAAAAAAAGACTAATTTATTTCTTATAATATGGTTCGGAGGGAATAGTTACTTTTAGAATATATATATATATATATATATATATATATATATATATATATATATATATATATATATATATATATATCAACTAACTCAATATATAATAATAAAATAAAACAATATTTTTCTTCAACTTAATTACTTCTGGTATATCTGGATTCAAGATTAGTCTAGTGGCAAATATCGTTGTTTGATCAGTCTTTCCTAAGCTCAATCTCATTCACCTCATACACATCTTATTAGGAAGCTATTTTTATTAGCAATATCTTTAACTACCAAGTTATTTTCTCCGCATATAAGCATCTGTAATGTCTAGAAAAATCATTTAAATAATTGGAGCTAAATTGAAATAGTCTGGAGTTTTGTCCAAGTCATTCAAAGTAGAAAATGAAGACCTCATCGATGATTTAATAAAAAAACAAAAGAAACATTATAAATTAATATTATTAGCATTTCTCCAATTAAGCAATGCAAAGTATTACACTCATTATATGAACATCCAACAAATTCACCTTTTTATTTATTTCTTAGCCAATGAAATGAATCACCAACCTACTCTCTAATCTCCGTAGACTTGGTGGAAAAGCTACTATAATCTAGGACAAACGGTCTATGCAACCGAACAATATAAAAACAAATTGGCCTGACTAATCAAAAAACTGAAGTTGACGTCTTCATACTTCATGAGGTAATCTTCTACTTGCACCCACTGTTGTAAATGTAAAAGATTTATTAGGAACCTACATAAGTACAACAACCCAAATGACCTTAGAAAGAACCCAGTGAAAGGTGATCCCTTTACAAAGTGTGATCCTTATCCCCGAATATTATATAGCATATTTACTGAGGTTGTTTGGTTCCTAACCGGAACATCACCTAAATCAAGACTAAATCAGATGACCTATATTGGAAGCATGATAGAAAGTCAACAAAATTTTTTTTAACTTTAGAAAATCAATAATAAAAAATATAAAAATCCAAACCAATTAGAATTGGTTCGGTTCGGTCTGGACCCGAAAATAATTATAATTAAAAAATATAAAAAATTATATAAAATATTAAAACATTAAATTATATATAAATAATAATATATAATAAATATTAAATATTAGTGTATAGGTATTAAATATAGTAATATATATATATGTATATACATAAATATATATTTATTAAAATATAGTAATTAGTTCGGTTCCAAAATCAATGAACCTGATAACTGAACCAATAACCATCGATTTTTGGACTCGATAATATTAATATATAAATATATATATATAAATAAAATATATATTAAAATATAAATAATAATAAAATATTAAACTACTAAATTATATACAAATATTAAAAGATAAAAAATATTAAATATTAAATATTAAATATTCATTATATATATATAAATATATAAATATAAATAAAACATATGTAAAATAATTTAAAATATTAAATTTTTTAATTATGTGAATATTAAAATATATTAAATATAAATATTAAATACTAATATATATATATATATATATATATATATATATATATATATATTGATAGTGATATTAAAATAATATGAAAAATTCCATTGATTGACACCTCACTTTACTATTCTATGAATAGTAAAATAAAGGGTCACAATTGTTAAAGTATATTGATAGAAGAATTAATATCATTTTTATAGTCAGCAATTGAATTATTTTTTTTACTAGATAATCAACAATTGATTTTTTATTTATTTATTGGATAGTCAACAATTGAATTAATATATAACGTACTTCTTCTAGTCTCTATTATAAGCAAAAATTAAATAAAACACACATATTAAGTTCGCTAGTTAAGTGTGACACTCAGGGCCGACGAGAGCGGGGAGTGGTCATCGGTGCAAGAAGGCACGGACAACGAGCGGCTCCTGGCAGGCTTCTAGGTAGAGGGACACATTAATGAATCGATTACACACCGGAATGAGAGGAATTCTGAGACTGTGTAGGTATGGGACTATATAGTTGAGGATGACTTATATGAATTGATTGGTACTACTTATACTGTGACACCCTAAACTCGGGTCATCACATGGTTACCCGTTTGCGGAAATAAAACTTAATTTGCTGGTTGCTTTCGGAAATAATGTTTTCTCAACGTTCATCTTTTCAAAATATGGTGATAAATTTTTTTCTTTTAACTTCATAACCACAACAACGTAATCAAATCACACTTAAATACACAATGTATATAAGTCACACAACTATACTGCCTCATATGCTTTCTCACCTAACTCATAATCATCTTTATTCTCAAAACATAATATAACATAATAGGACCTAAGCTGGTCGTAACTAACAGACACTACAGCCAATAGGAGCAACACCGCATGCCTCGAACTAGACAACCTTCTTCTTCTTGTAGGGATCATACCCCTTGTACGACTCTGATATGTTTGTAAGGGTGAGACGCCAATATATGGATTTATCACCATAACTAAATGCGCAACACAAAAGAAGGCACATACACATATACATGTCTATAACAACGTACTCATTCATATTATATCACATCGTTTATCAATGGGTTTCACACCCCAAACATCAACGTTGGAAAACTATGCATGAACACTTCAATACATCATCTAAACATTCACACCTAACCTCGTGAGATATCTCCAACCTCATGATGAGTTGATCAGACTCGATTGTTACAGGCACACAGCCACATACACATAGTCACGGGCACACAGCCACAGGCACACAGCCAAAATCCATCACACACTGTCCAACATCGTGGCACAGGTGTCACAACGTAGATGGGGCCTCATTGTCCACCAAGCACAATAAGAACATCTTTATGATCTACCATGACGCCGCAAGGTAATCACTCGTATAAAACCCATCACACACTGTCCAACATCGTGGCACAGAGTGCTAACAACGTAGATGGGGCCTCATGGTCCACCAGGCACATATAAGAACATCTTTATGATCTACCATGACGCCGCAATGTAATCACTTGTTTAATCATGACACGTCTGCCAAATGCATGCAAGAAAAACATTTTGTTTTCAACATTTTTCTTTGTGCTATATCTTTATTTGTCAAAGCTCTCAAAAGCTTACAACCCATCATCGTTTTACATTGTCGAAGCTCTCAAAAGCATCATCGTTTTAAACACCGAAGCTCTCAAAAGCTTCATCGTTTTAACATCGAAGCTCTCAAAAGCTTCATCGTTTTAACATCTTTTATTAACAACACAGGACCTCAAAGTCCGAGTGCTCAATCACGAAGCCCCTAGACCGTTGCAATCAGTCTTAGGTTCGTGGTAATAGAAAACATCTCAAAACGTTTTAACTTCTTTAAGTAGATACCCAGTCTACAACACAACGAACCTTAATACCCCGACGTCTCGGTTATTAAGTTCCATATCATCGTTTTACATCGTTTTTGTCTGTGAAAAACAAATCCAAGATAAGACAACGTCTTAAGAACACTAGTACCCCGACATCTCGGTTACTAAGTTCTATATCGTCCTTTACGTCATTTTTGTCTATGAAAACAAATCCAAAATAAGATCTCCGCAACTTGTCCAAGTTACCGGAAATACGTCATTGAGTAAACTCATTTACAGAAAATCCTTTATACTTGAAATTCGTTTGTAAAACGTCAAATAATCAAGAACTCTTTTACTGAAACTTCAACTCTAAAAAAAATTAAATCAATACAGATTAAATCTCTTAAATTAAGTAATGTTGTTTTTAACATCGTAAAAATTTTCGAAACTTGCCGTCGTTTATCATTTTCCAAGAAAATGTTTTTAAGTCAAACTTTGACTTTTTTAAAAATAATAATTTAATTTATTTTTAATTTTTTTATATTATTATTTTAATAAGATATTTTCGAATATTAATTTCACTAAATAACTTTTTACAATATTACGGAATTTCTTGCGTAAAAATTAGTAGTACAAAAAAAAATTCACGATTACGCTCTCACCGTGACTCATAAATTTCTTTTACACTAATAAATCATTAAAATAATAATATTTCTCAAAACTCATTATTTTTCCAAAAATAATATTTTCCACCACTATTATATTCCAACATTCCCCATAAAACGTTGAATATAATTTTCACAGCTTATTAAAGTTTTTATCTGATTAATTGGTTGTGCACTGACCACTGTCAGGCCTCTCAAACTACATTCAAAAACATCATCAAAATTATATCACCAGGCAGATCATGCATCATAGCAATATAATATACTACTGCAGATAATTAAATAAATTAAAAACAGATCAATCACCGATACACAGATAAACAACACAACGTAAACAACATAAACAAATAACCACAACCACATATAAATCATATCAACCACACTAAAAGCAATTAGTTATTGAGAAAATCCCTCAGGTAAGCTCCCCTAACCTCTTGAAGCTCCTCGGTAAAATTAAAAGAACTCTGTCTGTTGTTGGAAACCCTCGTACACCGTAGAACAATTAACCTTCAACAACACATCCAAACAACCAATCAAAACAAGCTAAACAAACACCTAATCCTCTCTAATAGGTCACGGCCTCTTAGGGTTTTTGTGGCTCAAAATCTCCAAATTTGCTTAAGTCATGGATTAATGATCCTAATATACTTAAGGAAATGGATTAAGGCTAAACAACAAAGTTAAGAATCAAAACCATCCTAATCCTCTAATAGGTAGATTCGGCCAACACAAGAACATAGGGTTAGGGTTTTTAGTTTAATGAACCAACTAGGATCCAACAAGTATACAAGTATGTATGATGAAAGACATGATCATACATCAAAAGCAAGAACAAAAACTCCATCCATCCTTTCCTCTAGGATTCGGCCAACATGGGTTTCAAGGGAAGAAAAGTTTTGATCATCATATGCTCTTAGATACAGACAATATACATGATTATAAGAACATAGGAAGTGGTTTCAACATCATGAGATTTTTCTAGAATTTGTTATGAATTTTCAAAGTTCTAGATCTAGAAACTTAAAAGCGATGAACATAGATGAGATAAACTTTGAATCATGAAAACTTATTGAAGAACATAGACATGATTAATGAAGAAGAATAGGATTCACCTCTTGAAGTTCAAAGACAAGTGAAAATCCAAGAACTTGATTCGCAAAGTGATGGTAGAAAAGCTTATGAACTTATGAGTTTTTGAAACAAAAGGCAATAGGGAGAAAAAGAAATGTGAGGGAGGGTATTTATAGGGAGGTGGCTGTGCCAAAAAGAGGGACTAAGTGGAAGGGAGGTGACTTTTCCAAGGATTTGGGTGCAATTAATTCCTAGGGACCATTTTGCAAAGATTCCAAAAGTATAAGGACTATTTTGCAAATTGCCAATAGTTTGGAATGATGACCATGTGCAACACTTAATGTGTTCACATTGTGACTCATCTCTTTGAATTTTCTTGAAGCTTTTTGGGAAGAATCTAGAATACTTTGGGACTTTCAAGATAAGTGTAGAACTTAGGAGAACATTGTGGAATATTCAAGAATGAACTTGGCTCATCCAAGTTAAGGGCAGCCACCATTCTTCCTTGGTCTTGCGCATGGGCCATGGAAATTTGGGCTTGGGTTCAATTATTTTGGCCCACCAAAATGCTTAAGGCATAATCATAAGCTAGGAAACTTATATGATTTCAAATGGGCTTCATGAAATTTAATCCATGGACAAGGAATTTGGGCCTCAAAGCCACGGTCCTCTAATGGGTTTGGAGCAAAGATTCTGGCCCAATTGACTTGGAAAAACATAGAAGCTAACTTAGGGACCAAAGTGCAATTAAGAATAAGTTTAAGGACCAAAATGCAATTTCCATAGAAATTGTCATTATGAGGCCATGTGCACCATTAATGTGTTCACATGGGTGACTCACCATATTTGACTCATTGGTATCATCCGTTAGCGGCTCCCGGAAATCCCGTAATCTGCTCCGTTGTTTCCCCGATTCAATATGACGCCCAGATAAAATATAATATTTTAATTTTTACACTAAATTTTTCAAAACTTCTAGTATCGTAGTAAATACGATAAAAACATTTTTCATCTCATTCATGAATTAAAATTAGGTTTTCTGAGCAGTAAACTTTTACTGTCAGTGAAAACGCAGACCGGGCTCCGTCTGAATTTTCAACCCAAGATTTCATCGTAACCTTATAATATAAAGCATGATATAGAAATGATAGTAGTTTACCAAAAATCATTTTATGAGTCTCGGATAAAAATATATATGTTTATATATTTATTACCGATATTAGGAAATAGTGAAAATCGGGGTGTTACATATACTAATAAGATGCATCTTCTTTTCGGAAGCCAATCACTTAAGAACTTCATAGTTAAGCGTGCTTGACTTGGAGCAATTCTGGGATGGTGACCTCTTATGAAGTTTTCCTATAAAGCATGTGAGTGAGGACAAAGCATGCTGAAAAGACACGTGTTGGTTTGTGGGGACAGTTGTCAATCCATGAAGCAGTCAGGGATGTTACAATAAGGGGAGAAAAATAATAGAGACATGCTCTACCTACCTTTTTCCGGATATTGAAACAAACATAAATGTGAGACTCATTTGGTAAAAAAATTTTGAGTTGCACCATTGGAGATGCTCTAAGGTAGGGGTGAGAATATGTTAGGCCGAGCTAGGCCTTGACATGAACAGGTCTGACCTAGTTCTAATCTCAAGGCCTGAGCTTGACTTATTAACCTAGTATGGACCAATTTTTAAGGTATGGCATGGCCTAACCTGGAAGCCTATTTAAAGACCAATTTTTCAACGAAACATTTAAGTTGCCCCCACCTATAAATAGGTCATAAGTATTTACTTGTTAATAGGCTTGTAGGCTTATACTAATAAATAGGTCACTGGACTTTCACATAAAAATTAGCAAGTAGAACTTTACTTTCAAATATTATAAATAACATATTATAGTATTATAATATATTAAATTAATATATATACACACACACACACACACACATATATATATATATATAAATTAAAATACTTGTGTGTTAAATAGGTCAGTCTGATAGGTCAAACTAGACCTTAAATAGGCTAGGTCATAGGTTTCTAACTGGCGACCTGGCCTATTCCCACCTTCACCCTGAGGACATTAGTTAAGAAACACAAAAAAATAAAATAATTTATGGACAGTGGTGTATTCAATGCATTGAGAAGTGACATAATAAGGGTCTGTTCGCTTTATTTTCTGTTTTTTGTTTTTGTTTTCTATTTTCATAAATAATTATAAAACTGTCACCTTGTTTTCTTTCTGTTTCCTATTTTCAAAAATTTGTATAGAAAATACTGAAAACGGAATGTTTTAAGTGTTTCTCATACAAATCATTAAAAACAAGACGAAGAATGAAAACAAAGTGTCAGTTTTGTAATTATCATTGAAAACTTGAAATGAAAAAGAATATGGAAACAAAGCAAACAAGTCTTTAATTTTAGAATGAATAATTATCTTTGTTTGGATTCATTAATTAATAGTTAGCAACACTTTTTTAATAGGAAACATTAGAATTATGTGTTATTTTAGTGAGAGAGTTAAACCGGTTCCTTATCACTCCAAACCCTAAATCCCTCCCTCCCCCACCTAGGGGTGTTCATATCCAAACCGATCCAAAAGAAAACCGAAAACCGATCCAAAAAAACCGAAAACCGAACAAAACCGATGTCTATTAGATTTCTTTGGATATTGTTTTATGAAAACCGATCGGATTGGATTGGATTTTGGATTCATTTTCTTAAACCGAATCAATCCAAACCAAACCGCATATATAAAATTTAATTAATATTTATTCTATTTTTTGCATTATTGATTTTTTTATTTGTTGGTTTTTTACCTAATAATAATTACTAGTTTGATTTGACAATTTTTTTTACTATTTCTAAGTTCCAAACATAAAAAAGATGTTATTGAACTAGTTGATGATGTATATTTATTTATTTTACACATATTGTATGAAATTATTACATGAATATATAAACAACTGTATACATGTTTAAGATTTTGTTCAATTTAGCTTGTAATCTTGATTATTTGATATAATATAAATATGTAATGATGTGTCGGTACAAACTGAATTAACCGAACCGATCCAAACCACATTTAATCGGATCGGATCGGATTTTTCTATAGAAGCCATCTCAACCGAATCGAACCGCATGCTCTTTTTATCTTTGGATCGGATGACTTTTTACCTCAAAACAAATCCAAACCGAATCGCGAACACCCTGCCTCCACAAAAAAAAAAAAAAACCAGTCCATCCACCTTGTTTATTATGTTTATTATAATGTGAGTGGATAATTGATTTTAAAACTTGCCTTTCGCAAGCATTTAACCAAAACTGTTTCGTAATAAGCAGTGCTGCTCCATCTATAAACTATAAGTTCATTCACTATCGTTAGTTTTTACCAAACAAGTCTGGCAGTATTCTCATAACAACCCGCTTATTTTTGTATTAATAAATGGACATATATCATGCGTAACTTATTTAAAAAAATTCCACTTATAAAACCAGTAAGTGCATTTGATTACATAATATATGCCTCTCAGGGGAATTCTTTTTTGACATTTGCAAAGGTCTCTGAAGAACATCGGCAGCGACTATTGATGCAACGACAACCAGGGCAGTCCCAGTCATCCCAGCACCGTACACGCAGATCAGGTTTTGCGTCTCCATCTTTAGCTTCAAACTTCAAACCTGAAGCTTTTGATGGGAGAAGTAAATTACCCGAAGCAACTACTAAGAGGAGGACGAAGAAACTCAGCTTAACAAGAGACTTGTCCATGTTTTGTTGGCTGTAGTGATTGTGTCTCAGAGTGTGAATATTTATAGGTGAGACAAGTATAAATTGTATCAACTTATATAAATGCTAAAAGTTACTTTAAAATATTTTAAGATAAAAGATATTTTTTCATATTTTCTAACATTTACATTGAAGACAATCTATATCTTGGTCAACAGTTTAATTAATGTACAGAGAAGGAAAACATTTTTCTATTAGCAAACTCGGCTCAAATTTCTATTTCAAGTTCTCTTGGAAAATTATGCATAAATATTTTATTACGTTTTTGTTTTTGTTTTTGTTATTTAAATTGATGTTTCACTTTTTATTTTATTTTATGAAAGACTACTCTTTTATTTTATCTCATAACTGTATTATTTCATTTTTACATGATCGTGTCAAAATTAGTTGAATTTCTCAAAATGAAAGTAGATACATCACTTGCAAAATTAGGGGTTCCATCTTAGAGTTGTTACTTTGAGAAAATATTTACTTAATCATCATTTCCGTCCCAAAATTTTAAATGATTATAGGATACCCAGGTTAAAGATTATATTATTTTTCATTAAACATAATGGTATAGGATACGACTAGAATCAGATTTTCTCCGGTAAGAGGTCTCTGCAGCCTCTCTCCATCAAACATTTGGACCATGCATTCATCCCTCACTTAATCTGATGATCCAGATTAAGCAACGTTTTTAAACATAAAAAATCAAAAGCCAAAGGAAAAAAAAAACCTGAACTCTATTCTCCCATGCCTGTCCGATGCCATTACACTACAAAAAAAAGAGCATTTTAGGGATAGAATTTTTGGTGGCTATATGGCCAAAATCGGTCCCTAAACCAATCGAAGACCGATGTGCGACCGTGACTAAAACAGTGGTCACAAATCTATTTAAGGACTGATTTCAAAACGGTCGCTATTTAGGGACCGAAAATGCAATCCCTAAATTCGGTCTTCGGAGTTGGTCACACACAGGTTTCCGGGACCATATCAGCGACCATCTTAGGGACCGAATTTGCGGTCTCTATATTATATAACGGCTAGTATTTAGCCACCCTTAAATCGGTCCCCAATGTGGTCACTATTTTGAAACTATTTTTTAAAATTAAATTAAATCAAATCAAATCAAATCAAATTAAAATAAATTGAATTAAATTAAAATAAATTAAATTAAACCAATTAATTCACAAATGAGAACACGTTATATATATATATATAACCAAAGTTTACACATCGTCTAATCCATAAAATATAAAAATAAGTCCATAACATAAATGTATCTCCTAATCATGACGACAAGGTGAGGGAAATGAGCTAATATCATAAGCATCCTCATCATCGACATCCACATCAAGAGTGTTGTCAACAGCAGCTGCATTGCCATATATGTGGCAGCCTGAACCCGAACTACACCCGCATCATTTGGAAAAGCTCATCGATCTTAGCCTGCTGTTGATCGATCAGTGTTTTCTGGTCAATGGTCTTCGCAACTAGCTCCTGGTTCAGGTTGTGGATGATCTCTTGGCAGTCCAACGAAAGGGTAGGGTTCAGACTGAGTAGATGGCGTTGATGAGGCCACGAACTCATCTTCTCGGAGGCGATGAAACATATCCTGCATAATAACCTTTGAAAGTTGTTTCTTAGTCAATTCAACACCTTCCAGAAGTGTTTTTCAGAAGCTTTACCGCTTCGGCAGAGTCATTTGATGTATCGAATTTTGAAAAACTTTCCTTTGCAACAGGGGAAGCTCTCCTCAAATTGTCTGCAACATCCACTAAACTCTTCACAATGATTGTATTGAAAAGGAGATAGTAAGGTGTATCTTCAACTTCGTTTTCATAACTAATGCCATATTTATGAAAAGGAGATTTAGAATAATATGTTAATCTTTTAACTTAGTGGGCTAAAGAATTAGTAGGCTTCCAACTACAAACCGAGGCTTGAGTATTTAAAAAAACATTTCAATAAATTTTACATTCACACTAAATCATTTAACACTGTAGCTTTAACTCATGCATTTCCAGATCAAATGCACTTTGGTTGATGATGAACCTGAACCGATCCTAGCAAAGGAAAGCCACCAAAATAAGTCCCACCTTGAGTAATAGCTCTATTAAAAGAAAGCAATTACTGAATATTACTCTTTGTTGAAAATTGAGAATTGATACAAAGAAGGATGCTATACTTATAGCTACAAGGGAAAACTGACTAACTAACAAAGCTAAACTCTAGGCTAACAGAAAGCAAGAAAGTAGGAACCTAACTAATAGATAAGATCTGTTAAGAGAACAAACACATATAATGGAGAAGGCTAAACCTAAAGAACTGATACAAAGAGGGGAAAATAGGAAAGGGCAGAGTCTAAACTTCATTACTCCCCCTCAAGATTGGAGGTAGAAGGATTGTGAACTCCTATCTTGTTAACAAACTTCTGAAAAACTCTTGCTCCTAGAGCTTTAGTAAAAATGTCAGCTTCCTGTTCCTGAGTTAGAATGTATTGAGTTGAGATGTGGCCAGCTTGAATGTGTTGTCTGATGAAGTGGCAGTCGACCTCTATGTGCTTAGTCCTCTCATGAAAAACTGGGTTTGCTGCTAGGTGAATGGCTGCCTGATTGTCACAGTGAATAACAGTTGGAGAATCACTCTCAACCTTTAGACACTTCAGCAAGCTTCTAAGCCACAGAACTTCACTTGTGACATGTGCTAGAGCCCTGTACTTGGCTTCACTTGATGACCTTGAGACAGTCACTTGCTTCTTTGTTTTCCAAGATATAGGAGCATTCCCCAATTTGACCAAGTAGCCTGAAACAGACCTTCTAGTTAAGGGGCATGCTGCCCAATCTGAATCACAGAAGGCCACCAACTTTAGATCATTTTCTTTTGGTAGGATAATGCCCTGTCCAGGAGTTGATTTAAGGTATTTGAGTACCCTCATGGCAGCTTCCCAATGTCCTTGTCGAGGTTCCTGCATGAATTGACTTAAGATGTGCACACTGTAAGTTAGTTCTGGCCTTGTTATTGTCAAATAGATTAGCCGACCAATTAATCTCCTATGTTGAGGAGGGTTAAAGTAAAGATCCTTTTTATCTAAAGCAAGAGCATGGTTCTGTTCCAAAGGAAAATTGGATGGTTTGCATCCCAACATGCCACATTCTTCTAATATATCTAAGGTATACTTTCTTTGACATAAAAACAGACCCTGCTTTCCACGGGCTAATTCTATGCCAAGGAAGTATTTAAGAGATCCCAAATCCTTCATATGAAACCAATCACTTAAATGATGTTTAAAGTTCTCACATGCAACAGAATCATTTGCAGCTATGATTAAGTCATCAACATACACAAGAACATCAATAAAAACTGATTTGAAACAATATGTAAACAGGCTGTGATCAGACTCAGATTCAATAAAACCATAAGCTATGAGAGATTGTGAGAGTTTGGAGTACCAATTCCTTGAAGCTTGTGTTAAACCGTAGATGGACTTTCTCAATTTACAAACCATGCCTTTTTCTGGAAGTTTATATCCTTGCGGAGGTTCCATATAAACTTCCTCATCAAGTTCTCCGTGAAGGAAAGCATTACTCACATCCATTTGATGGAGTACCCAACCTTTTGCTATAGCTATGGACAAGAGAGGCCTAATAGTTGTCATCTTTGCAACTGGTGCAAAGGTCTCATTGAAGTCCTGATCAGCCTCTGGTTGACTAGTTTTATAACTAGTAAGACCATGGCTTTTGCACTAATTATTCGAGTTTCAATCTCGTTTTAGCCCAGATTTGGATTTGACTGTCCTCAAGCAACATTTTGAGTTTCTTAAGTAATTTAGGATATTTTAGTTAGTTTTTGAGTCAAATAAAGCATTCAGTGCTGTCTCATGTTTTCAGGTTAAGAGGGGAAGCACCTAGAGCCAAGGGAACGAAGAAATCAGTGGATAATGCAATTCTGGGAATGTTCGCCCCGCGCGAGACATTCGCCTCGCGAGACTGAAGACCTGCCTGAACAGCAGAATGTCATCCTTTCTGTCTCGCCTCGCGAGCCTGAAGGCTGACTGTGCCAGAGAATGCAACCATTTCTGTCTCGCCTCGCGAACCATGTCTCGCCTCGCGAGCCTGGAAGTCAGAAAGCATCACGACTAGGCTGTGATGCCCATCACGGGCGTGATGAGAAGACCCTGGAGGACAGAGACCATCATAGCCTAGCCATGATGAAGGTCACGACCATGACAGATAAGCACCCAAAGTCAGAAGTAATCACGGCCTGGCCGTGATAGTCATCACGGCTGTGACAAACTAGAATTTGAAGTCTCGCCTCGCGAGGCATCATCTCGCCTCGCGAGAGCCCAAATTTGAACTGGCGCCATTTTAATATTCGCGTCGCGAGGGACTACTGGCCTCGCGAGCGTGCGCAGATTCTGAAGCTATAATTGCTGTTTAGGGCAGATTAGTGGGGCACTTTTTGCTAATCTATGTTTCGCAAATTTTATGAAGTTGTGTTGCATTTTCCATGGAGAACTAATTCCATAGATTGATCTGTTGTGATTGGTTTCCTTTGCACTTGAGGTTCTATGAATTCCCAATTTAAATTGCTTTCCCCTTTCAATATTTTTCCTATATGTTCCTTACTTTAATCGCGTTTGCTTAATTCGCGTATGTTCAAATCGTGTTTGCTTAATTCACGAAGGGCTTAATCCGTTTGCTTAATTCGGAATAGGAACATATATCTCGTAGGGTCAATTGCGCTTGTCTAATTGTCGCTACAATCGAAAAAGGATTAGAATCCGCTTAGGGCTTGGAATTCATATGAATCAATGATAGTGGGAAACCGAGAACAGTAGATTAATCGTTTTTAGCTTATTCGATAATCACTTTTCTGCTCTGTTTTCTTAATTGAATTTTAAACCTTCAACCCCCCGCCCCCCCCCCCCCCCTCCCAAAAAAAAATTGATCTTCGTGTTAATAACAACCCAAGAATCCTTGAGAGACGATACTCGAGTTATCGCGCCCTAACTGCACTTTTTCAAATCACTCGTTTTTTGACGCACGTGCGACAGCGTGTCAAAATTGGCGCCGTTGCCGGGGACTCTTGTTGTTATTTTCGCATTTTTCGTTTTTGTTTTTCTTCTGAATTAGTCTGGCTACTAGGTCTACTTGTTCTGACTTGTGTGATTTTGATCCCGAAATTGAAAGAACTTTGCACACACGCCGTAGAGCAATTCGGGCTAGCATTAGTGGTAATTCTGATTCTGAAATTGTTTTTGATAACATGGCTGACCAAAGAACATTAAGACAGCTTGCTGCCCCTGATGTTAATTATAATGGGTTGTGTATTGAGTATGCTGATGTGGTTGCTCCTTTTGAACTTAAATCTGGTTTAATACACTTGTTGCCAAGGTTTAGTGGTCTTGCAGGTGAGGATCCACATAAGCATCTGAAGGAATTCCAGGTTGTCTGCTCTACACCCTTGAGACCGGAAGGAATAACTGAAGACCATATCAAGCTGAGAGCCTTCCCATTCTCGCTTCAAGGTCCTGCGAAGGATTGGTTATTCTACCTTGAGCCAAACTCTGTTACAACCTGGAACGATTTGAAGAAGGTCTTCTTAGAAAGGTACTTTCTTGCCTCCAGAACTTCATTAATCAGGAAGGAGATATGTGGTATTAGACAGGGGAATGAGTCATTGGCTGAGTACTGGGAGAGATTCAAGAAGTTGGTATCTAGTTGCCCTCAACACCAGATTTCCGAGCAGCTCCTTATTCAGTACTTTTATGAGGGGTTGCTACCGATGGACAGGAACATTTTGGATGCTGCTAGTGGGGGAACACTTGTTGATAAGACCCCAGCCACTGCCAAGCAGTTGATTGAGAACATGTCACTCAACTCCCAACAGTTCACAACTAGAAGTAATTCTGTTGAAGCAAGGGGAGTGAATGAGATCCATGGTTCTTCTTCCAACAAGGCCCTTGAAACCAAACTTGATGAGATCACTTCTTTAGTGCAACAGTTGGCAGTGGACAAGGTTCAGACAACAAGGGTATGTGGCATTTGTACTTCCCCTAAGCACCTGACTGATGCATGCCCCATTCTGAAAGATGAGTCAGTCTCTGATTTGCCTCAAGCTTATGCAGCCAACCTTTACAATCAAGGCAACAATCAGAACAGGTACGACATTCCTGACCTCTCCACTAATAGGTACCACCCCAACTGGAGAAACCATCCGAACCTCCGGTATGGGAGCTCATCTGCACAACAGCAACAGCCATTGGCACCACTACAGAATCCTCCCCAAGTGACCACCTCTGCACCTTCTGGACTTTCACTAGAGGACCTTGTCAAGCAAATGGCTGCACAAAACCTCCAGTTTCAGCAGTGAACAGACTCTAGCATTCATGCTCTACAGACACAGATTGGACAGCTTGCCACCTCCATGAATGCCATGCAGCAAGCCCAAGGATCGAACCAACTACCTGCACAAACAGTTGTGAATCCTAATGTTCCAAATCCTAACGTGAGTGCAATTTCTTTGAGGTCAGGGAAGGTTGTAGAGGCAACCCCTGAAAAAGATAAGGAAATTGTTGAGGTAACACATGAGCCTTCTACTGTTGTTGAGGTTGAAAAAGACTATGTGCCACCGATCCCCTTCCCGCAAAGAGTGCTGAAGAATAAAAATGTTGTTGGGGAAGACAAGGAGAGGGAGATTCTAGATGTGTTCAGAAAAGTAACGGTAAACATTCCACTCCTTGATGTGATCAAGCAAGTTCCGAAGTATGCAAAGTTTCTGAAGGATTTATGCACCCATAAGAGGAGGTTGAAGGGTAATGAGAGGGTGAATTTGGGGTGAAATGTTTCAGCCCTCATTCAACCTAAGCCTGCGCCTTAGAAAGTCACTGTTTCAGCCCTCACTCAGGTAATGCCACAGAAGTGCAAGGATCCAGGAACTTTTGCTATTCCATGCACCATTGGGGACAGTAAATTCGACAATTGCATGTTGGATTTAGGAGATTCTATCAATGTCATGCCCACCTCTGTCTTCAGTAATCTTGACCTTGGTCCTTTGCAATATACAGGTCTTACTATTCAGTTGGCAAACAGGACCAATGCTCGCCCCATTGGAGTGGTAGAAGATGTGTTGGTACAGGTTAATGATTTAATTTTCCCTGCCGATTTTTACATCTTGGACATAGCGGAGGAAACCATCATTCTGGGCAGACCATTCATGAAGACAGCAAAGACAAAGATTGATGTTCACGATGGAACCATGTCCATGGAGTTCGGTGACATTGTGGCAAAATTCAACATTTTTGATGCTATGAAGCATCCCTTGGAAGAGCACTCTGTCTTTCAAATAGAGTTGCTCCCTGAAATTGTTGATGACACCTATGATGGCTTGGTTGCTGATTTTCCATCTATTTCTGGTTTTGATGATATTTATTCATGTGCTGATTGTACTAACACTGACCCTTGTGTTGTTTGTGCTGAGATTAATGCTACCTTGCAGGGTGACAGTGTGGATGAAGCTGCTTGTTCAGCTGAAGTTCTTGACAGCACGGCTGCCCCGAATGTGCCATCCGTTGAGTAGCCACCCTCCCTAGAGCTTAAGCCACTTCCTGGAAATCTGAAGTATGCCTATTTGGAGAGGGATGAAAAACTTCCAGTTATCATCTCCTCTAACCTTGATTCCGATCAAGAAGCTAAACTCTTGGAGGTTCTGAAGAAGCATAAGAAGGCAATTGGGTGGACCTTGGCTGACATACCAGGTATTAGCCCCTCCAGGTGTATGCATAGGATTTTGTTGGAGGATGGGGCTAAAACAGTTAGGCAGCCCCAAAGGCGGCTCAATCCCTTGATCCTTGATGTTGTGAAGAAGGAAGTGACAAAACTCTTGCATGCGGGTATCATATACCCTATCTCTGATAGTAATTGGGTGAGCCCAGTGCAAGTTGTACCCAAGAAGTCTGGACTCACAGTGGTGAAGAATGAAAATGATGAACTTGTCCCCACTAGAGTCCAGAATAGCTGGAGAGTTTGCATTGATTACAGGAGGTTGAACCAGGCTACTAGAAAGGACCACTTTCCTTTGCCATTCATCGATAAGATTCTTGAACGGCTGGCAGGTAAATCACACTACTGTTTTCTTGATGGGTTTTCTGGTTACTTCCAGATCCACATTGCACCAGAGGATCAGGAAAAGACCACTTTTATGTGCCCCTTCGGCACATTTTCTTACAGGAGGATGCCATTTGGTCTTTGCAATGCTCCTGGCACATTCCAGAGATGCATGATTAGCATTTTTACTGAATATATTGAAAATTGCATGGAAGTGTTCATGGATGATTTTACTGTCTATGGTTCCTCATTTGATGCATGCTTGCATAGTCTGAACTTGGTTTTGGAAAGATGCATTGAAACTGACCTTGTTTTGAACTATGAAAAATGCCATTTTATGGTTGAACAGGGGATTGTTTTGGGGCATATCATTTCTGAAAAGGGTATTTCAGTAGATCCTGCTAAGATTGACCTGATTTTTACACTGCCTTACCCATCTTGCGTTCGCGAGATTCGTTCTTTTCTTGGTCATGCAGGTTTCTACAGGCGCTTCATAAAGGATTTCAGCAGGATAGCCCTTCCTCTGTCCAACCTGCTGAAGAATGATGCCACTTTCAACTTTGATGACAACTGCAAGAGGGCATTTGATTTCCTGAAGAAGGCATTGACCTCCACTCCCATCATCCAGCCTCCTGACTGGACCCTCCCTTTTGAGCTTATGTGTGATGCTTCTAACTATGCTGTGGGGGCGGTCCTTGTACAAAGGGTGGGCAAGGTTGCCCATGTGATTTACTATGCTTCTAGGACTTTAGATGCTGCACAGGCTAATTACACCACTACTGAAAAGGAACTTCTAGCCATTGTTTTTGCTCTTGATAAATTTAGATCATACTTGCTAGGTTCCAAGATTGTTGTTTTCACTGACCATGCAGATCTAAAGTACCTGCTGAAGAAACCAGAAGCAAAACCGAGATTGATTCGGTGGATGTTGTTGCTCCAAGAGTTTGATGTGGAGATAAAAGATAAGAGTGGAGCTGAGAACTTAGTACCTTATCACTTGAGCAGAATAGAGAGGGATACGGGTCCTTCTCCCATTCAGGATGACTTTCCTGATGAGCAGCTTTTACAGTTGCATGGGGTAACTCCTTGGTTTGCTAATATTGTTAACTATCTTGTTGCTGGTGTTTTTCCCACAGGTGCAACTAGGGCGCAAATTCACAAACTCAAGAGTGATGCCAAATACTATGTTTGGGATGATCCATATCTGTGGAAATTTGGCAGTGATCAGGTAATTAGGAGATGTGTCCCCGACTATGAGATTGAGTCCATTTTGTACTTTTCTCATGCTTCTCAAGTAGGGGGACACTTTGGGCCACAAAGGACTGCAAGAAAAATCCTGGACTCAGGTTTTTATTGGCCCACCATTTTTAGAGATGCTTATGAGGTTTACCGGACTTGTAAGGAGTGTCAGACAGTAGGTACAACCATCACTCGCAAGAGTGAAATGCCTCAGCAACCTATGCTTTTCTGTGAGGTATTTGATGTGTGGGGAATTGACTTTATGGGTCCTTTCCCTGCATCTTTTGGTTTTCTCTATATTTTACTGGCTGTTGACTATGTTTCAAAGTGGGTGGAAGTTATCCCCACTAGGACTAATGATTCTAGAGTTGTTGCAAATTTTGTCAGGTCCAATATTTTTTGCAGGTTCGGGACACCTCGGGCTATCATAAGTGACCAGGGCACTCATTTCTGCAACCGCACCATGGAAGCTTTACTCCGGAAGTATGAAGTTGTGCACAGGGTCTCCACTTCATATCATCCCCAGGCTAATGGGCAGGCTGAGATCTCAAACAGAGAGATCAAACTGATCTTAGAGAAAGTGGTGCAGCCAAATAGGAAGGACTGGAGCCCCCGTCTAGAAGATGCACTTTGGGCTCAAAGGACAACCTTCAAGACACCAATAGGGATGTCTCCCTATAGACTTGTGTTCGGTAAGGCATGTCACCTTCCTGTGGAGATTGAGCACCGTGCTTATTGGGCGGTCAGAAGCTGTAATTTGGAAATGCAGAGAGCAGGCATTGAAAGGAAACTCCAATTACAGCAGCTTGAAGAGCTTAGGCTGGAAGCCTATGAAAGCTCTCGGATCTATAAAGAGAAAACTAAGCACTTCCATGATCAGATGATTTCTAGGAAGGAATTCTATGGGCCAACAGGTTTTACTGTTTAACTCCCGCATGAAAGTGGTGGCTGGGAAACTCCGATCCAAGTGGATTGGCCCATTTGTTGTTACTATTTTTTTTCCTCATGGTGAAGTAGAAATTAAAAGTGCAGGTAGCAACAAGGTCTTTAAGGTTAACGGGCAGTGCTTGAAGCTATTCCATGAGAGCTCGGTGCCTGAAGATGCTACTGTTGAGGAGCTCTCCTTGGGGGAGCCCACCTACTCTGCAACTTGATCAGGGAGCACCTTCTCCTTTCCCTCACTCTGATTTTATATTTATGTTCTTTCATTGAGGACAATGTATGTTTTAAGTGTGGGGGAGGGAACCATTTGTTTTGTTTTTGTTTTGTTTGTGTGCTGTGAGTCGTTTGTGTGTGAGTCTTGTGTCGGCAAGCTTGATTGGGTTTTGTTGAATTTGCATAGATGGATTGCATGATATGTGTTGACTGTTTCCCCCTAGGATTTGAAAATTGAAAATTGATCCCCATGTGAAAAATTAAAAATTGAACTTTGAGATATTCTATTGTGATTGCATGATTTATGATAAGTTTGGGGGTGAAGGGATGCACACACTAGGGATATAATCTCGGTCAAACAATTTGCAAAAATGTCTGGGTGAGGATTTGAGCCTCCAACATGTTTTTAACTGTGTGAATCACTTTTGAGATGCACTTTCCCGAATTTGCTTGAATCTCTTCACGGTTTGCATGTCTATGTGTTTGCATCAAATGATTTAGGCAATTTTCTTTGAATTAACCACTTGGCCTGAAAAGAACCATCCCTAATGCATGTTCCCTAGTTAGCCCGGTTGAGGCTAATTAGCCTGTTGTTTCTTGATAACCTCATGTTATAAGCCAAAAATCTGGAAAAAAAAAAACCATGTTAACCCAATATTAGGATTAGGAGAGCGTGGATCCTTAGCAAGGCAAGGTTTGCAAGAAGCTAAGTTTGGGATGGCTACGAGGATATGATGTGTTGTTTGGGATTGAGAAAAAGAAAAAAAAAATAAAGGTTGGAGCCAAAGGCAAAAAGAAAGAAAAAAAAAGAACAAAAATGTCAAAAAGGATATTAGAAGAGAAAGGCTGTAGCCACCCAAAAGCATAAAGAAAAATGGAAAAAAGAACTTGAGTGGAAATTCAAATTTATCAAAATGCTCATGCTCTCTTAGTTCCTAGGGACTTAAGCCTAGTACCTTTGAATATCCTACCCTTAGCCAGGCCCCGTTACAACCTTTAAAAGACCTTTTGATGTTGCATGCATGTTTTCGTGGGAACTTTGTTTGAGATGAAGATCAAATTCATGGGAAGTGCTCTTAAAATGTGAACTTGAGTGAAAAGTTGATTGCCTAGACAAATTGAGTGAAATTGAGTGAAATATTACATGCCCTTGTGAGGAAGGCAATTGTTTGAATTTGGTTATCTCCCTTTTGTGTGTAACTTGGATCCTCAACTTAGATTAATGATTGCATGAATGATGGAATTCTCAATTGTTTAAAGTAAATGAATATGGGGATTGCATTGTTGCAAAAGGGGGGGAAACATTGAAGCAAAATTGTTTTGTTGAAATTGCATGAAGTTTGTGCGAAATTGATTGAACCATTTAAGCTTGCCAAGTTTGAGTCTTTTTGAGTTTTCGTTTGCTTGGGGACAAGCAAAGTTTAAGTTTGGGGTATTTTGATCAGCCTCTGGTTGACTAGTTTTATAACTAGTAAGACCATGGCTTTTGCACTAATTATTCGAGTTTCAATCTCGTTTTAGCCCAGATTTGGATTTGAATGTCCTCAAGCAACATTTTGAGTTTCTTAAGTAATTTAGGATATTTTAGTTAGTTTTTGAGTCAAATAAAGCATTCAGTGATATCTCATGTTTTCAGGTTAAGAGGGGAAGCACCTAGAGCCAAGGGAACGAAGAAATCAGTGGAGAATGCAATTCTGGAAATGTTCGCCCCACGCGAGACATTCGCCTCGCGAGACTGAAGACCAGCCTGAACAGCAGAATGTCATCCTTTCTGTCTCGCCTCGCGAATCAACACCTCGTCGCGCGATCCTGAAGGCTGACTGTGCCAGAGAATGCAACCATTTCTGTCTCGCCTCATGAACCATGTCTCGCCTCGCGAGCCTGGAAGTCAGAAAGCATCACGGCTAGGCCGTGATGCCCATCACGGGCATGATGAGAAGACCCTGGAGGACAGAGACCATCACGGCCTAGCCGTGATGAAGGTCACGACCATGACAGATAAGCACCCAAAGTCAGAAGTAATCACGGTCTGGCCGTGATAGGCATCACGGCTGTGACAAACTAGAATTTGAAGTCTCGCCTCGCGAGGCATCATCTCGCCTCGCGAGAGCCCAAATTTGAACTGGCGCCATTTTAATATTCGCGTCGCGAGGGACTACTGGCCTCGCGAGCGTGCGCAGATTTTGAAGCTATAATTGCTGTTTAGGGCAGATTAGTGGGGCACTTTTTGCTAATCTATGTTTTGCAAATTTTCTGAAGTTGTGTTGCGTTTTCCATGGAGAACTAATTCCATAGATTGATCTGCTGTGATTGGTTTCCTTTGCACTTGAGGTTCTATTAATTCCCAATTTAAATTGTTTTTCCCTTTCAATATTTTTCCTATATGTCTTGTTTGCTTAATTCAAGTTATATAGGATGAATCTTGATTTATTTCGATGATCATATGTTCCTTACTTTAATCGCGTTTGCTTAATTCGCGTATGTTCAAATCGTGTTTTCTTAATTCACGAAGGGCTTAATCCGTTTGCTTAATTCGGAATAGGAACATATATCTCGTAGGGTCAATTACGCTTGTCTAATTGTCGCTACAATCGAAAAGGGATTAGAATCCGCTTAGGGCTTGGAATTCATATGAATCAATGATAGTGGGAAACCGAGAACAGTAGATTAATCGTTTTTAGCTTATTCGATAATCACTTTTCTGCTCTGTTTTCTTAATTGAATTTTAAACCTCCACCCCCCCCCCCCCCCCCCCCCAAAAAAAAAAAAACCGATCTTCGTGTTAATAACAACCCAAAAGTCCTTGAGAGACGATACTCGAGTTGTCGCGCCCTAACTGTACTTTTTCAGATCACTCGCTTTTTGACGCGCGTGCGACAGCGTGTCAAAATTCTCCTTCTAATTGTGTATATCCCTTAGCCACAAGACTTGCCTTATACTTTTCTATTTCTCCATCAGCTTTATATTTAATTTTGTACACCCACTTACAACCCACAGCTCTCTTTTCCTTAGGCAAGTGTACTAGGTCCCAAGTCCTATTTTCTTCTAAGGCTTTCAATTCCTTATTCATGGCATCACACCATTCTCTTTTCCTAATGGCTTCCATATATGATTTTGGTTCACCTTGAGCAATGGCAGCCAAGTAAGCTATGTGCTTCCTGGAAAACTGCTCATAACTCATGTATTTAGAAATAGGATAGTTCAAGTCAGATTCAGATGAAGGCATAAAGGATCTATATGTGGGGTTACGAATAGCCGAGGGACAGTAGTAGTCTCTTAAGTAACTAGAGGGTTGTCTTGTCCTAGGTTGAGGATAGTCAGCTTCATGTATCTGACCCTGACTCTCCCCCTCACTGTGAAAATTCCCAGTTTCAGCCTCATTGTTCTGTGCATCATTTTCAGTTTCAGTGAGATCTAAGACTCTACTAGTCCTTAAATCCTCTGGACTATCCCTACTCATGGTTTCCTCCTTTTCAGGAGCTTCTAGCCAGTGAATGAAAGTTGGCCTGAGATGCTCATCAGTTTTCTTGTTCTGTTTTTCAGCATAAGTAAATTCTATCTCATAAAACAAAACATCCCTAGATACTAGAAACTCCCTAGTCTTTATGTTGTATACCCTCCATCCTTTTTGACCCAAAGGATACCCTACAAAGATACATTTTTCTGCTCTGGAATCAAATTTATCCTTATGCTTTGAGGCATTTCTAGTATAGCATAAACATCCAAAGACTTTCATATGATTATAGGTAGGGACCTTGTTAAAAAGTAACTCATAAGGAGTACGACCTTTATTGGCTATGGTTGGTGTTCTATTGATGATAATATGTGGCAGTCAAGACACACTCTCCCCAAAATTTTATGAGAACATTACTTTGAAATCTCAAAGCCCTAGCTATGTTTAGTATGTGACTATGTTTCCTTTCTACCCTTCCATTTTGTTGAGGGGTAGCGACACATGAAGTCTCATGAAGAATTCCTTCTTGTTTAAAGTATTCTTGAAGAGTGAAATTTACAAACTCAGTTCCTTTATCACTCCTTACTCTCTTAATCCTTTTATTAAACTGTGTTTTAATCATATTATGGAAATCAATTAGAATCTTTGCTATTTCAGACTTTTCTTTCATCAAATAGGCCCAAGTCCCACGAGTGTAATCATCAACAATAGTAAGAAAGAATTGTGCACCATTATGTGTAGGTGTGTGATATTTGGCCCGTAAGTCATAATGTATTAGATTGAATGGTTCAACAGCTTTATTGTCACTTTGATCAAAAGATAGCCTACACTGTTTGGCCCTGTGGCAAACATCACAACAATTCAGTTTACTAATAGCTAAACTACTACTAAGAAAAGAAGAAATACGCTGTAGAGATTGACTTGAGGAGTGCCCCATCCTAGCATGCCGTAGGAGTGTATGATCTTCCTTTCCATGAGAAACTGAGCAAGATCCTGCTTCTTCAGGCTGGAAGACATAAACTCCATTTAGCAATTTACCCGAGCCAATCATCATCTTCGTGGCTTGGTCCTGAATGAGACAAGAATTAACCTGATAAGTAACTATGCAGTTTAAATCAAAGGTTAATCTATAAACTGAAATTAAATTGCAGTTAAAACTAGGAACAAAAAGAACATTGTGCAGCCTTATGGTTTTACTGAGGGTAATGGAACCCTTCTTTTCTACTAGAACAGAGTCCCCTGTGGGAACTAATATGTGGAAAGGTCTTTCTAAAACATTTACTTCCTCCAATTGAGAAAGCAAGTGGGTCATGTGGTGTGAGGCACCATTGTCTAGAACCCATTGTTGGATTTTACTTAAGCCTACATTACCCGCCATATATTCATGAACATTTCCTATGTGAATGCCATGCAGGGCATGCCCTGATGAATTGCCTTCTGTTTCAGCCCCTTTATCTTCTTCAGCACAAGCAAAATGAGTTGAGTTTTGTCCTCCAGATCTGTTGTTGTTCCTTTGAGTCCTTCGAGTGTCCCAATTTGGGGGATATCCCACAATTTCAAAGCATTTGGCCTTTACATGACCAATCTTGCCACAATGATCACACTTGGGTTTCCCCCCATCTCGATTCTTATGCCTGTTGGTGTTGTTTGTGTAAAAGGCTGAAGCAGACTCAATCTTTATGCTCCTCTCCTTCTCTGCCATGAATCTGGACTCCTCCCTTAGAACATGGTTGAAGGTAGCACGGAGGGAAGGCAAAGGATCCGAATTCAGGATTGTTGCCTTGATATGAGCAGATTGCTCATTATCAAGGCTTCCAAGAAACAAGTGGACCCCATTTTCTTCCTCTCTCTGCATTAATGCCTTTGCAGCTCCACAGGTGCATTCCGGAAGGGGCTGGAGTTCTGAGAGTTCATCAAGATAGCTCTTGAATTGGGTGTAGAAGTCTTTAATGCTTACACTCGATTCTTGTTGAATCAAACAAAGGGTTCTCCATAACTGATGAACCCTTGGTGCGTTTGTCTGGGCAAAACGTTCCTCAAGATCATCCCATATATCCTTCGCAGTGGTAGCATATGAAATGCTTGCATGGAGGCTAGGATCAACAGAATTGATGACCCACGCCATGACCATTGAGTCAGCCTTCTCCCAATGTGGATAATCAGAGCTATCGAAGTTTGGGTTTTTGATGGTTCCATTTTTTTTTTTTAAAGAGTCGGATAAATTAAGCTCAAAGATTTCCTTCCTTAAATTTTTGGTTTGTAGTTTTGGCATGGTTGATTGCTCCTTTTGGGGTGGGGGGGTGGGGTGTTTGGGGTTTGTGGTTGGGGGGGGGGGGGGGGGGGGGGGGGGGGGGTTAGGGGGGGGGGGGGGGGGGGTTTTTGGGTTTTGGTTTGGTGTGGGGGTTTGTTTTTTTGTGTTTTTTTGGGTTGGTGGGGGGTTTTTTGATTGGGGGTTTGTGGATTTTTTTGGTTTTGGTGTTGATGGGTGGTTGGTGTTTTTTAAAGTTTATTTTGGTTTGGGTAGGGTTGTTTTTATTGTTCTTCTTTTTTTTCTTTTTTTTGTTTTTGCAAAGAATAAGGGGTTGGTTTTTTTTGTTGTGTTTTGTTAGGGTGTTTGTGAAGTTATTTTTTTTTTTTTGGTTATGGTATGTGGGTGTTTGTTTTTTGTTTTGGGGGGGGGCTCCTCTTTCCTGTGGGGTTGTGTGTGTTTTGTTTTTTGTTTGTGGTGGTTGTTTTGATGAACCCTAATTTCTATTTTGCACGCAGCGCTGTCTTCATTGAACGGGCCCATGTGCGATAGTTCTCCCCATTGAGCACAGTAGCAACCAAGGGGGTTCTGGGGTCAGAGGTGTTGAGCTGAAACGCAAGATTAGAGGGCATGTTGTTCCTACTATCGGAAAAGGCATTCTCCTTCTTCTCCGATGACTCTTCGTCATTCTTCCTAGAATCGTCGCGCTTTGGTACCATGTTAGAATAATCGGGCCTAACTCCACTCTAAAAGCTAGCTCATAGAGGGAGGGATGTCCAAGTTATTATAAATGGTTCTTGGCTCATATACTCAACCAATGTGGGACTTAGACATTTAATAAGCTCCCTGTGACAAATTTCCTTCCATTGCTTCTCAAAACATCAACTCAGATTGAACCATTAAACTTATTACACCTCAAATGGGGTAAAAGGTTTCACTAAAGCGATCACGAACTTAACATGCTACATGAAAAATCACCTAAACCACTTCAAATACATGTTTCTAAAAGAAGCATTACTATTCAGTAAATCAATAAGCTATTGCTCAGGTGTTTTTGTAAAAGAAGCATTACACTTCAAAACTGGATGTATAATTCAAACTGAAGAAAATCCCTACAGTAATAGAAGAGACATATACATCAAATTCATCAAGTAGACAAGAGAAAAGAGAAACACAAACTTCTAGACTAGTATTCTAACACATGGCTCACTAACCAGAAAACTAAATATTTTACATGGTTTTAAACATGTAAACACATTAAGCATTTGTATAAGAATTCAATAAAAAGAATTCAGAAGCAAACCAGTGTGAACAATAAAGAGAGGTAATATCAAAGACTAAACAGAGGTAATTAATATTGATTAACTAATGATTATGGCCAGGAATTGGGACAAATGGTTCTCTGATTTCAGAAAACTCTAAAGTTTAAATTCTAATCCATCCAAATACTCCACCATGTAATGGGAATATGGGATTCCTCTATAGAATCCTATACACCTTCCTAAAACACTACTATAAGCAATAATATTGTAAGAGAAAATCATCCAAGCTTAAGTCTAAATTTTGTACTCAAGCTTCCCTAATCCCTCTTAAACCAAATAACCTAATCTATAAATTCTTGGTAACTCAATGCAAGAGCAGATGGCATTGTGTCTCAAATCAAAACTCTTCTAAGTGCAATGACCAAACAACAAATGCAATCAAACCCAAGGCAGAGAAGAACTGAGAACATAGTGTTAGGAGAACTAAGAGTGAGGAAAAACTTACCTTTGTTTACGGGGAGGGGGAGGGACAAGGACAGTTGTAACACCTTTCTCGGGTGCTACATTTTCTGTGACATTTTAAGGCCGAAAAGTAGTTTAATTAAATTCTCTGCAATAAAATGGGGTAATTTTTTTTCTTTTAAGATCAATAGAATGGATCAAGGTAAGAATTCTCAAAGTTTGAAAGAAAACATTTCGAAATGTCCCCTTTGAAAAACGGAGTTTGGATGAATTCATAACACCTGATAAAACATTTTATAATATCAATTCTTTTTCTTTTTCTCAAGGTAAGCAATAAAACATCCAACCTCATCAAATATTTACATAAACACTCAACCCGACTCATAAACGGAAAACATAAAGATACACAGACCCAACATAAAGATATGGAGACGCAGCTCCTAATATATAATATACTTGGAGTCGCAGCTCCATAAACGATAACATTAACTCCCAGACATCCCAAGATGGCCAAATCAAAATATAAAAGACCATCCTCTCTCGTACATCGTGAGAAGGACAAACCCAACTGACGAGATATAGGGGAAACTCTACTTGAGGTTTAAATCTCGGGAACCATTGTGGCTATCGTGTTACGCACACAAGGCCTAAATCATAACGTACGTACAATCATAATCACATGTGATCTCAAACTCTCTGCAACACATCAGGCTCTTTATGAAACCTCTCCAACCGGAACTCGGCTTCTTGGGTACAACGGCCTCACCGAACATAGTATCAACTATGTATCTGGTAAAAATTTCCGGAATACGTCCAATTGGTCTTTCCGTCGGATAACCTCGTGATTCCACCAGAATCCATTTGATGTCAATCTTTGATGGACGATATTCGCGGGTACAAATCATCGGCCCTTCACTGATCCACAGTTCTTAAACATACTTTTCATGTTTGTGTAAAGATGTTTTAAGGCACTTGCTTACAAGTCCTAACACATTATGAAATTGGATCAACAGTCCAATCGTTTATTTCTTTACACTTTTCTACTGGAGCCTTTCTCTTGGCTTCCAAGAAATCAAATAACTCTTAGTCCATTAAGCCTTATGGTTGTATGGATATTGAATTATCCACACTTTATGGCAAATGGTCTTGCTTCACCATAAGTCATAAATCATTAAGTTCATATTTTCACTAAGCCATCCTCGACTTAGGTTTTTTCCATTTAACTTGAAATACTAGTCATAAAGACTAAAATCCTTTTGATTCAAAATCAACACTCATTGTTAACACCAAACCTTTTGGAAATAAGATTGACAAATAGGTATATTGATACCGAATCTTTCAAAACAGTATTTTAAATCCCGTAAAATTATTGAAAGGCGATTTTCCCCCTTCTTACTTGATTTGTAGGGTCGAAACCCCTAAACTTTCAAAATAAGCCTCCTTTACTCAAATCATCAATTATCTAGGTTCTAATACTCATTTCAAAGTATTAAAATACCAAATTAAGGTCTTGAATAACATTTCACTCAAAAGTCTTAAAACTTGACCGAAAGCTTCTAATTGATTTCTACACAAGTTCTGGAAAGGGAAAGCTAGATAATATAATCATATTTAAGAATGGTGCAAGTGAATCACAATTTAATCAAGTTTTGAATTAATAAATTGATGAAATCATTCAGGCCTGTAAATTTCTTGATGAGAACTGAGACCCCTAGTTCTTGGTCATTGTTGCTCAGAAGAAACTTAACAATTTTCAAAGTCATTGTTGAAATCAATTGAACACTTTAAGATGGTTTTAAACATTATAACAATAGTGTTAGAAAACAACACTTATTTCTTATGTTTCTAAAGCGTCATTTTGGTAATTCAAAATATAACGTACGATTAAAATAGTTCTCAATCCATTTCTAAAACCTTAATCAAAATCAAAGTTCTGAAATAATTGTTCAAAACTAAATCATTTTTCCTTTATGGATTTAACATTCATATTCTCACTTAAGGATATTAAAGTCGCTTAAGTTTCGAGGATTGGAGTTAAACTCCCATTTCCATTCACATTTGACCAAAAGCCAATTACAACCAAAGTGAAGGCTACACTTCACCAAACAATCTCACAATTATCCATATGCATCAATATATCCGGTTATATCGAATAATCACAATAATCAAGTTATTTGTGATAACCAACTATTAAATCCTCACTTTGATCCAATGATTAAAATGATGGTTTTCAACATGTCATAAATTATTTTCCTAACCACACAACATGTTAATGGACATCAATCAAGCCCCAAACCAATTCCTCAACACTCAACCATATCTAACACATAAATCAAGTCATAAACAAATATTATACCCACATTCATGCAAGGTGATAAATAGACCGTGGATAACCCTTGGTATAGGATTTCCAACACCAGACAATTTAAAGCCATCTTCACATCTACCAATATGGTGTGATGTGGTTCACCCCCGCCCCCTTACCTCTTGTAGACAAGAGATGATCATTTCCTTGGTTTTTCAACAGTCCGCTTCCCTCAGAGCGAAGCTATGACGTTCCAATTTCCTTTGACACCTTGCGACAGGTGCAGATGATAAGCCTCTGGCTCATCTAGTTTCCAGCTAGAAAAGGGGTAGATTTTGTGCCTAATTGGGCGAGTCAACCTCGCTAATCTCCCAAATTAGCCTTGTTTTGTTCCTAAGTTAGAATTTGATTCGTTTTATGCATTTTTAGTAGTTTTTAGTTTATTTTGAGTAGAATTACGCTTTTCGTTTTCTTTTATTGTTTCAGGTTAAAAGTGAAGCTCTTAGAGTCAAGGAAAATGAAGAAAACAGTGGAAAAGCAATTCTGGAAGTTTCGCCTTGCGAAACAGGATCTCGCCTCGCGAGCCTGAAGACCAGCCTGAACAGCAACAGTCACCCTTTCTGTCTCACCTCGCAAATCACCATCTCGCCTCGCGAGCCTGAAGGCCTAACTGTGCCCGAAATGTCACCCTTTCTATCTCGCCTCGCGAATAATTACCTCGCCTCGTGAGTATTCAAAATTAGGATGGAGCCAAAACTGAATTTCACCTCGCGAGAGGCTACTTGCCTCGCGAGCGGGCGCAGAATCTGAAAATTATAAATTGTTGTTTTAGGGCAGATTGAAGGAAGCTTTTTGTTCACCACTTGTTTTAGATCACTTTGGAGATACGAATCGTTATTCTCAGGAGCTGCGTCTCCCTATTTCTTTTCTTATTTGACAATCATGATGAATTCCAATTGTTTTTGCGTTGCTACAAGCATGAGGAACTAATCCCCTTGTCTAAAGGATCAATGAAACCACCCATGGCGGTGTAGCGTTCAATGTGATGTATGTTTCCCTCCTTTACCTCAATTCATGTTTTCCAATTCTGAATTTATTGTGTTGATCATAAGCATGCATGATTGACTAGTTAACGTGATGAGGCTTGATAGGCAATTCGCGTTTAGAACTTGAATTGGGATCATTGATTGAATATTGCACGAGAGTGAGTAGGAGATCAGTGCAATCTTATAGGGAACAAGATTTAATAGAGTTTGATGATTGGGTTATGAGACCTAGCAAGTAATTAACTCAACCATTGAATACGTCCTATTGAGCACGATAGTGTCATTAGGAGAATTTGGGGGTCCTGGTTGGCATTGCAATTGAACTTAGGGAGAGGATCATCATCACTTGGGTACACTGTATGATTGGGTAGGTGGATTTGTGACCTTAGATGTTTAATCCAGATTTTAATTCTCATCTCATCTTATCGCTACCTACTTTATCTCTAATTGAATTGTTGATTTGAATTGCGATCCTATTTTCTCTCTCTTCTCAACCACTTGCTGTTACTTGGTCAAACATATCAAATTTCTTGAAAATTGGTAGAATTGGTAGCCCAATCCCTGTGTCCGACCTCGGTAATTACTACCGTGTTTATTACTTACGATGACCCGGTACACTTGCCGGTGACCCAACAAGTTTTTGGCGCTGTTGCCGGGGATTGGCACAACTAATTTTCCTAATTTTTGGGAAGTTTGATTATTTTGTTAAGCTATTTCTTTTTTTGTTATTTATCTACTATTATTTCTCTCTACTTCTTTGATTCCACTTGGTCTTGCCTAGTTTTTGTATGCGAGGTACCCTTTCACAAGAGGACTTGCTATTTGATTCGGAGATCACCAAGACCGAGAAGCGATTAAGGAAAGAAGCAGAGAATGAAAGAGGCTTGAAGCAATTAATTTTGAGGGGATGACCGAAGCAAACCCTCCTCCTTACAAGCCTCTCTTCGAGTACAATCTACCCAATTTGGATGATTGTTCTTCTTCTATTGTGAGGGACAACCTCAATACAGATTCTTTCAGAGTGGAAGGATGTGTTACAACCCATATCTGTGAGAATCAATTTGATGGGAGTGGCAAACAAGACCCTCATAGACACATCACTCACTTCCTTGAAGCTTGTGACTTGCAGAAGACAAGAGGAGTTTCTCAAGATGAGTTTCGCTTGCGGCTATTCTCCCTCTCTCTTAGGGATGTCGCTCGCGATTGGTTTGACAGCTTGGATCGCAACAGTATCACAACATGGGAGCAAATGGCCCAAAAGTTCCTCATTAAATATTTTCCTCCTCAGAGAGCGACACAAGCAAGAGTAGCCGTCACATCTTTCAGGCAGACAGAAGATGAATCTTATAATGAAGCTTGGGAGAGGTATAATGTGCTCTTTAGAAGATGTCCTTCGGCCTTCTTTGACCCGGTCTCCAAGGTTCAACATTTCTTTAACGGGTTAAGAGAGCACTACCAGATGAATTGTGATGCCGCAGCGGGCGGTTCTTTCTCTTATTTATCAGCTGAGGATGGATGGGCGTTATTGGAGAAGATGTCGAACAATGATTACAACCGTGGTAGGGAAACCTCAAGTGGAGTCAGTTCTGCAATAATAGAAGCCATTCTAGAGCAGAATAAATTGTTGAAGATGCAAAATGCGGCATTGTCTGGGAACAAAAGGGTTAATGTGATACGCGAAGGAATGCCTCCAGGTTGTGATAATTGTAATGGAGATCATGACATTCAGAGTTATCCGTTCAACTTCTCTCAAGAACATGTGGACTCATGCCACAATTTCTATGACAGCGTGCCCCAGAACAACTATCAGAGGAATAGACATAATGATTACAGTCAGAATCAGAATAGGGGTTATATGAGGAGAGACCATCCGGGTTTCGCTTGGAGTAATGCTAGTGGTGGTCTAGCCGGGCAACAACAACTACAACAGAATCAGAGGCCAAACTATGGAATCCATCAACGCAATACTCAGCAGGCTCTTCCAGGTCCTAATCAATTGCAAACAACAGATGGTAGAAGGCAACCTTGGGAGTTGGCTATAGAAAAGATGAATGCGGCAATTGAGAAGTTGTCAATCAATACAAGCACAGCCATTAACAAGTTGGCAACTCATACAGGGGCGGCAATTCAGAATCTAGAGACGCAGATAGCTCAGCTCGCAAGGCAACTAAATGAGCGTCTCCCAGGCACTTTCCCAGGTGATACCGAGAACAACCCTAAGAACCAATGCAATGCTGTAACAACTAGAAGCGGTAAGGTGTTGGGATCTAACAGGGGTGCAACTAGTTCTCAGGAAGCTGAGGCCTCGGAACAACCACATGTTGAGGAAGAGCAACCTAGGAAGGAGGAGTTAGCGAGTGACAAGGCACCGGAGCAAGGGGTAAGGTTAAAACTTGTAGATGAAGAGTTCCGAAGAAAGAAGTGGGTTGAACCCAAAGACCTCCCGCCCTACATGAAGGTACCATATCCTGAAAGATTGAAGAAGCCTCAACAAGATAAGCAGTTCAATAAATTCCTTGATGTCTTCCGCAAACTTCAAATTAACATTCCATTTGTGGAAGCCTTGGAACAAATGCCATCTTATGCCCGGTTTATGAAGGAGCTTCTCTCCAAGAAGCGGAAAATAGTGGATGAGGAAACGGTTGCTTTGACCGAGCAGTGTAGTGCCTTTATGCAAAGAAAACTACCTCCAAAGTTGAAGGATCCCGGTTCTTTTTCTATACCATGCACCATTGGGGAGATGACTCTAGGAAAGGTGTTGTGTGATCTAGGGGCAAGCATAAACTTGAGGCCCCTCTCTATGATGAAGAAGTTGGGGATCAAAGAGGCCAAAGATACACGGATGTCACTCCAACTAGTCGATCGTTCTATAAAATATCCTTATGGGGTGGTCGAAGATTTGTTAGTGAAGGTGGACAAGTTCATATTTCAGGCGGATTTTGTGGTGCTTGATATGGATGAAGACGCCGAGATCCCTCTCATATTGGGTAGGCCCTTCTTGGCCACTGGGCGTGCTTTGATAGATGTGCAACAAGGGAAACTCACCCTAAGGGTGCAAGATGAGAAAGTAGTCTTCAATGTCTTTGAGGCAATGAAGCACCCCGCTGAGAGGTCGGATGTGTATCGAGTGGATATGGTGGACTCAATTGTCAAGGCAAAGGCCACTAGAGAAGCCCATGGTTCTTCACTTGCACAAGTGTTGGTAGAATCCCATGATGATGATGGTGAGGAAGAAGACCCTTTGGGGGATGAGGACCATCTTGAGTGCTTAAAAAATATGAAAGCCTTACCGAGTCTCCCAAAGGATGAATATGCAAAGGAGAAGCTCAACAACGAAGGAATGGAAGAAGATACCAAGACACCGGAGTTGAAGCAACTCCCAACCCACTTAAGGTATGCATTCTTGGGGGAGACTTGAGTCAGGCTCGGGACATTAAACAAGCGCTACTTGGGAGGCAACCTAAGCTAGATATCCTTTATTTTTATTTTTATTTTTATTTTTTTTAGTTTCTGTCATTTTCTCTGTTAAAAAAAAACCAGGTTCGTTCCGCGAATCCACAGTGGCCTCGTGAGACAGAAGCCCTGAATCTCAGGGGCTTGCCCACGCTTCTGTCTCGCGTCGCGAGGGCCACTTTCACCTCGCGAATCTAGGCATCAGCAGCTGTTGGAATTCCAGATTCGCCTCGCGCGCTATTACTCGCCTCGTGATTCTGGAAGGTTTATGGGCAGCACTTAAAGCTGTTCCATGAGAGCTCGGTACCTGAGGATGCAACCGTAGGAGAGCTTTCCTTGAAAGCGCCCACCTACACTACAACTTGATCAGGGAGCACCTTCTCCTTTCCCTCACTCTTATTTTATATTTACGTTCTTTCATTGAGGACAATGTATGCCTTAAGTGTGGGGGAGGGAACCAATTGCTTTGTTTTTGTTTTCTTTCCCTTTTTCCATTTGTTTTTGAATTTCGCTCTCGAATAATTTGAGAAGATCAAGAGTATGTGTGTGAGTGTTGTGTCGGCAAGCTTGGTGGATTTTAATTAAATTTAGCATAGATTGACTGCATGAATTATGTTGACCATTAATGATTTCCCCCTAGGTTCTGAAAATCGAAAAGTTGATCCCCATGCGAAAAATTGAAAATTGAACTTTGAGAAATTTTATTGTGATTGCTTGATTTATGACAATTTTGGGGTGGAAGGGGTGCACACACTAGGAATTGTATCTCGGTCAAACAATTTGAAAAATTGTCCAGGTGAGAAATTTGAGCCTCCAACATGTCTTAATTGTGTGAATCACTTTTAAACTGCACTTTCTCGGATTTACTTGAATCTGTGCATGGTTTGCATATTTATATGTTGCATCAAATGATCTAGGCAATTTTTCTTTGAAATAACTACTTGGCCATAAATTGAACCAACCTTGATGAATGATCCCTAGTTAGCCACATTGAGCCTTGAAGCCTATTGTTCTTGATAACCTTACATTACAAGCCATTAACTCATAAAAACCATGATTTTCCCCTATCCTAGGATTTAGGAGAGCATGGAATTTTAGCTTGGTGAGTGTTGTTGTGGAACTAAGTTTGGGGTGGCTACAAAGTTCATGAATCGTAGTTGAGAAAAAGAAAAGCAAAATTGAAGGCCGAAGGCTTGAGAAAAAAAAAAGAAAAAAAAAGTGATGAAAAGTATTGAATATATGCCAAAAAGGGCAAAGTAAAAAAGTATAAAAAGGAAGAGGTGTGTATCCAAGCCACCCAATGCAAGGAATGGAATAATATGAGAGTAAATTCAATTGTTGTAATGCTATTTTCATGCTCTCATTGATCCTAGGGACTAAGCCTCTATCCTTTGAATATCTTACCTTGAGCCAGGCCTCATTACAACCTATGAAAGACCTTTTGATGATGCATACATATTTTTGTGGGAACTTTGTTTAGATGAAAATCAAACCCATGTAAAGTGCTCTTGAAATGCGAGATTGAGTGAAAAGTTGGTAGCTTAGACAAATTGAGCGAATGAGTGAAATATTAAATGCCCTTGTGAGGAAGGCAATTGTTTGAAATTGGTGATCTCCCTTTTGTGTGCCACTTGGATCCTCAACTTAGATTACTGATTGCATGAATGATGGAAATTCTCAATTGTTTAAAGTAAATGAATGTGGGGATTACATTGTTGCAAGGAGGAAAACATTGAGGAAAAATTGTTGTGTTAAATTGCATGAAATCTGTGCAAAAATTGGTTGAATCCTTTAAGCTTGCCAAGTTTTGAGTCTTTTTGAGTTTTAGCTTGCTTGGGGACAAGCAAGGTTTAAGTTTGGGGTGTTTTGATAAGCCTCTGGCTCATCTAGTTTCCAACTAGAAAAAGGGTAGATTTTGTGCCTAATTGGGCGAGTCAACCTCGCTAATCTCCCAAATTAGCCTTGTTTTGTTCCTAAGTTAGAATTTGATTCGTTTTATGCATTTTTAGTAGTTTTTAGTTTATTTTGAGTAGAATTACACTTTTCATTTTCTTTTATTGTTTCAGGTTAAAAGTGAAGCTCTTAGAGTCAAGGAAAATGAAGAAAACAGTGGAAAAGCAATTCTGGAAGTTTCGCCTAGCGAAACAGGATCTCGCCTCGCGAGCCTGAAGACCAGCCTTAACAGCAACAGTCACCCTTTCTGTCTCGCCTCGCGAATCACCATCTCGCCTCGCGAGCCTAAAGGCCTGACTGTGCCCGAGATGTCACCCTTTCTGTCTCGCCTCGCAAATCACTACCTAGCCTCGCGAGAATTCAAAATCAGGATGGAGCCAAAACTGAATTTTGCCTCGCGAGAGGCTACTCGCCTCGCGAGCGGGCGCAAAATCTGAAAATTATAAATTGTTGTTTTAGGGCAGATTGAAGGAAGCTTTTTGTTCACCACTTTTTTTAGATCACTTTGGAGATACGAATCCTTATTCTCCGGAGCTGCGTCTCCCTATTTCTTTTCTTATTTGACAATCATGATGAATTCCAATTGTTTGTGCATTGCTACAAGCATGAGGAACTAATCCCCTTGTCTAAGGGATCAATGAAACCACCCATGGCGGTGTAGCGTTCAATGTGATGTATGTTTCCCTCCTTTACCTCAATTCATGTTTTCCAATTCTGAATTTATTGCGTTGATCATAAGCATGCATGATTGACTAGTTAACGTTATGAGGCTTGATAGGCAATTCGCTTTTAGAACTTGAATTGGGATCATTGATTGAATATTGCACGAGAGTGAGTAGGAGATCAATGCAATCTTATAGGGAACAAGATTTAATAGAGTTTGATGATTGGGTTATGAGACCTAGCAAGTAATTAACTCAACCGTTGAATACGTCCTATTGAGCACGATAGTGTCATTAGGAGAATTTAGGGGTCCTGGGTGACATTGCAATTGAACTTAGGGAGAGGATCGTCATCACTTGGGTACTATGCATGATTGGGTAGGTGGATTTGTGACCTTAGATGTTTAATCCAGATTTTAATTCTCATCTCATCTTATCGCTACCTACTTTATCTCTAATTGAATTGTTGATTTGAATTGCAATCCTATTTTCTCTCTCTCTTCTCAACCACTTGCTGTTACTTGGTCAAACATATCAAATTTCTTGCAAATTGGTAGAATTGGTAGCCCAATCCCTATGTCCGACCTCGGTAATTACTTACCGTGTTTATTACTTACGACGACCCGGTACACTTGCCGGTGACCCAACAGCAGACAACTCCTGTCAGCTCCCTAAAAATGTAAAACCTGCTTCCCCAAGCAAACACAACCACTTTAACATCCCAGAGAGGGAGTCCAAGCATTTTCAACAACCAGACAATTCAAACAATTTGCCTCTCATCATCAAACGCTCACTCTAAGTTGATTTAAATTCTTAATTTCACAAAATAGAATCAATTTCAATAAAATATCAGATATGGGAAAAATAAGACGATCATCATCAAAATCGGGAAAAATTCAAATTAACCATAGATTGATAAAATTGATTTAGGGAACGCTTAATCATGCTCCCAATCTAAGAAAATACCAATTAATTTCGAATAAATTAAAATCTGAAATCAAAACCTTGGTTAGGGTTTGAGGAGAAATTGGGGTTTTTGCAAATGTGCAAAGGATGGTGAGAAATCACTCACCCAAGGGCAGGAGACGACTTGTCGTGATGTTGTGGTGGCTGATGTGGCGGTGGACGGTGGTCATGACGGTGGTTCACGGCGGAACCACGTTCGCACGGCGGCGTTCGTGCAGTGGAACTCGACCAGATGCGAGCAAGCAGCGATCAAAGAAGGAACCAAGACGCGGTGGTCGCGCAGCTCCGACGGTACAGGCACGGTGGTCGCGGCTTTAGAGGGTGGTGGTGTGCTGTTCCAGGGATGGAAGGAGGAAGATGATGAAGTTTAGGGAGGGAGAAGGAAGTGAGATGTGAGGAAGAAGGAGAAAGAAGAAATAAAAAGAAGAAAAGGAGGAAAGAAGGTGTCGTGGAGATTGGCTGACCAAAGGAGAGAGAGGAGTTATTTTTCACTCACCTAGTGAGTAAGTACAAAATGAGTGGTTGAGATTGAGTCTAAAAAAAGGAAATAATATTGGTCATTGGATCTAAAAATAATGAATGAAAAATATATAATTTCAAAATTCAAATTAGAGTAAAGATTGATAGTTGAATTTATCAACCAAGAAAATCAGTGATCCAAAATTAATCTCCAGTTAACACTAAACTAATTTATTTTCAAAATCTAAAATTAAATAGAGTAACATCTGAAAATAACTTCCTTTGAATCATATTATTTAAAATATTTTTCTAAAACAAAGAATATTAGTGACAATAGCGTAACATTATTGTCCTGCAAGCGTGCATACACTGCAATAACGTAGTGCTAACACACTCAGAAAATATTTTAAATGAGTAAATAAAATTAATCAACTAAACCACATAAAAATAATCAAAAATAAGCATCCGACTGATTGATTATTTCAATAAAATAATTAAACTTATATGTGAAAAATTGGGATGTTACAACAGTGGTATCTTCCTTTCTTCTTCACGTTGTAACAGAAGTGAGTTAAAACCTAAAGCAAAAAAATCAGAAATCGTTATAAGGTTTCAAATATTTTTAGCAGTTTCAAAGTGAGAAAAGAGAGAAATAACAATGGGGTGAGAGGGTTTGAGGTTTGGTGGTTGTGATGGTTTGGTCGGTGAGAGGAGATGGTTTATCAGTTTCAAAAAACCAGAAGGTGGTGGTGTTGTGACTCCGGCAAGTGTACCGGGTCGTCGCAAGTAATAAAATAACACGGTAAGTAATTACCGAGGTCGAACTCAAGGATTGGGTTACCAATTCGACTAATTTCGCGAGAAATCCGATAAGTTGGTTAAGTGGAGAAAGTGGTTGGAAAGAAACTAGATTCACAATTCAAATTAACAAATAGAATCAATCAAAGATATGGTGATGAAATCTGGAATTAAAAGCATCTAAGATTTCGAATCCACCTACCCAATCATGCAAAGTACCCAAGTGATAATGATCTCCTCCCTAGGTTCAATTTTAATGTCAACGGGACCCCTAAATTCTCATATATCCACTGTCGTGCTCAATAGGACGTATTCGATGATTTGAGTTAATTACTTCCTAAGTCTCTTAACCCTAATCTCGAATTCTATTAATTCTTGTTCCCTAAAAGTTGCATCGATCTCCTATTCACTCTCGTGCAACACTCGATCGATGTTCCCAATTCAAGTTCTGAAACGCAAATCGCCTCTCGGCCTCATACACGTTTAACAAGTTGATCACGCAAGCATATAATCAACACAATGGAATCAGAATTGAAAAACAATAATTGAATTAAGAGAGAGAGAATTACATCACATGAATACTATGCCGCCATAGGTGGCTTCATCAATCCCTCGGACGAGGGAATTAGTTCCTCATGCTCATAGACAAGCGATCGGACATAACCTCCATGAGAAAAAGGGAGACACAGCTCCAAAGAGAAAAGAAACTACCCTAAACGCTACTCTAAACAGTGGAAAACTACTAGGATTCGCGGCCCTCCACAAGCCCTACAGCCTCCTAAAGTTGGATCCTCCCAATCTGATCTGCAACAGCCTTTAAATAGGATTCCTGATCTGCGTTCGTTCGCGAGGCGAGCAGCTTTTCGCGAGGCGAGAATTAAAATTGGCGCGCTTTCAATTTGAACTCTCGCGAGGCGAACGTCTGTTCGCGGGGCGAGTCTTCAATTCTGGGTTGTGTCCTTCATCACGGCTGGGCCGTGATGGTCTCTGACTTCCACGATCTTCATTCTCTCGCGAGGCGAGCGTCCTCTCGCGGGGCGAGTCTTCAAACCTTAAACTGCCACGGGCATGGTATTCATCACGGCTTGGCCGTGATGGTCTCTGTCTTGCAGGTCCTCATGATCTCGCGGGGCGAGACACATCTCGCGTGGCGAGACTGAAGTGATGACTTTTGCTGCTTTGTTGACTTTCAGGCTCGCGGGGCGAGCATACACTCGCGAGGCGAGTGTCTCCAGACTTGCAATTTCCACCGCTTTTCGACTTTCCTTGACTCCCGGAGCTTCACTTATTTAACCTGAAACAACAAAAGCACCCACAAGCGTAATTCTATTCAAAATAACCTAAAAACTACACAAAAGACGCAAAACGAGTCAAAGTCCAACTTAGGAACAAAACAAGGCAAATTTGGGCGAAAACGAGAGTGAACTCGAATAAATTGGCACATGAACCCTAGTTCATCTAGTCATAAAACTAGATAAGCCAGAGGCTTATCAAAATACCCCAAACTTAAACCTTGCTTGTCCCCAAGCAAGCTTAAAACTCAAAAACGACTCAAGACTTGGCAAGCCTAAAGGAATCAATCGATTTCGCACAAATTTAATGCAACTTTACAAAACAGTTTTTCTCCAATGATCTCCCCCCTACATCAACGTAATCCCCACATTCATTTACTTTAAACCATTGAGAACTTCATCATTCATGCAATCATTAGTCTAAGTTGAGGATCAGGGTCACACACAAAAGGAAGATCACCAATTTCAAACAACTGCCTTCCTCACAAGGGTATGTAAAATGTCACTCATTCGCTCAATTCGTCAAGGCTTTCAACTTTTTCACTCAATTTCACTTATCAAGAGCACTTCCCATGAATTTGATTTTCATCTCAAAAATGGTCCCCACGTAAACATGTATGCAACATCAGAAGGTCTTTTAAAGGTTGTAATGGGGCCCGGCTCAGGGTAGGATAATGAAGGATATTTAGGCTTAAGTCCCTAGGAACTAAGAGAGCATGAGCATTAAACACATTTCCACTCAAACGAAATGAGTCGATCATGCAGCAAACGAAAATCTGGGTCGGACCCATAACATCAAATGAGCTTTTTCGCCATGGAAATCTTCTTCTCTTCCCTTTCGGACCCACTGTTCCCTCTGGTGGGCGTGGAACCAGAGGGCGGCAGAGTAGAAGCCATGGCGGTCGGACTTGCCGGTGCTGCGAACGCTGCGGAGGTTGCAGAGGAGTATGAGGGTGGTGAGGGGGTTGTGGACCATGAAAGTTAGAGTCTTTGGAGGAGGGTTTCACGAGGGGTGTCTGGGACTACATGGAAGAATAAATCAAGGCAGGGGTTGCCTGAGGAGAGGAAGGTTGGGGAGAAGTTTTCGGTGAAGCCCATTGGCGGTGATGATGATGGTGGAGGGGTTGGATTGGTTGTGGTGAGCTTGAATTTGGCTATCATTAGGTCAATGAAGAGTGTTAGCGTTTTCTGATGATAGTGAGAAAGCAAAAAGTGAAAGAGGGGGAAAACAAGACGTGTTTTTCTTAGGGTTTTAGAGTTAGGGACCGAATTTTCGGTCTCCATATCTTCTCTGATAATGGAAAATATATATATATATATATATATATATATATATATATATATATATTGTTGGGTGGTCTCAAAATCGATCCCTAAATGAGTCGACATGTTTGATTTGTTCCATTTTTTGTTTAGGGATGGATTTAGAGATTGAATTTTTTGCAACTGCTTATTCGGTCCCTAAGTCAGTCCCTGATTGATACTAATGACCAAATTCTTAAAAACTTTGCTTCGGTCCCTAAAACGGTCCCTATTAGAGACTGATTTCATTCGATCCCTAAAATTAGTCCCTAAAATGCTCTTTTTTGTAGTGTTAATGGCACCACCACCTTTCCGCCGTCATTAACAGCACGAAGCTACCACTGCCACTGCTACGCCATCCTATACCTTCCCGTTCTCCCTCGCTTTGTTACCAAGAGGGGAAGGGATGCATGCCCCGTCACGTCGAGCTCTATTTAAGACAGATGTAGAGAGGACTGCCGCAACATCGTTCATGTTCCCCACTTTCCCCTTCCTATCATGCAATTTTCTTTCTTCTTCAACTTCTTATTGGTTGTTTAGAATAAAATAATTTCTTCAATAATTTTCTTCAGTATTTATCCCTCATATTATTTTTTTATTCTCTTTTAAAAATCTTAATTTAATTCTCCTCTTTTTCTCATTCAAGTGAACCATTTTTAGAAAATAATATTATCTATCATATTATTATTTTCCTTCTCTCTTAAAATTCTATCATTTTCAACGGGTAATTTATATTGAATAAGCTACTATAAATGTTTAACAAACACTCTTATCTCACTAGCTTATATCATTTTTCCTAGCTTATAAATTATAGCTTACTATTTTCTCTATTTTTATTCTTATTGAATTCCTCCTTTATCTTAAAATCTATTAATGTGAATTTATAAATAAATTTTCATATATAAATTTTCAAAATTAATTTAATTAACAAATATAGTTAAGGATTAATTTCACTAATTATTTATATAATTAGGATAACAGATATAGAAAATATATGTTTTTCTATAAAGGAATAAAATTTATAGAAAAAAAGTAAATGAACATGTCATTTCATTTTTGTTATCTCAATTTATTTAATAAAACGTGACAAGGGGGTTGGCGAGGGTGAGAAATGGTCGCATTCACAAAAAATGAAGCATGTACAATGAGCGACTCATGACAGACTTTTAGGCGAAGAGTTGCATGAACGAACCGATTCCACATCGGAATAAGAGGAGCCCGAGATTATGCAGGTATGATATTATGCAATTGTGAAAAACGTTTAAAAAAATTGATTGGTTTGAGAAACAATGACATGAGAACTCTAAAATAAAACATGCTTGACCCGTGTTGTAGGAGCAATGGTCAATCTGGAAATCTGAAATGTTATATAAAATCATTTAAAATAAAAAGAAAATAAAAAATTAATACTTTATGTTATTTTATATTTATTAACTATCTCAATCGATAATTTAAAAAAATAATTACTTTAAAACCAATCACCCACATCTAGTCTGGTAAAAGCTAGCTCATATGCTATCATTTATAACAAGAATGCTAGATGGTACGATCCAAAATTCGTAGAACGGCACAGGAATCTAAAATAATAGTGCAATTAGACATCTTTACTTGTGTTTTATTATGTTAGTTATAATGTAAGTGGATAATTTTTTTTAAAACTGGCCTTTCGCAATTATTTGACCAAAACTGTTTCGTAATAAATAGAGCTACTCCATCTATAAACTATAAGCTCATTCACTATAGTCTGGCAGTATTCTCAGTAACAAGCCGCTTATTTTTGTATTAATTAATGGACATATCACATATATTATGCGTAACTTATTTAAAAAAAACTCCACTTATAAAACAAGTAAGTGCATTTGATTACATAATATATGCCTGTCAGGGGAATTCTTTTTTGACATCTGCAAAGGTCTCTGAAGAATGTTTTCCTTCCAACTCAAGACATCGGCAGCGAGCGTTGATGCAATGACAGCCAGGGCAGTCCCAGTCATCATCGCACGGTACAGTGATCAGATCAGGTTTTGCGTCTCCATGTTTAGCTTCAAACTTCAAACCTGAAAATGCATCATCCCTTTTCTAATAAAGAGTTTTGTGGAATAGATTGTAAAGAAAATATTTAAATAATAAATAAATAACCACATGAAGCTTTTAATGAGAGAAGTAAATTACCTGAAGCAAATACTAAGAGGAGGACAAAGAAACTCAGCTTAACAAGAGACTTGTCCATGTTTTGTTGGCTGTAGTAATGATGTCTTCTGCTCGACTCAGAGTGTGAATATTTATAGGTGAAACAAGTTTGATTTGTATCAACTTATCAATGATTACTTTTTGTTGGTTTAAATGTAGGATCTTAGTCCTAATCAAATATAGAAACAAATCATAAAATATAAATAAATAAGAAATAAATCCTAATAGATCATTTAGATTAATTTAAAATATTTTAAAATATAAAAAAGATATTATAAGATGTTTCTCATATTTTCTACCATTTACATTAAAGACAATCCTTATCTTGGTCAAAAGTTTAATTAATGTACAGAGAAGAAAAACATTTTTCTATTGGAGAAAACTTATGTACAATTTCAATGGTGTTTTGGTGTTGTTCTTCAATCACAACATACCACGTGAAATATTTAATTTATATTATCCATTATTTTTTAGTTATTTTTTAAAAAAGAATCCACATGATGTGTTATGATTTGAGAACAATACCAACAACACCATTCACATTGTACGTAAGTTTTCTCCATTTTCTATTAGCAAACTCGGCTCAAATTTCTATATCAAGTCAAAACTATTTCTCTTGGGAAATCATGCATAAATATTTTATTACATTTTTTTTGATACTCAAACTTTTTTTATTTTATAAAAGACTACTCTTTTATTTTATCTCATAACTATGATATTTAATTTTTATATGATCATGTCAAAATTAGTTGAATTTTTCAAAGTAAAAGTAGATACATCACCTACATGGGGTTCAATCTTGGAGTTATTACTCTTAGAAAAAATTTACTTACCTATCACTCTCGTCCTGAAATTTTGTATGACTGTAGGATACCCTGGTTATAGGTTAATTTTTTTTATTAAACATAATGGTATAGGATTCGGTTGGAATCAGATTTTCTCCAGCAAGAGGTCTCTCCGGCCTCTCTCCATCAAACATCAGGACTGTGCATTTATTCCTCATTTAATCTAACAATCCAAATTAAGCAACATTTTAAACATAAAAATTCAAAAACCAAAGAAAAAACATGAACTCTATTCTCCTACACCTCTATGAGTTCGTTATCACACCATCGCCTCTTCGCTGTCATTAACAGCAGGAAGTTGTCGCTACCACATCATCCTATATCTTTCCCTTCCCTCGCCTCGTCACCACAAAGAAGGGAACAAATGCATGCTCTGTCGCCGCATCGCGCTCCACCGTATCACGCTCTATTTACGATGAACATAGAGAGGACCACAGCAACACCATTCATGTTCCCCATTTCCGCCGCATCGCGCTCAATTTACGGTGAACACAGAGAGGACCGCCACAACACCGTTCATGTTACCCACTTTGATGTATTTTTTCTTCTGTCCTCCCTTCAATATTCGTACCGTGTCTTTATCCCTTCATTTAAAGCTTCTCATATCCTTTTGTCATCTATCATGCAAAAAGGGTCATTGGGTCGCCGCTGCGACACCCTAAACTCGGGTCATCACATGGTTACCCGTTTGCGGAAATAAAACTTAATTTGCCGGTTGCTTTTAGAAAACAATGTTTTCTCAACGTTCATCTTTTCAAAATATGGCGATAAATTTTTTTTTCCTTTTTCTTTTAATCTCATAACCACAACAACGTAATCAAATCACACTTAAATACGTAATGTATATAAGTCATATAACTTTACTGCCTCATATGTTTTTCTCACCTAACTCATAATCAACTTTATTCTCAAAACATAATACAACATAACAGTACCTAAGCTGGTTATAACTAACAGACACTACAACCGATAAAAGCAGCAACAGCATGCCTCGAACTAGACAGCCTTCTTCTTCTTGTAGAGATCATACCCCTTGTACGATTCTGATATGTTTGTAAGGGTGAGACGCCAATATATGGATTTACCACAATAACTAAATGGACAACACAAAAGAAGGCACATACACATATACATGTTTAAAACAACATACTCATTCATATCATAGCATCTCGTTTATCAATGGGTTTCACACCCCAAACGTCAATCGTTGGAAAATTATGCATGAACACTTCAATACATCATCTAAGCATTCACACTTAATCTCATGAGATATCTCCAACCTCGTGATGAGTTGATCAGACTCGATTGTTACCGGCACACAGCCAAAACCCATTGCACACTGTCCAACATTGTGGTACAGTGATAACATCATAGATGGGGTCTCATTGTCCAAACCCTGGGCACAATGAGAACATCGTTAGTATGATCTACCCTGATGCCGCAAGGTAATCACTCGTTTGATCATGGCACATCTGCCAAATGCATGCAAGAAAAAATTTTGTTCTCAACACTTTTCTTTGTGCTATATCTTTATTTGTCAAAGCTCTCAAAAGCTTCCAACGCATCATCGTTTCAAACATCGAATGCTCTCAAAAGCATCATCGTTTTAACATCGAATGCTCTCAAAAGCATCATCGTTTTAACATCGAAGCTCTCAAAAGCTTCATCATTTTAACATCTTTACAACTTTTATTAACAACACAAGACCTCAAAGTCCGAGTGCTCAATCACGAAGCCCCTAGACCGTTGCAATCAGTCTTAGGTTCGTGGTAATAGAAAACATCTCAAAATGTTTTAACTTCTTTAAGTAGATACCCAATCTACAACACAACGAACCTTAATACCCCGACGTCTCGGTTATTAAGTTCCATATCATCGTTTTACATCGTTTTTGTATGTGAAAAACAAATGCAAAATAAGACAACGTCATAAGAACACTAGTACCCCGACATCTCGGTTACTAATTAAGTTCTATATCGTCGTTTACGTCATTAGGTAAAACTCATTTACAGAAAATCATTTCTACTTGAAATTCGTTTGTAAAATGCCAAATCATTAAAAACTCTCTTACTGAAATTTCAACTCAAAAAGGTAAATCGATTCAGATTAAATCTCTTCTCAACATACGTACTGCTGTTTTTAAACTTTCACCGTAAATAATTTCGAACCTTGCCGTCGTTTATCATTTTCCAAGAAAATGTTTTTAAAGTCAAACTTTGACTTTGACTTTTTTTTTATTTTTTTATTTTTATTTTTATTACTTTTATTTTTATTTTATTTTTTTATAAAGTATTTTAAAATATTAATTTCACAAAATAACTATTTATAATATTTCGGAATTTCTTGTGTAAAAATTAGCAGTACAAAAAAATTTCACAGTTACGCTCTCACCGTGACTCATAAATTTCTTTTACACTAATAAATCATTAAAATAATAGTATTTCTCAAAACTCATTATTTTTCCAAAATAATAATTTCCACCACTATTATATTCCAACATTCCCCATAAAACGTTGAATATAATTTTCACAACTCATTAAAGCTTTTATCTGATTAATCGGTTGTGTACTGACCACTGTCAGGCCTCTCAAACAACATTCAACATTCATCATTTAACAACATCATCATAATTATATCACCAGGCAGATCATGCATCATAGCAACATAATATACTACTGCAGATAATTAAATCAATTAAAAGCAGATCAATCACCGATACACAGATAAACAACACAACGTAAGCAACATAAACAAATAACTACAACCACATATAAACCACACTACAAGCAAATAGTTATTGAGAAAATCCCTCAGGTAAGCTCCCCTTACCTCTTGAAGATTCACAACAAATTGAATTTAATTCGTCGGAAGCCGGAAACTCACGTACACCGCTTTATACTTAACCTTCACCCATTACAATCAAATAATTACAAATCAAGAAACTAAAAACATCCAAAACCCTACTACATGGTCACGACTTCTAGGGGTTTTGGGTGACTAAAATTTCTAATCATGATTAAGTCATGGATTAATGGTCCTTAATCAACCAAGATCATGGATTAGTGACTAAACAACTAAATTTTAAACACAAAACTTCATAACTCTCATATACTTAGATTCGGCCTTAACATGTTCATGGGGCTAGGGTTTTTAGTTTGATAAACCAACTTGGATATATTAAGCATACATACTAATAGCTTGATTACCAAGATCATTAATGAAAACTTTGAACAAAACTCATCAAATCTCATCCACCTAGGGTTCGGCCAACATAGAGATTTTGAGTAAGGATTTTCATTTTAATAAACTAACATGGATTAGAGTGTGTAGACATACATGTCATATGAAATACATGATCATACATGACAACACATGAACAAAATCCTACCAAACCTATTCTCCTAGGTTCGGCCCAGTCCAGAAATTTAGGAAAGAATTTTCTCATGATTATATGCTTCTAGATGATGAAAATAGAGATGATTATAAGATCATAGCAATTGGTTTCATGTCAAAAAGATTTTTCTAGAATTTGTTATGAATTTTCAAAGTTCTAGATCTAGAAACTTAAAAGTGATGAACATAGATGAAATAGACTTTGAATCATGAAAATTATTGAAGAGCATAGACATGATTAGGAAAGGAGAATATGATTCACCTCTTGAAGATAAACAAGTGAAGATCCAAGGACTTGCTTCACAAAATGATGCTAGAAAAGCTTATGAACTTATGAGTTTTTGAAACAAAAAGGCAATAGGAAGAAAATGAAATGTGAGGGAGGGTATTTATAGAAGTGTGGTGCGCCACTTTTAAGGGTCAAATAGAAAGGAGGTGATTTTTCTAAGGACTTAAGTGCAATTAATTCCTAGGGACCATTTTGCAAAGATTCCAAAAGTATAAGGACTATTTTTCAAATTGCCAATAGTTTGAAATGATGACCATGTGGCACATTTATTGTGTTCACATGTGACTCATCTTGTTGAATTTTCCTTGAGACTTTTTGGGAAGAACCTAGAATACTTTGGAACTTGTTAGAAAAGTGTAGAACTTAGGAGAACATTGTGGAACATTGTGGGACATTCAAGAATCAACTTGACTCTTCCAAATTAAGGCAGTCCCCACTCCTTCTTGGGACTGCGCATGGGCCTTGAAAACTTGGGCTTGAATTTAATTATTTTGGGCCCACCAAAAGGCTTAAAGCTTAAACATGACATAGGAAACTTACATGATTTCTAATGGGCTTCATGAAATTTAATCCATGGACAAAGAATTTGGGCTTCAAGGCCACGGTCCACTAATAGATTGGGAACAAAGATTCTGGCCCAATTAACTTAGAAAAACATAGGAACTAACTTAGGGACCAAAGTGTAATTAATAGAAAGTTCAGGGACTGAAGTGCAAAATCCATAAATTGCCACTTTAACCTTGTAGAATCCTCTAGACTCAAAAGTGTGATTCATCCCCATGAATCATCTCAAAATTCTAAGATAACCTCTTTTCTGCTCTTGGAAACTCCAAAATCCACTCTGTCGTTTACCCGATTACGTTTTTCGCCCGTAAAACGTAAATTATTTCATTTTTTTATGAAATAATTCTAAAAATGCATAATTTTAGGAAATAAAATAAAAATCTTAAGTCTTTCGTTCACGAATTAAAATTAGGTCTTTTGAGCAGTATAAATATACTGTTAGTGAAAATAGCGGGCCGGGATTCGCCCGTCGTTTCAACCGAAATTTTAATCGTAGTTTCCTACATTCAAGTAGGGTTGAGTGGTAAACTCTGTTTGTTTAAAATAATTTTCTAATACTCATAAATATATACAAATAATCGTCCGCATTTCGATTATTTTGAAACAGTGAAAATCGAGGTGTTACAGCCGCCGCCACCTTCTGTCATTTCACGAGGGCACTTTATGGATACCCCTCATAATGGCAATATGCCATTCACATATTTTGAAAGGCTCGCCTTTCTCAGTAACATGTTGATGGCAAGAGAGAAAACGAAATGAAGCTTTGTTGTGTTTTTCCTTCAGTCCTCTTTTCAATATCCGTCATTGGGTTGCCACCGCCCCTGCCCCTTTCTGTCATTTCGTGAGGGCACGTTATGGATACCCCGTATATGGCTCACATTTTGTTTTGGGTCACCAGTGACTCCCTAATTATCCTCATATAAGGTGAAAGCACTACTTGGTCCCCCAAACATCTCATTTCTTGAGCCATTTTTTGGAGACGATGACATTCACATATCTTTTTGTCGTCTGTCATGACATTTAGAATAAGACTTCTTCTGACCCTCTTCTGGAAGAATAAGAACATAAAGAAGAATACATGAGAAAATTTTATAAAATTTGTAGTGTGGGTTAAGAACACAGAGGAAGGTTATTTATAGGAGAAATTGGCTTAGGTTTAAGAGTCTTTGTTCAATAGCGATATTAATACGGAATTGATTACTTTCCAGTTTTCTATGCATTGAAGGTTAAATATCGGGTTTTGTGTAGAGGGTTTATTGAACTTCTATTAGTTCTATGAACTGTGTCAACACCCAACGACCACGGACAGAGAGTTGGTCACCTAGAAAATTTAGTTTTAATTCGAGGTAAAGATAGTTTTTTCATTTAAAGGGCTATTATAGTTACAACTTCCATAGTGTATGTGCATACAAATACTATTAAATTTGTATATTATGATAGCATGCCCCCGGTTACACGTTGTTAATGATGTATGGGGTAAAGAGCGTTTTTTTATTATTTTAAAGTAGGCTATGGGGCTAAGATAGCGTTTCCTCGTTGCATCGCTATTAAACTTGAAAATTTATTTGATTTAATTCTCCTTCTTTCCCCCGTGCAAGTGAGCCATTTTTAGAAAATATATTTATCTATCATATTATTGTTTTTCTTCTCTATTAAAAATCTATCATTTTCAACAGGTAATTTATATTGGATAGGCCACTATAAATGTCTGACAAACGCTCTTGTCTCTAGCTTATATCATTTTCTAAGCTTATAAATTATAGCTTACTAATTTTCTCTGTTTTTATCCTTATTGATTTCCTCCTTTTTCTTAAAATCTATTAATGTGAATTTATAAATAATTTTTATATACAAACTTTCAAAATTAATTTAATTAACAAATATATTTAAGGATTAATTTCACTGATCATTTATATATTTAGGATAACAGATATAGAAAATATATATTTGTCTATAAAAGAATTAAATTTATAGAAAAAATATATATGAACATGTCATTTCATTTTTATTATCTCAATTTATTTAATAAAATGTGACACGCCCGGGGGCTAACGAGGGTGAGGAGTTGTCACATGCACAAAAGATGAAGCACAGATAATGAGTGACTCCTAACAGGCTTCTAAGCGGAAGAATGCATGAATGAACCGATTTCATATCGAAATGAGAGAGAACATGAGACTATACAGGTATGAGATTGTGCAATTGAGAAAAACTTAAAAAAAATATTGGTTTGGAAAACGATGACTTAGGAACTCTAAAGTTAAGCATACTTGACTCGTATTGATTTATAGGAGCAGTCGTCAATTCGAAAAAGATTCCGAGATGTTATATAAAAGCAATTAAAATAAAAATAAAATGAAAAATTAATACTTTATGTTGTTTTATATTTATTAGCTATTCAACCCATAATTTTTTTAAAAATACTTTAAAACCAATCACCCACTTTTCAGGTAAGCTACCTCACCAATAATTAAAAAAACGTAAAAGCTAGCTAAGAAAAATGTTTGTGTCAAAAAAAAAAATCTATAAGAAAAATGCTAGATGATACGAACCAAAGTTCATAAAACGGCACAGGAATATAAAATAATAGTGCAACTAGACATCTTTTCTTGTGTTTTATTATGTAAGTTATAATGTGAGTGGATAATTGATTTTAAAACTAGCCTTTCGAAAGCATTTGACCAAAACTGTTTCGTAATAAATAGTGCTGCTCCGTCTATAAACTACAAGGGCTCGTTTGATGGTCAGGATAAGATAGAGATGGATAAGATAAAAGAGCATGATAGGAGTATGATATGATTTGAGCATGATAAGCTGTTATCCTATCCGACGTTTGGTGTTCATCAGATAACCAATAGAATAGCATTGTAATTTTAGTACGAATTTTAAAATTTTCATTTTTGTTCTGAATGCTTTCATATTTTATTAGATTTTAGTTTTTTATAATTTTCATTTTTAAGATTACATAAAAAGACAAAACCGTCCTTGTGATAAAATTACATATGATATTTTAAATTTTTACAATATTGTTTAGCTTAAATTAATTTTGTTATAATTTTAAATATTCATTTTTAGTTTTTACTTTACATATAGTTAAATTATTAGATTATATTTTTATTTATTTTTCAGTTTTTTAAAATAATGTGAAGTAATAAAATTAGTCTTATGACAAAATAAAAATAATTTTTTAAAATTAATTATTAATATTTTATTATTTTATGTTTTATTATACCTTTTTTGGTAACCATATTATATTTTATTATAATTTAATTATTTTATATATAAAATATTTCTATAATTTATTATACTATAAATCACCTTATCCTATCCCATTGAGTTCTAACCCAGCTTTGCCCTAATGATAGAATTTTAACTAGATGGACATGATAGGATAGGTGACAACATTGGTTTATCCTATCCTGCTGGCTCACCAAACAATAGTTTCAGACATGATATGATAGCTTATCCTATCATGTGTCTCTTATCCTGACCACCAAACGAACCCTAAGCTCATTCATTATCGCTAGTTTTTTACCATACAAGTCTGGCAGTATTCTCAATAACAACCCGCTTATTTTTGTATTATAGACATATATTATGCGTAACTTATTTAAAAAAAAACTCCACTTATAAAACCAGTAAGTGCTGAGTGCATTTGATTACGTAATATATGCCTGTCAGGGGAATTCTTTTTTCACATCTGCAAAGGTCTCTGAAGAATGTTTTCCTTCCAACTCATGACATCGGCAGCGAGCGTTGATGCATTTACAGCCAGGGCAATCGATGTCATCCCGGCACGGTATAGTCGGATCAGGTTTTGCGTCTCCATGTTTAGCTTCAAACCTGAAAATGCATCATCCCTTTTCTAATTAACTGATTTGTGGAATAGATTGTAAGGAAAATGTATAAATAATAAATAAATAACGACATGAAGCTTTTAATGAGAGAAGTAAATTACCTGAAGCAAATACTAAGAGGAGGACAAAGAAACTCAGCTTAACAAGAGACTTGTCCATGTTTTGTTGGCTGTAGTGATGATGTCTTCTGCTCGTCTCAGAGTGTGAATATTTATAGGTGAAACAAGTTTAATTTGTATCAACTTATAATCAATGATTACTTTTTGTTGGTTTAAATGTAGGATCTTAATCCTAATCAAATATAGAAATAAATCATAAAATATAAATAAATAAGAAATAAATCCTAAGAGATTATCTAAGTTACTTTAAAAATTTTAAGATATAAAAAGATATTATAAGATATTTTTCATATAATCTCACAATTACATTGAAAACAATCCTTTTAATTAATGTACAGAGAATGAAAAGATTTTTCTATTAGCAAACTCGGCTCAAATTTCTATATCAAGCCAAAACTATTTCTCTTGGAAGATTATGCATAAATATTTTATTACATTTTTGTTTTTGTTACTTAAATTGATGTTTCACTTTTTTATTTATTTAATAAAAGACTACTCTTTTATTTTATCTCATAACTATATTATTTCATCTTTATATGATCGTGTCAAAATTAGTTGAATTTCTCAAAGTGGAAGTAGATATATCACCTGCAAAATTAGGAGTTTGATCTTGGAGTTGTTACTTTGAGAAAAAATGTACTTAACCATCACTCTGTACCGAACTTTTATATGACAGTAGGATTGTAACACCCTTCTCAGGCGCTACATTGTCTGTGACATTTTCTCAATTCCGTTTAACACAAATTAAATTTTCAAAAGATACGAGTTTATTTTTTGCTATTCGTTTTCATAAATAAGAAATTAGATAATACTTAACATTTATTTACATTTTCCAACCACTAACAGACCTAAAACATATACATCCAGAAAATGAGAAAATAAGTAGTAATTAATCATACATTCTCCGTGTCTACATAATTCCTTCATATATTCTTTCAAAAGGCAAAGGTCATGAAAAGACAGAATTCACAATAGGCGGAAATGACAACGCCATTAAAAATAACATGACCAAGTGAAACATAAATAACCTTGGAGACACAGCTCCATAAATTAGTCCTAAACACAAGGACTAATCATGCTGGCCTATACAAAACGACGACGAGGTGTCATCATTGTACAACGATAACAAAATAAGGAGGATGATATATCGTCACACTGGGGTTGAGCTCTCACATCTTCTATATACTAATCTTTGAAGATGCATCCTCATGACCGGTATGTCTCATATTCCAAAGCTGGCTATGATACTGAAGCAGTGCTACCGTCTTTGTTGCAGAACATAAAATAAACGAAAGACCGTAAAACACAGAAAATGAGGTGAAATCCCTATTCATCATACACATAAATCAGGCATGCAGTGGTACGACCCGCATGCATGTTACAACATACATATATTCGTATTATCTTCCATTCTCATTCTGCAGATCAAAACTCCAAGAATATACAATACCAAACTAAACAGTAAGCTTATCAAGCATACCAGACATAGTTTGTCCATCGAAGGACGAGAATAGAGAGAAACTAACTGAAACTGCATAGTCCCATACCTACACAGCTTCAAAGAATATTTGATCCTAACTACGGAGCTAATTGACATTTTGGAAAGGAAATGGTCAGTATAGGTTTCACATCTGCCCACCTCAGGCACCATGTGTAGCTAGCTGTCTAGGCACACAAGGCTTTAATCATAACGTACGTAAAATCATAATCACATGTGATCTCAAATTCTCTGTAAAACATCGGTCTCTTTATGAAACTCCTACAACCGGGAAGCTCGGCTTCCTAGGCACAATGACCTTACTGAGCATAGTATCAACTATGTATCTGGGTAGAATTGCCGGAATACATCCAATTGGTCTATCCACTGGATAACCTCGTGATTCCATCGGAATCCATTTGATGTCAATCTCCGACGAACGATATTCTCGGGTTCGAATCACCGGACCTTCACTGATCCACAATTCTCAAACATACTTGCCATGTTTGTGCAAAGATGATTTGAGGCACTTTGTTACAAGCCCTAACACATTATGGAATTGGATCAACAATCCAATCATTTATTTCTTTGCACTTTTCTAATGGAGCCTTTTGCTTGGCTTCCAAGAAATCAAATTATTGAGTCCATTAAGTCCTATGGATGTATGGATATTGAATTATCCACACTTTATGACAAATGGTCTTGCTTCACCATAAGTCATAAATCATTAAGTTCATATTTTCACTAAGTCATCTATGACTTCGATTTTGCACTTTACTATAAATGCTAGTCTTTGAAGACTAAAATTCTTTTTGGCTTAAAACCAAAACCTTTAGATAAAATCAAATCATGTTGACCATAAGTCAATCAATGGTACATAGGTACTAAATTTATCGAAACAAGTTCGCGATGATACTTGAAATTCTACTCTTTAAAGACAAAAAGTCTCTTTGGCATAAATCAAAACTCTTTGGCTGAAACTAAGCCATTTTGAAGTAAGATTTGAACTTAGGTATATTAGTTCCAAACTTCTCAAAAAAGTTTTCCGAAAATACGTGAAATAGTTAAAAGACGGTTCTACCCCTTTTTACTGTATTTAGGGCCGAGACTCCGTATTTTCAAAAGTCTAACTCTTTTTCTCGAATCTTTCACTTTCCTAAGTTACCATACCTATGTTAAGGTATTAAATACTAATTTCAAACTTTACATTAAGGTTTGCTCAAAAACCCTAAAATCGACCGAACGTCGTTAAGTACGAAAATCGCGTAATTTCTTTTTCAACGATTTTAAACCCTAATGGTCCATGTAACACCCCGGTTTTAACTGTTTTTCAATATTAGTAAAACCCATTTGTTTATATTATTTTATTTGGAGTGATTACTTATCTAAATGTTTATTTTAATTATTTTTATATGGTTTGGTTTGAGTAATTTTATCTACTCATTTAAAATAATTATATTGAGTGCGCCAGCACTGCTTTATTTCAATGTATGCACATTTACTAGACAATAATATTACATTATTGTCACTAATTTTCTTGATTGATAAATTCAATCATCAATCTTTACTCTAAATTGAATTTTGAAAGTATATATTTGTTACTCATTGTTTTTAGATTAATGGTTAATATTATTTCCCTTTGTGTAAAATCAATTTCAATCACACATTTTACCTACTACTAACAAAAAGGAAAGAAAAATAAATACTCCTCCTTCTTTTTCTCTACCTCGCACGACCCCTCTCTCCCCCACACTTCTTCTTTCTTTCTTTTTTCCCTTCCTCTTCTTCCTCTTCACTTCATCTTCTTCCTCCTTCTCTCCACAACTCAGCCGGCCTAACCACCCTCCACCGTCACTCCGTGAGCGCCACCACCTCCAGAGCTCGTCTAACCGCCGCGAGAGGAAGCAGATGACCGCACGAGCCCCATGTGTCTGGTCTGTTTTTTCCTCGCTGTGCGTCGCGTTGTCGCCACCGCGAGCTCTGTTCGACACCGAATACCCGCCATGGAACGCCGCTGCTCACCGTTGGATTGGAGAAGACAGTCGCACACCATTCACCTGAATGTTTTGGTCCCCTTTCCTTCCTCCGTTTTAGGTCGTTCGCCGGAGCTCCACCGTCGCAGTCTCGCCGGACCTCCAAGACAGCCACCACTCCATCTTCCTCTTCTTCCTTGGGTAATTGTTTACCCCTAATTTCTTCTAGTTTCAGAAAAACCCCAAATTTGAATTGAAACCCTAGCCCTAGCTCTTTGATTTCTTACTGTAATTCAAAATTAAAACTTGTTTTTATACAATCGGGACTGCAAATTAGTATTTTGTTAAGTTAATTTTATTATCATTTGATCAAATGAATGTTTCCCCAAAACTGTGTTATGAACCTTAAGCCCCATCTTTGAAAGTGGCTCTTTTTTGTGAAATTAAGTGTTCAAATCCAATTAGAGTGTGTGTTTGATGATGAGTAATTGATTACTTGATTTTCTGGTTGTCTTAAAATGTTTGGACTCCCTCATTGGGACCTTGATGATGATTGTCTTGCATTGAGAAGCATGCCTTGCATTATTGGGAGCTGATAGGATTTAAATTTCACAAGTTTCAAGGGGTTAAAGGAACTCGGGACATCATTGAGAAGGAAACGAACTGCTGAATGCGTCAAGGAGAGGATCTTTTCTGGTCTTCAAAGGTAAAGGGAGTTTACCTGAAGAGTTTTAGTAGTTACATAGTGTTTGAATGTATGCTAATTTTTAAATCTTTGTAATGATATCTTGCATGAATTTTTTAGAGTTTGATTGGAGTTTTAATGTTATTGTTTGTTGATTATATTACTGTATTGCTTGACTGTGATTGGCTGATGACATGACACTGGTCATTGCTTGTTAATCAAGATCAAGACATTAAAGTACCTTAACTCCGAAATATCGAAAAAGTGGTGTTTTGTTTTCTTTGGAAAATGAGAAGAAAATCCTAAATGATGAAAGTGTGAAGATAGAACAAAGTTAGGAAACAAAGAAAATGGGAAATATCAAAATTCATGAAAAGGTTTAAATAATTTTTGAAAAGAAAAGTCTTTTGAAAACAAAGATTTTCTTTTAGGTTTTACCAAAAGTTTTTCAAAAATGGAAACATTTAGAGAAAATTCTCTCTTTGATAAATCTATTTACAAGAGTTTTATATTTGGTTCTAAGTTGAGAAAAAGATTTCAGTGGTTTCCTAAGCTTTCAGAAAATGGATTTCTAAAAGAAAACAGTTTTAGTGAAATAGTATTTCTAAGAACGAAAAGTATTTATGACACAAAAATTTAGAAACTCTTGAACTTTTGTTTTTCGATTTAGTTTTAACTGAACAAAAAACCTCTGGAAAGAGAGTGAAAAAGAAAGGACCTAGTGCTCCGGATTGACGAGCTAGAGTTCTTGTTTTGAGCTTTGAGGAAAAAGAAAGGACCTATTGATCCGGATTGACGGGTTAGAGTTCTTGTTTTGAGTTTTGAGAAAGTAGAAAGGACCTAGTGTTCTGGATTAACGGGCTAGAATTCCTATTCTAGTTTCGAGGAAAGAAAGAACCTAGAATTCCAAGTCATCGGACTAGTGTTCGGTTGTGAAGGAGATTGTGAATTATGGGTTTTATTGATAAAATCTTATGCAAGTATTAAAGTTTAATTTAATACTTGATTAAAAGTAGTCGAGAGCGTAAGCCTTCATGAGGAAAGAAAGATACGAAAAAGAAAATGAAAAATGAGAACACCTTGTTTTACATGCATAGTCTGACTTTTATGCCATTGTGGCAGACGTGCCATTGTGTATCGAGCTACAGTTTCACAAAGGGTGAACTGACAAACTGAATAGTTACAGACCAAAGACGTCTCCTTTAGTTTTTGGGTCTTCAGGGACATTCGGGTTCGAACTCCACGAAATGCTTGGGGCTTTACAACCTCTTGTCGTGGAAATCGGCTACCCTGCTCGAAATGTACTCAATCAGGAACTATTCTTTATTATTTAGGTGAGATGCGATACACCAAAAAAAAATTTGGGATCGGACCTAAATTGGGAGGCCGACCCAAAACGTGCAAGACAATTGTATTATATGCATTATTGCGATCCTATCATGATCGACGAAGGGAGGTTAGGATCTCCGGAGATTAGTGAACTAGATAATGAATATTGAAGTGACATGAAATATTTTTACAAAATGCATTTGATTGTCGAGAATGGATCCCTGTGTTTATGGTTATAATATATTGTATGTCATTGTGTGAGAGTCGTGTATGTGACTGCTATGATAAAACTCATATGTCGGTATCTCACCTTTGCATTATTTATGTTTGGTTTCTTTTGTGGTATTTTGGGTTAAGTGTACAGATGATGCAGAGGAGTTCTTTGCCCCACTCGGAGGGATTGTTCCAACTTTTGAAGGAAGTTGATTTACTGGAATAACCGTGGGGCCTTTTCCAGTAAGAGTATCATAGTTCGACCAGCTTAGTCTATCGAGTCAAGTTTAGTTTTGGAGGAGTTTCATTTTTATTTTGTTTATGGCTCAGAGAGCCTTTCTTTTTGATGAAAATGTAAATATATTAGCAGGTATTTTGTTTGGGATGTTGGAATTACAAAGGAGACTTTGTCGAAATTTTTATAAAAAAGTATCAATCTGTATTTAAGTACGTATATAAATAATTTTCCGAAAGTAAACTAGCAATTATTATTCTATTTTAATATGTTATTACGAAATTAAGTTAGTCATGTAATGCCCAAGGGGGTGTTATAGTCCAAAACTCATTTTGGAGTCTTAGGACACTTAATTAGGTCTTAAAACTATCTCTAACTATCCAAAAACTGTCTTGGCCGAAATTAATACCTTAGCTCATTTTACATATCCGGTTCTTTGAAAATTCTGTTTTTAAGTCCGATAAAACTCGATTTTTGTTCTCTTAAGACTTAACTCAAATCAAAACCATTTTTGGATCATTTAAACCACAAAATACCGTTTTTAATCTCATGAAAACAGTTTTGGAAGAAATCATTTTCTTCTTGATTTAATTACTTTTTACCGTCCATAAACTATCATTTTCTTCTTAGAGAACAGAGTTGTCCTGCCATATTTTCATGCTCGGCCAAAACCAAGTCCCAACAAACATGAAGATTTTCTCTTCATCACTCAATCTCAAAACATCATACATATTCATGTATTCAAGTACTAAATCATGGCATGACTATTTAGCGTATTCAACATATTTTCTTTCAATGATCAAGTTGCATACTAACAATTTTATTTTAACTAACATGCATCAAATATGCATATACATCAACTAACATGATCACATCACAATCACAACACAATAATGATACAAAGTTGGTCGCGCTGTCGCGCACGTGCCAAAAAGCGAGCGATTTACAAAATAATGTAGATAGGGAGCGACAACTCGGATATCGTCTCTCAAGGACTCTTGGATGTTGTTGTTAAAAGAAAAAGTCAGAATTGGGGGGTTTTGGATTGGAATACAAATAAGAAACAAAGTAAAATAAAGCAATGAAAACAGAGCAGTTGAAGAGCTTATCAAATATCTAAAGACGATTAATCTACTGTTCTCGATTTCCCAACTATCATCGGTTCATGCAAGTTCCAAGCCCTAAGCATATTCTAATCCCCTCTCGGTTGTAGCAACAATTTACAAGCGAAACCACTACTACAGATATATGTTCCTATTCCCGACTTAAGCAAACGAGGTTAAGCCCTCATGAACTAAGCGAACATGAATGAACACACGCGAATTAAGCAAACGCGATTAAGTATAGGAACATAACATCACCGAAATGAATCAACACAACACTATACACTCCTGAAATAACAAACAGAAATGTATAATATAGTATTGAAAAGAGAAAAGCAAACAAAACAGGAATTACATAACCTCAAGTGTGATGGAAATCAATTACAGTAGACTAATCTAGGAGACTAACTCTCCATTACAGAAATAAACACAAAAGAAAAGAAAATAAACTACTGAAACTACTACTACTGACTAACTAGCTACCCCTCAGTTCTGCCTTCAAACAAGCTTATATACACGTTCTGGATTCCGCTGTATCGCGAGGCGAACACTGTCTCGCGAGGCGAATATCATGAACAGGCTGCATCGTTTGGTCTTCTCGCGAGGCGAAGCACGGCTCGCGTGGCGAGGAATGGAAAAGTCATGGCTTCTGGTCTTCAGTCTCGCGAGGCGAGTCAGATGTTCGCGAGGCGACACAGAAAGGATTGCACATTTTCTGGCACAATCACCTTCAGGTTCGCGAGGTGAATGCCTTTCTCGCGGGGCGAAAGCTCCAGAATTATTTCTTTTTATTAACCTGAAAACATAAAATAGCATAAGTGCTTTATTTAACTCTAAATCAACTAAATTACCCTAAAAATACTTTACAGACTCAAAATGCTGCTTAAAGACAATCAAGTCTAATTTGGGCGAAAATAATATAAAATTAGCACAAAGCCAAGGTTTTTCTAGTTATAAAACTAGACTAGCCAGAGGCTGATCAAAATACCCCAAACTTAAACTTTGCTTGTCCCCAAGCAAACTAAAACTCAAAAACTTTAAAAGACTCAAGACATGGCAAGCTCAAAGATTTAATCAACTTTGCACAAATTTCAAGCAATTTACCAAAATAATTTTCTTCAATGTTTCCCCTTTTCAAACAAAGCAATCCCCAAATTCATTTACCTTGAACGATTGAGAATTTTATCATTCAAGCAATCAGAAATCTGAGCAAGGGATCCAAGTTACACACAAGAGGGAGATCATCAAATTCAAACAATCGCCTTCCTCACAAGGGCATTTAGTGTTTCACTCATTCGCTCAGTTTGTGTCAGGCTAACAACAATTCACTCAATTTCACTTTTAAGAACACTTCCCATAAATTTGATTTTCATCTCTAACAAGGTTCCCACGAAAACATGCATGCAACATCAAAAGGTCTTTTATGGGTTGTAATGGGGCCTGGCTAAGGGTAGGATATACAAAGGTACTAGGCTGAAGTCCCTAGGAACTAAGAGAGCATGAAACACTTCAAAACATTGAAATTCCACTCAAGTTCCTTTTTTCATTCATCTTTTTGCCTTGGGTGACTACAACCTTTTTATTCAAACAGCCTTTTTGGCATTTTTGCACTTTTTATTTTTTTCTTTTTTTTTTTCCTGTTTTTTTCTTTTTGGCCTTTGGCTCTAACCTTTTTATTATATTTTTTTCTTTTTTTCTCAATACCAACCAACACATCATATCCTTGTAGCCACCCCAAACTTAGTTTCTTGCAACCAATTTCATACTAAGATTTCATGCTCCCCTAATCCTCAGATCGGGTTAACATGGTTTTTCAGATTTTAGGCTTGTAACATAAGGTTATCAAGAAATAACAGGCTAATTAGGCTCAATGGGCTAACTAAGGAACATGCATTAGGGATTGGTTCTTTTAGGCTAAGTGGTTATTTACAAAGAAAATGCCTAAATCATCTGCTACACACACATAATCATGCAAACCATAAAGAGATTCAAGCAAATTCGGGAAAGTGCAACTTAAAAAGTGATTCTCACAGTCAAAAAAACGTGTTGGAGGCTCAAAACCTCACCTGGACATTATTTACAAATTGTTTGACCGAGATTCTATCCCTAGTGTGTGCTTCCTATCACCCCAAACTTATCATAAATCATGCCATCATAACAAAATCTCAAAGTTCAAGTTTCAATCACATGGGGATCACTTTTCAAAACCAAAATTTTTTTTCAACCTAGGGGGAATCATCACATAAATCATGCAAGCAATCTATGCAAAATTCAATCAAATCCAGCAAACTTGCCAACACAAGACTTAACACAACTCCTGAGCTTCTCAAATTATTCAGGAGCTTTATTGAAAACAAAACAGAATTAAAGCAAGGAAAAGAAAATTAAAAAGAGCAAGGTTCAGAAAAACTCATTGGAGGCGGTTCCACCAGGATCCCACTGTCTGTGATATAAGTCCCAAGTGATAGCCAAAGGGTGGGAGTTCATTCCATGCTTCCATAACTTGCAGCCTTGATATGGGAGTGAGTGCTTGACAGTTACGGTGACTCCTTCCAGTGCGGCGGACTTCTCACTCCCTCTTGGGTCAACGATGACCGCTTTCTCAACAAAATCCTCCCAATAAAATTGGGGTTCAACCCCTTGGACTGGCCATAGTGTCTTCATATCCAAGGGAGAAAAATCCAGAGGCTTGAACTCCATTGCTGGTTGTTCCACAGGGGGAGGTGGCAAATAGTTAGTTGGGGTTACTGGTGCTGCTTCAACTTCTGCACGTTCTTCATTCATTGTTCTATCAAATCCATTACCTGCTAAACCTGCAGAAATCTCAGCACACACCACACAAAGGTTAGTGTTAGTAGAGTCAGTACATATAGTACAATAAACTGAATCAGTAAAGTTCTGAATGTCTGGAAATTCAGCACAAAGTTCATCCACCCCATTACTTTCAACACATGCATTTGAATTAATTGAATCATCTACTTCCAAAGGTTCTTCATCATCCTCCGGCATGGTGAAGCAGATGTCCTCTTGATCCTCATTTTCTATGTGAATATGGCCCTCAAGCTCATATGTCTCCTGTTCCCTATGGATGTTTGGCTCTTCATACCTTTCAAAACATGCTATACACAAAGCAGTGTCAGTACAATCAGCACATGAATTATAATAGATAGAATCAGGGGATTCAACACACAGTTCATCAACAAAAACATTATCAAAATTATCATCAGAAGTATTGTCAGGAATAACCACTTGTGAATCTGTATGTTCTTCAAGGAGATGTGGAGTTAGCAGTGCAGCCGAGGTGGCGACAATGTGATCAATTTGAATGGCCAACTTCTGAGATTCAGCTTCTCTCCTCTGATGGTTTTCAAGACTTTGTTCTGCCATTCGTTGATTTTCCTCTATCATTTGCTGAAGGCTTGCTTGGAATTCTGTCATTTGTTGTTGCATCATTTCTTCCATTTGTGCGGTCATTTGCTCGAACAGGTCCTCTAGTGAAGGTCCGGAAGGTGCAGGAGTGGTCACTTGGGGAGGATTCTGTGGTGGTGCCAGTGGTGACATTAGTTGTTGGTCCTCATACCAAGGGTTTAGATGGGTTCCCCAACTCAATAGGAAGACTCTCTTCAAATCAACCCAGCTGAAGGTGGAATCCACTTCAAGATTATACAACCAATCCCTTGCAGCGCCTTCAAGTGAGAGATGAAAATCTTCCATCTGGATGTGATCTTCTGTTATTCCTTCAGGTCTCAGCATTATAGAACAAACAGCCTGGAATTCCTTCAGATGCTCCTAGGAATTTTCACCTGCAAGACCACTAAACCTTGGCAACCAGTGCATTAAACCAGCAAAATCAGGATAATATATGCATGGTGGTTGATAATTAACATTAGGCATGTATCCACACATGTAATTCTCCATGGAAAGCACTAAAATTCACAAGTAGACAATGCAGACAAAACTCATTCAGCAAAGAGATTTTTTTTTCTGCTAATAACAAACAAGAATCCCCGGCAACGGCGCCAATTTTTGGTCGCGCTTTCGCGCATGCGCAAAAAAGCGAGCGATTTACAAAATAATGTAGATAGGGAGCGACAACTCGGATATCGTCTCTCAAGGACTCTTGGATGTTGTTGTTAACAGAAAAAGTCAGAATTGGGGGGTTTTGGATTGGAATACAAATAAGAAACAAAGTAAAATAAAGCCATGAAAACAGAGCAGTTGAAGAGCTTATCAAATATCTAAAGACGATTAATCTACTGTTCTCGATTTCCCAACTATCATCGGTTCATGCAAGTTCCAAGCCCTAAGCATATTCTAATCCCCTCTCGGTTGTAGCAACAATTTACAAGCGAAACCACTACTACGGATATATGTTCCTATTCCCGAATTAAGCAAACGGGGTTAAGCCCTCATGAACTAAGCGAACATGAATGAACACACGCGAATTAAGCAAACGCGATTAAGTATAGGAACATAACATCACCGAAATGAATCAACACAACACTATACACTCCTGAAATAACAAACAGAAATGTATAATATAGTATTGAAAAGAGAAAAGCAAACAAAACAGGAATTACATAACCTCAAGTGTGATGGAAATCAATTACAGTAGACTAATCTAGGAGACTAACTCTCCATTACAGAAATAAACACAAAAGAAAAGAAAATAAACTACTGAAACTACTACTACTGACTAACTGGCTACCCCTCAGTTCTGCCTTCAAACAGGCTTATATACACGTTATGGATTCCGCTGTATCGCGAGGCGAACACTGTCTCGCGAGGCGAATATCATGAACAGGCTGCATCGTTTGGTCTTCTCGCGAGGCGAAGCATGGCTCGCGTGGCGAGGAATGGAAAAGTCATGGCTTCTGGTCTTCAGTCTCGCGAGGCGAGTCAGATGTTCGCGGGGCGACACAGAAAGGATTGCACATTTTCTGGCACAGTCACCTTCAGGTTCGCGAGGCGAATGCCTTTCTCGCGGGGCGAAAGCTCCAGAGTTAGTTCTTTTTATTAACCTGAAAACAGAAAATAGCATAAGTGCTTTATTTAACTCTAAATCAACTAAATTAACCTAAAAATACTTTACAGACTCAAAATGCTGCTTAAAGACAATCAAGTCTAATTTGGGCGAAAATAATATAAAATTAGCACAAAGCCAAGGTTTTTCTAGTTATAAAACTAGACTAGCCAGAGGCTGATCAAAAGTCCTCTTAGAGGATCACATATACACAAAGTCATAACCCTAACATTTAGGGTTTCAAGACCACACAAACATAACGTCAACCCCACACACACCCACCATAAGGTAGATGGTAGTTAATCTTCCCCATACCTCTTGTAGATCACTTTAAAGCAAGCACAATTATGCTAAAACACCAAGGGCCTCACTCTTTGTGTTTGAAAAACCTAGCAAAACAACCAACAATTAAAAAGGATTATGCACATGAACTTAGGCATAAACAAGGAAGAAAAATCATGGCTTGAATCACTTACTAGAAGTAAGGATGATGATGATCAAGAGTGGATGTCATCAACTAGGAGAAACCCATTTTCAAGGAGTGCTCTAAATGGAGTTTTTTTTGGGTGAGATAGGATAGTCTTAGAATGATGATAGGATGAATAATCTACTCTTTGAAACAAGTGAATGATTGGTGATCTATGGATGATGTCTGAATCGCTTAAGGAAGAGAAAGGAAAGGAAAACTTGGTTTCATGAACGGGGATGAGGAGAGGACAATGAGTATGGTATTGATTTTTCAAGAGAGTAATTGGAAGGTGAGGACATGGTGTGGCCGAATCAATGGAGGAAGGAAGGAAAGGAAGAACACTTTGACATTTTTATGAAATAATGCTAAGTTGAAAAATAACAAATGAACATGTGTGGAAGGGAGATGTTGACCGTGTACTTTTGCTAATGAGGAGAAGAAATTTGCTTTGATAACCTTAAATGTAAACCGTGGTTGATGTTAACCAAAGCCAGGTTAGGTTATAAGGAAAATATCTAGATATTTTGTGTTTAAGTCATCGTGATGGTGGTGAGTCATGGCAAAGGAGTGGACATAGATGGATGAGAGAAATGTGTGGTGGAGGTGTATCTAGGGAGGATGTGGTCCTGCATCACTTGGAGGGAGGAAAAGTCAATTTGGTATTGGCTTGGTTAGTAACCTTAGGTAGTAACCATGGTTTTAGGTTAGGTTAGAAAATAACTTAAAATACTTAGGTGTCTTCATAACCATCATGATCATCTAGAATGAAGTGAAAGAATGCATATCCAAGAGGGCTTGGTCGAAATTATACATGGTAGAAGGGAGGCAAAATTGTCAAAACACATGTTGGACATCAAAAGAATTCATAAAATGATCAAATGGTATTTTGGTTATTTCTCAAGGATACTAAAATAATTTATTAAGTAGTCATGATGACTAGGTGACTTATGTGTGGCTAGGAGGGTTTGGTCGAATTTCATGGACCATGGAGCAAGAGGAAGAGAATTTGAACACAAACACTTGACATGTGCAAGATAATGATTCACTATATTTCATTTATGACTTTGGTGATTCACGATTTTTCATTTATGGTCATTTATGACTAGGATGACTCACTAGGGGACTCATGTAGATGAGTTGTCCAAGTTGAATCATCATTCCTGTCCTCTAGCATATTTCTACAGATATGAACCCGGCTCTGTCGTTTACACGATTAGGTTTTCAACCCGTTTTTCGCTAAAATTTCACCCGATAAAATAGAATAATTTATTTTTGAGTAGAAATTCTTGAAATATATCTTGTCCCAAACAAGTGGCAAAATTTTGAAACTTTTCGTTTTCGGGTCGAAATTAGGGTTTTCGGGCAGTACACAATTGCATTGTCCATAAAAATGCAAATCGGGCTCCGTCTGAGTTTTTAATCCAAAATTTAACTGTAACATACTACCATAGAGTAGGTTCCAAGAATGATTTTATTTTCTCAAAATCCATTCTCTGGGTCTCATAATATAATAAAACAGTTAAAATCTTACCGATTTCGTAAAACGAATAAATCGCAGAAAGGAAAGCGGAAAAGAAAACATAAAGAAAACGGGGTGTTAATTACAAGGATACCTATGTAACACCCCATTTTCTCGTCTCTTGCCGGTAATTATATTTTATATTATTACCGGGGTTCCAGAAAATGATTTTGAGAAAAACAAAATCATAGTTGGAACCTATCATATCGTGGGAAGTTACGGTGAAATTTTGGGTTTAAAACTCAAACGAAAACCGGTCTCCGTTTTTACTGACAGTATAGTTTTATACTGTAAAAAACCCTAATTTCTGTCCGAAAATGAAAATTTTCAAAATGTTGCCACTTGTTGGGGACAAAATATATTTCAAGAATTTCTACTCACAAATAAAATATTATATTTTATTCGGACGAATTTTGGTGAAAAACGAGCAAAAACCCTAATCAGGTAAACGACAGAGCCGAATACGAAACTGCAGAAATGGACCGGGAGGAAAAATGGGTGAATTAGGCTATGCCACCCTAAGGGGTCAGTCACTACCATGACTCACCATAGTCATTAATGAGTATTTATGATTAATGTGGTGAATCACCAAAACCATTAATGCAAAATTTGTGATTCATCCAATCTTGCACATGTCAAGAGTTTGTGCTCAGATTCTCTTCCTCTTGCTCCATGGTCCATGAAATTCGACCAAGCCCTCCTGGCCACACATAAGTCACCTAGTCATCATGACTTAAACATAAATTATCTTAATAACCTTACGAAATAACCAAAACACCCTTTGATCATTTTATGAATTCCTTTGATGTCCAACAAGTGTTTTGACAATTTTGCTTCCTTCTACCATGTATAATTTTGAACAAGCCCTTTTGGATAGGCATTATTTCACTCAGTTCTATATGATCATGATGGTTTTGAAGACACTTAAGTATTTTAAATTATTTTCTAACCTAACCTAAAACTATGGTTACTACCTAAGGTTAGTAACCAAGACAAAACCAAATTGGCTTCTTCTTCCTCCATGTGATACACACACGGACACATCACGGCTTTTTGACCAAACTGGGTTCCTTTTAGAAACTATTTATCAGTTTAGGGTTGTTCTGAAACTATTTACCAATGGGGGGTCGTTTTGAATATTTTATTATTTTTGGGTCTGACGGGTCAAAGGCGCCACTGCAGATGGCGCCTTTGAAGGCGCCACTGCAGTTGGCGTCTTTGACTTTTATAAAAAAAAAATTTGAAAAGGGGAGGCGCATTTGGCAGTGGCGTCCTCCCCCCTGATTGCTACTGTAGCGCTACTGTAGCAGGCAGCCCCTTTTCCTTTTTTTTTCTTAATTTTGACTTTTTTTAAAAAGATAAAAAATTTATTTATAAAAAAACTCATTCACCAAATAACGAACTGAATTCACCATATATTTGTACCCGATTCACCAGATATTTGTACATACTTAACCAAAAAAAATTATTTCTCAAAAAAACTCATTCACCAGATAATGAACTGAATTCACCAGATATTTATACCCAATTCACCATATATTTGCACATACTTAACCAAAAAAATTATTTCTCAAAAAACCATTCACCAGATAATGAGTTGACCATATCTAATCCTCTAATCCTAATAAATGAATCCCTTCCTGATCAAGCAACCAACAAACAAAATAAATAAAATAATAGAAAATAATAAAATAACCAATAAAACAGACAAAATAATATAATAATTGAATTTAAAAAAATCCCAAATATTTGTGAGGCCGCCACCTCAGCACTACAGGAGGCACAAAAAAATAATAGCAATAACAATTTACACCAATAAATATTCATCAATTATTACAGTAGTAAAAAAAAATTTATTTGGTGAGAGCATTGCAGAGTCACATACAGAGGTTTGCTTACAACCATTTTGTCATTCATCTCCAAGAGCTACCACACAATAAAGGGAAAAGAAATCATTTTTAAAGTAAAAAACCACTGACTATTTTTAACATGAAAATACCACCTACTTACAGCTTTGGATGCCTCATCAGGAGTTGAGAATGCAACAAATCCTGATCCTGATCCTCGACTTATGCCATTGCACATATTTTTTTTTACAGAGATATTTACCAGATATTTACACATACTTAACCAAAAAAATTTATTTGGTTAAGATAGCAGTTATGCATGCTCTTCCACATCTCATCTTCTGCTTCTTTACCCTGCCTCCCAAAGCAGTTATCAACCCTTTCATCTCCCTTTCTTACAAATCAATTTGTTAAAAAATCATGATGTCAAAACGTGCTGGTTTCTGTGAACATGGAACCATTTTATTTATCAAAATTTTCATACTTGTACTCAATAATTTTTTTCATCAGATATTTGTACCCGATTCACCAGATATTTACACATACTTAATAAAAAAAATTATTTCTCAAAAAAACCCATTTACCAGATATCTAAACTGATAAATAGTTTCTAAAAGGAACCCAGTTTGGTCAAAAAGCCGAAAAAGAAAGATAGTAGAACGAACGTGTAGAAAAAGAAAAAGAAAAAGAAAAGGGAAGGTGAACCTCTGATCCTCCAAATTTTTCATTATAATTAACTATGTGCAATCTCTGTAAAAAAAAAATATGTGCAATGGCATAAGTCGAGGATTAGGATCAGGATTTGTTGCATTCTCAACTCCTGATGAGGCATCCAAAGCTGTAAGTAGGTGGTATTTTCATGTTAAAAATAGTCAGTGGTTTTTTACTTTAAAAATGATTTCTTTTCCCTTTATTGTGTGGTAGCTCTTGGAGATGAATGGCAAAATGGTTGTAAGCAAACCTCTGTATGTGACTCTGCAATGCTCTCACTAAATAAATTTTTTTTACTACTGTAATAATTGATGAATATTTATTGGTGTAAATTGTTATTGCTATTATTTTTTTGTGACTCCTGTAGTGCTGAGGTGGCGGCCTCACAAATATTTGGGATTTTTTTATTTCAATTATTATATTATTTTGTCTGTTTTATTGGTTATTTTATTATTTTCTATTATTTTATTTATTTTGTTTGTTGGTTGCTTGATCAGGAAGGGATTCATTTATTAGGATTAGAGGATTAAATATGGTCAACTCATTATCTGGTGAATGATTTTTTTGAGAAATAATTTTTTTGGTTAAGTATGTGCAAATATATGGTGAATCGGGTATAAATATCTGGTGAATTCAGTTCATTATCTGGTGAATGAGGTTTTTTGAGAAATAAATTTTTTTGGTTAAGTATGTACAAATATCTGATGAATCGGGTACAAATATCTGGTGAATTCAGTTCATTATTTGGTGAATGAGTTTTTTTATAAATAAATTTTTTATCTTTTTTAAAAAAGTCAAAATTTAAAATAAAATAAAAAAGAAGGAAAAGGGGCTGCCTGCTACAGTAGCGCTACTGTAGCAACCAGGGGGGAGGACGCCACTGCCAAATGCGCCTCCCCTTTTCAATATATATATTTTTTTTAATAAAAGTCAAAGACGCCAACTGCAGTGGCGCCTTTGACCCGTTAGACCCAAAAATAATAAAATATTCAAAACGACCCCCCATTGGTAAATAGTTTTAGAACAACCCTAAACTGGTAAATAGTTTCTAAAAGGAACCCAGTTTGGTCAAAAAGCCTATACACACCTCCACCACACCTTTCTCTCATCCATCTATGTTCACTCCTTTTCAATGACTCACTATAGTCATAATTATGCATTAAATGTGCATTAATGACAAATGGTGAATCACCATAAGCCATTAATGCAAATTGGTGAGTCATATACTCTTGTACTAAATTAAGTGGTAAATTGTCCCTCTTACCCTTGGAATTTCGTGCAGCCCACTCTCTTAGCTCTACTAAGTCAGTTCTTCCTTTTCAACCAAAGAAACACAAGTGTTCTCTCAAAAACTCAAAGAAAACACTTAAGTCTTTCCACTTTGTTCTTCATTTCCTCTCACTTGTTCTTCATTTGTTCTTTATTACTTTTACATTTTCCACCCAATTAGTGACATGATTTCATGATTCTTCCTTCATGAAACTTGTTCCTTAGATCATTGTCTTCACTTTGATCCACTTTGTTCTTAGATCCATGAACTTTCAAGTTCATCTCCTTTCTCTCTCAAATTCGCCCCTCACCCATAAATTATCATCCAAACCTTGTTTTGATCTTCTAATATCATATTCTTACTCATCAACATGATCTAGACACTTCTCATCTCACATAAATTTCCATTTTAAGCATGTTGGAAAAATGGGTTCCTAGACCTAGAATTCGGTCAAGTCCCCTATAACACCATCCAATCTTTGGTCCACCCTTTCAACCCACTTTCCTAAAGCTAATCATCATTCCAAACAACTTTCATGTTGAAGCTTTCATAAAAAAAATCATCTTGACTTAGTTCCTTCAAGATCAAAGTTGGAGTGCTTTAGGTAAAAGTCATTTCTTTTCATTCCTATAGTGATTTTTGAACTTCTAACTAAGATTATATGTTGATAATATTATTTCATGCTTCATTAGCATCATATATATGTAATTTATTTCAAGTTACATATTCTTGAAATTTCATGTATTAATTCATAGAAAATCGCATGAATTGATTCTTGGACTTATGATAATTTTCCTAGTCTAGATATGACCTTATCATCATGAATGTCCAAGCTTGAAATGAACAAAATTTCCTAGATACCTAATCTGTACATGGTCGTGGGCTATATCTAGGGTTTAGCCTTGGATCTTGCTTGTTTTAACTAGTTTAAGTTGTTGTTGATGAAGGTTTGGTGTTGAAATTGGACTTGGTAGCTTTGTGGATCAAAGAGGATGTCTTGCTTTTGGGAACTACAAGAGGTAAGGGGGGGAGTGAACCACCTCACACCATATTGGTGGGAGTGAAGATGGCTTATATTTGTTTATGGTCGGAAACCCTAGACCTAGGGTTATCCACTTTGGTTTGTTTGGTTCTCTATGAGGACATAATTGTAGTATTGGTTGTGGTTTGATTTGTGTGTTTTGATATGTGATCTTTGTTGAAAATTTATATGATTATATGCTCGTTAATATGTTGTGTTTGATTGGATTATTCACATGCTTTGCTTTGGTTTGCTTTGGTTTTGGAGAACCGGAATCTTCTCTTGAATTGTGGTTAAGTTTCGGTCACATACGAAACAAATGGGAATTTAACTCCAATCCCTGAGTTTTAAGTGGATATCACAATACTTAAGTGGGGATATGAACAAAGACGATTAAGAAAGGAAAAGAACAAGATCTTGAGCAATGAAATTATGTAATTATTACAAGGAAAGATTTAAATAAAAGACTACTCTAAAGTGAGGCATCGGTACAATTTACTTAGAATCCTCGCCTAGAATGTTTTGATTTTCAATTAAGGTAACTGTGTAATTGAAGTCGTATTTGGAAATCAATGGACATAAGTTTTCATGAAGCAAAACCATCCAAAAAGGATGTTTGTTTTAATTCAGATTTGATGTACAAATTGAATATGAAAAGGTTTTATATACCTAGTTCACCAATTAAATACTTTTATCTAAGTCAAAGATCGGTTTGATCAAATGTTTTTGGGTAAGAATGACCCGTATAATGATTTTGGTTTCTAAACTTCATGTGATGGCTTTAAGGTTTTCCAAAACAAATTTCAAAACCCAAATGAATGAAAGATGGAACCATGGTTTAGGCCTTGAATGATTTCACTTAAATGAGTGACTTTTATAAAGTTTCCACGTGACATTCAATTGGTTGACAATTGTTGGGCCATAAGAGTTCTATCATTTGGAGCTTTAAGAGTGATGAAAAAGGAAGTTAAGCCTTTAGAACTCTTCTTTTATTTTGATTTCAAACCCTTAATGTTGAGGTACTTAAGGCCATTAGACCAAGGTATTTAAGGAGAACGTGTTTACAAAAGAAAGGATTTAAACATTTGGATTTACCATCTAAAGGATTTTTAAATCCAAAGTAAATGTGTTTCCCAAAATCCTAAGTCAAGGTATAGGACTTAGCGATTAAAATAAATGAAATATTTAAAGTATGAGATATAGTGGAGCAAGACTATGTCTTCATACCCTTGATGATTTGATCATCCAAGGATCCATAATACTTAATAACCAAGAGTATTCTAAGATTACTTGTCGAGTAAGTAATCTCGTTCGGGAAGAACCGGAAGAAGTATAATGGATTAGGGGATGACCAATCTCCATAATATACTTAAGCGTTGAAACATGGATATACCAATGAGGGGGTCCTAAACTTGTGCAAGGATTTGCGGGTTGGTACTATCTTGCCTCTAGAATGGCTCTTGATTCCGTCAAAGGAATCTCGAAATTTATCCGGCGGATAAATACGAACGCACATGTCGTGATCGGCTTGATCCAAAGAATATTGTCAGTAAGGCCTTTGTGCCTAGGAAGTGAGCCAACGTGTTCTGTGCGCATATGAATTGTAGAGTGACGATTCTTCAATGATCTTGGGAATGTCGGGGTTGGGATGACTACGGATGACCATTTAGGTGATGGATCGTGGAGTCCTGTGCAAAACACCGACATCTTCTACATGATGATGTACAATTCTGGTTATTGATGGCGTTTCACAATCAATGGGGTTATTATTATTGATGCACAAGCATGCCAAATGTTGGCAGTTGTCAAACGTGTGTTCTAACCGCTCCTTCTGAATATTCTCTAAACTCCGGAGTAGAGTTAGATCTTCCTTGAGGCTGTGTAGGTATGGGACTATGCAGTTTCAATCAGTCATATCTCAGTTCTTGTGAGGCTGTGTAGGTATGTGACTATGCAGTTTCACTAGGTCATGTTTGTGTATAAGCCGTGTCCTATCATGCTTTGATGTTGCAAGCTTTTGATGATATGTATATATTGTATGTTGTTGGTATATTGATTGAATGGTTGATCTGTAATTGGATGATAACATGAGATATGTTAGTAAGATTATGTGTATGCATATGTGCCATGTTGTGTCATGCTGTTTTCATATCTGCCATATGATGTGTGATGTTGGGAATCTCACCTCCTTTGTTTTATATTGTTGTGTCTGGTTTGCCTATGCGCCCTTTGTGTTCTTCTAAGAAGTATGGGATGTCGAGATGTCGCTCGACTGACCCACCAGAGGTGTTGAGGTTCAAGCATGAGGACGACATGTGGAAGTTTCTCGAGGACGTCACTTCCAGCTTTCGGATGTCCATGACGAGGGAGTCTGTGTTTCCTGTCGCGCCTGGTCTTCCTTTTCTTCTGACAGGAATGACTATCGAGGGTTTGTAGGCTATGACTTTTCCCTTGGAAGGGGAAAAGGCCTAGTACTAGAGTCACTTTGTAGTGGCTGTAATAGAGTCTTTTGTGGCGACTTCGGTAGTGGACTCAAATAGAGTTTCCACTAGATTTTCTCAACTGGGTTTGTCCTTCTCACGATGTATGAGAGAGGATTGTCTTTTATATGTTTAGTTTGGCCATCTTGGTATGTCTGGGAGTTAGTGTTATTGATTTATGGAGATGTGACTCCAAGTACCTTATGCCTTTAGGAGCTGGGACTCCATATATCATTAGGTTGGGTCTGTATATGTATATGTTTTGTTCGATTAGTCGGGTGGGATTTTTATGTAAGTTTATTTTTGAACTTATGACCTTAAATGTATTATGAAAAAATTTATTGTATATTCACTATTTTCGGATATTTATATTCATGTCTTGCGAAAGTGAAAATTTCCCCATTATATTACAATGAATTTTAAATTTCCCTATTTTCGACCTTAAAACGTTATGAACAATGTAGTGCTCAAGAAGGGTGTTACTGTCACGCCCCCAAAATTACAGTAAGGGGACACTGTAATTAATTAACTAATTAATTAGTATAAAGAGGTTAAAAGGGTTTTATCATCCCAATGTGAAGATCGTATGATGGAGCATTTTGCTCGTTCAAATTTAGTTAAAACCGGCTCAAAGATAATAGGGTGCATGTGTGCAAAGTGTGAAGGTGCATGTGTGCCAAGTGTAAGAGTGCATGTGTGCAAAGTATAAGGGTGCATGTGTGCCAAGTGTAAGGGTGTCACCAACACCAAGTGCATGTGTGCCATGTGTAAGGGTGCAAGTGTCGTAAAGAGATAAGTGTTTATGAGAATAATTGAGTGTTTATTATTATAATTTGTGAAGAATTATTCTAATAAACCAAATTTCATGCCCCCCCCCAATAAATACTCATCACCTCTTCTATTCATTTGCTTCATTTTGGTTTTTGCTCCCAAACTCTTGCCAAATTCCAATTCTACTATTCATTGTCTTCAACCTTTAATCTTGAGGTTTATAAGCTAAGAATCAACTCCATCTTCATCTTTAGCTCATCATCATCATCATTTAGAGGGTATAAATTTAAATCCCTTCTTCTCTTATTTTAATTTTCTACTATCAACATGCATGCTATTTGGTTGTAAGATGATTATCTTCTAATGCATGTTATTCAAACTAATTTCTGTTTACTTATCATCATCTTTACTATCTATTTCTTCACTTGCATGTTGAAAAAGACTTTCCCATGACCTATTTTTAAGGGGTAGGCCGAAACCCTAAGAGAGGAAAGGTTGATGGTTTTGCAAAAATTTTATCATGCATGTTGATTCTTTTATGTGTTCATGATTTCAACTTGTATTTATTAAGAAAATCTTTTCATAAATAAATAAATTCTTAACACAATCCTACTCATCTTTGTCTTTGTTTTGATGTCTTGCATGTGTTTGAAAAGTTATCCTCCCTATGATCATGGTGTTAGTCGAAAACACCAAGAGGAAAAAGGATGAACTTTGTTTGCAAATCACAAATGCACGGCTTTGAATCTTCTACTTGTACTTTTTTTTTAACTAATGTATTTTGTTGAAAATATGTGTTCTTTCCTTGTTGTGATTCAATGGCTAGAACTCTAAAATTTTTGAGTTAGTGAAGCCTAACCTTGAATGTTTAGGAAGAATGCATGTATGATAATTTAATTCCTTTGCAAGAATGATTTAATATGGAGTTTTGAAAATTTTAGAATCCCTAATCTTTTTATTTTAACAAGGCCGAAACTCACATGAGGAGTTGATGAAGTCTTGTTCAATTTTTTTTTTAGTTGAATGATGCTTAAAAACATTTTATTAGTACATGCAAGAAATTAGATTGTTGAGCAATACTATTTTCCACTAAATTGTGTGAAGGCTGAAATCTATGGTTAATGAGGCTTAAGAGTGCAAAATTTAATTTTCAAGTTTTGAGCTTATTTTTGGTCTTTTGATACTTAAGGAATTTAAATCCAAAAGATTTTAAATTTTCTAATCTATGATATGAAGCATGGCCGAATGCATGCATGGAGAATTAGGGTGATTTTATAAAATTCTTAACTTGTTATATATATATATATATATATATATATATATATATATATATATATATATATATATATATATATATATATATTTGTTTAGAACGTCGAGTCGTTTCCTCTAACATACCCGACCGAAGCTTTTTATCATTGGAATTAAGGTAAGGGGGGAAAACCTGAGGGATATTAAAATTATGATAACTATGTACTTGTATATTTGGATTGTTTGATTTTATTGATGTTGTTGTTTAATATGTGAAAGGTTGATTTGCTATATATATATATATATATATATATATATATATATATATATATATATATATATATATGCTTATGTGCTAGTTTATGAAGTTGTTGTTAATAAGTATGTTTTAGAATTAGATGAATTTATATGATGACATGTTGAATTTAAATATGTGCTAAAATGAATTATGTTATTTATGATGTAAGTGCTTGAAATTGTGTTGATTGTTGCATAGTAGTCTAACCATTGGTTAGAGCCCAACCCTTAAGGAAAGATAAAAGCCTTAACAAAACTTTACACAACTTGAAAAATAAATGTTTTTAAGTTGAAATGTATTTTTAGAGAAGGCAAAAAAAAAATTACTTAGGTGAAAAAAATTTAAGAGACCATTTTAGAATATTTGAAGGATATTTTCTAGAAAAAGCCTTAAATTTTTTAGACTATTTATGGTAAAGAAATTATTTAAAAACAAATTAAATTCTTGGTTCTTCGCCAAAAAGATTTTAGTTCTCATATATTACACTAAGTTTGTTCTTAAAAATTTCTATTCTTTTTGTAAAAGAGGACTTTCTTTCTAAAGATGGACTTTTGGAGTTATAAGATTTTTTTTAAAAATGAATTTCAAAGGAAAAAAATGTTTTTCAAAAGAAGGTTTTATTGAAATAAAGTACCCGATAACTTGGATGAGTTACGGAAGTTTTGTTTTTGGGTTTTGTATTTTCACCGAGCGAAAAAGTTGAAAAGTTGAAAAGTTGAACCTAGTAATCGAGAGGTCGGGATACTAGTATTTTAGAAGCACGTAGATCCATGATCAATGTTACGTTGTTATAGACTATGTTCCAATGTACGTTGCTATGGACTGCTGCTCCATATACGTTGAGTTGAAACATGGTGAAAGTAATAAAAAGGTGAAAATTGTTTTCTACGACTACAAAGTCCAAAGACTAATGCATAGTCTGGGATCATTGTGATTAGACACTCGGATGTGAAAGTCCTCTGTTGATGATAAAAGTTGCAAGATATTAAAAACGTTGAAAAGTCGTGAGCTTTGAACCTCGATGAAAGGAAAATTTCAAGCACAAAGAAAAGCTGAAAATAAAATGATTTTCTCATGCATTTATTTTGGCAGATGTGCCCATGCTGTTTCTGTATGAATATTTGTAAAGATCAGGTATTTCATGCTATGTTGTTTCGTGTGAATATCTGGAAGGGCCGGGTATTTCATGCTACGGTGTTTCTTTGTGCCTTGATGGACAACGAAGTCCATTAGCTGGAACTATTGTGCCTTGTGTTGGACAGTATGTTATGGACACTCCACGCATGTTGCACATTGTGCTAGGAGTTTGGACAGTGTAGTGGAAATTCACGTTGTGCCTCTATGGCAACCGAGCCTGATCAGCTCATTTTTAAAGAAAGTTGAAAACTCTGGAGTCTTGCATCAAAGTTGAATTTTTCATGAACATCATTGTTTTTCAAAGTTGAATGATGAATTGGTGTGATATTATATTTAGTTTATTATTTCACATGCTGTAAACATGATGATATCTGTTGTATATGCTGTTTATGTTGCAAGTATGTAGTTTATCATAATTATCCATATATTGGTATCTTACCCTTACAATATATCAGGTTTTCTGACCCTTTGTTGAGATGCATTGTCACACGAGGGCAAGTGGTGTCGAGAAGTTCTTAACCTCATTTAGGATAGTACTCCAAATCCTTGACGAGGTTCGTGAAAATTCTATGATGAGAACTACAGAGTTCTTTCCAGTAGTTGCCTTTTAAAACAACCAGCTTAGGATGTTTTCGTTGATAGTTATTATAGGAAGTTTTGAAGAACTTTGTGATAATTTTATATGGTTTGATAATAAAGATCATTTTGTGAAAAATTGTATGATGAAGTATGTTGATTTATAAACAAGTCTATCCCTTAGATGTTCTTGTGTTGTGTGATGTATTCCGCTGAAAAGAAAAATAAAATAAAATAAAAATTTCCCCTATATTTTTAGACTTATGAAAATAATAAAAGTTTTTTTCGAAAGCAACCAGTAAACTCCCCTTTTAATTTATTTCCAAATGTGATTAAGAGGTAATGCCCAAGGGGGTGTTGCAGTTACATTATTTGGTATCAGAGCTACCCGAGTCTTTTGGGCTTAGGGTATAGGTCTGTCGTCGTTTGTGTTGTGTCTTCTCTGATTGTTTCCAATATTGTTATGTGTTCTTGTTTTCATGAAGAATCAAGGCTTGTAAGGATGACGACCTTGGTTATCCTTGTTTGTGTTAGGTTTTTCATGACGTTGTTCTGTAAGGAGACAACATGTTGGAACCAAAGTGATTTGGATTCAATTAATCTCTAAGTTTCGATGTTAACAAAAGGATTAAATTTTCTTGGTAAAGTGTTAGTTGAGATCTAACAAGGTTATCAAGTTTTGCAGGATCACTTGAATCTTATAAGTTATGGAAACTTAGAAAAAGTTTTCATATATCTGCTTGGACTTTAAATAAGAAATCCACGTCCACCCGTGTAGACAGGCTGCTCAAAAGCTTGTAAAGTTATTTATTTATTTATTCATTTGAGTAGACTGAAACTTAAGTAGATGAGGCATGAGAATTTCTAAGTAGACGAAATATTAAAATATTTCTACTAGACGAAATCTAAGTTTCAAATTGAATAAACGAGCTTAACTTGCCACGTCATCAGACGAGATCTTTTTAAGTTAATAAACGGACTTTAATGCCACCTCACTAGATGGAGATCAAAATAACTCACTGAGATATAGCAAGTCCAAAGACTTGAGTAGACGAGAGGATATGCCACGTCAGTGGACGAGCAAAATAAAAGAGTGAATATACTTAGTTTCACATATAACTTAGTAGACGCTGTTTTTAAGTAGACAAGCTCATCTTTATGATAAGCCTTCATAAAGAATTTCAATCTGGTCCACAATGAATCATATTTATTTCAAAGAGAATTTTTGTTCTTCTCATTTGTTTTATATGCTTAATGCTTTGTTTCCTTGTGAGAAAATCGTAGTACCATGGAGGAAAAACAAAAAGCAACACAGTACAATGGGAAATGTAAAATGATATGTACGATAGCACCTTTATGGCTGGAAAAAGCTGGAAGTTACATAAAGGAGGGAAAACAATTTTCAAGCTGCAAATGCTCAGAGCAGTCAGCCTCCATTTTGTACTACCCTGATAACCAAGAATACATTTCAGCAAGGCCACGATCAAGTTATCAGCCACAACGGATATTGTGCATTCAATGCTATCTCTAAACAGGAAATTCAAAATGACAGTTGAAGCTTTTCAAGAGTAGAAGAAGGTCACTATAAATAGAGGACCTCAAGCGATGAAGAACAACTTTTGCCAATCCAATATTTGCGAGAACAAGCTCTCATTTCTTTCATTCTTTAAAAAGCAACAGTTTGTATTCTTTAGTTTAAATATTGTGAAAATATTCAACAGATCTTAAACTTTCATATCCTCACATATAGTGAGTTAAGAAGATCTTAAGTTAAAATCTCTTTATTAGAGTTAGAGCCTGAAGAGGCTTGGTAAGAAAAGGATACTTGTAGCCTGGAGATGTGTTGAATACTTGGTTGTAATCTTCTTGGAGAAATAGTGGATAAAACCTTCAAGTCGAAGGGACTGGACGTAGCTCTTGGTTGAAAGAGAGTGAACCAGGATAAAATCATCTGCGTGATTCTTCAATCCTTAAGCTCTTACAGTTTTATTTGTTTATACTGACTGTGGGGTTTTGATATTGCTTTTGTTAAGTCTCAAAACTTCTTTTTCAGTGTGTGCATCTGCTTTATATATCCTCGTGTGAGAAAAAAAGTTTTAAAAGGTTGTTTTAGAAAAATTATTAATAAACACAATTCAACCCCCATTCTTGTGTTTGGCTGTGTCAACTTCACAACATTGTTTGCTATTCTTTCATTATTGTTCCTAAGGATGAATAATATTGGATAGAATTTTGGTGCATAATTTTCTGTAAGTTTGTCATCCTTAACCTTGATAAGGATTGACTGTTTGTTGGTAGAATCGAAGTGTAGGATAGTCGTTGAGGAAATTTTCTAAATCAGTCGCTTGGAAGATTGTTTTCTAACAAAGTCTGAGACAAATCAGAAGATGGAGTTTCTGCATTCATGTCAAGACAATCTGACTGTTAGAGAATACATGAGTTGCATCGAGTTCCTACGATCGTCGTATGCCAAGTTACTGAGAAAACAGCTGCAATGATAACGAACTCAAAAGAGTAGCAAGGTAAAATGTACCATAGAGAGTAAGTTGTCGACCATACTGTTTGGTTCACTCAAGAAATCACTTTTGATTTCCTGAGAATATGTGAGATGTTCTGATTTCTTATTTCTGTATTCCCTACCTTATGTTGTCATCTTGCTTTGTATTGATTTAATTTCAATACATTATCTCCAATGGTTTATGTTTTGTGTAAGCCAATTGGGATTTCCATTCTTCTGTCACCTTTTGACGTGGTTATCTTTTACATTCCCTTGTTAACCAATCTTTGTTGGTTAAACATGTTTGAACTCTCCGTTATTGTGGAGGATTGAGTTTTGTAAACTCGGTCATTTGTTTTTTTTTTCCGCAAATGCATCCGACTGAGAAATAGATTAAACTCTTTCAGATCATATCTTGTTCGCTTTATGGGCAAGGAGTTAAATTCCCTTGGAATGAAAATTTTGGCAATTCCTTTAATCTTTCCATGTCAAGCGAATCAGAGTTACTTCGAGTGAGGGAACTCGCAAAATTTTGTTGTTGCCTTTCTTAAAACCCAAGAGTAATTTTAATTTGAATTCTAGACTCTTGGAAGAGAAGAAAAATATCATCTTCAAAATGTGTCTTTGAAAGGAAGTTCTCGTGGAAGTATGAACTTTATTGGAGTCTCGTTTGTAAATGTGTGGTGTACAACACATTTTTACATTCAAGAATCTATTAAAGACTCTTTTATCATATTGAATATTCTCTGATTTTCAATCCATTTTACTTTATTCTGTTGTAAGAGTAAATTCTAGAGATTATTTTCTCTCCCTGAAAAGTCTTTGTTTAAATTCTGAACTCTTGTTGTACTGCCGGTGTGTTAGAACCCTCACTAGAGATCGAGTTAACGTTTTGTATTATGCAGATGTCAGAATCTGTTCGATGTCTATGTGTCTTATTCCGGTTAACATTCGAGTTATCCAAATGTACTTCGAATTCTTAAGAATTTTAAAAGGATTTACCTTGATTACTTTTTCGTATCGTCTCACTAATACAATATAAGTTCGAAGGAAAGCTTAATCTATGAGGTACTTCGCGTCCTGTTTTGGGAGACAAGGATGTTAAGTGTTCGGAGCATGTGATGAAAAAAGATGGTATCCGCTATCGTTTCCTTAGATACGTGAATTTCGGGGACAAAATTCTTTTTAATGGGGTAGTGTTGTAACACCCCGTTTTCTCGTCTCTTGCCGGTAATTATATTTTATATTATTATCGGGGGTCCAGAAAATGATTTTGAGAAAAACAAAATCATAGTTGGAACCTATCATATTGTGGGAAGTTACGGTAAAATTTTGGGTTTAAAACTCAGACGAAAATCGGACTGCGTTTTTACTGACAGTATAGTTTTATACTCACAGAAACCCTAATTTCGGTTTGAAAATGAAAATTTTCAAAATGTTGCCAGTTGTTGGGGACAAAATATATTTCAAGAATTTCTACTCAAAAATAAAATATTGTATTTTATTCAGGTAAATTTTGGTGAAAAACGAGCAAAAACCCTAATAGGGTAAACGACGGAGCCGGATACTAAACTGTAGAAATGAACCGGGAGGACAAATGGGCAAATTAGGCTATGTCACCCTAAGGGGTGACTCATAAATGAACATTTATGATTAATGTGGTGAATCACCAAAACCATTAATGCAAAATTTGTGATTCATCCAATCTTGCACATGCTAAGAGTTTGTGTTCAAATTCTCTTCCTCTTACTGCTTACATTTTGTTTTCGGTCGCCAGTGACTCCTTGATCGTCCTCATATAAGGTGAGAGCACTACTTGGTCCCCCGGACATCTCATTTCGTGATCCATTTTTGGAGATGATGACATTCACATATCTTTTTGTCGTCTATCATGACATTTAGGATGAGGCTTCTTCTGACCCTCTTCTTGAGGAATAAGAACACAGAAAAATACGGGAGGAAATTTTATAAAATTTGTAGCGTGGGTTAAGAACACAGAGGATGGTTATTTATAGGATATATTAGCTTAGGCTTAGGAGCCGTTGTTCAATAGCTATTAAGGCAGAATTGATTACTTTCCAGTTTTCTATGCATTGAAGGTTTAATATTAGGTTTTCTGTGCAGAGAGTTTATTGAACTTCCATTAGTTCCATTAACTGTGTCAACGCCCAATGATCGACTACAGGCAGAGAGTTGGTAACCTAGAAAATTTAGATTTAATTCGATGTAAAGATAGTGTTTTTCATTTAAAGCGCTATTAAAGTTACAACTTCCATAGCGTTTGTGCATACAAATGCTATTAAATTTGTATATTATGATAGCGCGTCCCCGGTTACGCGCTGTTAATGGTGTATCTGGTAAAGAGCGTTTGTTTTTTTCAAAATAGGTTATGAGGTTAAGATAGTGTTTCCTCGTTGCACCGCTATTAAAAAGTTTATTTGATTTAATTATCCTTCTTTTTCCGGTGCAAGTGAACCATTTTTAGAAAATATATTTATCTATCATATTATTATATATTTTTCTTCTCTCTTAAAAATCTATCATTTTCAACGGTTAAATTATATTGGATAAGATACTATAAATGTTTGACAAACGCCCTTGTCTAGAAATTTTTCACTAGCTTGTATAATTTTTCTTAGCTTACAAATTATAGCCTACTATTTTTCTCTATTTTTATCATTATCGAATCCCCCCTTTTTCTTAAAATCTATTAATATGAGTTCATAAATAAATTTTATATATGAATTTTCAAAATTAATTTAATTACTAAATATATTTAAGGATTAATTTCACTAATTATTTATATATTTAGGATAACCGATATAGAAAATATATTTTTGTCTATAAAAGAATAAAACTTATTGAAAAAATCATATGAACAAGTCATTTCACTTTTATTATCTCAATTTATTTAATAAAAACGTTATTAAATTTGTATATTTTGATAGTGTGTCCCTGGTTACGCACTGTTAATGATGTATTTGGTAAAGAGAATTTTTTTTTCAAAATAGGTTATGGGATTAAGATAGCGTTTCCTCATTGCACCGCTATTAAACTTGAAAGTTTATTTGATTTAATTCTCATTCTTTTCCCCGTGCAGGTGAACTATTTTTCGAAAATATATTTATCTATTATACTATTATATATTTTTCTTCTCTCTTAAAAATCTATCATTTTCAACGGGTAATTTATATTGGATAAGCTACTATAAATGTTTGACAAACGCTCTTGTCTATTTTTCACTATCTTATATCATTTTTCTGAGCTTATAAATTATAGCTTACTATTTTTCTCTATTTTTATCCTTATTGAATTTCTCCTTTTTCTAAAAATCTATTACTGTAAATTCATAAATAAATTTTATGTATAATTTTTTAAAATCAATTTTATTAACAAATATATTTAAGGATTAATTTCACTAATTATTTATATACTTGGGATATCGGATATAGAAAATATATTTTTGTCTATAAAAGACTAAAGTTTATAGAAAAAAACATATGAACATGTCAAGATGAAGCACGGATAATGAACCGATTCCATACGGAATGAGAGCGATTAATCTGAGATTATGCAGGTATGAGATTGTGCAATTGAGAAAAACTTAAAAAAAAAGTTGATTGGTTTGGAAAACGTTGATTTAAGAACTCTAAAATTAAGCATGCTTGACCCGTGTTGGTTTATAGGAGCCGTCGTCAATCCGAAAAGCATTTTGAGATGTTATATAAAAGAAATAAAAATAAAAATAAAAATAAACAAAAAATTAATGCTTTATGTTATTTTATATTTATTAGCTATTCAACCCATAATTTAAAAAAAAATACTTTAAAACCAATCACCCACTTTCAGGCAAAAGTTAGCTCACCAGTCAAAAAAGGTGGTGGTAAAAGCTAGCTCATTTGCTATCATCTATAAGAAGAATGCTAGATGATACGAGCCAAAGTTCATTGAACGACACAGGAATCTAAAATAATAGTGCAATTAGACATCTTTTCTTGCGTTTTATTATGTTAGTTACGTACAATGTGAATGGATAATTGATTTTAAAACTCGCCTTTCGCAAGCATTTGACGAAAATTGTTTCGTGATAAATAGTGCTGCCCAGTCTGGCAGTATTCAGAGTAACAAGCTGCTTATTTTTGTATTAGGGTGTGTGTTTGGTTCAAATGAGGGGAGAGATTTTAATGGAAGGAGGATTTTAATTTGATATTGTGTTTGGTTGAGAGAAAGGGAGGAGAGGGGAAATAACACTTTCATGTTTGGTTCAGGAGAGGATTTTAAAACAACTTTACTTTTTAACCCTTATATTATTTATTTAATAATAGGCAAATGATGATATTTTAGTCAATACACATAAAATACTATAAAATCCCTCCCCTCCCCTACAAGTCCCTCAATATTGGAGGGGAGCCAAAACTCACTTAAGGAATGATTTTGCTTCCCTCCCCTCCAAAAATTGAACCAAACATGATAGATTCCCTCTCCTCTTCTCTCCTTCAAATTCCTCCAACCAAACACTGCCTTAACGGACATATATTATGCGTAACTTACGTAAAAACAACTCCACTTATAAAACCAGTAAGTGCATTTGATTACAAAGGATGAGGAAAGTTGGAATAAGCAGTTACCATTTGGGTTTGTTTGTAAGTTTTGTTTTTGGAGGGGAAGTAAGGGAAATTTAATGTTTGTGAGAATCTCTCCCTTATTTGATCCCTCCATTTCCTTCCCCTTCAAACTCACAAACAAAGCCTTCAAGTTTTGAAATGATTCACGTTCCACTGTTCTTTTTTCAAGTTTTCTTTAAGTATGTTAGTTTTAAACTGTTTTATCTGCAGGTTATCTTTCAATTTTTTTTCAAATCCATCAATCTCGTGTGTGGTGCTGTTACAGTGTTAATGGGGAGTTTGGTTTTTGCGGTTAGTGAGATGAGAGCGAGGTAGGGTAAATCATTTATAGCTCATTTATTTAAGATTAAAAAATAAATGATTTTGATAGAAAATAATTCAGTGATTATTTTTAGAGATTTTAAAGAAAAACATAAGCAGATTTGTGTTTGTTTACAATAAAAAAATCAATTTTTTAAACAGTAGTTAATTATAAAAACTGATTATTTTCCAAAAGCTAATGAAAATTGCTTTTCATTTTAGCCCTGAAAATATTTTTTTTCAGTTTTTCATTATTTTCAAAAGCAAATAGAAATACACTAGAAGTTTTAAAAAATGATAATTCAGTTAAAAAAATGATTTTTTTTTGGTGTAAAATAAGCAATAACAAATGCATTCTTAATCTAATAATCAAGGTTTAAGGGGCAAATTTGTAATATAAAAATTAGGACACCGAAAGTACAAAGTATTATCTAGTAAGTACTAGTATAGATAGATATAGATATGAATATAGATTATTTATTATTTATTTAATTTAAACATATAGATAAACTAGAGTGACGATGAACGCAAGATTAAACTTTCAAAATATTAGATAACTACATTAAACCGATAACTATCTGATTCAATTGATATGGTTGCCACCTTATCACTTTAAGATTTACAAATTAGTTAAAGATATTAATCTTGATCTGTTTCCCTTTGTAGTCTATATATCTAGTTGAGAGCTTACCATAATTTCAATTATAAATACACGTTTTGGTTACCACCTGTTCAGCACTTCGCCTCAATAACAATGGTGGTAGGAAAGATGAACTCGTTCTTTATTTTTTTCGTATTGTCTTTGGCTTTGAGTAGCATAGCTATCAAAGCTACTGATGTTTCATATGATGGGAGAGCAATCACAATTGATGGCAAAAGAAAAGTCCTAATCTCTGGTTCAATTCATTACCCTCGGAGCACTGCTGAAGTGAGTATTATTATATCTTTTCATTATAGTTTTATATTTTTTAAATTCAAATTAATGACCGCTTATGATTTGTATAAAGCTAATTTTTCAATGTATTATTTATGACAGATGTGGCCATCTTTGATTAAGAAAGCAAAAGAAGGTGGACTTGATGTCATTGAAACATATGTTTTCTGGAATGCCCATGAGCCTCAACATCGCCAGGTTTATTTTAAAATATTTTTTAAAAAATAAATTTATATTTCTTTTTTTTTTTTTTAGGGTTTTGGCACTGATTTTATTTTGTTTTACTTTCAGTATGATTTTTCTGCAAATCTAGATCTAGTAAGGTTTATTAAAACCATTCAAAATGAAGGACTTTATGCCATGCTTCGAATCGGTCCATATGTATGTGCAGAATGGAATTACGGGTAAGAATAAATGTTCTCTCTCATAGTTGCATAAGCATTTTTTTTTACAATGCATAAGCTATATTTACTTCATTTTTTGGTTCTTATAAGATATTTTTACTTTAACTATTATCATTTATTCGTTTGTTTTATCTCTCATCAGAGGATTTCCAGTGTGGTTGCATAATATTCCAAACATGGAATTTAGGACCAATAATACTGCTTTCATGGTAAGTCATGTTTTAATTTAGGCAAAATTATTTGATTGGTCCCTAAGTTTTTTTTTTTTTTTTTGATTTAGTCTCTTAAATTAATTTTGTGTCAAATAAATCTCATAAGTTAAGTTAAGCTAACAATTTTTTTCTTTTCACTCAATTCCTTTAATTTCTTTCCTACGTAAAATTTTCAAACCTAGTTGGCTTGTTCTGCGCATCTAAACAAAAAAAAAAATTATAAAAATTTACACTAAAAATTGTTCATCTTCTTTGCCCAAATATGAGATTTCATGTTCTTTCTTTACCCAGTTGACTTGAAAATTTTGCTTCGTTGAACTTGACAATTTAATGGAGTTAATCCCGGATCTAGGTAAGGAAGAAGGTAACAAAAATCTCTGAACTGTAGTAATGTGACACAGATACAACAAAGATACAGTTGATATTTCTCATATTCATTAATCATAAATCTGGTCCAGTTCTATTACTTGTTAACATTAATCCAGAATGTTCAAAGTGCTGATTCCAATTGAAAAATGCGAGGGTTTTTGATTTAGCTGTGTCAGCAAGGAAGACAGAGGAAGATAGTATTTTGGCGTCTTGATCTCTTGTTAAATCATAAATTTTAGTTTTGTTTAGTCCTTTATTGAGTCAAAATGCATAGACAACAAGAGATTCAGCTCACAGATCGCAATAGTGTAGGATAGGTGCGAGTTTGGGGTTGATGACCATTATGGCAAATGCTTCTTAGGCTGACCCTCACCCAAGGCACAGATGGAGTTAATCCCAGATCTGGGTAAAGGAATAAGATGATCAATTTTTAATAGATTAAATTATTTTTTTATTAAATTATTTTAATTTATTAATTATATTTTAAATTAATTTTTTTTCTTGTTTGGACACTCAATCAGCAAGTCGGCCACGTTCGAAAACACCGCGTAGGAGAGAAATTAAAGGAATGTAGAAAAAATTGTTACCTGAACCTAATTTATGGGACTTGTATGACACAAATAAGAGACTAAATCGAAAAAACAAATAAGCTTAAGGATCAATCAAGTAGTTTTGCCTTCAATTTATATGTTTCTGTTCTATAATTGCTTAAACTATATTTTTTTATCCTAATTAACCTCCATTCGACTGCAGGATGAGATGAAAACTTTTACAACTATGATAGTGGACATGATGAGGCATGAAAACCTCTTTGCATCACAAGGAGGACCTATTATTCTTGCTCAGGTTTAGTTTTATAAAAGCTTTCCTAATTTATTATGCATTTATTTTAATTTTTATAATTCATATGTATTTTGGTTTTGAGCAAACAGATTGAAAATGAGTATGGAAATGTTATGGGTCCATATGGTGACAATGGAAAACAATATGTCCAATGGTGTGCTCAACTAGCTGAATCCTATCAAATCGGTGTGCCTTGGGTTATGTGCCAACAGGGTGATGCTCCAGATCCGATGGTAATATGTGAAAATGGAGATTGCTGAAATATTTGTTTTGAATGTTATATATTATTAATTATTAATTTATTCTGTCTATAATGATTGCTAATTTACTTGTTTTTCCTTTTGTCTTTTTTTTTTCCTGCTCTAAATTAGATTAACACATGTAATGGTTGGTACTGTGACCAATTTCATCCTAACAGCGACAACAAACCAAAGATGTGGACTGAGAATTGGACTGGCTGGTTAGTTCCTCATTTCAAATAAATTTTCATTTCATATATTTTATCTTAAATTTCTCACCTAAATAATATAATGCTTGCAATTAGGTATAATAATTGGGGAGGGCCAATTCCGCATAGAACTGCTGAGGATGTTGCTTTTGCTGTTGCTCGGTTTTTCCAATATGGTGGCACATTCCAAAACTACTATATGGTAACTTATTGTATTTATCTTGCTTTTATATATTAATTTACGGATTCTATTTTGCAGTGTTATAAAATATCTTATTATTAATATTGTTATTACTATTGTGCATTATATGTAGTACCATGGAGGTACAAATTTTGCACGAACTTCAGGAGGGCCATATATCACCACTTCATATGATTATGATGCTCCTTTAGATGAATACGGTAAAGCACTAAAGCGTTTCCAATTGCTAAACAAAATTTTGTTGATTTAAATATTTATAGTATTTTAATATTATATTTTTTTTCTATTTAAGGCAATTTAAATCAACCCAAGTGGGGACATCTTAAACAACTCCATGAGCTTCTAAAATCAATGGAGGAAGTCTTAACTCAAGGATTCTCACGCAATGTTGAATATGGAAACATGACGACGGTGTGTTTCTGTTATTATCAATCTAAGCTTTGATATTATATTTGTATTTGAATTTGAATCATTTGGTTATAATTGATTTCCAAATTTTAATTATTTAATTAATTTTCACAGGCCACGGTTTATAGTTATGCGGGAAAATCGGTTTGCTTCCTTGGAAATGCACATTCATCCTTGGATGCTACAATTAACTTTCAAAACATTGAATACACTGTTCCTGCATGGTCTGTGTCTATCCTTCCAGATTGCTATACAGAAGTTTATAACACTGCAAAGGTGAGAATGGTTCTCATAATTAAATGTTGAATAATAAAAATACAACTTTTCTTCTTTGTTACATGAACAATATAACAAATAAACTAGATGTTGTATGACTAGTGCTAATTAAATACTATGAAATTATATAGGTCAATGCTCAAACATCCATTATGGTCTTGAAAGAAAATGAAGCAGATGACAAAGATGAACCATATGCATTGAATTGGCAATGGAAGCATGAGCCCTATGTGCAAATGAAAAATGGCAAAATCCTTGGCTCTGTTTCAATGACTGCTCCCCAACTTTTGGATCAAAAGGTTGTCACAAATGATACAAGTGATTATTTATGGTACATCACCAGGTAATTAATCATTTCTTTATGTTTCGTTAATCTATTTTTATTGATGTGTTTATTAATTACTAATCTCTCTGGTCACAACATAAGAAACAAATGAGTCCTTTTTTGTCCAAAATATGATAAACATACATCAATTTGCACACATATTAAATGCTAATTTTCAATATTGTTCTTATTAATTACTGTCATTAATTATAGGCCATCGGAATATTAATTAAAATTAGAAAGGGTGTTTTTGAAAATGTATATGAGTATTAATTATAATTAATACATTCCAATACATTTTTTTTGATGTGTGTTTTATGATGATCTTGTTTCGTATATTGTGGACCGGATGGAGTACCTACTAACTTGAATGAGAAAAACTTTCCTCAGTGTTGATGTTAAAGAAGGTGACCGTCTTTTGTCTGAAGATGTTAAGCTAAGCGTGAAGACCAACGGGCATGTACTTCATGTCTTCGTTAATGGAGCACATGTTGGTAAGCTTTGGCGGGAAAATTTCTTCCTCATTTCCCATTTTTATAGCTTACATCAATTACAAATTGTAATGTTATATGATTCCTTCCATTCATGTGCGTTACAGGTTCCCAATATGCTCAATATGGACATTACGACTTCGTTTATGAGGCAAATGTCAAGTTGAAGCGTGGGAATAATGAGATAACTCTACTTAGTAGCACTGTTGGTTTACCCGTAAGTAATTAACATGTCCAAAATTCATAAAGACATTAATTATGTCACTGCTGATCCTGGTTATGTAACTAACATTGATATTTTAATTAATTCAAATAGAACTATGGTGCCTACTTTGACAATGTCAAAGTCGGTATTCCTGGTCCTGTTGAGTTTGTGTCACAAAAGAATAACTCTGATATCATCAAGGATATCACCAATAACTCATGGAGTTATAAGGTGGGATTACACGGTGAGCATGTGAAGCATTATCAACAAGATAGCCCTAGAGGGTGGTACTCAAGTGGTCTTCCAACAGACAGGGTATTTGTTTGGTACAAGGTATAATATATTACTCTATTAATTTGTTGGGTGTAGATGCGGTTTTACCAGTTATCTACGAACATTTAAAAATTTGTTTTTCTTGTAGACTATGTTCCAGAGTCCCTTGGGAACCGATCCTGTTGTGGTGGATTTGAGAGGGTTGGGAAAAGGTCAAGCTTGGGTAAATGGTAACAACATTGGTAGGTATTGGCCAAGCTATGTTGCAGGTGAGAATGGTTGCAGTTCCACATGTGATTATCGTGGAGCATATACCTCAAACAAATGTTTAACAGAATGTGGAAAGCCTTCTCAGAGATGGTAATATATGAAATGCTTATCAATTTGAGTATTGATAAATAAAAAAGTTATCAATGAATTTGTTACCTTTTTCGCAGGTACCACATCCCACGCTCGTTTCTCAGTGATGGCCAAAACACATTGGTCTTGTTTGAAGAGTTAGGAGGCAACCCCTATGATATTAAATTTGCCACTGTAACTATTGGCAAAGCTTGTGCAAATGCTTATGAAGGAAATGTATTGGAGTTAGCATGTCATGAGAACCAAGTCATCTCTGAAATTAAATTTGCTAGCTTTGGTGTACCAGAGGGTGAATGTGGATCCTTTAGGAAAGGAAAATGTGAATCCCCTGATGCTTTATCTGTCATTAAAACGGTATTCTACAAATTAATATGACATTGCTATTTTATTTTTATTTCCTTGGTAAAGTGGTTAAAAGTGAAAAGGGTAAACTAATTTGTTTTCTTTGCGTTTTTTTTTTTTTTATTTATTTTGCAGCAATGTGTTGGCAAGCAAAGTTGTTCTGTTGAAGTTTCTGAGAGAATTCTTGGTCCTACTGGCTGCAGAGTTCCACAGAATAGGCTTGAAGTTGATGCTGTTTGTGAAACAACAGTTAGCATTGAAATGAGGAAAAAGTAGAGTTTATTAAGTGTTAGGAATTTTCTTAATTGATTATCGCAACTCTTGATTTCTTAGATTTAGTTTTGGTGCCCTCCCCTATTCCCTCGATAGGGTGTGTGCGTGCTACTTTAGGGATAAACCCACAATCATTATTGGATTTTGAATTTTCGAGAAATAAAATATCACTCCGTAGATCAAATCTTTTTTATTCTTCATATTCATACTTGTCATAATAATTCTTCATATTCTCTTTATTTGAAAATATATCTTGTGTTCACTTAGAGCAATGCTTGCTCTATCTAATTGACCACCAACATCAGGTTGTTGTCGAAGGCTCGAAGCATGTAGTGAAATAAAGGCAATAGATGTTTGAAGATTCAATGATTTGAATTTACTAAAAAGCACATGAAGTATTGTAGGTAGAAGTCAAGTAAGAACTAAGCAACGCCATCTCTCACTTGGCTCAATTTCTTCTTTGGAAATTATGATTTTGATTTTTATAAATTTTATTCTTTTTAAAAAAACATAAATTTTTTATTTAATAATAGGAAATTTACATAAATAATTCAGTGTGTTAATAGTCTCACCTCAGAGTTGAAACCAAAGCACATTGATTGATCGTTATTCTCTGTCTTATGCAATATATAACTTCGATCTTATTAACAAGTATTTTAAGGATATTAGTTAAGGAATTCATAATAAATAAGATTTTTTTGAAATGCTAAATATTTATCTTCTTAACATATTAAATACATCACTTTCAATTGAAAGTTTTCTTCTTTTGATTTCTTAATCAATATCAAATATCTGGCCAAAGGAATGGTAATGTCAGGGGAGTTCTTTTTTGACATCTGCAAAAATCTCTGAAGAATGTTTTCCTTCCGACTCACATGTCAATAATTACTTTTTGTTAGTTTAAATGATTAAATGTAGAATCTTAGTCCGAAATCCTAAACAAATAAAGAAACAAATCATAAAATATAAATAAATAAGAAATAAATCATAAAAGATCATTTAGGTTACTTTAAAATATTTTAAGATATAAAAAAGATATTATCAAATATTTTTATTATCTTTTAATGTTTTATTACTTTAGTTACGTACAATGTGAATGGATAGTTGATTTTAAACTCGCCTTTCGCAAGCATTTGACGAAAATTGTTTGGTGATAAATAGTGCTGCTCCTCCATCTATAGTTTTTTTTGGTATACAACAAGTCTGGCAGTAATCCAAATAACAACCCGTTTATTTTTGTATTAATAAATGGACATATATCGAGCGTAACTCATTTAAAAAAAACTCCACTTATAAGACCAGTAAGTGCATTTGATTACAATAATATATGCCACCCGGATTCTCAAAGATCGGAAAAGGAACAGAGTTTTCAGGGGAATTCTTTTTTGACATCTGCAAAGGTCTCTGAAGAATGTTTTCCTTCCAACTCATGACATTGGCAGCGAGCGTTAAAGCATTTACAGCCAGGGCACTGCCAATCATCTATGCACGGTACTTCCAGATCAGGTTTTGCGTCTCCATGTTTAGCTTCAAGCTTCAAACCTGAAAATGCATCATCCCTTTTCTAATCAACTGATAATTTTCCTTTCATTAGCTTTTGGAAAAAAATAATTAACTACTAAAAAAAATGATTTTTATGATCAGGCAGAAGAGTAAATTACCTGAAGCAAATACTAAGAGCAGGACAAAGAAACTCAGCTTAACAAAAGACTTGTCCATGTTTTGTTGGCTTGGGTATTAATTTGGTGTGGTGATGATGATTACAAAGACAACTCTATAGTCTATTTATACTAGAATCTTTTAGTCCTTATCAAATAAAGAAATAAATCATAAAATATTCTAAAAATATTATGATTAGGATACTCTAAAATATTCTAACATATAAAATAGATATAGATATTATATATATATATATATATATATATATATATATAAATAAGATTTTCTAACATTTACATTAGAAGACCATCCTTATCTTGTAAATAATCTTAATCTTATCTTGGTCAACAATTGAATTAATATACAGAGAATAAAACATTTTTCTATTAACAAACTTGGCTCAAATTTCTATATTAAGTCAAAACTATTTCTCTTAGAAAATTATGTATAAATTTATTGCATTTTTGTTTTTGTTACTTAAATCGATGTTTCACTTTTTTTAGTTTTTTTATATAAAAACTACTATTTTATTTTATCTCATAACTAGTATATTATTTCTGTGTCAAAAAAAACTATATTATTTCATTTTTATTTGATCGTGTCAAAATTAGTTTAATTTCTCAAAGTGGAAGTATATACGACCCTAGGTGAGGGATCTGGATTCCCTCCATCAGTTTCCCCTCCATCATCTTTTTTCTCTCTTAACTCTATTCTCTCTCTTCATTATTTATCATTTTCTCTCTCACATCCAAAACCACCCCCCTTTAATTTTTTTGCTGGACTGCCTCCATCGCTGAAGGCAATCCTGATTGCTAGGTGAGTCCCTAGGTGATGTTCACCTATAAGATTAGGGTTGGAGTTGTTACTTTGAGGAGAAATTTATTTAACCATCATTCACGCACCTAAATTTTATATGACTATAGGAAACCTAGGTTAAAGAAAAAAATTAAATTTCATGAAACATAATGGCCGGTATTGGATTCGGTTTCTATCTTTCCCCATCATAACTTTAAGGGCTCGTTTGGTGGTCAGGATAAGAGAGACAAGATAGGATAAGCTATCATATCCTGTTTGAAACTATTGTTTGGTGAGCCAGCAGGATAGGATAAATCAATCATGTCACCTATCACATCATGTCCATCTAGTTAGAAGTCTATCCTAAGGGGAGAGCTGTGTTAGAATTCAACAGGATAGGATAAGGTGATTTATAGTATAATAAAGTATAAAAATATTTTATATATAAAATAATTAAAGTATAATAAAATATAATATGTTTACCAAAAACGGTATAATAAAACATAAAATAATAAAAATATTAATAATTAATTTAAAAATTATTTTTATTTTGTCACAAGACTAATTTTGTTACTTCACATTATTTTAAAAAACTGAAAAATAAACAAAAAAATATTCTAATAATTTAACTATATGTAAAGTAAAAACTAAAAATGAATATTTAAAATTATAACAAAATTAATTTAAGCTAAACAATATTTTAAAATTTTAAAATATTATATGTAATTTTATCACAAGGACAATTTTGTCTTTTTATATAAACTTAAAAAATAAAAAATATAGAAAACTAAAATCTAATAAAATATGAAAACATTCAGAACAAAAACAAAAATTTTAAAATTCGTACTAAAATTACAATGCTAACCAGTTGGTTATCTTGTGGACACCAAACGTCGGATAGGATAATAGCATATCCTGCTCATATCATATCCTACTCCCATCCTGCTCTCTTATCCTATCCATCCCTATCATATCCTGACCACCAAACGAGCCCTAATAACCCTTAATGTGGCAAGTTATTGTGTGACTGATTTGGTGAATTAACCGCGATTTAGGGAGGATGATATTTTTTAATTGTACTATCATTGCTGATTCTGCCCTTAGTATTATTATTTTAATATATTTTAGAGCTTGCTTTCTTATCTCTGAGTGAAGCTTTAATGACGATGAGACAACTTTATCAGACGACTGGTAAACTTTTTGCTTTTCATTTATTAAATGAAGCACTCATCCACTGATGTGGTACAACCGCTCGTCCACTGATGTGGTAGAAGCGCTCGTCCACCCAAGTGATAGAAGCGCTCGTTCACCCAAGTGACAAAAGCGCTCATTCACACAAGTGACACAAGCACTCGTCCACACAAGTCTTTGGACTTGCTAAGCCCTTAAGATAAAATCCGTCCCGTGTGGACGTGGCACTATGGACGCTCATCGAATTTTAGTTAGGCATTATGGATGTATACTTGAGTTACAAGAATAACCCTTGTCTGCTGACGTGGCAAGATGGACACGCTTATTTTCAAGTCTTTGGACTTGCTGTTCTTATCAAGTTATTTAGGTATTCATTTGTGGCTTCATCCACTAAGGAAAAACCAGTCTACTTATCAATTAAATTATAAACAATTTAAATAACCTTTGGATGGGTGATTCTTTACACGAGTTCAAGCATTGTATACCTTATTTGAAATGCTTATTATGTATGCTCTATTTGAATTTTTGTATTTGATACTATATTCACTCTAATATTGGTATCGATGTTATTATATACTTATAGAATTGGCAAACACTAAATTGATACTATAATTTAAACTTATCAAATTTCCAATATTTTTTTCATACAGATATCTACTATATTATCAAGTCTAATTTTTTTACATTCAAACCTAACATTTATGAAATATATCCATTGCAAACTTTGATACATTTCAATTTCAAAGATTTTGTTGACTAATAAATAAATATTATTATATTAAATTATATTATATATGTTATAACTAAAAGTAAGAAAATTGTATAGCACACTTAAAGTTGGGTTAAAAATGAAAACCATATTTGTTACATGTAGAGACCCAGATGATTCTTTTAAATAAAAATAAAATAGTTTATGCTTTTAAAAATAATTTCTAACTTGTTGAATATCAAAATTAATTTTCTTTAATTCATAACAAACATGCCCTTATTTAGTTCAGGACATGAAATTTATGATAGGTTATTAGTGTAAAAGATTTTAAATGGTTATTCATTAATACTTTGATATGTGTATGCTTATTTTAGTAATTTTAAAAAATAACTATAATGTAAATTTGACAAAATAATATTGGATGTCGGTATATAAATTGTTTAATTTGACCGTACATATAAATTAAATACATAAAATAAAATATAATCCAAAATATAAGTAATAACTATTGTTAATCATTTAATTATATTTTATAATTGTTAATTTAAATAAACAATTGTCCCCTACGAATGAATTGAGTAAACATAATATCATGAAATAATCATTTGGTTTGATTTATAGATTTAATATTTTGAAGCATTATAAATTGCAAAAAAAAAAAAAAAAGATTTTCAAAGATAAGCCTACTATTACACTGTTAATTAACCTACTATTATTACTTAATAAGCCTTGTCACGACCGTCCCGTCCGGGCACCGCGAATAAAGAGATAAAAAAACAGAGGAGTCGCCACTAAAATTTTATTGGGAAAATATTAGAAAACCCAATTATTTAAAGGTAAACTGGTCTTAAAAAAAAGGTGAGAGATGAGTCCGGGAGTCGGTTACGAGTAAGGAAGGTGTTAGCACCCCACGTCGCCCGTTTAAAAAAACGGTACCTCAAGTTAATTGTGCAAAAACATTTTAATAACCTTTTAAATATTTGTTTTACCCCAAAAATTATTTACAAGAAAGAATTAACTTTAATTTTTAATATTTTAATTTTTTATTAATTTTTATATTTTTAAATTTATTGTTTATAAAAACTAAATGAGGTTAAACATGGCACATGAGTACACAGGGTAACCTCAAATCTAAGGGATTAGATATGACACCGTGTCCATAGAGCATCCCTAAAAATAGGAAAGTTTAATTATTTTGATTAATTATTTTAACATAAAAAGAGACACACAAAAAAGGAAAATTTAGTTTTAGCTTGACAAGATGATTCATCTTGCTCCTACATATTCCCGGGTGCGATGGGAAACTCAAAGCCACGTAGTTCTTTTGAAAAAGTTTGATTTGTTGGTTTATTTTAATTTTGGTAAATATTTGATTTATTTATTTTTTTTAAAAAAAAATTGAAAAGGGATTTTATTTTACAAATAATTCACTCATGCACAGGGTCCAAGATAGCAGTGCTATATGATAAACTCATACAATGCATACGCCACTTGAGGATGAAAATTCATACATCAACGTCGTAGATTGTTACGTGAATCCAAAAGATTTTTTTTATATATAAAAAAGGGTTAAATTTTGATGAGAGAACAAATTGAAAATATGTTATTATCTTTTAACAAAAATGGAATTCACTCTTGCACATGGTTAAAGATAGTCAAGCTATACGATAAACCCTTACAATTCATATGACACTTGAGGATGAAAATCATACATCAACGTCATAGATTGTTACGTGAATTCAAAGAATTTTATTTTACTTTGAAGATTTTGTTCTATTTTATTTTTATAAAAAAAGAAATTATACCATTTGAAGATGCATTTTTTTCTTAACAAGAACACACATTTAACCCAATTCTAGGAAGCCCATGACCAAAGAAGTCTTTCTTTTTTTTAGTTTTAAAGGCTTGAAAACAATCTTTTTTAAAAAGGATATGGCCCAAAACGATTTTAAGCTTAGCCCAATGTTTTAATACAACACCAAATGAACAAAACAGATAACAAAAGCTGCATCTTGGGCCACATGCTGTCAGCACAAACCCACAACTTAATAATAGAAACAAAGGAATAAAAATAAAACACAAAGGAAAACAAAGGAAAAAAAGAATCAGAGGCTAGAAGCCTCCATCGTTACCAACCAAGCAACACAGGGGAGGTTGAAAGCAAGGGCATGGTGGAGGATGAGCTCGAGCGGCGGCGCGTGAGGCAGGCAACGGCGGTTCTTGGAGGCGCTGTTGTCCGGTGCGGTGCTGGGATCCAAACGCTGTGGTGAGCGGTGGCGGGGGCGCGTAGCAGATCTTGCAGATCGCGACGGAGGTGAGCAGATCTGTCGCGGGTGAGGCCGAGGACACGAACGGGGTGGTGGCGGCTCGGGTGTGACTCGCGGCGGAGGGCTTGTGGTTCGCGAGTGGCGGATCCGGTTCTGTGTTGCAGCGACGGCGACGGTCCGAGGTGCAACGCGCGGCGGAGGATAAGGCCTGGGCGGAGTCGTGCTGGAGGTGAGCAGATCTGCGTGGCGGCTTTGCTTCGGGTTCGAGGCGGAGCAAGACAACCTGGGCTGGGCAGTTCTAAGGCGGGGATGCGGTGGTCACATGGGTGATGGCAGTGGTGGCGGTGTGCCTGGGCACGGTAGATCCGGTGACGCAATGATGCTGTTTGGCTGGGTGTAGGTAAGAGGTGTTGTGTCTCTCGTCTCACACAAAGATCTTCTCTTTTTCTTCCAATTTTTTTGTTGTTGTTGTTTTCGGGTCCCCCTTTATTGTGTTTATGATTTCTATTTAAAGAGGGGAAGAATTGAAGATCCCCTTTGCTTTTGATCTTGGGACCAGTTGAAAGATTGTTGCAGTGGTTCATCCTCCTCTAGTCCCCTTTCAATTTTCATTTATGTGTTCTCCTCCTCTGATCTATGCACAGGAGCTCTGAGAGCTTAACCAAAAATGGTGGTTGATGACTTGAGCCTTATGGGGAAATGTTCAATGACTGTTGCTTTCTTGTTATGCTAAAAAAAAACTTAGGAGTATGTTGGTTAAAGAAATAAATTGAAGGAGAAAGATCATCATGGAGATTGTGTTTGTTGGGGAAGGAAAAATGGAACAAGATATCTGACAAATTCTATTTATTTATTTATTTTATTTTTATTATTATTTTTAATCAGAAACCAGATGTATTGATTTGTTTAAGTTAGCTTGTTAAAAGGAACTGGACAAAATTAGGTGTTCACAGCTTCCCCTATTTACTTGTTTCTTATTAGATAATAGGTGTAATCATAGTTAGCCGATTATCGTTATAAGAAACTAGTAAAGACAAGAACTCCAATTTTTGTCCGGGGTACACTGACAAGCAAAGGACCTGCGTCTGCAAACCGATTTCCTGTAAAGAACCCGCGGGTTAGATTACCCACTGAGATTTACACATAAAAAGCTTGCAGGGTGGATTGTCCGCCGAGATTAAAAATAAAGATAAAGAGCTTACGGGGCGGATCGCCCGTCGGAAGCTCGAATAGAAAGATAAAAGAGCTTACGGGTTGGATTGCCCGTCAGAAGCTCAAACAGAAAGATAAACAGAAAGATAAAAGAGCTTACGGGGTGGATTGCACGTTAGATGCTCGAACATAAAGATAAAAGAGCTTACGGGGTGGATTTCCCGTTAGAGACTAGAACAGAAAGATAAAAGAGCTTACGGGGTGGATTGCCCGTCAGGATCTCAAACAGAAAGATAAAAGAGCATACGGGGTGGATTGCCCGTCAGGATCTCGAACAGAAAGATAAAAGAGCTTACAGGGTGGATTCCCAATCAGAAGCTCGAACATAAAGATAAAAGATTGTGAGGCCATATAGACAAATGCAATATATGAATGTCGATTTTGCTCACTGATGGAATGACAATGCGAAAACTCAAATAACTAACTGATAATCCACTGTCTTATCATGTTTTATCTATTATTTTAGAGCGGATTTCATCAATTAAATTTTGTTGAATGCTTGATTTAGCCCAAATTAGACTTTGTTTTCCTATTTTGGTTATTTTAGAGTCAATGTGTGTATTTGATTAATTTTAATTAGATTTTTATTAATTTTCTGATATTATTCTTATTTTTGATTTTTAGGAAAGTATCAAGAAGAAAAGAATGGAAATCAATTAAATTGATGGTTGCCAAGTAAATTGCAAGGGCCCACATGATGGATTTGAATCCAAATCAATTTGGATTTGAATTATTATGATTAAAAGATAATTCAATTGGCATTGAGATAAAAGATTGGATCCAAATCAATTTGGATTTGGATAATAATTGCCTATCACAACAATAAAGGATATGATAAGATCTGACAATTGAGTTGCTCCTGGGAGGAGAATATCGTTACCATCAATTCAAAGTTAAGGCACTGGAATAGAATATCTTGCCATTAATTGGGTCCCATATAAAAGGCAAAGATAATTAAATTATGAAGTCACGTAAAGTTTGCATAGAAAGCTTACGTGGATGTTTTTTTTATAATTTGCAATCCATTGAAAGATAGGAAATTGGCCTCAAATTGATAGTCATATGTGAAGATAAATGTTAAAGGCAATTGCCTTGGTCAACAGCATAAATAATGGTCAAACGTGAATCAACAAATTGAAAAGCCATCATGGGCCCATGTCACAGATTGCAAGTGATCAGCCGCTGGCTCATCTAGTTTTATGACTAGTATGACCGTGGTTTTGTGCTAATTATATATCGTTTTCGCCCAAATTAGACTTCATTGTCTTTAAGCAGCATTTTGAGTCTCTAGAATATTTTTAGGTTAATTTAGCTGATTTGGAGTCAAATAAAGTACTTACTGTTAATCCTTGTTTGCGGGTAATAAAAAGAAATAATTCTGTAGCTTTTCGCCCCACGAGAATGCATTCGCCTCGCGAACCTGAAGGCTGACTGTTCCTGAAAATGCAAACCATTCTGTGTCGCCTCGCGAATCCATGTCTCGCCTCGCGATACTGAAGACCAGAAGCCATGACTTTTCCATTCCTCGCCACGCGAGCCATACTTCACCTCGCGAGAATACCAAACATTGCAGATTCGCCTCGCGAGACAGTGTTCGCCTCACGAGCTCGCGCAGAACTCACAGATATAAATTGTTGTTCTATGACAGATTGAAGCAGTCTTAGTTTTAGTCAGTAGTAGTTTATCTTCTTTTCTTTTAGGTTTACAGCTTTGTTTTTCTTTTGTAATGGAGAACTAGTCTCCTTGGATTAATCTACTGCGATTGGTTTCCATTATCACTTGAGGTCTTGTAATTCCTGTTTTGTTTGCTTTTCTCTTTTCAATGCTATGCTATATATTGTTGTTTGCTTAATTCAGGAGTGTATAGTGTTGTGTTGATTTATTTTGGTGATGTTATGTTCCTATATTTAATCGTGTTTGCTTAATTCGCGTGTGTTCAATTCATATTCGCTTAGTTCACGAAGGGTTTAACCCCGTTTGCTTAATTCGGGAATAGGAACATATATCCGTAGTAGTGATTTCACTTGTTAATTGTTGCTACAACCGAAAAGGGGATTAGAATCTGCTTAGGGCTTGGAATTTACATGAACCGATGATAGTTGGGAAATCGAGAACAGTAGGTTAATCGCTTTAGTTTATTTGATAATATTTTAAACTGCTCTGTTTTATTGCTCTGTTTTTGCATTGTTTTCTTTGTTTTATTTCAAAACCAAACCCCCCAAAAAAAGATTTTGTGTTAATAACAACAACCTAAGAGTCCTTGTGAGATGATATCCGAGTTGTCGCTCCCTAAACTACATTTTTACAAACCGCTCGCTTTTTGGCGCGTGCGCGACAGCGCGTTCAAAAATTGGCGCTGTTGCCGGGGACTCTTGTTTGTTATTTTCGCATTTTTTTCTTTTTTCTTTTACTTTCGTTTTTGTTTTGAATTGGTCTGGCTACTAGGTCTACTTGCCCTGAACTGTGTGATTTTGATCCTGAAATTGAAAGAACACTGCACACACGCCGTATAGCAATTCGGGCTAGTACTAGTAGTGATTCTAATTCTAAAACTGTTTTTGATAACATGGGTGACCAAAGGACATTAAGACAGCTTGTTGCCCCTGATGTTAAATATAATGGCTTGTGTATTGAATATTCTGGTGATGTTACTCCCTTTGAATTAAAATCTGGTCTAATCCATTTGTTGCCAAGGTTTAGTGGTCTTGCAGGTGAGGATCCACACAAGCATTTGAAGGAATTCCAGGTTGTCTGCTCCACAACCTTGAGACCAGAGGGAGTAACTGAGGATCACATCAAGCTGAAAGCTTTCCCGTTCTCACTGCAGGGCGCTTCAAAGGATTGGCTGCTGTATCTTGAGCCAAACTCTATTACCACCTGGAACGATTTGAAGAAGCTTTTCTTAGAGAAATATTTTCCTGCCTCCAGAGCTGCATCAATCAGGAAGGAAATATGTGGCATCAGACAAGGAAATGAGTCATTGGCTGAATATTGGGAGAGATTCAAGCAGTTGATATCAAGTTGCCCTCAGCATCAGATTTCTGAGCAACTTCTTATCGAGTATTTTTATGAAGGGTTGCTACCGATGGATAGAAATATTGTGGATGCTGCTAGTGGGGGAGCACTTGTTGATAAGACTCCAGCTGCTACCAAGCAATTAATTGAAAATATGTCACTGAACTCCCAGCAGTTTACTACCAGGAGAAATTCTGTTGAGACAAGAGGTGTGCATGAGGTCCATAGTTCTTCTTCCAACCAGGACCGTGATGATAGAATTGATAGGCTCACTTCTTTGGTGGAGAAATTGGCAATGGATAAGGTTCAGTCGGCGATGTTGTGTGGCATGTGCAACTCTCCTGAGCACCCGTTTGATGCATGCCCCATTCTGAGAGAAGGGTCAGTTACTGAATTGCCTCAAGCTTATGCAGTCCATCCTTACAATCAAGGCAACAATGTCGAACCAAGATCAAAGACTCTCGACCTCTCCACAAATAGGTACCACCCCAATTGGAGGAATCATCCTAATCTTCGGTATGGGAACTCATCCCAACAACAACCGATGGCAGCACCACAGAATCCTCCTCAAGTGACCACTTCTGCACCTTCCGAACCTTCCCTAGAGGACATGGTCAAGCAATTGGCCACAAATAATCTCCAGTTTCAGCAGCAAGCCCAGACTAGTATTCAGACTTTGAACACACAGATTGGGCCAGATTGGGCGGTTTCAAAGAACGGACGGATGCTACCATTCAAGCCTTGCAGACACAGATTGGACAGCTTGCCACTTCCATAAACAACATACAGCAAGCTCAAGGATCAAACCAACTGCCTGCACAAACAGTGATAAATCCCAATGTCTCCAATCCTAATGTGAGTGCCATTTCTGAGATCTGGAAAAGTTGTTGAGGCAGCCTCTGGAAAAGATGAAGAAACTGTTGAGGTAACTCCTGAGCCTTCTGTTATGGTTGAAGCTGAGAAAGTGTACATACCACCGATCCCTTTCCCACATAGAGTGCAGAAAAATAAGACGATTGGTGGGGAAGACAAGGAGAGGGAAATTTTAGATGTGTTCAGAAAGGTAGCTGTGAATATTCCCTTCTAGATGTGATCAAGCAGGTGCCCAAGTATGCAAAATTTCTGAAGGATCTATGCACCAACAAGAGGAAGTTGAAGGGTAATGAGAGAGTTAATTTGGGAAGAAATGTTTCAGCTCTTATCCAGTCTAAGCTTCGCACTGAAAAGAGTTCTTGTTTTCAGCCCCTACTCAGGCACTACCACAAAAGTGCAAGGATCCGGGCACTTTTACTATTCCATGCACTGTTGGGGACAGAAAATTTGAAAATTGCATGTTGGATTTAGGAGCCTCCATAAATGTCATACCCACCTCTATTTTCAATAACCTTGATCTTGGTCCCTTGCAGTATACAGGTCTCACTATCCAGTTGGCCAACAGGACCAGTGCTCGTCCCATGGGAATGGTAGAAGATGTGCTGGTACAAGTTGATGAGTTGATTTTCCCTGCTGACTTCTACATCTTAGACATGGCAGGAGAGACAAATTCAAGTAGATCACCAATAATCCTGGGCAGACCATTCATGAAGACAGCTAAGACTAAGATTGATGTTAATGATGGGACCATGTCTATGGTGTTTGGTGATATTGTGGCGAAGTTTAACATCTTTGATGCTATGAAGCATCCCCTGGAGGAGCACTCTGTTTTCCAATTAGAGTTGCTTTCTGAGATTATTGATGACACCCATGAGGACCTTGTTTATCATTTTCCATTTATTTCTGGCTTTGATGATATTTCTTCATGTACTGATTGTACTAACACTAACCATTGTGTGGTGTGTGCTGAGATTGCTGCATGTATAGCAGGTGATGGATTTGTTAGCGCAGTGAATGAAGAACGTGCAGAAGATGAAGCAGCACCGGAGGCCCTCCCTATCTATCTGCCACCTCCCCCTGTGGAACCACCAGAGGGACTGGATTTTGCACCATGGCCAGTCCAAGGGGTTGAACCCCAATTTTATTGGAGGACTTTGTTGAGAAAGCGGTCATCTTTGAACAAAGAGGAAGTGATGAGTCCGCGGCATTGGGCAAGGTCACCATAATTGTCAACTGCTCACTCCTATATCAAGGCTGCAAGTTATGGGACCATGGAATGAACTCCCTCTCTTTGGCCTTATGCTACAAGCAATGGGATCCAGGCGGAAGCTCCCATCTACACTGCCACTTGATCAGGGAGTACCATTTCCTTTCCCTCACTCTGATTTTATAGTTATGTTGTTTCATTGGGGACAATGTATGTTTTAAGTGTGGGGGAGGGAACAGATTGATTTGATTCTGTGTTTTTGTCTTATTTTTCTTTTAGCTCTTGAATAAATTGTGTGAGTCTTTGGTCGGTGAGCTTGATTGATTTTGATTGATTTGGCACAGATTGATTGCATGATATGTGATTTATATTGTTGATGATTCCCCCTAGGTTGAAGGAAAAAAAAATTGAAAAGTGATCCCCATGTGATTGAAAACTGAACTTTGAGATTTTGTTGTGGTGGCATGATTTATGATAAGTTTGGGGTGATAGGAAGCACACACTAGGGATAGAATCTCTATCAAACAACTTGCAAAAATGTCCAGGTGAGGATTTGAGCCTCCAGCATGTTTTAAATTGTGAGAATCACTTTCAAGTTGACTTTCCCGAATTTGCTTGAATCTCTTTATGGTTTGCATGTCTATGTGTTTGCATCAAATGATTTAGGCATTTTCTTTGTAAATAACTACTTAGCCTAAAATAACCATCCCTAATGCATGTTCCTTTGTTAGCCCCATTGAACCTAATTAGCCTGTTAATTCTTGATGACCTTATGTTATGAGCCTAGAATCTGGAAAAATCATGTTAACCCGATCTTAGGATTAGGAGAGCATGGAAGCTTAGCAAAGAGAATGGTTGCAAGAAACTAAGTTTGGGGTGGCTACAAGGATATGACGTGTTTGGGATTGAGAAAAAGAAAAAAATATAATAATAAAAAGGTTGGAGCCAAAGGCCAAAAGAAAAAAAAAAGAGAAAAAAAGAAAAGTATAAAAATGATAAAAATAAAAGTGTTAGAAGAAATGGCTGTAGTCACCCAAAAAGGCATAAAGATAAATGAAAAAAGGAACTTGAGTGGAAATTCAAAGTGTAAAAAGCTCATGCTCTCTTAGTTCCTAGGGTCTTCAGCCTAGTACCCTTGTATATCCTACCCTTAGTCAGGCCCCATTACAACCTTAAAAGACCTTTTGATGTTGCATGCATGTTTTCTGTGGGAGCCATTTTGAGATGAAAATCAAATTTATGGGAAGTGTTCTTAAAAGTGAAATTGAGTGAAATGTTGTTAGCCTGACAAAAACTGAGCGAATGAGCGAAACACTAATTGCCCTTGTGAGGAAGGCGATTGTTTGAATTTGGTGATCTCCCTCTTGTGTGTAACTTGGATCCCTTGCTTAGATTAATGATTGTTTGAATGATGAAATTCTCAATTGTTTAGAGTGAATGCATGTGGGGATTACTTTGTTTGAAAGGGGGGAACATTGAAGAAAACTGTTTTGTTGAATTTGCTTGAAATTTGTGCAAAGTTGATTAAATCTCTTAAGCTTGCCATGTCTTGAGTCTTTTTAAGTTTTTGAGTTTTAGTTTGCTTGGGGACAAGCAAAGTTTAAGTTTGGGGTATTTTGATCAGCCGCTGGCTCATCTAGTTTTATGACTAGTATGACCGTGGTTTTGTGCTAATTATATATCGTTTTCGCCCAAATTAGACTTGATTATCTTTAAGCCGCATTTTGAGTCTCTAGAATATTTTTAGGTTAATTTAGCTGATTTGGAGTCAAATAAAGTACTTACTATTAATCCTTGTTTGCAGGTAATAAAAAGAAATAATTCTGGAGTTTTTCGCCCCGCGAGAATGCATTCGCCTCGCGAACCTGAAGGCTGATTGTTCCTGAAAATGCAAACCATTCTGTGTCGCCTCGCGAATCCATGTCTCGCCTCGCGATACTGAAGACCAGAAGCCATGACTTTTCCATTCCTCGCCACGCGAGCCATACTTCGCCTCGCGAGAATACCAAACGTTGTAGATTCGCCTCGCGAGACATTGTTCGCCTCGCGAGCTCGCGCAGAACTCACAGATATAAATTGTTGTTCTATGACAGATTGAAGCAGTCTTAGTTTTAGTCAGTAGTAGTTTATCTTCTTTTCGATTAGGTTTACAGCTTTGTTTTTCTTTTGTAATGGAGAACTAGTCTCCTTGGATTAATCTACTGCGATTGGTTTCCATTATCACTTGAGGTCTTGTAATTCCTGTTTTGTTTGCTTTTCTCTTTTCAATGCTATGCTATATATTGATGTTTGCTTAATTCAGGAGTGTATAGTGTTGTGTTGATTTATTTTGGTGATGTTATGTTCCTATATTTAATCGCGTTTGCTTAATTCGCGTGTGTTCAATTCGTGTTCGCTTAGTTCACAAAGGGCTTAACCCCGTTTGCTTAATTCGGGAATAGGAACATATATCTGTAGTAGTGATTTCGCTTGTTAATTGTTGCTACAACCGAAAAGGGGATTAGAATCTGCTTAGGGCTTGGAATTTACATGAACCGATGATAGTTGGGAAATCGAGAACAGTAGGTTAATCGCTTTAGTTTATTTGATAATATTTTAAATTGCTCTGTTTTATTGCTCTGTTTTTGCATTGTTTTCTTTGTTTTATTTCAAAAACAACCCCCCCCCCCCCCCCCCCCCAAAAAAAAAAACTGATTTTGTGTTAATAACAACAACCTAAGAGTCATTGTGAGACGATATCCGAGTTGTCGCTCCCTAAACTACATTTTTACAAACTGCTCGCTTTTTGGCGCGTGCACGACAGCGCGTTCAGCAAGCCTAATTGAATTTGGAGACTTAAGACTTGTGATGCACTATATATACACAGCGTCAATGAAGAACGAAAAAAAAAGAGGAGCGCACAACAGGTGCAGCCCGTACAGTAGCAACACAAGACACAGCGCAACACATACCACAATTTCAATGGAGTTGGAGTTTTCTTTTCTTGTTCTTTCTTTTATGGCTGAGTGGTTGTTTTGTTTTTAGGATCGGGCAATGCCCTTGACATTATTATGATGAATAATTGATTTTTACCTTTTGTTAATGTTTGATTCATTGATTTGGTTCTTATTGTGCTTTATCCATGTTAATTGATTGATCACCTTTTTGCATGTCTTAGATATTCTAGGGATGAACTTAGCAGTGAACCTAGGTATTGGATCCATAGGAATTGAACTTAGGACTTAAATCACGAGAGTTAGAAGCGGTCATTCGAGGGTACCATTGAATTATCATAAATCGTAATGGGTTCAATTTAAATACAATTACCACGAGAGTAGGAGTTGGTTCAATTGAGCACGGTTCTTGTATCTCCAGAGGGAACATTAACTAAGTTAGGATGATTTACCTTCAATTGAGTTAAATATTAATAAAGGGGTAGTCAATTAGATTTCATAATTTGTCATTGTGGTAGCCTCAATCCTAGAAATCTCTTCTCATATTTAAAAACAAAAAATATTTGGTTTTGATTTCTTTTATTGTTTCTTTTATTTTCTTGAAATCTATTCACACTTATTTATTAGTCTAAAAATAGTTGTTTAATTTGTGAAGTGGTACTTGGTTTTTGAATCCCTGAGTTCAATACTTGGTTATTTACTTGCCGTTTTAATTATTACTTGCTTCGATCCGGTACACTTGCTGGAGTCTATCAAGTTTTTGGCGCCGTTGCCGGGGATTGGCAATACCAATATCATTAGTAACAAAGGAGGAAACTACTTTAGTCTTTTTAATTTTTATTTGTATATATTTGACCTTTTCTTTTGAGTTTTGTTTGTGCAAGGTTGATGAAACACATGGACTATCGTTACTATCCAACTTGGGAATATCAACTTGATTGGATCTTGTTTGATGGTATCACTGATAAGCATGTGAAGATATACTCCAAAGAGGAATGGAAATCCTATTTGTCATCTTTGCAACCACCACCATACTTCGAGCTGGATCCCGATTTGCTAGAGATTCTTTGGGATATAGATGCTTATCTTTTGAGCTTGAGCATAGAGCGTAGCAAGGAGGAAGTTAGTTCCATGATTCAGAGGGCTGAAATGCTACAGGGAAAAATGCTAGTAAGATAGCGGCATCGCTAAGTGACAACTTTCAGAAGTTAGAAGAACAAGCTAGTGAATTTTCTAAATTGCTAGCAGAAAAGCAACATGGAATTCAAATTGAAGAGAATCTATTTGCTAGCATGGACGTGAATGAAGATGAAGTGGTGATGGAAGATGATTCAAGAGGAGAGGATCATGAAGAGGAGTGCAAGGAGGAAATATCTCCTAGTGTTCCTTTGCAAGGGACAAAAGAAACCAATCATGTGGAAAATACTTCTCTCACCATTCCTATTGAGGAGCCTAAAAATTCTGAGTTGGATAAGTATGTTGGTTTGCATGGATGTTTGGATATAACAAAGTTGGTACCTTCTATTTGTCTACAACATTACTTTGTGAAAATACCAACCTTGGAGTTCAAGTCATTGCCTGAGAATTGGGAGTTTTCATCAACAGCGGCAAAGGCTCTAAGGTCGCCTCAAAAAGTTATGGTTCTAGTGCTTCATGGAGAAACTAATTACATAAAGGCCATTCTTGGAGTAGGTGACTTACCATTTGACCTAGGAGGAAGTGAGCTCATCATATCACTTAAAGAAGTCAATGAAATCTCATCGCACTTGCTTCTTCCATCTCCACTCCACAAGTCATGGGATTCGGGAGGAAGGTCTTACATCTTGGGCATCTCTTGGTCTTTTTACCACATGCTATGGGATCCGGGTGGAAGCGTCTTCAATAAGTTTTTCTAAACCCTTCTCTTTTTAATTTTTTTGCTTTTCTTTACTTGAGTCATATGTGTGTGAGTCTTCTGTTGGTAAGCTTGAATGAATTTAATTAAATTTAGCATAAATGGATTGCATGATAAATATTGATTTTTGATGATTTCCCCTAATGATTTGAAAATAGAAAATTGACCCCCATGGGAAAGATTGAAAATTGAACTTTGAGAAATTTTATTGAGATTGCATAATTTATGATAAGTTTGGGGTGAAGGGATGCATACATTAGGGATTGTATCTCGGTCAAACAATTTACGAAAAATGTTCAGGTGAGGAATTTGAGCCTCCAACAATGTTTTTGAATTGTGTGAATCACTTTTAAGTTACACTTTCCCGGATTTGCTTGAATCTCTTCATGGTTTGCATGTTTATATGTTTGCATCAAATGATTTAGGTAATTTTCTTTGAAATAGCTACTTGGCCTAAAAAGGACCATCCCTAATGCATGTTCCCTAGTTAGCCACATTAAAACTAATAGCCTATTGTTTCTTGATGACCTTATGTTATAAGCCAAAAATCCGGAAAAAGCATGTTAACCCAATCTTAGGATTTAGGAGAGCGTGGATGCTTAGCAAGACAAGGGTTGAAGGAAACTAAGTTTGGGGTGGCTACAAGGGTTCAATATGTTATTTTGGGTTGAGAAAAAGAAAAAAAAAAAATATATATATATATAGGTTGAAGCCAAAGGCAAAAGGGAAAAAAGAAAAAGAAGAAAAATAAAAAAATGCCAAAAAAGGGCAAAATAAAAGGGTGTCAAAGGAAATAGGTTGTAGCCACCCGAAGCATCAAAAAGAGAAATGGAAAAAGGAATTAGAGTGAAAATAATAGTGTAAAAATTTCATGCTCTCTTACTTCCTAGGGATGTAAAGCCTAGCACCTTTGTATATCCTACCTTTAGCCAGACTACAACCTTTAAAAGACATTTTGATGTTGCATACATGTTTTCGTGGGAACTGTTTTTAAGATGAAAATCAAATTCATGGAAAGTGCTCTTGAAATGTGAAATTGAGTGAAAGTTGATATCCTAGACAAATTGAGCGAATGAGTGAAATACTAAATGCCCTTGTGAGGAAGGCAACTGTTTGAAATTGGTGATCTCCCTTTTGTGTGTAACTCGAACCCTTTGCTTAGTTTAATAATTGCATGAATGATTAAATTCTCAATTGTTTAAAGTAAATGAATGTGGGGATTACATTGATGTAAAGGGGGAAACATTGAAGAAAAATCCAATTGAAAAAATTGCATGAAATTTGGGCGAAATTAATTGAGTCCATTGAGCTTACCCAATCCTGAGTCTTTTTGAGTTTTAGTTTGCTTGAGGACAAGCAAAGTTTAAGTTTGGGGTATTTTGATAATCCACTATCTTATCATGTTTTATCTATTATTTTATAACGGATTTCATCAATTAAATTTTGTTGAATGCTTGATTTAGCCCAAATTAGACTTTGTTTTCCTATTTTGGTTATTTTAGAGTCAATGTGTGTATTTGATTAATTTTAATTAGATTTTTATTAATTTTTTGATATTATTCTTATTTTTGATTTTTAGGAAAGTATCAAGAAGAAAAGAATGGAAATCAATTAAATTGAAGGTTGCCAAGTAAATTGCAAGGGCCCACATGATGGATTTGAATCCAAAACAATTTGGATTTGAATTATTATGATTAAAAGATAATTCAATTGGCATTGAGATAAAAGATTTGATCCAAATCAATTTGGATTTGAATAATAATTGCCTGTCACAACAATAAACGATATGATAAGATATGGCAATTGAATTGCTCCAGGGAGGAGAATATTGTTACCATCAATTCAAAGTTAAGGCACTGGAATATTATATCTTGCCATTAATTGGGTCCCACATAAAAGGCAAAGATAATTAAAATATGAAGTCACGTAAAGTTTGCATAGAAAGCTTATGTGGATATTTTTTTATAATTTGCAATCCATTGAAAGATAGGAAATTGGCCTCAAATTGATAGTCACATGTGAAGATAAATGTTAAAGGCAATTGCCTTGGTCTACAGCATAAACAATGGTCAAACGTGAATCAACAAATTGAAAAGCCATCATGGGCCCATGTCACGGATTGCAAGCCTAATTGAATTTGGAGACTTAAGACTTGTGATGCACTATATATACACAACGTCGGTGAAGAACGAAAAAAAAAAGAGGAGCGCACAACAGGTGCAGGCCGTACAGTAGCAACACAAGACACAGCACAGCACACACCACAATTTCAATGGAGTTGGAGTTTTCTTTTCTTCTTGTTCTTTCTTTTATGGCTGAGTAGTTGTTTTGTTTTTAGGATTGGGCAATGTCCTTGACATTATTATGATGAATATTTGATTTTTTTTCCTTTTGTTAATGTTTGATTCATTGATTTGGTTCTTATTGTGCTTTATCCATGTGAATTGATTGATCACCTTTTTGCATGTCTTAGATATTTTAGGGATAACTTAGCAGTGAACCTAGGTATTGGATTCATAGGAATTTAACTTAGGACTTAAATCACGAGAGTTAGAAGCGGTCATTCGAGGGTACCATTGAATTATCATAAATCGTAATGGGTTCAATTTAAATACAATTACCACGAGAGTAAGAGTTGGTTCAATTGAGCACGGTTCTTGTATCTCGAGAGGAAACATTAAATAAGTTAGGATGATTTACCTTCAATTGAGTTAAATATTAATAAAGCAGTAGTCAATTAGATTTCATAATTTGTCATTGTGGTAGCCTCAATCCTAGAAATCTCTTCTCATATTTAAAAACAAAAAAAATATTTGGTTTTGATTTCTTTTATTGTTTCTTTTATTTTCTTGAAATCTATTCACACTTATTTCTTAGTCTAAAAATAGTTGTTTAATTTGTGAAGTGGTACTTGGTTTCTGAATCCCTGAGTTTGATACTTGGTAATTTACTTGCCGTTTTAATTATTACTTGCTTCGATCCGGTACACTTGCCGGAGTCCATCACTAACTTTCAATTCACAGAACGAATGATGATGATGATAACCCTTATTAATTTTGGGCACGATGCAAAAGATTGATGATAAATTATTTCTTCTTTGCTTTTCATTAGATCCTTGACCCCTCGGAAGCATCGATCACAGTCAGTCTTGAGGATGAACTAAAACAAGGCCCATCTTATCGGGGAGAGATATCTTCCACTTTTGTTTTTGATAGTAGACACCCTTGATGATAATTATCCCGATGGTTGATTCTCAATATTCCTTTCTTTCTTCAGTGCCCTTTATAGGGGAAGCATCGTGCCCCCCATGACCCTTTGAGGCTTTCTAAGGAGTTCTAACTGTTTAAAAAAACCATTACTTGTTTCACTTTTCAGTATATTCTTATCAGGATGAATGCACACACACAAATGACAAAAGTTAAGAGAAAGGGACCAAGGTAGCGAAATAAAATAAAGGAAGTCAATGTCATTATATTTGGATTGAAGAAGGTGTACAAAGCATAAATTGCAAACATTGCGGAGTAGAATCGCATTTCCTCATGTGATGTCTCTCTCAATGACTAATGTTAGTATCTCTCATACAATCTTGACTGCTCATTAATTGGCTTCAGAGATGTTGTTTACCCCAGTCTTCATACATCCAACCTACTAACTGCCCCAATTCATCGGCTTGACGACACTTCCATTGCTATGTTTTTTTTTTGAACCCTAACTTTTGCCTAGACCGCCATTTCAGGTTTTCAGCCTAGTGGGTTGCTCTAACTTTTGCCTAGACTGTCTTTTCAGATTTTCAGTCTAGCGAGCCTTTTCTTTTTTCATTTTTCACTTTTTCTTTTCTTTTCTTCTTCTTCTTGGGAAGGGTGTTCAAGCATAATACTTTTTGACTGCATCTGAGTTTACAGGGAGTGGAAGATCTTCCCCATCCATCCTGGTGAGAATTAAAGCCCCTCCAGAGAATGCCTTCTTCACTACGTAAGGTCCGTCGTAGTTTGGGGTCCACTTCTCTCGGTGATCCTTTTGGATTGGTATAATCTTTTTAAGCACCAGGTCACCCTCCCGGAACTGTCGCGAGCGTACCTTATTCTCATAAGCTCTCATCAACCTTCTCTGGTACAATTGACCGTGACACAATGCCCCTAATCTTTTCTCTTCAATGAGCTTAAATTGGTCTAGTCGATCCTGGACCCACTCAGCTTCTTCCAATTATGCTTCTCTCAGTACTCTTAATGAGGGGATCTCTACTTCAATCGGGAGCACTGCCTCCATCCCATAAACTAAATAATATGGCGTTGCCCCTGTCGAGGTGCGAATAGAGGTACGATAGCCGTGTAAAGCAAAAGGTAACATCTCGTGCCAATCCTTATACGTCACCATCATCTTTTGGACAATCTTCTTGATGTTTTTATTAGCGGCCTCAACTGCTCAGTTCATCTTTGGGCGGTACGGGGACGAATTGTGATGCTTTATCTTGAAGTTTTCGCACATCTCCTTCATCATCTTGTTGTTCAAGTTGGTCGCATTATCAGTGATAATCTGACTCGGCAACCCATAACGACAAATTAATTCTCTTTTTACAAATTTGACCACGACTTTCCTGGTCACGTTGGCATATGATGCAGCCTCAACCCACTTTGTAAAATAGTCAATGGCAACAAGAATGAAGCGGTGCCCACTTGAAGCTTTTGGTTCGATTGGTCCGCTGACATCCATTCCCCACATTGAGAATGGCCAGAGTGCCGACATGACATTCAGGGGAGCCGGCGGTGCATGAACTATATCAGCATAAGTCTGGCATTTATGGCACCTCTTCGCAAAATTAAAGCAATCAGCCTCCATTGTCAACCAGTAATGGCCCATCCTTAAGATTTTTCTTGCCATTGCGTGACCATTCGCGTGAGTCCCAAACGACCCTTCATGTACATCCTCAATTATCTGTTTAGCTTCTTTTGCATCAACACATCTTAACAATACCATATCATGATTCCTTTTGTAGAGAATACCCTTATCTAAATAGAAACCCATCGTAAGTCTTCTTAGGGTTCTTTTGTCATTTTCTGAAGCACCTGGGGGGTATTCCCTTCTTTGCAAGAAATGTTTGATGTCATGGTACCACGACTCTTGATCGGGCTCTTCCTCTACTACTTGACAATATGCAGGATGATCACGACTTTCCATTTTGATGAGTGGCAGATTTCTTTCACCACTTACTTTAAACATCGAGGACAGGGTAGACAACGCATCGGCTAATTGGTTATCCTCTCGAGGAATATGATGAAATGTGACTTCGTCAAACTATTCGATCAGACCTTGGATGTAATCACGATACGGGATTAACTTGGCATCCTGGGTTTCCCATTCCCCTTTTAGCTGGTGGATGACTAATGCAGAGTCTCCATATACCTCCAATATCCTTGCTTTTGACTCTATTGCTGCCAGGATCCCTAGTGCACAAGCTTCGTATTCGGCTATATTGTTTGTACAATCGAAGCAGAGTCTCGCAGTGACAGGGAAATAATCATTTTCTGGTGAGATTAAGATTGCCCCGATCCCGTGTCCCAATGCATTAGAAGCTCCATCAGATAACAAGGTCCACTTTTCTTTTCCGGGTGATTGCTCGCGATCAAACAAAGCCATTATATCTTCATCTGGGAAATCACATTGCATCGATCCATAATCTTCTATTGGCTGATTGTCTAGATATTCTGCAAGAGCGCTACCTTTCACTGCTTTCTGGGTGACATGGACTATGTCGTATTTTGATAACAGGACTTGCCAACGAGCAATTCTTCCAGTCAGAGCAGGCTTATCAAAGATATAACTTATTTATTTTTGGTATTTTCCATTTAATAATTTATTTTAATTTCAATATATATATTATGTAATTAACATCCACACCTTTTCATATCTTAGGTATCTCCATCGTCTTCAGCTTGATAAGGGCGTTGCATCAGTTTACGGCTTCTTAGATCCGTCAATCCTTCTGCCCGATTTCTTTGCTGGCAATGCATTGAGTAAATACTTAGGGAACTTGTTGGGAGACAATCCGAAAGAATTATATCTGGCTCCCTACTGTATGAAAAGCCATTGGCAGTTGTTCGTACTTCACCCGTCTAGGCATACTGTCATATTCTTTTGGTCTCTCCACCAACAGCCGCCACAAGTGGTGTTGGAAGCTGTAAATAAGTAAGTAACTAATCTTAAATTTAATTTAACTTTTAATATCAGTTGTTTTTAGTTTATCGCACACATGATATATGAATTTGTTAATTGATCGACATGATTATTTGTTTATGATAGCGTGCTGAAGGCGAGTAGCATAAGTTGCGCCAACGGGAGAAGTAGAACTTCTAAGACTAAAGCAAATCTTGTATGGAACATCCTCAAGGTTTGGTAGTTTATTTATCAAATAATTAATATTATAATTACTAATTTATATGTATATTCAACTGACGTTGAAATTAATTTTGTTGGTAGTCTCGATTTCAAATTGACGGGTGGTCGTGCGACTATTATGTGATGCTTCATATGCTGAACATAGTCTCCGCATCTATTACGGATGGATGGAATAAGGTAATATTTAAACAACTTGTTAAATTATATATTATAGTTTTGAAGATGACTTGCATTGATGTTATTGTTATTATTTGAATGTGTCTAGGCATTTATCGACCAATCGCCTATTCAAGAAGATGAGTTAAGAGACTTGAGGATGCGCTTCGCTGAGTTCTTCTTCAAGTATGCGGCTGAAAAAGGAATTGACAAGATACCTTCGCACTACTTTGATGAATAGTTTTTTTGTTAGACTTTAGAAACTAATTAATAACATGTATATATATATCCTTAGATTGGTAGTTTTGTTTTTAGACATTGGAGACTAAAATTTATATACATATATATATATATATATATATATATATATATATATATATATATATATATATACTTGTAGATAGTTATGTTTTTTCTATACATGGGTTTTGGTTTTAAGTCCCCCCATTGTTTCATTTTTCCTTTGCAATTCTGTAATGTGTGTGATATTCTGTTACTGGGATATTTACTGAATGCAGGGATAGCTGAGGGGAGTGATATTTTAAAACTGAATTTAAAAAAAAACAAACTATTAACGTCAGTTGTATCAAACAACTGATGTTAATAGTATTTTATAAAATATACGGTACACTATTAACGTCAGTTGTTTATTACAACTGACGTTAAAATTAAAACCTTTAACGTCTGTTCTTTATAACAACTAACATTAGTTTTAACAAAATTAACGGTCATTTTCTTAAAGAACTGATGTTAATAGTTTTATGTTTAACGTCAGTTGTTTAAACAACTGACGTTAATTTTTACAAAATTAATGTCAGTTGTGTTAAAGAACTGACGTTAATAGATTTATATTTAACGTCAATTCTCAACTGACGTTAAAATATTAACTATTAATGTCAGCTATATTTACGTCAGTCAGTATTCTGACGTAAAAAATCAATTTTAACTGACGTAAAAAGCACTTATTGCACTAGTGAAAATTCATACATCAACATCGAAGATTGTTGCGTGAATCCAAAAGATTTTTTTTATATATAAAAAAAGGGGTTAAAATTTGATGAGAGAACAAATTGAAAATATGTTATTATCTTTTAACAAAAATGGAATTCACTCTTGCACATGGTTAAAGATAGTCAAGCTATACGATAAACCCTTACAATTCATATGACACTTGAGGATGAAAATCATACATCAATGTCATAGATTGTTGCATGAATTGAAAGAATTTTATTTTACTTTGAAGATTTTGTTCTATTTTATTTTCATAAAAAAATAAATTATACCATTTGAAGATGCATTTTTTTCTTAACAAGAACACACATTTGACCCAATTCTAGGAAGCCCGTGACCAAAGAAGTCTTTCTTTTTTTTAGTTTTAAAGGCTTGAAAACAATTTTTAAAAAAAAGGATATGACCCAAAACGATTTTAAGCTTAGCCCAATGTTCTGATACAACACCAAATGAACAAAACAGATAACAAAAGTTGCATCTTGGGCCACATGCTGTCAGCACAAACCCACAACTTAATAATAGAAACAAAGGAATAAAAATAAAACACAAAGGAAAAAAAGAATAAGAGGCTAGAAGCCTCCATCGTTACCAACCAAGCAACATAGGGGAGGTTGAAAGCAAGAGCATGGTGGAGGATGAGCTCGAGCGGCGGCGCGCGAGGCAGGCAACGACGGTTCTTGGAGGCGCTGTTGTCTGGTGCGGTGTTGGGATCCGAACGCTGTGGTGAGCGGTGGCGGAGGCACGTAGCAGATCTGGCGGATCGCGACGGAGGTGAGCAGATCTGTCGTGAGTGAGGCCGAGGACGCGAACGGGGTGGTGGCGGCTCGGGCGTGACTCGCGGCGGAGGTCTTGTGGTTCGCGAGTGGCGGATCCGATTCTGTATTGCAGCGACGACGACGGCCAGAGGTGCAACGCACGGTGGAGGATATGGCCTGGGCGGAGTCGTGCCGGAGGTGAGCAGATCTGCGTGGCGGCTTGGATTCGGGTTCGAGGCGGAGCAAGACAACCTGGGCTGGGTAGTTCTGAGGCGGGGATGCGGTGGTCACATGGGTGATGGCAGTGGCGGCGGTGTGCCTGGGCACGGTTGATCCGGTGTTGCAATGATGCTGTTTGGCTGGGTGTAGGTAAAAGGTGTTGTGTCTCTCTTCTCACACAAAGATCTTCTCTTTTTCTTCCAATTTTTTTGTTGTTGCTGTTTTCGGGTCCCCTTTTATTGTGTTTATGATTGCTATTTAAAGAGGGGAAAGAATTGAAGATCCCCTTTGCTTTTGATCTTGGGACCAGTTGAAAGAGTGTTGCAATGGTTCATCCTCCTCTAGTCCCCTTTCAATTTCCGTTTATGTATTCTCTTCCACTGATCTATGCATTGGAGCTCTGAGAGCTTAACCAAAAATGGTGATTGATGACTTGAGCCTTATGGGGAAATGTTCAATGACTGTTTCTTTCTTGTTATGCTAAAAAAAACTTAGGAGTATGTTGGTTAAAGAAATAAACTGAAGGAGAAAGATCATCATGGAGATTATGTTTGTTGGGGAAGGAAAAATGGAACAAGATATCTAACAAATTCTATTTATTTATTTATTTTATTTTTATTATTATTTTTTTAATCAGAGACCAGATGTATTGATTTGTTTAAGTTAACTTGTTAAAAGGAACCAGACAAAATTAGGTGTTCACAAGCCTCAATGTGGCATGTTACTATGCGACTGATTTGGCGAATTAACCGTGATTTAGGGAGGATGATATTTTTTAATTGTGCTATCATTGCTGATTCTGCCTTTAGTATTATTATTTTAATATATTTTAAAGCTTGCTTTCTTATCTCTGAGTGAAGCTTTAATGGCGATGAGACAACTTTATCAGACGGCTGGTAAACTTTTTGGTTTTCATTTATTAAACTCTTAATATTTTATTTGATTATATGTTTTATTTGTTTGATTTTTGTTTTATTTTATTTAATTGTGTTATTTATTTGTAATGTTTAATTGTTTCCTTCGGTGACTTCTACTTTCCTTCTCTTTCATCATTTCTACAAACTTCTTCTCTCACACTCTTTTATCATATCTACAAGTTTCTTCTTCTCTCAATCTCTTCTGCGGTTATCTCTCCCCTTTTCTGCAATTTTTTATCTCACCTCGTATTTCTATCTTCTCCACCGATTGTACAGTATATCCTGTCGATTGAAAGAGCTGTGGTGCATTATCTGTCACTAGGGCTTGCTGGATATGTTGTCCTATTACATATTTTGTTGTGTTTAGGATAGATTAACCCTATGAGGCTATTTTTATATCTATAAATTTAATATTTAATATTGTATTATTTTTATTTATTTTTGTTAGACAATACTGCTTTTTCACAGCTTGAGGTGTCGAATGCTTGAGGTGAGATCGACAAACATGTCTACTAAGGCTTGATTTGGGGCTCCTTTCATGCTCGATATTTAAAAAAAAATTAATTAGATATATTTTTTCCAAAATTTTTTGGTGCTTGTGAGTTTTATTTGTTAAGTCTTCTGTTATAAATAAAGGTTCATTGTAACGGGATTATTGTGTGCTTCAGTTTAGTTCTTTTTTTTGGATGTGAGGATTTTTGTTGGTTATCTTGTGTTTTGTTCTTTGGTATTTGTATTTGGTTTTTGGGTTCCTGTTGTTATTATGTGTGTTGAAGTTCGCACTCTCTCATTACAGTCTTTTTAGGTTATTTTTAATTTTTTAGGTTATTAGGTAGATAGATAGTAGATAGATTGGCTCTGCATTGTTAGAATTGTAATGATAGCTTTATTGTTTTATTTTATTGTTTTACCTTTTTCTTCTTGAAATTCTGATTTGAATAATCTTTTCTTCGATCTTTTTTTGATGCAAAAATATTTTCTTAGATCTGATTACACCTTTTTTAGGTTATTATGTAGATTAGGTAGATAGGTAGATCTGGGCTCGATGTTAAATTGTAATGATGATTATTATTTTTTTCCTTTGTAGCTTTTGATTTGATTAATCTCTCTGTATGGTTGAATTTGATTTGATTTTGTGTTCCTATATACTTCTACTTTTTTCTGATTATGTAACGCCCCCCTTAGGCATTACTACGTAACACATGCGGAAGTAAATTAAAAGATAATTTGTCGGTTGCTTTCGGAAAATGGTTTTCTTTTAAGTCAGAAAACTAGGGTATAAAATTTTTTCTTTAAGGATAACTCTAAAATCCATCATTCATACATTCAAAACGTAAAGTCACGTTCGTAACAAAGTTTCCATGACATACAAAATTTCTCTAGGTTTCCACTTTCGAAAGAAAAAGTTCAAACTACAGATGGATGTATATAACACGATATTTACCGACCTCTTTAGATATACAACCCCAACTCAGACTCCTAAGCTGGTCATTCTATCAAATATTCATTGGAGAGGTCCCCCAATCAGAATACTTTCCCAACCTCTAACACTAGGTCTTCAAGTGACTTAGAAAGACTCCTCTACAACATTGGTACTAGAGTACCAAGGTTCTACAGCAAAACCCGAAGAGGCCTGATATAACTGTAAGAGCGAGACACCGACAAATGGATATATCATACAACAACCATACACATGATACATACAACACCTTGGCATATTAACATTTTAAACATTACTCATAGGTAAACAACAAGTATTATTTCAGTGGGTCTCATACCCGAATCAATCAATTTTATAAAGATAATGCATGACACTTCTATTATCAGGCTCTAATCTTAATCTCATGAGATACCAACACCGTTTTATCATTAAGAAAGAAAGAGTTGATCAGGCTCATACGCCCCGTTTGGCAAGTTGTCTCCGTCACCTCATGCTCCCGGATCAACATCATCACGAATCCCTTATAACGGCCATTCGGATGTATACCTCATCGAATACCACATCTTAAATGGGTATTCAGATAACTCAAGCACGTTTGCTAAGGGAAAATGCATATGAATAAAAGACTTTTCATTATCGAGGCTTTTCTCTGTGTTCACTCTTTTCCATTGTCAAAGCCCAAAACTAACGACTATTCACAATTTTCATTACTTGAAAATCAATAACACAGGACACGCAGTCCGAGTGCTCAATCACAACACCTTAGACCGATGCCGTAGTCCGAGGTTGTGGTCGTAGAAATAATTATAATTTTATGCATGTTTTATTTCAATATGATAAGGACTCCTAGCCCATAACAACGAAATTAGGACACACAGTCCTCAATTCCAAAATTAGGACTCCTAGCCCATAATATCACGATTGGGACCCTTGGTCCATAATTCTTGACACGGATCCCAGATCACGTGCATAAACTGAATGCTAGATGCGATGTCTCGCGAACTAGTATTCTCTTTCACATGTGCTTACTTTTTGCTCAGTGAAAATCAAAAACCAAAAACCAAAACAAAACCTCGGTCACTTATCCAAGTAATCGGAACGTTTCTAAATCATTTAGGAGAAAATCTTTTCCTTTACAAAGTCTTTTATAAAACATTTGGAAATTCGTTTGCTTTTGAAATCCTTGATGGAATAAAGTCAAATATTTTTAAAGGGGTTTTTCCTTCATGAAACACATAGTTCGAAAAAGGTTTTCTCTCGTACAAACTTTAGATCATAAAAAGGTAGTTTCTATTGACTTAAAAACACTTCAACGTTTCTTTTCAAAACTAGAATCTCATTCTCTTGAAGTAAGCATTTTAAACAAGGAACTTTTATAAATGAAACCAATACTTTAAAAGCTCTATTCAAGTCTTATTAAGGCTTTTAATCCCTATAATCATTGTGCACAGACTCAAGTCCGACTTCTCAAACTTCAATCAACAGTAATATCACAGTTAATGACAGTTCCTCACATATATATAATTCACAATACTGTAAGGCAAGTAATAATCAACTTCAAGTAATAATCACAATAGTTCAAGTAAACAAGTCATTCAAGTTTTTGCTCCACATCATAATAATATTCAAATCACTCAAGTAAACACATACACACATGCATGTAGTCATTGAATATCCCTAGGCAATCCCCTCTCACCTTCCATGAAGGTAAGGAGATTAGATGCTTGGAGAGGTAAACCACGAACGTCCTTATTTCCTCCGTGATGAAAGTCTAAGGTTATGTACACAAAATCACAAGTTAAAATAAAACAAGAACACTAAACCACAAGGTATAGGTTCGGCCAAGACTAGTTCTTAGGGTTAGAGATTCCCGAAAATTATACAACTCATGGATTTATGATCCTTAAGTGTTAGGAGTTCATAAACAATGATCATTTAACAAACATGAATTAAAATCCCACTAAGTTATAAACTTAGGGTATTCGGCCAAGGCTAGTAAAATAGGCTAGCATTCACTAAACTTTCCAATCTCTTAGGTTTAGCATCCGTATGTATTAAGGAGCTCAAAACCATGATCATTTTGGAAAAATAAGAACGAAGTATCATAGGTCCATAACCTTCTAGGTTCGGCCTTCATAGGATTTATAGGCTAGAAATCTTTAAACTTTCCAATCTCTTAGACTTAGCATCCAAATATCTTATGGAGCTCAAGTCCATGATCATTTTGGAAAACAATGGAAACTTAAACATTACAATCTCTTAGACTTAGCATCCAAATATCTTATGAAGCTCAAGTCCATGATCATCTTGGAAAACAATGGAAACTTAAACATTCCAATCTCTTAGACTTAGCATCCAAATATCTTATGGAGCTCAAGTCCATGATCATTTTGGAAAAATAAAAACTCAAACATCCTAGCACCCAAACTCTAAGTTTCAACCATCATAGGATGATGAGGAAAATATTCTTTGTTTAACAATAACTCTTAGGTTTAGAATCACAAGGTATTAAGAGTTCTAAATCCATGATCAATACTTGGAAAGTTGAAACATAGTATCCTAGGCCTACTTATTCATATTTTTCGGCCATCATAGGAACAAGCTATCAAAACTTCCAATATTTGTAGATTCAAGATCAAGGGATAGTTAGAAACTCAAACACATGATCATATTCCAAAAGTTGAAACAAAAACTTCCTAGGTCACAAATGCAAGCATTCGGCCTACATTGGAAGAGATAGGTAGAGATTTTTGTTTTACACAACCTCTTAGTATGTGAAAATATAAGTTAATACAAGACTATAGAAAGTGGTTTCAACTCAAAAGGAGTTTTCAACCATTTTAGAGAGATTTTAGAAGTTTAAAGCATATAAAAAACACATAAAGTAAACTAAGAAATAAAAGATGAAACTTGCAAAAAGATTCATATGAGAGCATTACCCTTAGTATAAGGAAGAACTTTAATGAAGAACTTAAGTAGTAAAGATGAATAAAAACTAAAGCTTTAAGAGCTTGAACTTTTAGAAGAAAAAAGAAGATGAAGGTTTAATGGAGTTCTGAAGGAGGAAGATGATGAAGTGAAAATGAAAGGGGTATATATAGAGAGGGGAGAGAGTGGAACGAAATTGATGAGAGATGAATGATCTTGGAGAGCAAGTTTTGACCTTGTGCCTTGTTTGGTTGAAGAGGAAAGAGAAAAATAGGTTTTTAGAATATAATACGATATATTTCAAAAAGTGTCATCATGACAACTTTTTAGGAGGTAGCTTAGACCATACCTATAGTGAGTCACCTCACTCCCTCATCTCACCTCAAGCCTTTTATGCCTCCTATTCTGCTCCATTTCGTACCCGGTTGCACTTCCGATCGTAATTCTTCCGATGTTTTCGCCCGAATAAAATATTTTATTTTATTTTTGAACGAAAATTTTCAGAATAACCAAGGTTGAAGGAAACATAATATAAACACTAATTGTCTCGTTCACGGGTCGAAATTAGGTTTTCTGCACAATAAACTTGTACCGGCAGTGAAAACGCAGATCGGCTTCCGTCTGAATTTTCAACCGAAAATTTTACCGTGACTTCATATGTCACAACAACACAAGAAAATGATTTTATTTTAATTAAAATCATCCACCGAGTTTAATCTAAAATAAACACATTTAAATATGTATTTACTGCTACAGAAAACATAGGAAAAACAGGGTGTTACAGATTACATTTTTCACTCACTGGAAAGAGGTATTCTGGGAGTTGTAATTTTTTTTACGTTTTTTCGAATTCAAATTTGATTTTTCCCTCCCAAATTTGTTTCCAGTTTTAGCGTTCTTGGTGGCTATAAATTGGACGCCCACTTTCGTGGTAACTCACCTTACCTCAGACTTATCTCCTTTGTTTTCTATATATCAATTATCAATCTTCAATACCTACAGTATTTGTTTCAATGGCTTTGAACTATGATCGAATTGACTCCATTGTTTCCAATAGGGAGGCAATTAGGTTGGTTGTTAGGGTTGCCCGCCTCTGGACAGTCCCTCTATTTAACAACCCCTCCCAAATTAGTTCTTTGGAGATGTTGTTGGTTGATGAAAATGTAGCAATCTATCTTATCTATCTTTTATATTCATTTTTGTATCTTTATGATCACAGATTTTTTTCTTTTGTGATAGGGGACTGATTGTTTTTTTTTTAAGGGTGGTAAGATCCAAGCTACTGTCAAGAGACCTCTGTTACACAAGTTTAGCTCTTCACTTGAAGAGGGTTGTTGTTACAAGATGGTTTATTTCAATGTTGTGGGAAACAGTGGTGGTTATAGGGCTTCTTCACATGAATTCAAGCTGATTTTCCTATTCAAAACAACTGTTCAGAAAAGGGATTGCCCCTCCATTTCTATATATGGACTTAACTGTGTGCCATTTTGTGAAATACTGAACTATGATGAGGGTCATGAATATTTGATTGGTGATTACCATGACTGTTGTCATTGTCTACTATTTTTTTAATTTGATTTTTTGATTCTTATTGACTATTGATTTTGCTGTTGTATTTGCCTTCAACATTTTCAGATGTAACGGGGCTTTTGACTTGTGTGTACCCTGAAAGACAATATACCAAGGATGGAAAGACAACTAGCATGGTTGTGATCGAGCTTACTGACTCAAGGTGTCTTGCTTACATGATAATTTTGTTGGGAACTTGGTAAATAATGTTTGTTCTATTTTTTTTATGAAACTCTTAAACTTTTTTTATTTGTCTTTGTTTGGTACAGTGGCACTCTGGAATGTGCATTGTTTGGTGATTATGTAAATTTGCTGAGGGATTCTCTAACTGGTGGTGGTAATGTTCAGGTGGTGGTGGTTCTGCAGCGTGCAAGGGTGAAGGTTTTTAGAGGCATGTAGTCTATTTTTATCTTCGTTTGGTTTGTTAAGTTGCATTTTGTTTAGTTCTTTTGTTAAAAAAAATGTTTAAGATGCTGTGATAATTGTTTTGACTATTCCTTCCTTTCTTTCACTTTGTGTATCCAGGCAAAACTGTTATTCAAAATAGCATGAATGCTACACGACTGTTAGTTAATCCAGACATTGAAGAGGCAATTGAATTTAGGAATAGGTATGGACTTTCTTATTATTTATATTGAATATAAATATAAATATAAATTAATATTAATATTAATATTTCGTTTTCTGTTGTTTATTAATAAGTTTTATCTTTCATTCATATTTTTTTGTGAAGCATTACCGAACATGGGGCTATTGATGTCGAGCCATTGGTTGTGGTCCTTGACAGTTCTAGACAAGGACTTGAAGCTGATTTCATGAAAAATAATCCTAAGAAGACAGTATCACAGCTGACCAGTATTAGTGAGGTGGTTGTTTTATTTTCACTATTGTAATGTTATCTATCTATTATCTATATATATGTGTTATTTATTTATTGATTGTGATTATTTATTATTTACTTCTATCTCAGAAACTTAACTTATGATATCATTGCTATTATATTTAGGATGGTTTGTTTGTTGTTCTTGGGGAAATTGTTGATCTTGTCAACGACGGGTCTTGGTTCTATTTGGCCTGCAATAGATGTAATAAATCTGTGACTTCCCTTGCTAGTGTCAACTATTGTGAGCTCTGTCGTATCCCTGTTCTACATGTGTATCCAAAGTATAATTACTATTTCCATTTGTTTGTTTTTAAAATTAATTTATAATTTATTATATTTTCCCTTGCCGGTTTTATTATTAACACACACAACTTAAATAGAGGTATAAGGTTAAGGTGGAGGTTGCTGATGCAAGTGGGACATGTGTTCTCATTCTTTTTGACCGTGATGTCAACCTATTGATTCAAAAACGTTGTGAGGATCTTCTTGGCCAGCATTTTGAGGTGATATATATATATATATATATATATATATATATATATAATATACTATTTATATTTATCTGTTTATTAGTTTTACCGTTTATTTATCTGATTATTCTTTGTAACAAAATGTTTTCGAGCAGGAGGCCTCTGGAATTGGTTACCCTCAGTTGCTTCATAGTCTAATTGGCAAGAGGATGCTTTTTAAGGTGGAGACAAAGCTTGAGAAAGCTTTCCTATTTGAAGGAACTTTTCCAGTTAGAAGGGTTTGTTATGATGAAACTATTATTTCAATGTTTGATCTCATTGGTGCAGAAACAACACCTCTAAAGGTATGGTTTGGTTCTCAATAAGAAGTAATGTGTTAATACTTTTACTTATGGATTCATTATTCATTATTGATTATTACTTATGGTTTCTAACACCTATGGCTTTGATTCCATATAATTCCATATATGAAGGCTGTCGTTGTCCCACCTTTTTCAAAGGTGGACTTGAAAGATGATATTTCAATAAGCATTTTATTTTATTCTTGGTAATGTTTTTTTTTTCAGTTTATTTTTACCATTTGTTACTGATTAGGTGTTTTTGTGTCAGTTACTTTAGCAGATTGATTCTGGGATTATTGGCACATCTGTTTCTTTGGGAGATAGTCATGTTGATTTTCAGTCTCAATGGACTCCATCCAACAGGTTTACTCCTGCCAAGAGAAAGTTGGATGATAAGTTTGCTGCAACTCAAAGAATGCTCTGTTAGTTGTGTCAAGAAGGACACTGTCATTGATGTTGAAAACTATGAGGTTCCAGATTATGCCCTTGTTTCTGTCAAGCTTGAGAAGTCGTGAAGTCAGTTTCTGAGGGTTTTACCATTTTGGGTGGATATCCTTCATTCTGTTATTGTTGTATAGTCATGGGTGGAGATTCGTACGAAAGTAGTTTCTTTTATTTTTATGGTGTAAACCGTTTAGTTGTTGTAGGTTGATCTATTTTGTTGTGCAATGTGTTTGAGTTTGGATATTGGCAGTCTACAACTTCCAAATTCAAACACAATTTTCCTTCAACCTATTATTCTGCATTTTAAAAGTGTAAGCATCCTTTCTATTTTCGTCTGCTTATTTCTCTATGTATGCCGAGTAGTTGCTATTTGGTTGGGACACTTTTTGTTGAGCATTGATGTAATTATAATCCAAACATGATGGCTTTAGATTGTTCCAACCTTTGCTTTAGGACCTATGTAATTACTCTACTTATCTTAATGAAATCTTCTTTTTTTTGTCATATATATATCATTTTGAAGTTAATTGTTTACTTTGGATTGGTATAAATCTATGGTTTAAATTTTAATGAAAATATAACCATCAAGTAATCAACTAACGAGGTGATTAATTGATATTGATAATTGATTCAAGAGAACATTTTTTTCTCTATTAACTTCTAATTTATTTGCATCCGACATTTAGTAAATGTCACCCTCAATTTATCAGTATTATGAAATCTAAAATTCATTTAGACAAACTCTTAGGTTGATTTACTTTCCAAAAAAAACCCTTAGGTCGATTTCTTCAATTTTGCAGCATTATTAAGGTTACAATCTAATTAATTAATAAATATTAGCCCATACCATCTGCTTTATAAAAAAAATAATTAATAAATATTATTATTGTTGTAAAGGTTACCTTTTAATTAATTAATTAATATTAGCCATTAACCGTTGCCAATCTTCTTTATAGAAGGTAAATATTACAAATATAAGTTATAAAGTTATTCTTTAAAGAATGAAAAGAGTTTTGCTTTTAAATAAATTTATTTGCTTTAAATTTTAAATTACATTATTTTGCCCATATCAACAATAAATTATATTTTTTCTTTCTTTATGATTCATTGTTATCTGTGTTTTACTTTGGATAATGCCATTCTTCTTCCTCTATTATTGTTATTGGTGTTTATGTTAAAAATGTTTAATAACAATTACACTGTTAATTAAATATCATCATTCAGCTTTCTTTCAGTTGATTAAATAATAAAATAATATAGCTTCTTAAGTCTTAGCTTTTCGATGTCTTTATACTATTTAGCTCTGTTTGCTATGTCTTTATACTAGAGGATTGCTTTCAAGTACAAATAAAGTTCGATGGAATGGCCTAGGCTAGATGGTCTGACTCTTATGTAGAGTGTACTTGGATGAGAGGTCTTTTTGATATCCTATATATATAGGATATATTGTTATTATAATGCTATATAAATTTAGTGAAAACAACACCTAAGTTGCAGGATATAATAGGGTAGGTATTTATTTTCCTTACTCCTTCGAATACTTCCTTTAGCTTGAATGAGCTTATATATATCCTTTGTTGAACCCTTTCTTTGTACGAAATCAGGCGGCGCAACTTAGTTGGACTCTGTTTGTGAGCATACAAATTCCGTCATCCTTCTAACATTGTTATCATTTTTGTCCAGGTATTTCAGCTTTGTTATTTTTTTGTATAATATCATTTCTTTATTTCTTGATGTTATTTGAGGCAGTATTATACATGTGCTGCTTAATTATAAGTCAATGTTATTATCATCTTAAAAAAATTTAATGGTTCTTGGTTCCTTATTTTTGTCCCATTTCGATCCTAAATTCTACCATATAAGAGAATATTGGTTGTATACATATATTCCATATTTTTTTTCTCATTCCTGAAATGCATATTTCAATATATTTAATAAGAATAGTTGAATCATCCATTTAGTTTAGGGTACTACTGATAGTTATATTGAGTGTAAATTTTATGTTAATTACTGTATTACTGTATTATTCACATTCCACCATTTGTTGGTGATTCACATTGTAGTTTAAAAATTTAAGTCTTTTATATCTATTGCTTACTACTGCTTATTACTATTGTGTTATAGTTGTTAACATCTAATTATCCTATTACTTTTTTTTTATAAATATATGATTTAGTTTATCATTTTATTCAAATTTTTGTATCTTTTAATTTTTCATTAATCATTTTTTATTTGTTTTTATCTCCTATTTTGTTTGATGTTGGTGCAGTTCGTTATAAAAATGAGTGATCTTAATCAAGTTGGAGTGGATTGTTTTCCTGTTTCTAATTCTAAGAAAACAAGACAAAAGAAGATATCTTTGTTAAGGGATAAGAAGAGGGGGTGCAATGAGGGTAACGAAGGTTTGTAGTTTGTTTATTGTTGCAATTTTTTATCTTTGTTGAGATGAAATGTGTCTTTTCTAAATCGTATTTAATTTTACTATTTAAGCTTGGAGTATAAATAATATGCAATCTCATTCAAGTTTTCCTCCGGATATATTACTCTTTGCTAAAAATATGGCATCCCATGCAAGTAATATACATTCAGGGAACAATTTTTAATTTTTATTTCTAATTTCTCTTCATGCTATTAACTCTCAGTAATAATGGATTTTCAGTTTTCTTTTAATTTTTTTCCCTCAATTGTATGCTAAGGTGTAGATGAAGTTCCTATTAATGAGAATTTTGGGAATTTGTTGTTTGAAAATGCAAAAAATGAAGGTATATTAAAATTATGAATTATCTAATTGGATTTCATTTATTTTTAAAATTAAAATGTTAACTATATATATGATATAAATGTCATAATTTTTATTTAATTTTCAATTTTAGATTATCTTGATTTTGGAGCTATGAGTTGTATTTGCTAGCATTGTGGAGCAAATGTTTGGTTTGAGGAACGTGCTGATAAAAGTAAGAAAAAATATGGTGTGGAATTTTCTATATGTTGTATGAGAAGAAGAATCATTTTGGAGTATTTAGAGAAGCCACCTGATTTGCTTTGGAATTTGACTTATGGGCAAGACTTAAGGAGTGCCCATTTCCTTGATAATATACATGCTTATAATAACATGTTTGCTTTTACATCAATGGGAGGGAAAGTTCAAACTAATGTTAATTCAAGGCATGGTCCTCCTCAATTTATTGTTGGTGGTCAAAATTATCATCGAATAGGGAGTTTGTCGCCTGTTGAAGGGGAGAAGCCAAAGTTTGCACAATTATATATATATATATATATATATATATATATATATATATATAAATATATATATATATATATATATATATATGATACTCAAAACGAGGTGTCAAATTGGATATCTCATTTAAGGTATTTTTTATTTTTTACTAAGTTATAAACAATATATATATATATATATATATAATATTTTATCTTATTTTATGCTTCATTTTCAAGTTATTATATCTTATGGTAAATGTTATTTTTTAAGGATGACTTTTGTAATTGTACTGTTTTTGTTTTTGTTTTATTTTATAACATTGTTGTAAATAGTTGTTGGTTTTATCCTCTTTTAATGTCTTACATTAATTTGTCAACCTACGTTTGTTGTATTGTGGGTATACATTCATTCAATCCCTAATAATTTATGGTTTGTTCTTATGGTATAGGAATGATAAAGACAACAAAAAATTAGATTAAACTTTGGTGAAAGAATTGTTGGAAATGGTTGATGTTTTTAATACTCTTGCAAAAAGTTTTAGACGTGTTAGAGATATTTTTTAGCAGGACCGTGATTTGAATGTAGATCTTAGATTGATTCGTAGTCGAGCAGTTGAAGCACGAAATTATAATTTACCAACTGTAGATGAAGTTGCTGCTCTTATTGTTGGAGATTTTGATAATTGTGATCGTGGTCGAGATGTGATTGTTCACTCTAGAGAAGGGTATCTGCAAAGGATTCCTGAGACACATGTTTGGTTCATGCCTTTGCAATATCCGTTGTTATTTCCATATGGGGAAGATGGTTTTCAAGAAGATCCGCCTATTGTGCCTTCTAACAACTCTACCACAAAAACACAGAGAGGTCATGTATCATTGCGAGAGATTCTGGCATTGAGGTTAATGGATAGAGAGTTTGAGGATACTACTATATTGAAGAGCAAACGATTGTTCCAACAATTTGTTCTTACTTTAGGACACAACAATGTAATTAGGACACACAGTCCACAACAATGTAATCAGGATACACAGTCCACAACAACGTGACACGGATCAAAGATCTACGTGTAAATTACAGAACACTAGTATTTTGACGTCTCGTATACTAGATTCTATTTCACCTGTTCTTACTTTTCGTTCAGTAAAAATCAAATACCAAAATAAAACCTCGGTAACCCATCCAAGTTACTGGAATATTTTCGAAAGTATTTTTTTACAGAAAATCTTTCCATTGGAAAATAATTTGTAAACTATTATAAGAAATCCATTTTCTCTTGAAATGCTTTTCTTAAAATCATCTCTATTTAAGGTCAAATATTTTCCAAAGACTTTTCCTTCCGTAAAAACACATATTTTCTAAATGATTTTCTCTTGTACAAAAACTTAGTTCGTAAGAAAATAATTTCCTTTAACTTGAAATCATTTAACACAAGTTCCAAAGTTTGATCCTTCCGGAATAAATACAAGTAAGATCACTTACTTTCCAAAACACATACTTTACTAAAGAACATTTTAATATGAACACCATTACTTTCATTGTTTTCTTTGAAGTTTATTTTGGCTTTTAATATTATGATTAGTTGAGCACAGACTAACGTCAGGCTTTTCAGACATCAATCAATATCATCATAATCTCAGTCAACAATATAACAATTAATGACAGTTCATAACATATATGATTCACAACACTTTCAATCAAGTAAGCATCAACTTCAAATAGTTATCACAACAGTTCAAGTATACAAATCATTCAAACTTTGATTCAATATAATAACAATATTCAAATAAATCGAGAAAACCACATACACACATACACATAGCTATTGAATATCCCTCAGGCTGTCCCCTCTTACCTTTTGTGAAGGTAAAGGTACGTGAAGCTTGAGGAAGTGTACTACGAATGTCCTCGTCTACTCCACAATGAAAGTCTAGGTTTATGAACACAAAACCACAAGTTAAAAGTTAACCAAGAACACTAAACCAAGAAGGTATAGGTTCAGCCATGGCATGAAATAGGGTTAAAGGTGTTCAAAAGAGAATACAAATCATGGATTAATGATCCTTAATTATTAGGAGTTCATAACCAAGGTTCACTTTACAAAGGTAGAACAAAATCCCACTAAATCCATGCTTTATAACCTAGGATGTTCTCTTTAGTATAAGTAGCCTAGGTTCACAACCATCATAGGATAAATAGGCTATAAATCTTTAAATTTTCCAATCTCTTTAGACTTAGAATCCAAATGTATTAAGGAGCTCAAATCCATGATCATATTGAAAAATGAAAACAAAACATCCTAGGTTCACAACCATCATAGGATAAATAGGCTAGAAATCTTTAAACTTTCCAATCTCTTAGACTTAGCATCCAAATGTATTAAGGAGCTCAAGTCCATGATCGTATTGGAAAATGAAAACAAAACATCCTAGGTTACAACCATCATAGGATAAATAGGCTAGAAATCTTTAAACTTTCAAATCTCATAGACTTAGCATCCAAATGTATCAAGGAGCTCAAGTCCATGATCATATTGGAAAATGAAAACAAAACATCCTAGGTCCACAACCTACTAGGTTCGGCCATCATGGGATCAACAAGCTAGGAATTTTCAAACTTTCCAAGACTTTAGATTTAAGATCAAGAGGTATCTATAAGCTCAAATACATGATCATCTTTCAAAAAGTTGAAACAAAACTTCCTAGGCCACTAATACGTAGTTTCGGCCATCCTTGGAAAAATAGGTTAGAGATGTTTGTTTGATACAAGCTCTTACAATATGGAAGTAGAAATTAATAGAAGTCCATAGAAATTGGTTTCAACTCAAACGGAGTCTTCAACCATTTTCTAGAGATTTTAGAAGTTAAAACAGTTATAAGAACATTTTAAGAAGACATAAAGTAAACTCATTAAATAAGTGTAAAACTTGAAATAGAAGAGTATCAGAGTGTTACCCTTGAAACTAGAAAGAAAAAGTATGAAGAACTTGAAGATTGAAACTAAGTAAAAATGGAAACTTTAAGTGTTAGAAACTTAAAAATGTGAAAGTAAAGAAGTAGGAAAGTGATGAAGAGAAAATGAAATGGGTATTTATAGAGGGAGAGGGGAGTGGGTCGTCCAAGAGGAGAGAGGGAAGATCTTGGAGAGCAAGTTTGGTCTTATGCCTTATTTGGTTGAAGAGGAAAGAGAAAAATAGGTTTTTAGAATATAATATGATATAATTTGAAAAGTGTGATGATTACACTTTTGGAGTGTGTCATAACCCATGTCCATCACATCCCATCAAGTCGCTTCACTTCTTTTGGGCTCCCTTTTCAGCTCCATTGTGTATCTGATTCCGGTTTCCGGTCGTATTTCGTCCAGAATAAATATTATATTTTATTTCCGAACTCAAATTTTTGAAAATTTCCAATATCATACAAAACATCACAAAAACACTAACCGTTTCTTTCGCGGTTCAAAATTAGGTTTTCTGCACAGTAAAATTGTGCTGGCAGTGAAAACACAGACCGGCTTTCGTCTGAATTTTCAATCTAAAATTTAACCGTGACTCAATACGATAAAAAAACATAAGAAAATGATTTTAGTTTATTTAAAATCACTCTCTGGATTTTATCAAAAATAAACACATATACATATGTATTTGCTGCTACAGAAGGACACAAAAATCGAGGCGTTACAACTCGCGAACTCAAATCTTTCTTTTTTTAAAGACCAGTTTTCCTTAAATAATTGGTTTTTCCAATGTTTTTCCCAAATAAAACATTGGTGGTGACTCCTCTGTTTTTACCTTCTTTTCGCGGCTCCCGGACGGAACGGTCACGACAAATATTGAAGCATAATAAATAATACGACTTAAATAAATTATCTCCTAAAAACCAAAACCAATAATTTTAAAAACTACACAATAATGTAAATTATTTAAAAAATATTTTAAATATTACAAATTAAACATTATATACAAATAAAATATATTAAATCATTATACATAAAAAAAGCAAGAACTATATAAATTAAATTTGATAAAATATAAAAAACAATAAGACATATTATTTTGAATATCGCGTAAAGGTTTCCTAAAACTACATGATGCATCCTTTTGAGATTGAGATTGAAATGCTAATTCAAAAACATTATAACAAAAGTCGCCTACCGATAATTTATATCATTAGAGTTGACAACAATTTCTCAATATTTCTAAACATTACTATGAATAATACTAAAATTAAATATGAAAAATTAGTATTAAATCTACATTTTCTTTATATCGTATTTTTTTCTTTTATTGTATCAAAGACATTCTCCTCTGCTTAGAATTTTGTTCCAAAGAATAAGAGCAACCTACCTTTTCCACTTGTTTTGATTTTTGAATTGAACTTTAACTTTAAAATTATAAAATTTTCCACCACTTTAAAAAATCACAGTTCACACTTTTAACTCCAAAAATTGAAATTTGAAATCCTTTTATCTCCCTTGTTGTAATCATGCACGATTGGCTTCCTCAATTTTAGCCAATCTTATTTAAATTAATTTAAATCTTTTAAATTTCAAATCAATGTATTAATTCTATCTCTTAATTATATATTAATTACTTTTTGGAGAATGCTAACAAGTGTCCTTAGGGTATTATTTAAGAAACCAAAAAAGAAAAAATTGTATGAAAAATGGTGTATTTCATATTTCGAAAAGCACAACACTAAATTTTTTAATACAAATTTTTATTTTGTGAATTCCTTAATTAATATCTTTAGGATAACATCCTTCCTTTTTTTTTGTCTCTTCCTTTTCTCATTGGACCGTCCACCTACTCTAATTTTTTTCTTCCACCAAATCGCTCTCTATTTTCTTCATTCAACATTAACTCTTTTTTTTTCAAGAGACGAGGCGTCGAACCATCATACCAGTATCGTTGGGTTCAGCATTAACTCATTCATTGCCTCAAAAAAAGTATTAACTCGTTCATCTCAAATTGGCTCTTGATAAAAATAAAAAAAAAACTCAAATAGGCTGTTTTGTCTAGAAAATTTTATTGGTCATGCTAACGAGTGTGTTTAAGGCATTATTTAAAGAATCAAGAAAAAATAAGGTTTTATTGAAAAACCAACTATTTCACTTTTTCAACTATTTTATTAGAAAAATAATGATTTTGTATTTTGGTTCTTGGATCTGTATTCCATTTCTTCATCTCCTTCCTGTGTGTACTGGACGAGGTTACTAACCCGGCCATCGAGCTCAAGTACCCGGCCCAGTCCGGAAATTAAAGATAATAAATCAAAGATCACTTAATTAAAGAAATAAGATATTGGTATTAAATCCTGATATTATCTAAAATAACCTTATCTGGTTAAAAGAAATAATATCCCTTAAATTAAGGAATCATATCTCAAATGAGATATTAAGAGATAAATCATATCTCAAAAGAGATATCAAGAGACAAATCATATCTCAAAAGAGATATTAAGAGACAAATCAAATCTCTAAAAGATAGGGGAATCCTATTATAAAAGGAGGAGTACCCCTCATAAGAGACTCACTTTTCACTGAATCCCGGTAACTCTCCCTTAAGCGTGTTAGAGGAACTAGCGTTGACCAAGAGACTCTCAGACAGTCCTTGCTCCCTAGTACTCGTCCGATACAAAATTAAGGGATCGAGATCACCGCCCCACCAAGGGATGAACTTAGAACTACGTCTGGCTTTGATTCCCACTGGGATACGTAGGACCGGAATATCAGATTCTGTCAAGTCAAAATCTAAAACAACCCCCTTGGTTTAACGTTCTATGGCGAGATTTCGGCAAATCGGATCTCGGCAGGAACATTTGGCGCCCACCGTGGGGCCGAGGTAAACTTTCCCCGGCCACACATCCATCGACATCTGTCAAACTTTCCAGAAATATGCTCCTTCAATTCTCTCTGAATTCGAACCCTCAAAACGTTTCCCTTCATCATGCATCCTCCCTCTCCCACTCCTATTCTCCACCACTTCCTTCCAAGCTCCCCACTCTCACGCCTCTTCCACAGACACAAACCCTGTGTTTCCAGAGACTCTCTGTCACGTGCTCCGTCTCAAATTCCTTTGCCGAACACAGACCCGTTGCCACATGGAAGGACTTATGCAGGAGAGTATCGTTTATGCCAAACCCAGAATTGGGTTTTGCCACGGTGTTGAATCAGTGGGAGGATGAAGGAAAAACCCTCACAAAATGGGAACTTCGTAAAGTGGTCACAGAGGTGAGGAAACACAAAAGACATGACCGTGCCCTTGAGGTATGTGATTGGATGAACAATAGAGAAGAGAGGTTTGGTTTATCTGCAAGTGATGCTGCAATTCAAGTAGATCTAATTTCCAAAGTTCGTGGAGTTGCTAGTGCAGAAGAATATTTTGAGACTGAGAGATGTATTAAAAGACAGGAGGACTTATTGTGCCCGTTTGAATGTATAAACGCAGAATCTTTACTTGACACAATGAGGAGGAAAGGGTATGCAAACAATTCACTACCATTTAATGTGATGATGACTCTGTACATGAACATTAAGGAATATGATAAAGTAGATATGCTGATTTCCGAGATGATAGAAGCAAACATACAACTAGATATCTGTTCGTATAATATTTGGTTATCTTCTTGTGGATCTCAAGGATCAATAGAAAAGATGGAAGAAGTAGGACCATACCATTGTCCCTAATTGTACTACATTCAGCACATTGGTCACAGTTTACATTAAGATGGGTCGCTTTGAAAAAGCTGAAGAGTACATAAGAAAGATTGAAAGCACCATTAAAGGGTACCAAACTTGGAATACCTTTCTATTATTTCTTCTCTGGTAAGATGGGGCGATATTGAGGGCGCAGAAAATCTTTATGAGGAATGGCTTTCGGTAAAGTCATCTTATGATCCTAGAATAGGGAACATTTGGTGCCCTAATAGGTTGGTATGCTGAGAAAGGCAATACAGATAAAGCTCTGGGGATCTTTAAGAAGATGACAGAAGCTGGCGGAATTTCATATTCAAGTACATGGGATGTTCTTTCTAAGGGACATCCGATGTCATTATTTTCGGAGAGCTAAGAAGATATCTCGGAGAGCTGAAGAAGATACCTTACAGAGCTCGGCCAGCACAGCTCGGTCTAGAAGAGCTCGACCATAGCAACTTCAGGGAATGCCTAGATCAGAGGCCGCAAAATGCTCAGGTGATATTGTTCTTTGAATCTGGTTTAAATCTAATATGATTTGATATGTTTTGCTCCACGCATTTAATGTTGTGTTATGTAGCATATATGATTTGAGCAAGGTAATGCTCGGCTGATACCACTCCCAGATTCACAAAAATTGCGATTACAAAGTGGTTGAAGCTCCGGCTCCCTTGGAAAACTCTCAGTTCAGCTCCGGCTCCTGAAAGACCGAACAATCGACCAACCAGGATCGAAACCCGAGCCTATAGAGGTGGTAAATCCTAAAGAGGCCAACCGAAGCCTCTAAAGGTACTTGACTCCTAAGCAGGAGATAAAACCTAAGCAAGTACTTGACTCCTAAGCAGGAAATAAAACCTAAGCAGGTGCTAAACCCTAAAGAGGCCAACCGAAGCCTCTAAAGGTACTTGACTCCTAAGCAGGAAATAAAACCTAAGCAGGTATTTGACTCCTAAGCAGGAGATAAAACCTAAGCAGGTGCTAAACCCTGAAGAGGCCAACCGAAGCCTCTAAAGGTACTTGACTCCTAAGCAGGAGATAAAACCTAAGCAGGTACTTGACTCCTAAGCAGGAGATAAAACCTAAGCAGGTGCTAAACCCTGAAGAGGCCAACCGAAGCCTCTAAAGGTACTCCTAAGCAGGAGATAAAACCTAAGCAGGTGCTAAACCCTGAAGAGGCCAACCGAAGCCTCTAAATGTACTTGAATCCTAAAAAGGAGTTGTAACCTAAGGAGGTGCTAAACCCTGAAGAGGCCAACCGAAGCCTCTAAAGGTACTTGAATCCTAAGCAGGAGCTAAAACCTAAGGAGGTGACCGAGCTAAAATCGATCGAGTCGCCATCGAAACGCCGGGCCTAAGGAGGTGACCGAGCTAAAATCGATCGAGCCGCCGCCGAAACGCTGGGCCTAAGGAAGTGAACGAGCTAAAATCGACCGAGCTGCCGTCGAAACGCCGGGTCTAAAGAGGTGACCGAGCTAAAATCAACCGAGATGCCGTCGAAACGCCGGGCCTAAAGAGGCAAGTGCCTAAAGAGGTGACCGAGCTAAAGTCGATCGAGTTGAGGTCGAAATGCCAAGTCTACAACGGTAGAAACACCTTATCGCCTGAAAAGGTATTTCAAGACCTAAGAAGGCAGGTAAGAACCTACAGGTATATCAAATTCTGACTATTTCGACTAAATCGTGTAACACGATGAAACTAAACGAGTACTAACTTAGAAAGTAAGGTGCATGTCGGTCCATCAATAACCATGGGCCAAGCCCAGAATACATAAAATTTCAAAATCAAAAGGGCATCGCCCAAAAAACGTGTCTCCAAATCTACTAATACAAATTCATGAGTCAAGGTCATCCTCGGCATTTGGAGGGAGGGTAGCAGACTGTCCAGGTGGGCCCACTTCACCTTCACCTTCGGGTCCCTTCTCGGCCGCTTTCCCGTTGCCCTCTTCCCCTTGAGATACGACCTCCTCATCCTCCAGCTCAGACAACGGAACTAGGATTCCATCTCGGTTAAAATCCTTGTCCACGTCAGTACAGGAGAAGTCGGCATTCCGATGGAAATGCCGAAGCTTCTTCACGGCTCGGGAAAAGCCATTAACATGCTCCCTCATGATAGAAGCCTCGGCTTCAGCCAGATCAGAACGGAGCCTCAGATTCTCCCCATTCTCGGATTCCAGCAACTTCCGCAACTCAAGACTGGCTTCCCTCTCGGTGTGAAGCCCTTCCACGACCTTCTGAGGGTTGAGCCGGTCGGTTCTTTCCATTTCCAGCTCGGCCATAAGGGTAGTATTGCCTTTTTTCAGCTCTACCTTTTGGGCTTTCAATTGCCCAATTAGCCGAGCTTGCTCTTCACACTTTGCCATGGCTTTTTCAAGCTCGTCCCCAGTATTAGAAAGCTCGCGGCTCGAAAAACAGATAATGGAGGAGACTCATAAGAGCGTAAGCGACCGCAGCTTTCCTGCTCGCATCATGGACCAATTCTAGTAAAAGCCGAGCATATGCTGGCTTAACAACTAGAGAACCCACTATAGGGCCAGAGTTAAAATTGTCTAGCTAAGAACAAAGGGCAGAAGCCCAGAAAGCTGAGGTCGAGCATTGCCCCCTCACACCAAAAAGTCGAGGTCGAGCTATGCTCCCTCGCACTACGCACCGGAAAAACTCGAAGTCGAGCAATGTTTCCCTCCTCGCAATAAAAATCCTAGATCAAGCACGCATCTTCGCACCAAGATAAAGTCCACAGTAGATCATGCATGTTAGAGACCCAGGATTCGAGGGAAATCCTGGTAGTTGTCAACCAAATAAGCCGGAATCCCAAGTACGACTGGGCTCCGCACGAAAGTCCGAGCAGTGCTCGGCCAAGCAAGACGATAACCCAAGAAAGGCTTGGTTCTACAAAAAACAGATTCCGAGCAATGCTCCCGCGAATCATAGTCCAAAGTCCTCGGCACCAAAAAGCGTGTTAAGGCATGCGGGTTGACATTTAAGCTCTTTCGCTTATTTCAAGCTCGGAGCTTGGGGGGCTAGAAGGGATATCCCTTAGCCTACAACTCGAAGAACTCGTATGAAAACTATTTTCTCATACAAATTAGAGAGGATATTAGGAAATTTTATTATGAGACATGCTTCCAAGGTCGGGAAAAATAACTCGAGGTCAAGTTTCAAGGTTAGTGGGTATTTCAAAATCCACCAAATGAAAGGATTATGAGCCACTCGAAGAAAATGTTAAGAGCTCTCAAGAACTTTAAAGACCGAGCTATATTCGGCAGAAGGCAGGTCAAATTCAAACTCTCAAGATAAGCATCTTGAAAGCATCAAAAGTTAAAGGATGAAATGCAAGCACCGAGGTAAATTCCTATTGACCGAGTTTGAACTTGACTCTTCAAAAGATTGGTTCGAGCCTGAATCACTGATAAGTCGAATCTCAGCTGCCAGCCTCTAAACTTGTCCTAACAAAGGTAAGATTGAAGTATCTTATGTTCAGAACATGTTACTACCCAAGAGGTATCAGCAGAAGTAAGAGGATCTATGCAAATCCAGTACTTTATCAACACCAAGGACAAGCTCAGCTTCATTCATAAAACTCTTTCGCTTATTCTGAGCTCAAAGCTTGTGAAGCTTATATACTGATCGAAATGTTAAACTCGGCCATTAAACTAAAATGTTGGATGAGAAGTAAAACTAGATCTTCAAACCCAAACAATCAAAGGGAAATGATTACTAGACTCGCCCACTGAGTCCGCTGAACTTAAGAATTGACCGAAATGTGAAGATTGGTAACTTGAAACGAGAAGCTCGGGCTCCCTACTCGGTTAAGCTCCAGCTCCCGACTACTGGTTCGAGCTCAGGCTCCCTACTCGGTTAAGCTCCAGCTCCCGACTACTGGTTCGAGCTCAGGCTCCCTACGCGGTTGAGCTCCGGCTCCCGACCACTCGGTTGAGCTCCGGCTCCCGACTACTGGTTGAGCCTCGGCTCCCCACTCGGTTGAGCTCCGGCTCGTGACTTACCGTTTGAGCACGCAACTACAGTGCAAGCCTCAGAAATGATGCGGTGAAGGCTACGCGTCACACACAGTAACGTCTCTTTTCCATCTCGGGAACCGAGAAAGTATGGCCTCAACAGGAAACGAGTAACCATCCGCACATCGGCTCGGTACCTCGAAAGCGTCAAGCTCGGTCACCCGAGCTGCTCACCGAGCTGGAGGATGTGAACACATATACAAGATATGAAGCTCGGGCAATCACCTCGTCGAGCCGAAAGACCAAAAGGTAAGACCGAGTTCCTAGCCTCGGCTCCTTCGAAAAAGCTTCCACGTGATCGGCTCGAAGCTTGGGGGGCTTGTGTATGAGCCAGGATACAGAGCTCGGCTAAACATCAGAAAGCTTCTACGCCTAATCAGCTCAAAGCTTGGCGGGCTTGTGTACTGGACGAGGTTACTAACCCGGCCACCGAGCTCAAGTACCCGGCCCAGTCCGGAAATTAAAGATAATAAATCAAAGATCACTTAATTAAAGAAATAAGATATTGGTATTAAATCCTGATATTATCTAAAATAACCTTATCTGGTTAAAAGAGATAATATCCCTTAAATTAAGGAATCATATCTCAAATGAGATATTAAGAGATAAATCATATCTCAAAAGAGATATCAAGAGACAAATCATATCTCAAAAGAGATATTAAGAGACAAATCAAATCTCTAAAAGATAGGGGAATCCTATTATAAAAGGAGGAGTACCCCTCATAAGAGACTCACTTTTCACTGAATCCCGGTAACTCTCCCTTAAGCGTGTTAGAGGAACTAGCGTTGACCAAGAGACTCTCAGACAGTCCTTGCTCCCTAGTACTCGTCCGATACAAAATTAAGGGATCAAGATCACCGCCCCGCCAAGGGATGAACTTAGAACTACGTCTGGCTTTGATTCCCACTGGGATACGTAGGACCGGAATATCAGATTCTGTCAAGTCAAAATCTAAAACAACCCCCTTGGTTTAACGTTCTATGACGAGATTTCGACAAATCGGATATCGACAGGAACACTGTGTATGCCATTCTTTGGCTCCATTTTACTGGTTGATGGTATGCTTTCTGGTTGAAATGCGAGAGATAGAAAAGCAAAAAATTGAAATGGGAGAAAACAAGATTCTGGAACCTAAAAATTGATGGAGAAAGTGACTTGTGTACAAAAAGGTGAAAAGGTGATAGTCAGTAATAATAGATGGAGAAGCAATAAAGAATAGAAAACATGTATATCTAGAAGAAAATTGAAACTCCCTCCTAACTTCAAACTCTCTTCCTTCTCTTTACATACAGTCATGTGTCATCATTAGAAGGGGTGGTTTTGAGTATTTTTTGGCTTGGAATCATCCCTTTACTTCGTTTTTTTTTTCTCACTTTATCTAAATAAATGATTTTTTCTACATAGATCTGGGTTTTTTTTTCTTCGTGTTTTTCATGTTTTTCGTCTTATGTGGGCGGTGGTATTGTTGTTCGTCGTCTTGGTGAGGCGTTGCTTGATTTCCTGTCTTGGTACGGTGTTTGTTTGATTTCCCGTCTTGGTGCGGTGTTCGTTTGGTTCAGATTGAAAGATTTGCTTCGATCCATCACAGATTTGATCAAGAATTGAGTGTCAATGTTACAGATTCGGAGACATGGGTATTCCGATGACTTTGATTTTGTCACTTTTGTAGGTATTTTGATTTTGCCGTGTTATGCTATTAATCTGGGTGCTGTGAGTTTGTTCGCAGATTCATCCTTTTCGGTTTTTAGCGATGTTGAATTTGTGTTGTTCGATTATTTTATCAACTTGAATGAATGAATATCTTTTTAATAAAAAAAACACATGTATATCTATCTAACGTAAAAAAAGGATAAACAATAGTAAATAAATGTATTAATTTTAAGCAAGCTATGGTGGTAATGTTAATTCACCGTATCCAACACTCAAACGAGGTATTTATTATGACAGAGAAGACACTTCCCCTTTTTTTTTTTGCATGGTCTGAAAAAATAAGAAAGACAAACAAATAATCAAAAACTAATATAAAGCTGAGACCTCAATTTACTGTAGTTCAACAGTAAATTTGAGGATCATCAATAGAAAGTTAAGCATCCGCTTTTATGACATTTCCAATTTATCTGAGGTCTTTTGTCTGTTATGATAGCCAAGTATCCGTTTTTATGAGATGGTAGTTTGTCTATTGAGTCATTATTATTTGGTCGACGGATATTAAAGTCTCTTAATTACGTGCGTTATGTTTCGTATAAGTCGGTCGGAGCATTCTAGAGGTTGGGCCCGAGTTTATTTTCCTACAAGTCTGCTGGAACATTCCAAAGGTTGGGCCCGAGTTCCTACAAGTCGGCCAACCATAAACATAATAGGACCTATTTGTGGTCCGACATGTAACATCATAAAATTTTAATAAGATTATTTGGAAAAAAAATAATATTACGAAGTTGTGTAAAAAGAAAAGGTAATATAAGTTAATTATAATTATTTTCTTTAAATCTAGTGGGTCTCATAATAATATCAAATTGAATTGAAAAATAAAATAAAATAAGAAACCTACCTGAATGACACACAGGTTAACGTTGTCATCAATTTTGGGAATTTGACCTTAGCCAAATTGCATGTTTCTTTTAAAAAAACAAATAAAAATAAATAAATAATGATTAAACAAATACTCTTGTGAAGTTGTGAAAGCCAAATCACGTATAAGGGTCGGGTTTCCTTGGGCATTAACTAATAACAAAAAAAAAGGATGGAAATACGTGGGCCCTAAGTGGTTATCATGTGAAATTTTGGTTTAAGTAATTGAGTCACAATCACAAGGGTTTCATTCCCTCTTCCCTCATAGCAGCGCCGCACAACATACCAACAGCTCTGTGCTTTAAGAAAATTACGTACAAGGGGGGTTTAGTGAGAAGTGCTGCTTACATTTGTAGTAGTGCGAAGCATTGAATCGCGAAGACCCGAGAACATCAGTGAAGAGAAGAAGAATTATAAATAGAGTGCTAGAATTTGTGTTAGATAATATTTGAAGTTTTTGGAGGTTTATAAGCGGTGAGTAAAAATAACTCTTGCTTATTCTTCCATGATACAATTTATTTGAGATTTCTATCGGTAGATTTGTCTATTCTAAAATACTAAAATATTTTAGGGTTATTGATTCTCGATTTGAGGTTTTTAAAATATTTTGGGGTTTATGCGAATTCTTAAAATATATTGATATTATTTGATGAATTTGATTTAGTAAATATATTTTCCTTGTTCTTCCTTTTAATTTTTTGATGACAATTGTCAATGGAAATTTCACTCCATTGTGCGTCAGCTCCAATTCACGTTTCCAACTTTTATTTTTGAAGTCAATATATGAAATCATGTTCAGCTCGCTGACTCATAGCTTAGGGCTGAGGTGTCTTTATTTATTTTAATATTGTTTGGACTCTAAGTCATCACACTGTAATTATTATTGACAAATATGTTTGATTGGTATGAGTTATGATTGTTTGACATGCTTATATGTATCTTATGATGTTATAGCGTTGGCTTGGCATGACGTTATGCCACTGTTATTGACAGATAAAGTTGGAGAACCTTGATAGTCATCTGGGATGACATACTGCATTATGTATAAGTTGGTCATCACCTTTCGGGAAGGGATGACGGTATACATTCTATTCCAGGAATAGGATGAGAGATATCACCATGTGGGATGAGATATCAAATTATTAAAATATTCACATCTGGGATGGAATATTGGATACCTCCATCTGGGATGGGATATCAAATTATTAAAATATTCACATCTGGGATTGAATATTAGATACCTCCATCTGGGATAGGGAAGGCAGTGGGACGCCATTGCATGGATATGAGCTCAAAGACCTTAGTGGATCTGGGATTCACACCAGTTCTGGGAACCAAAGAGTCGAGTCAAGTGATTCTGGGAATCATCAAGTCATGTTCATGGAGTTGCATCGCATAGAGTTTGCATGGTGATTGTGATTAAATGTAAAGAGATGTGACCGTAGTTGATTTTATGAGTTTGTGGTTTAACAGTTTGATATTGATTAATTTATATGTTATTATTTTGGAGTTTTATTATATTTATTATTTTGAAAATTAGCGGGTACCATGGATGTTTTTTCGGTTGCCGGGCTGGCTGAGAACAACACTATTTGAGAAAATCTTTTTAGAACTTGTTTTTATTCACTGGGATTATATCTCATTAAAAGTGTTGTTTTCAGAGCACGAGGACGACGCCATTGAGACCGAAGAGGCTTGAAGATTTAGTGAATTTTCTTAGTTATTTTTCTAGCTTGGTTAGTATTTTTTTTAAGGAGTCGTTTGTGGCTAGATATGTTTATTTTATTAGTTTAACATTGGGTTATTTTTAGTAGACGCCCGAGTTGGAGGCAATTCATTTTTTTATTTAAGTGAGGATTTATTATCATTATTATTTTTAATAATTATTGAGGTATTTTCAGACAATTATATTTATGAAAATTTTTATTTAGCCATTTTTTTATGTGAATCTATTTTGGGTTACTAATGTAACGAAGGGCGTTACATTTATGGTATCAGAGCAGTTCGATTCTAAATCGGACTGTGGTAGTGGGGCTTTTTCTAAAACAAAAGTTGGGCACATAGGATGCTTGTTAGTGTTATAGATGCTGCATGCTATTCTTTGGAATATTGGACCTGATCAACCCAATATTTCCTTGGTAGTGAGCATATTTATGACGACTAATAGGCGAGGGACGAATGTTGCACTTGCAACAACTTTGGATTTTATGGCCAAAGCTATGTAAGGGCAGACGGAGACTCTCCGTCAACTGAAGGGGAATGGATCAGTCACTCATGGAGTGGTGGCAACCTAGGACCCTTAGCACATGGGCCTTTTCGGATTCAAGAAGAATAATCCGCCATCATTCTGAGGCTGCTTAGATCCGAATGAGACTAAATTTCTTCTACTCGTATTGGAGAAAAACTTATTGTATTGTTTGATTCATGAGCAACACATTCTTTGATATATCCTTCATGTGTGAAATTTGGAGTTACCTATCTTTCGTTTGTCCTTGATTCATGTGTTTCTTCTTCTATGGAGGATAATCTTATTATTTCTAGTACTTGTTTAAATTGTTTGTGCATGGGGACGTGCCTTATGTCATTGATCTTTTATCTATCTCTGGATTGTATGTTATTCTTGGTATTGACTTATTGTCATATAGACTTATTGCCATAAAGTACACCAACAAGACTATCCTTATCTCTTCACAGTCAATGTCTTTTGATCCTTCGGTGTCAACCCATATTTTAATTGTTGTTTCTTGTTATAAGTTATTGGTTTAGAGAGCTCAAAGATACATACTCTCATTCACTACTACTATAGAGGCAGACAAAGAAATAGCGACTATACTTGTTGCGCACAAATTTCAATAGGGGGTTGAGTTTAGCATATATCTAATGTTAGAGAGTGGACCAATATCTGTAGCGCCTTATAAGATGACACCTTTAGAGTTGAGTGAGCATAATAAACAGCTTGACGAGTTTCCTAAGATTGGCTGGTTACTATAAAATGTTCATAGAGCAATTATATAGACTAGTCTTACCTCTTACCAAGTTAACTAGGAAAGTGAAACCTTTTGGGTGGGATAAAGAGTGTGAAGAGAATTTCTGAGAGCTTAAGAAAAGATTGACGTCAGCATCTGTCTTGACCAATGAAAATATATGTTACCATAATTATCAATAATCAACAATTAATTGAAATTAATGTGCATGATTGAAAATTGAATTATGACTTGGCCAACTAATTATTGATATATGAGAGTGAAAATGAATATCATGATGAATTGATGCATGTATGTATAAGTTATTAGCTTGGTGAATTGTTTATTTGATCCTTCCATGTGTGGTAACATATTTCAAAAGAAAATTAACTTGTTATTTTCTCTAAAGATAGTTGAGGAGAAATCTATCATAGTTATGCCGCTTGAAATATTAACAAACTCATTTTTCTCTCTTAATAAATTGTCATTGATATGATAGGATGAGATGTTATTGTTTGATATATGAATGTTGTTTTGCTGCATTTAGGTTACTGTGACACCCTAACCTGGGTCATCACATGGTTACCCGTTAACTCATTTCGGAAAATAAAACTTTAATTCGCTGGTTGCTTTCGGAAAATTTATTTATTTGATGTCAGAAAACTCGGGTGTAAAAATTTTCTTCCACGAATAACTCTAGAACACCTTAATACATACGATAAATATTAAAGTCATGTTCTTAAAGAAGTCACCACAGCATACCGTTTTTATTTTCAAAAGGTCTCAATTTCCAAAAAGAGAAACGTAGAACAAAGGTAATATTACAACATCACAGCTACCAACCTTTTCAATATAAAACCCAAAACAAGACTCCTAAGCTGGTCGCTCTACAAGACATTATTGGAAAGTCCCTCATGGTCTTTTCCAGAAACAAATACTTCTTCAAGCATCTAGAATCTAAGTCCGCAAGTGACTTAAAGAACTCCTCCGCTTCATCTGTACTAGTATCCCAAGATACAATGGCAATTACCAGTAGAACCTGATATAGTTGTAAGGGTGAGTCGCCAATATATGGATTTAACACAATAACCGCATGAGTGACACAAAAGCAAACATATATACATATACATTTCCATAAATAAACAAGTAGTCTATCACTGGGTTTCATACCCGATCACAGTCTTTTGGAAAAATGAATGAACACTTCAATATTCAGGCTCTAATTTAATACCTAATCTCCGGAGACCCCAACGTCGTGTAAATGAGTTGATCAAGCTCGATTTCCAAATGATACGTCGAGGCATGCATGACTAACAATGTGTCGAGACATGAATATCATTAAGATACCATGATTAACAATGCGTCGAGACATGAATATCATTAAGATACCATGATTAACAATACATGTAAAACACTTTGTTCTCGTTATTTTTCTTTGTGTTCACTCTTCTTTTGTCGAAGCACAAGATGGCTTACGACTATTCGTAATTTTTATAGTGATAAGTTTCTCAACACTAACACAGGACACGAAAACCGAAATGCTCGATCACAAAATCTTAGACCTTGCAATCAGGCTTAGGTTCGTGATGATAGAAAAACAATATTCACTATTAATCACGTTCATCACAACGTGTAACAACGTTACAACGTGCAACAACGTAACACGGATCAAAGATCTTCATGCTTGTAATTAAGAACGCCAGTATCACGATGTCTCGGATACTAGGATTACGTTAACACTGTATTCGTTCGGTGAAACACAAAATCAAAACAAAATTTCCGGAACTTATCCAAGTTGTCGGAGTTAAGCTGTTGTATAAAACTATTTTACAGAAATACGTTTACGTTGGAAATTCGTTTTACAAAATCATCAAAATCACTTGAAATTAATTTTCTTTCATAAAATCAATATTTTGAACTTGAAAATATTGCTTTGTTACAAATTCTCTATTTTAACTAATATTACCGTTTTTCGTAATCCTACCACAAATATTATCGGAATTGTCCGACGTTTGACGTTTTAAAAACGTTTTAATTCCAATTCTAACTTTTCTATTAAAATAGTTTTTCAAACAGTATAATAAAATTATTTTTGAAACTTATTTTCTTAAAATAACAATTTCTAATATTTATAAATTTCCTACGTATAAATTAGCAGTGCGAAAATATTTTCACGGTTACGTCCTCACTATGACTCATAAAACACTCTTACGCTATTAAATCATTAAAATAATAATATTTTCCAATATTCCTTATTTTTCCCAAATAAAATTTTTCATTAATATTATATTCCAATATTTTATCGTTAAACCATTGAATATAATTTATAAAGCTTCTTAAAGCTTTTATCTGATTAATTGAATTGGGCACTGACCACTGCCAGGCTTCTCAAACAACAATCAACAACAATATCACAGAAATATTCCTAGGCAGATCATGCATCACAATACATTATAATATAATTGCAGATAAACAATTTAAATGCAAATCAACCATCACTTGTAAAACTAACATAACTTAAACAACTTGAAGTAAATTAAACAAGCATCACAATCACAGATAAATAATACAGATCACACATTAATCACATACAGTTATTAGGAAAAATCCCTCAGGTAAGCTCCCCTTAAACTTTGTCGTGAATCCAAAAACCGTCAACGCACGTACATTATACGATTCTTTATCCTTCAACAAATCACAACTCAACCAATCAAAATCAAACAAATACAATCACCTAATCTCTAAGGTTAGGTCACGGTCAAGAATGGATTTTGTGGCTAAAAATTACTAAAATTGCTTAAGTCATTGGATTAATGATCCTAAGTATTTAAGACACATGATTAAGAATCAAAACAGAACAAGTGAAACAAAATCCTCTAACTCCACAAAGAGTGAGGTTTCGGCAATGACATAAAAATTAGGCTAGAGAATTTATTTTGATACAACACTTTGGATCTATCATATACATGATATGGAAGGATGAAATCCAAGTTCACTTGTTAAAGAAAATAAACAAAATCTCCTCCAACCAAAAACAAGGTTTCGGCCTCTTTAGGAAGAGTGATGAGGAAACTTTTTGTTTGATTCAAACTCTTGGATCTATACTACAGGCATGAATACAAGATCATAGAAATTGGTTTCACATTTTTAAGATTTTTCTATGATTTTCTATGGATTTTCAAACTTCCAGATCTAAGAATTGAAAAAAATTGAATAAGGCATTGAATCATGAAAATATATGAATAACATATAGTTAAATGATGATGAGGATCATGGATTACCTCTTGGAATTGAAAAATGGGCAAGGAATCACCAAGTAGCTTCACAAAGTAAGTTTAAGGAACTTAAGAGTTTTTGGAAAAAATGGAGGAAAACTTCATGATGAAGATGACAATAGCCTTAAATATAAGTGATAATGGGCTCATTTTGAGGGGTTTGGTCGTGCCAACTAGGGGCAAAAGGGTCCAAACCTTAATTTTTGAGGGACAAAATGGTAATCTTACAAAATGGCATTTTGGTGATAAAATAACAACTTAGGGACATAATAGTAATTTCACCTCAAAAGCAACCATGACAATTGTGAGTCACCTATATGACTCACCCTTATGAGTCACCACTTGTCTTTATTCACTGAATGTCGGCTTTTGTCTCTGCACATCCGTTCTCGATTCCGTCGATTGCCCGATTAGGGTTTCTGTCTGTTTTTCGATCAAAAATTCTCAAAATAACCAAACTCTTTGGAAATATGTTTCAAACATAATCCATTTCGTTCACGAGTCAAAATTAGGTTTTTTGATCATCAAAATCTTACTGTCAGTGAAAACACCGACTGTTTTCCGACTCAACTTTTACAAAAAATTCGTCCAATTAAACGTAATATTTCATTTCTGATCAGAAATTTGGACTGTAGAATTCCTCATAGAAAAAATATAAAAAAAATTCTACAATTTCAATTTCGGGTCAAATTAGGGTTTTCTGATGGTATAAAATTACACTGTCAGTAAAAACGCAAACCGGTTTTCGTCTGAATTTTAAACCCAAAATTTCACCGTATACTTATAAAAATAAGTATAATATGAATATGACTTTTGTTTTCTCAAAATCATTTTTCTAAGTCTCGGATAAAAATATAAACATATTTATATATTTTTAGATATTAGAAAGTAGTGAAAAGTCGGGGTGTTACAGTTACTATTTTGAAAATTTAATGCTAAAAAAATAAAACACAATATAATAAATGGGAAGAACTTATTTTACAACTTGTTGTGTGACTCTCATGTATGATGTTCTAATTTAAAAGTAATTGATTAAAGAATAATTCTTGTAGACATTCTAGAGTTACCTTTGGGATTATATATTGATATTTATTTTGTCGCAGGCTAGAAACACCATTACTCCTTTGATCCTAAATCATTTATATTATGCATGAAACTCTTAATAGACTTAGTACTTGGTGTGTGGTCTTAAAAAAATTATGTTAAAATAGAGAAGTTATTATGAAATGTATCTTTATTTCCAATAATATCAATAAAGAAATATGCCCAAAAAAAGAAAGAAATATATGTATGTATAAGAAACAAAAATAAGTAACACACTACAAAAAAAAGGTTATTTAGCGACCGAAAATAGTGACCGAATTTGTTGGTTGCTGTTTGCGATCGAAATGGCGACCGATTTTAGGATCTAAATCAAACACTGATTAGAGTTGATATTGCGACCGAAATAGCGACCGAAATAGAGCGTAGCAGAGTAATCGAACTCTATTTCGGTCGCAAAATAAAGGAAAGTAAAAGTCAAAAATTTATGACTTTTTTGCGACCGAAATGGCGACAGAATTAAATGAAACGGTTAAATTTTATTTATCTTTGCGACCGATATTAAATCGGTCGCTAAACGACGCGTAAAAAATTAAAATAGAGCGTGTTAGCTACCGATTTTTAAATCGATCGCTAAATTTATGAATTCAAATTTCAAATCAACCCGTTTAGAGACCGAAATAGCGACCGAATGTTTCGGTCGCTAAAAATGAGATCCCTAAATCCATCAGAACCCCCCTTTCTTCCCCATTTCACGAAACTTCTCTCTCACTTATTCTCTCTTCCTCGCGAGTTCTGACCACCAGCCTCCAGCTACCGCCGTCAGGTAAGCTCTCTCCCTCTCCCTCTCCCTCTCCGTTCCTCTCTCTCTCTCCATCTCTGTCTCTGTCTTTCTTTCTCCGTCTCTAACCATTTCTCTCTCTCTTAGGTCGATCCGTCTTCCTCTGCACGTCCAGAGCAGTGCCACCACCGGTACCACCAGAGCAGCGCCACCATTACCACCGCAGCACAATAAGTCTTCTTCCCTTTGGCAAAATCAAATTATAATTCTCTGCTTACCTCACAGTCTCACATAATCTTGATCACAATTTTCATACTATGTTGGTAGATTTGGATTCTTCTTTGGTTTTTGGCATTTTTATATGCTAAATCTAATTGTTGTTTTATAAATACATGCCATAAATTGAGGTTAAAAGTACTTTCATGTTCTAATTCATGATGCTTTAGGATGTAATGCTATGATATTTTGAAACCAAATCGCAGGTTTAAATGAGGAGGTTGAAACAGAGCAGCTTAGGGCCTCTGTTGATTTTCTTGTGGAGCTGTGTGAATTTTTATCACGTGTCAGAGTGCTTTACTATTTCTTTTTTGTTAGGATACATTCCCATGTGCTATGTCTATGTTAGTTTATTAACTATGTTTATTAGATATCCATGCCATATATGGTCAATATGTTGTATTTCCATTCCTCCTGCCATATAATGGTGTTAATATCTGTTTCTCCAGAGGTTATATGAGAAAGTTATAGTCAGCTACACTTCTAAATTAACTGTCATTCCCTTTCTCAGTATTTTCTTCATCATATAGATGATTACTGCATGCCTAGAAGCAAGTCTATGAAATCTGAAAATTTATTGTAGAATTTTATTTAGCCAGTTTCTCCTTTGTTGTTCTTTCTTATTTGAACTACTCCTGTCTATTTAGCTTGGAGCACAAGAAGCAATTTAAAATTATATTTTGTTTGAGAACTTCATCCAAAAATCATTATATTTATGAGAACCAAAGACTTATTTTAACATTTGAGTCATCTTTCTAAAGCTGTTTGAAAACTGTAAATTAGTTTGAGAGCACTATACGTTACAGAATCTTTTTACTTAACATTTACTGCTACATTTCCAATAGGTCGACCATCTGTCCAGATTCCTCTCCAATCAATCTTCCTCGCATCAATACCCGTATCCTGGATTTCGAATAGGTTACCTTTCTGTTTGCACCACCCCCATTCATTAACAGTTCCATCTAGTTGTTGTGCCATAAAATTGTCAATCTCAGTCTGCTTGGTTGGGTACTTTTAACACAGAAAACAAATAAAAAGAACACCAATAATTATGTAGGTTTGTTTGACATTGGATAGGCTTTCAAATTAAACTATTCCACCCAGTTTGAAATAGTGAAACTGGTTTTCCTAATCTACATACTAAACTACTCATTTTCCTTCTATTAGGGCCACATATGTTGCGCTTAAGTGATGGACATGCAACTAAGAAGTGATAGCACTTAAGGGGATTAATATATAGTCTAAAGTAACACGGCAAAGACAATTCCATTCCAGTATTTAACTTGTTCCAGAATGGTCTTTTGACCAGTCAAGAAATTCACGAAACTTATTCTGTAACAACATAAAGGTTTCATTCTTTGTTGTTTCCTTGATTTGATTTTCAAATATAGCAGATTTTAGACTTACACTTGTAGGATGAAACAAATGTATCGCAGGAATACAATGATTTTAAAAGGGACTCTGGAGTTTATGGCTCCAGAACTATACGAAGATGAATACAATGAACATGTTGACATATATTCTTTTGAGATGTGCATATTTGGATTAGGCTGTTTTTGTTGGAAAAGCAATTCAAATTTCCAAATAAATGCAAGTGAGTGGGATTTTAAGAGATACATTTCATGTGATGGAAGGTGAGACACTTGACTCTTGGAGACTCCACAATCATAAAGAGAGATTAGTTGGGAAGGTGAGACACTTGACTCTTGGAGACTCCACAATCATAAAGAGAGATTAGTTGGGAAGGTGAGACAATTAATGTCCACTAGTCACATTCATGAATGGAAGCCATGTCCATTCACTATATAAATGGGTCATGTGAGGAAGAGTAGAATCATCCCAACCAAAGCAAGAGAGAGCAAGTGTGTGAGTGATCACTTGTAGAGAAAGTCTCTTGTGTGAGTGAGTGTTATCATTTCTTGTAACTTGAGTGTGGTACTTGAGTTTGTAGAGTGATACACAAAAAGTGGGGTGGGTTACAAATATTGTAATCACATATTTGAGATAGTGAATACACTTTATTGGAGTGTTTCCGTGGACGTAGGCAAGTGGTGCCGAACCACGTTAAATTCTTGTGTTCTCTATTATTTTTCTGTAGTGTATTTTTCTTGTGTTCTAACGATCCTTTATCTGTGTGAGAGATACCCAACAGTTTTCAGTGTCTGGTGAATCTTCAATTTGTCCTCAAATTACAAATTTACAGCCTTGTTGAGAAGGTTCCTCCTCATACTCTTTTGTAGCCATACTTGGAAAAGATGGCTTTGCAGTCACCAGGAAGCAAATTGGCACTATCACATAAGCAGGATTGGCTGATTCTTCTGCTTCTCGCCGCTATAGAGGGAGTCTTGAATCTGATTGAACCTTTTCATCGCTATGTTAGCAAAGACATGATGATAGATCTTATGTTCCCATACAAAGAAAATACCATACCCATGTGGGCTGACCAAAAGTCCATGTTCCTCTAAATTGTGTTTGTTTGCCTCCTCTTTCTTGCAGAAACTCATCTTTCCTTTGCTTTTACACCTCTAAGGCCAAGAAAACAGTCTAATATATCATTGAATTCCTTCTTCATAATTTATTTGCAATTTTGCATATATAAATTGGTCAAGGCCATGCATGATGAAATTCTGTGTTTTCTCCTTCCCCAGCCAATCTGTTACAAGTTGATTTTTGAGGTTGGTTGATCTAAGCTGTATTTTATGCTCCCTTTAAGCTTTGGTTAAGAGCTAGCTTCAATATTACTTCATAATATTAAAAGGAGATAATTGCATTTGTATATAGCTTTGTAAAGAGAGCAGATATAACTAAACAAACTGAATTAAACTGAATTATAAGGTTGTGAGTGGGAATGATGGCACGACAGATAGCGAGAGATGGCTTGAGAAGAAGAGAGAGGGATATGGGCATCTGTGTCATCAACGAATGAGATCAACCAAACCATTTTTGTGTTTCACTGTTTTTTTTAATAAGCAGTTGTAGTACCATGATAACTTCCCAACTCTGCATGGATCCAAAAGTAAATTATAACTCTTTTAAGTGAAAATCTCAATATGAAATTTGGTTTTTAAAAATATATATCAAATTAGTATAAGGTTAAAGTAATATTATCAAATGTTGTCATTTCAGCTCTGACACGATTATTTTTATTTATGCATTATAGGTCCTTGTCTGATCTTCGTTGTCCGCGGCTCCTCCCTTATCCTTACTTGGTTTTGCTTTGTCAAATAGGTAAGTTCTCTCAATACTCTCTTTTAAGGTTTTGCTTTGACTAATAGGTACTGATATGTGTGGTGCTTCTAATGTATTATGTGAATTATCGTGTTGTTTGGTAGTGGAGAGCTGAGCTCAATAGGATGTGATCTTGTCTGATTGTATGCTGATAATTTAATGTTTATGCATGTGTTTGTCAATATGTGTTGTTTGTTAGTGGAGAGCGGAGCTCAATAGGATGTGATCCTGTCCGAAAGGCGGGATGCTAGTTGTGTGATGATAATTTAGAAATTATGCATGTGTTTGACAATTAACTGCTACTTGTTAGTGGAGAGCGGAGCTCAATAGGATGTTTGCTACAATATTTTATCTAAGTTTGTATTGATTTACGCTGCAATTTATATAAGCTCAACAAATGTTGCAATATTTATAGGTTAATGGTTTTATTTTCTGTTAGAGTTAATAATTAATTTACGAAAGCCTTAGTTTCCTATTTGAGATTCAATATTAATGAGCATGCGTAACTTATCAAGGTTTGTATGCTCATTGTATTGAATCTTGAATTGTCCAAGTGGGACAGTTTGGGAAAAAACTTTTTCACACTCGTACAATAGTCATTTCCATGTTCAAATGCCTTATATACATACTTGTTGAAATCTTGGTCTGATGCATTTCCTTTTGTTCTCCTGGTGCATACTTGATCGCGGTGATGCTCACCGTGCTCGAGTCGTGTACTTGGAGACCGATGGGAAATGCTGTCGAAATTTTGTTAAGCATAAGGTATTTGAATAAGGGAATAACTATTATTAGCCGAGTGTGGTAAAGGTTTCTTCTCGAATGGGATAGGTTCATACCTTGTCATAAGAACGAGATTGATGGAGTTATTGGAATGCACCGTAATATATAAGTGTCAATTTTTTTTGGTCAGGCTATTTAATTGCCAGCAATGGATATTCCAGAGAATAGGAAATGGATGTATCGTAGGTTGGATCGGAATAAACGTCTTAGGGAAGAGTATAGAGTTAGAGTGGGTGAGTTTATTGAGTTTGTTATTACCCAGGAGAGATTTATACGGCTGGGCGGTGATCATTTGAGGTGTCCTTGCAAAAGATGCAAGTGTCAATCTTTCAAAAGCGTGGATGGAGTTGTAGCCGATCTTTATGAGAAGGGCTTCATGCCTGATTACTATTGGTGGAGTAACCATGGTGAGACGTTGCCTGATTTAAACCCGATTGTGTTTGAAGGTTCGTACTATGGAAGTGGTGACCGGAGGGAAGAATTGAATCCATACGAGCAGATGGTAATGGATCATGATGGACCATCGGTTGGTGTTGTACTAGAAGAAGATAGGGGAGAAGATGGTGGAATGGGTTCCCAATACATAGAGGAGAATCCGAATCCCGAAGCTCAAAGATTCTATGATATGCTGAGTGCTTCACGATCTCCATTGTGGGAAGGATGTTGGGAGTACACGGAGTTGTCGATGTGCATGAAATGGTTGAGTATCAAATCTGACTACAATATGCAAGAAGGCTGTTTTAATCGCCTCACCGGGTCAGTGTCCAAGGCGTTGCCAGAAGACAATCAGATGCCTACTAGTTTTTATCATGCTAAGAAGTCTGTGGAAAATTTGGGTCTGGGGTGTTTGAAAATTGATTGTTGCCCGAATGGATGTATGTTGTACTATAAGGATGATTCAACGGAAAGCATAACATGTTGTCGATTTTGTGGTGCGGATCGATATAAGACAACCACTAGGATGGGCATTGAGAAGAAGAGGTCGCTAAAAAAGATGTGGTACTTTTCGCTCGTGCCAAGACTTACAAGATTGTATTCTTCAATGGCAACTGCAGCTCACATGAGGTGGCATAGTGAGCATGAGAGGGAGCAAGATGTCTTGTGTCATCCATCTGATGGAGAAGCTTGGAAGTATTTTGATAGGGTTCATATGGCATTTTCGTAGGACCCTCAGAATGTCTGATTGGGGTTATCTACTGATGGATTTAATCCTTTTGGGCAGTCTGGAAAAGCATACTCTTGTTGGCCGGTTATCCTGACTCCGTACAATCTTCCCCCGGGGATGTGCACGAAGCAGGAGTTTATGTTCCTAACAGTCATAATTCCGGGTCCGTCTAATCCAAAAGGTAAGATTGATGTGTACTTGCAGCCGCTGATAGACGAGTTGACGATGCTGTGGAATGATGGTGTGTTGACATATGACGTATCTTTGAGGCAGAATTTCATCATGAAAGAAGCTTTGATGTGGACGATCAACGACTTTCCCACCTATGGGATGATGTCGGGTTGGATGACCGCGGGGAAGCTTGGATGCCCAATATGTATGGAACGATCGAAGGCATTCGTGCTTAAGAACAGTCGAAAGATCTCATATTTTGATTGTCATCGTCAATTCCTTCCAGAAGATCATCCTTATAGGCGGAACAAGAATGCATTCAAGAAGCGTTGTGCGGAGACAACACCGCCTCCACCACGTTTGACTGGTCCTAATGTATGACGCAGAGTACAATACTTATCGCTCGTCCATGAATCCCAAGGAGAACATATTCCTGATTATGGCGTCCACCATAATTGGACAAAACAAAGTATATTTTGGAGGTTGCCGTATTGGAGGACGCAGCTACTCCGTCACAACATTGATGTCATGCATACTGAGAGGAATGTGTTTTTGAATGTGTTTGACACTGTGATGGACATCAAGGGGAGGACAAAGGATACAAATAAAGCCCGATTGGATCTGGCTGAAATTTGTAATCGGAAGGAGCTTGAGTTGCAGGACGGTGGTCGTGGCAGACTTATCAAACCGAAGGCAAGTTATACACTAAGCAAAACACAGAAAGTGGTTGTCTGTAAGTGGGTTAAAGAACTAAAGTTACCAGATGGGTATGCTTCCAATATGGGTAGATGTGTTGACATTAAGGAAGCAAAGTTACATGGAATGAAGAGTCATGATTGCCACGTGTTCATGCAACGGTTGCTTCCAATTGCGTTCGACGCATTACCGAAGCAAATTTGGAACCCACTTGTTGAGCTTAGCCACTTTTTCAGGGAGCTTACATCGACAACACTAAATGTGAATCAATTAAAGGATATGGAAGTCAAGATACCCGTTTTGTTATGTAAGCTGGAGTAAATCTTCCCGCCGAGTTTCTTTGATTCCATGGAACACCTTCCAGTTCATCTACCTTATGAAGCACGAGTTGGTGGCCCAGTCCAATACCGCTGGATGTATCCATTTGAGAGGTAAACAACATCAACTATTTTACTTAATACATATGAAATTCACGAACATGATATTGTAGTTTAGCTTTCCCTAAAACTAGTAATTATTTGTATGTATCCCTCTTTAATAGGTTCCTGCACTCCCTTAAACACAAAGTCAAGAACAAGGCACGAGTGGAGGGTTCCATTTGTGAAGCATACTTAGTAGAGGAGACTTCCACTTTTGCCTCTTATTACTATCCGGACGAAGTTAACACGAGAAGGACAAGGATGCCTAGAAACGTTGATTCGGGCGAAGGAAGTTCAACTACTCCTCCTATATCAATATTCAACTATCCGGGCAGATTTAGTGGCAAATCAAAAGGATATTTCTTGGAGAAGCGTGACATTAATGATGCTCATCTGTATATCCTTCAAAATTGTGAAGAGGTGGCACCATATTTAGAGTAAGTTTCTACAATGTCTTTTATAAGTTCAATTGACATTTATGATTATTAATCGTCCTGCTGTTAATCTCCCATATGTAGGATGTACGGTAATTTTCTAAGGGATCTCCAACCTGACATTTCAAACGATCAGGTTGATCGAGAAATTACTTCTCACTTTGCTACGTGGTTCAGTAAATATGTAGGTTAAGCATCTTCATTTGTTGCAATACATTTTATCTCCTTAAATATATAGCATGTATAAGAATAATATAATATTTGATTTTTTAGGTACTAGATCCAGAAAACAATGTTCAAAATCCATTGTTGACAAATTTGGCATGGGAGCCTAACAGATGGGTTACATCATGGAATACTTATATTGTAAATGGATATAAATTTAACATAAAAACATGGAATGAAGGAATGCAGTCGTGTAACTATGGTGTTTGTGTGCGAGCCACTGATGGCAATGTAGAGGATGATTTCTATGGGGTTCTAACTGACATTCTTGAACTCGATTATACCGGTTTCCCCGTGATGAAGTTAGTTATCTTCAAGTGTGATTGGTTTGATCCTACTCTTGACGTAGGGACACAAATCGATAAAAAAATATGGTATTGTTCAAGTTAGGCTGTCTCGAAGGTATAATAAGGCGTACGACCCATTCATTTTTTCACAACAGGCAGATCAGGTTTATTACTCGCAATATCCCGAAGGACATCAAGGCTGGTTGGGTGTTATTAAGATAAAGGCTCGCTGTATAATTACTGATAATGTAATCAACCAGCCTGAAAAAGATGCTCCGTACCAAGATGATGAGTTTTCAAGACCCCACGTACCGTTGCAAATTACGCTGGACATTATTGTTAATTCTCTGGCGGATATTTCTGAAAATGGGGAAGAAGTTGAAAGAGATTTATTGGATCAATCCGAGTTGGACGCATCTAGCGAAGGCACATTCCGATCAAGTGAGACTGATGAGAGTGAGGGTGAATTTAGTGACGGAGATTCTACTTAGGTAATTTATTTATGTCATAATTCATTGTGTAAATGTCATTCTACTTAGGTAATTTATTTTTGTATTATTTACACTGTTGTGTAATCATCTTTTCATTTTTTTACAGAGATGGCAGATTCCTCTAGAGGTAGGGGTCGTCGTGGAGGTCGTGGCAGAGGTCGTGTTGCGAGAGTTCCTTCGCCGACCGACCCACAGCCTTCAGATTTATCGAGACCACCCTACCAGCACCTCTGTGGACGGGACACCTCAGGGTGATGGACTTGCACCCCCTACCCAGCCTCATGTGGTCGGGACACAGGCTGCACCCTCATCATCCACACCTACGACAGGACCATCATCATCATCAGGACAGGAGAGTCGTGGTCCATCCGACAGGAGGATTCTTCTTATCCCCAGGGGGGATAACGAGTAAGCTAATTTAATTTTTAATATATATGAAGTATCGTTAATTTCTATTTACTTGTTTTTTTAATTTATTTATAACATTTATTAATGCTCTAATTTTGCTGCAGCTTTCTGCCCGCGAAGGGCCCTTCTGATTCGATATCGAAGATCCTGCGACGCAAGTTTGATGGTCCATGTCCTACATGGAAGGCCATCCCAGGGGGCCATAGGGATCAGTTGTTTCTAGAGTTTAAGGTAACAATTTATTAAGTTATTTAAATTAAATATACATTATATATATATATATATATACACACACACACACACACACACACACACACACGAATTTCCTAACAATTGTACGTTGCAGAAAGAGTATAGGTGGGACGTAGCTTTAGAGGGTCTCGTCAGGAACATATTTGAGCATAAAGGCTCACTGGTCATGAAGAATCAGACGAACAAGCTGAGTAAGGGGAAGTGGGTGGATCCGGAGATCAGAGGCAGCTGGACCAGTACTGGGCTACTGAGAAGTTCCAGGAGATCCAGGCCACAGCTCGGCGTAATCGAGCTTCTGATGGTGGCGCATGTGCTTGGATCGGTGGGTCTAAATCAGCCGCCGCCCACTACGACGAGCTGGTAATACATTAAACTTTTGACTTATTATACTTTTTAATTAATTAGTTTTCATTTTTAATTACTCTTATGAATTTAAGATTATATTTTTCTGTGCAGAAAGCACAGAAACAGCGGGGCCCCACTGCAATGGAGTTAGTGGAGAGGACGAAGAAGTTGAAGTCGGGGACATGGGTCAACGACAAGGCCCGTAACTATGATGTAAGCAAAAAAACAATTTAGTGTTTACTTGTAATTTATTATAAATGATTTGTTAATATTGATTATAATTTTAACTAAATCTCTTCAACTATACTTTGTAGGTGGGCTTCAACGAGAAGAAGGACGATGCCATATCACGTGCCTCACAGTCACAAGATGAGGCCTTGACTGGTGATGGGCCCAGCTCTCCTATCTCCGTCGATGATAATGCCATTTATTTGGAGGTCGTCGGGGGCAGGAACGAGAAGGGGCATGTGTATGACCTTGGACACCTGGGAGGCGAGTTTTTCGCTTCATCATTCGGAACGCCTGCTCCTTCCTACGCCGATACCGTCCCTCAGGAGCAGTTCAACCAAATGTAGGACACCATCACGCAGCTGAACGCGGAGCTTCGGGAGAAGAGCGAGAGAGAGCAGCAGATGGCGAACCAGATTGCACAGTTGACTCAGGCACACCAGCAGCTGATGCAGACGAGCATCGAGCAGGGCCAGACACTGCGTCTGGTGTTGGAGCAGATGAGGATCCAGACTCCAGTTGCTCAAGGTGATGCTCTGACGGTTGTGCCACCTGCTGTCGCTCTTCCAGTTCCACCACCAGCTACTGATGCTGCTACTGCAGAGGACGATCAGATAGCAGACGTCGGTGGTATGGACGTTGAGGATGATTGGATTCCTCCACCTCCCCCTCATTATGACTGATTAATTTTTTTCATATTTTTGACTTTAAACGATTCTTGTACGATACTTTGGATTTTTTTTTATATATATTCATTATTTCTTATGATTGTATATTTCATTAGTAATTTGGTGTGTTTTATTAGTAATTTTGCTAAACTTTAAAGAAAAACAGAAAAAATTTATTATTTTAAAAATTAAATTTTAAATTTTTTTAATAAAAACCAGTTTAGCGATCGAATTAGAAACCAATAATTCGGTCGCTAAACTTTAATTAACATTAACAAATTGTGGTCTAGCGACCGAAAATCCGTCGCTAATATAGGTTAACAGTAACCAACATTGGCGACCGAACTAGCAACCGATTATCGGTCGCTAAAAATGGTTACCAAACAATGCGACCAACCGTGTAGTGACCGTTTTTTTATTATTTAGCGACCAAAATTACGGTCGTCATTTAGCGAACGAATTATTATTTTGGTCTCTAAAAGCTTAGCGTTCAGGTCATCAGCCACCACCATGAATCGGTCGCTAACTTAAATAGCGACCGAATTAGAAATTTTAGCGACCGAATATGCCGGTCGCTAAACAGTTGTTTTTTTGTAGTGACATGTGAATTCATTATTGTTTCCAGTAGTACATAGTACAGATAACCAAGATGTAACAAGATTTAAAGAAGATGGATTGGTGGACAGGGATAAAAATGACACTAGTGCAGAAAAGGGATTCCACGTCGGTTATTTTTGGCTTTCCACATCGGTTTTAAAACTGATGTGGAAACGACCGATGTGGTTTATTGCCACTTTACACATCGGTTAAAAAACCGATGTGTAAAGTATATTTTAAACATCGGTTTTATATTAACCGATGTGGAAAATTAATTTATCAATTGATAAGCAGTTGTAAATTTAACTTTCTACATCGGTTTTGCATAAAACCGATGTGTAAATTTGACTTTATACATCGGTTTTTTAAAGAACCGATGTGTAAAGTTAAATTTACACATCGGTTTTTAGCAAAACCGATGTAGAAAGTTAAATATACACATCGGTTATTGAGAACCGATGTGTAAAATCTCTTTTTTTTTTTAATCTGTTATTTACATTTCAATCATTCCTTTCCCCTGTTTCAGTAATGCAGATCAATAAACAAACCAGCAGTACCCTGATCAAACAAGAAACAACAACAGAACACCAAACCAGTTTTGACACAATCATTCAAAAGCAAAACATACTTCATTCAATTTTCTTAGCACAGACAATCAGCTCTTACACATATGGTTAAAAATACTGACATTTCATCAAATGACTAGTGAGCACAGAATCTGAAAACAGAGGGCATCAGGCCTAATTAATTTCGAATGAATGAAAACAACACTTTATCAAGGCTACATCAAAACACGAGAGAAGAAGAATTGAACCAGACCTGAGCACTAATACATATCATCAGTCAAAGGTACACTATAGATAGTATATGATAAGTTTTTAAACTAACTACATATATACAAACTATGGGTGGTACACTTCAAGAAAGAAAGTTGCCCAACGCCTCTTTATGATGTTGATGTCAGAATGAGACAATGGAGTTGGATTGTTGAATATCTGCAAGTTTAATTGGACAAAAGATTATATCTTTTAAGTAATAAACTAACATAAAACATATAACGAATCTATACTATTACTTCTAATTGTGTCAATTAACATTTACCTCACTCCATCTTTCAGGTGATCCCGGAGGAGATAATTTCCAACATCCACTTGCATCACATAGTAGCCACATTCCCATGACCCACGTTGTATACGTGACTACGTACAAATGAAACCCAATTAGAATATGAGGAATTAAATAAAATAGAAATCAATTATTGTACCCACTGCATTTGATGCATTTGAACTAATAAATATCTTACGCTGGGAATAATCCATCTGATAGCCCGAGTACGCCTTTCACCACGCAACATGTGGGATGCATTAATAGACCTATCATGACAAAAACATTAATTAAAGTATATATAATAGATTTCAGATAATTAAAACAACTGCATTACTGATTATAAAGTATTTTAACGCTTACGTTTCGATGATCGTCTTCAATTCATTCGCCGGCTTATTTCCCAATGAGCAGAAGACCACGACGTTCATTCTTGGGTACAAGAGCAACATTTGCCAATGCCATCTGTAAATTTGCGGAACAGTTAGTGACTAAGTCATATATAGTTATACTTAAATAACCGGTACGTACTTATTGAGATAAGGCGCAAGATAGAATTGATGATCGTCTCGGGCAAGTATATCACGTATGGTAGTGACCGGGTCTTCCGATGCTACGAGAACATCACCCTGAATGAACATGGGGTCAATGAACCCATAAAGGGCGAGGTTACCCTGATCGACTAACATACGATGTAGATACCTAATATATTGGAAAAACATGTTAATTATCATTGTATTTAAAAATTAATTACGTACTTAACTTATAAATAAAATGTACTTACGTGCACCAAAACGATATGTGTGCAGAACTGGCCATTTCTTTATTGAGTGCCATCTCCATAAGTTCTTTCTTTGGTATATACAGTTCACCAGGGCTGGCATCATGTTCCAACGTTACCAAGGCTGCATCATCCTCCATGGTGACAACCTGTATAGCCAGAACTTTGAAAACATCACCATGGCCAGGTGCCCCTTTGTCGATCCCCTAAACAACATAGATATATATTAGTAATCACGGATAATTAAGTTATTTAATTCGTTATTAACTAAATGGTCAAATGAATACCTTGACAGGATCAGACATCTCTGGTCTTCCTAGATCCGACCTTTTAGGCACAATATCATTTCCAACATCCTATAACAAATACAAATAAAGCATTATCTTTAAACAATAATAAATATATTTCAACTATGAATATAGAAAAACACAACTAACCGAATACCTCAGATGCAACAAGAAAGTTGACCAGTCTTCTTGGCCAGAGGATGAAGTTACCGGGGGCCTGACCCACTGTTTGAACCTCCTCAGTGGGCACAGGGACTCGAGCATCAGCATCTCGAATAATCTCAACAGACACCCTCAGATGATCATCCGGTAATAACCGATGGTGTATGATATTACCTAACTTATTATATGCCCTACCCAATGCCACTAAGCGGCGATGATGATGATGATCATCAACATACAGCTCACACCTATCAGGGTCGTCATCATCATCATCATCATCATCATCAGCAGCAGCAGCAGCAGCATCACCATCATCATCATTTTCAGGATGATGAGGAGGATCACATGAGCCCTTAGTGCTCACATGGACAGAGGGTTGGACAGAGGGTTGGACACCGGCTGTCATCTGCTGGGACATAGAAGTAAATATTGCCATCTGCTGGGCAAACTGCTCGGCCATCTCTGTCGCGAAGCTCACTGCAATCTCCTGTTTTAGTTGTGCTCTATCTCGCAATCGAATCCCTGTGGGATTGATGTGTAGATGAACCTTGGTATTGGCGAATGCCGTCTCCCCATCCAACACCAATGACACGGCCCGGGTGGTCTGCAGTTTCTGATGGCGATAGATAAGATATCATTGCATCCTCTAGGAACAAAGGTTCCTTGGGTTAGCTGATCATCCAAGGCATCCTATCACATAAAAATATCAGGTCACATTACAATTCGGTAACAATCTTAAAATGACAATTACAACAAACTATACTTACAATCCTCTCGGCTACTTGGCGGGCCTCCTCGGATGTATATTGTCCCGTTTTTCTTTGTCGGCCCCTCTTCCATGAACGATGGCGTGGGGGTGGAGGTGGATCAACAACCTCTGGAAGATTTTCAGCATTAGGATCCGCCTTGAGATGCTTTCCTGCCGACATGCTTTCTTTTCCTCTTCAACCATTTTCTTAACAAGCTTTTTATATCCCCCACGAGACATGACATGGGGGTAGACATTCTTGCTCTGGTTTTCCCGCCCCTTTTTCCTCTTCTCCTGTTATAAATAAAAGACAATTAAATTACATAAGTAAATGAAATTAATGCAATTACATAAATTTAGAGACAAATCAAATAAGTTAACCTGAAAGTCTGGGGGATCACGTCGGCTCAGAACAAAGCGATCCCACGTCGCCTTGTCAAGAAACGGATACACCTCAAGTGGGTTCTTTTTACTTTTTGGACCGAATATATAGTATCTGCCTGTGTCGGCCTTAAAACCCCTCCAACGCTCTCCAAAGATACTTGAAAGAACGCTTCTTCATAGCGTATGTATCCTGGTATGTCAAATGTCAACTACATTAAGACCAAAAGAATCAACGAATTACTGTATGATATTATTAAGATAAAAATAAAGTAGATACAGACAAACACAGGACGTAGAAGTATAGATACCAGAATACCCTCCCATATCTGCTCCTTCACGTCCGCCGGTACATCTCTCCACCTATCAATGAGTATACTAGGCCTGTTCCTAGCAAGGGTCGCCACAAAACTGGTAAACTGATCTTCCATTGGCCCAATAGGTTTGAGGTTATCATCAAAATCTACTCTTATCCTCTGATTTGACCCATGGTTGGCAGTCAAATGCCACATCCGTGTGGCACGTCTACCCTTTCTACCGGTAGACGGGGTCTCTGACCCGCTGCATGAAGGAGGTATATCCTCATGATCAGTCATGTATACCTGTTTAAACACAAAACAAAACAAAAAAACTTGTTAGTATGTCAGGATAAATATCAAACATAACTTATAAATATATATCAACGTACATAAACATAACTTATAAATATCAACGTAAACATATAATATGCCAAACTTGATGGTAATATCAAACTAAACTTACTTTGTGGTCAATTAGTAAAGTTCTCCCATAACCCTTCTTGGTGATCATTACGAGTAGCATGTACATCATCCACTTCATTTTCCTCATTGAAATTAGGCACTCGTGTTGAGAAAGAAGGAGTATCAGAAATATCAAGAGTTGAATCGTGATTTCCCTCACTACCGTTATACATGTTTTTTCCCTGGAGAACCACTGACCACCTTTTGTTAGAAGGATCACGGATATAAAACACTTGTTTTGCTTGGGATGCCATGATGAAAGGTTCCTCTTTATTACCTACCTTACTAAGGTCCACCAATTTGAATCCTAACTCATCGGTTTGCACACCATTGTTACTGTCGACCCACTGACATTTAAAAACAGGTACTCTAAACTTCGTGTAATCAACCTCCCATATCTCTTCAATGATTCCAAAGTATGAAACTGATGCCATAACAGGGTTTTTATCTTTCAAACTAGAGAAATGCATGGACTCAGCGACGACCATAACCCCACTGTTTTGCATAGTACTTTTGTCATCCTGGGACTTTGTATAGAAGGAAAACTTATTGATATCGTACCCACTCCAGCATATGACATCAAAGTTAGGCGCCTGTGCTAGCCATTTTAATGTAGCGGAAGCGACCATCCTTTGCAATTTTTTCTTTAAACCAGTTCAAGAAAGTCTTGTTATGCTTGTTCAAACACCATTTTTCATTCATTCTAGGGTAAGTTTCATTGATGATGCTTTTATGCTCACATAAGTATGGTTCAACCTCATCAGTGTTATTCAATATATACAAATGTGCTTGAAGCACTTCCTCCCGATCCATGCTCTTAACAGTGATACCTCGTGTACCCTTACAATCATATCTTCCTTCGTGACGAGACTTCGGAGCCCTACGAGTTTCCGCTTCCGACATGTAGTCTGTACAAAACTCAATAGCTTCTTCTGCAACATACCTTTCAACAATAGATGCTTCGGGACGGTGTGGATTTTTCATATATCCTTTCAGGATCTTCATGTATCGCTCAACCGGGTACATCCACCTTAAATAAATGGGACCGCACAATCTAATCTCCCTCACTAGATGAACAATCAAATGAACCATGATGTCAAAAAATGAAGGTGGAAAATACATCTCCAATTGGCACAATACAATGGCTGCCTCATTTTCCAACTCATCCAAATTTTTAGTGTCAATGACCTTGCTACATATAGCATTGAAGAATAAGCATAACCTAGTAATGGCATGTCTGACTTTTTTAGGCAATATGTCACGAATGGCCACCGGTAGTAGTTGTTGCATCAAGACATGACAATCATGAGACTTTAAGCCAACTAATTTGAGATCTTTCATTGAGACAAGTCTTCCGATATTTGAAGAGTAACCCTGTGGCACTTTGACTCCCGTAGACATTCACGAAAACTTCTTTTCTCTTTTTTTGATAAAGTATGACATGTCAGGGGCAAATAAGTCTTCTTATCCCCCACTTTAAGTGGAGCTAACTGCTCTCGTATACCCATCGCAACTAGATCCAGACGAGCATTCACACCATCCTTTGTCTTGCCTTGAATGTTGAGAAGCGTTCCGATTAAACTGTCACACACATTTTTCTCTACATGCATCACATCAATACAATGTCTTACATCAAGCTTGCACCAGTATGGAAGATCAAAGAAGATCGACCTCTTCTTCCATATTTTCTTCTCTGTAGCCTTCTTCTGGGTCTTCCCATAGATAACATTAGTGTTGTTCACCCTTTCATAAACTTGCTCTCCAGTCAAGGCCACCGGAGCAATTTCATTCTCCGGAAGTCCATTGAAAGCTTTCCTCAATCTACGATAAGGATGATTACGTCGGAGAAATCTCTGATGCCCAAGGTAAACCGTCTTCCTTCCATGTTGCAGTTGATGGTAACATGTGCCTTCTTCACATATTGGACATGCTTTATGCCCCTTAACACTATACCCACAGAGGTTCCCGTATGCTGGAAAGTCATTGATGGTGCAAAATAACATGGCACGCAATCTGAATGTCTCACGGCAATACCCGTCGATCACATCAACGCCTTCATCCTACATCATTCTCAAGTCTTCAATCAAGGGACTCAGATAAACATCAATATCATTTCCTGGCTATTTAGGACCCGAAATCATCATACTTAACATAATGTATTTGCGCTTCATGCACAACCAAGGAGACAGGTTGTAAATTACAAGGAGAACAGGCCATGAACTATGAATACTACTTAAGTTTCCATATGGATCCATTCCATCGGTAGCAAGTCCAAGCCTGAGGTTTCTGGGCTCATTGCCGAAATCCGGAAACAAACTATCAATTCTCTTCCATTGCAAAGAATTGGCCGGATGGCGAAGCTGTCCATCACACTTCCTCTCATCTGCATGCCATCTAATGTTCTTTGCGTCATTTACATTAGCAAACAATCGCTTGAACCGCGGAATCACGGGAAGATACCATAACACCTTCACAGGAGGACCTTTGGTGACCACATCACAACTAGAATCACCATCCTTCACTTTGTAGCGTGATACCCCACACCTGGGGCACTCGTGCATCTCTTCAAACTCTTTCCTGTACAATATGCAATCATTGGGGCAAGTGTGTATTTTCTTATACTCCATACCCATCGGACACAATATCTTCTTCGCCTCATAGTTTCGAGATGGCAATGTGTTGCCTTCTGGAAGCATTTCTTTCAACAACTCAAGCAATTCGGTAAAGCTTTTATCGCTCCACCCATTTATCGCCTTCACATTGAACAATCTTAACACATCCGACAACCGTGTGAAATTAGTGCACCCAGTATACAAAGCCACTTGCGCATCACTGCACAAAGTATCATACACATGTGCGCGCCGAAAAGACTCTTGCCCAACATCACGGATCATGTCCTCTAGTCCATCGTCCATTTCCACGTCATCAACTTCCTTTCTATCCGACACCCTCGGCCTGTCTAACGATTCACCATGGCATATCCATGTTGTATAACTCTTGCAAATCCCCTCACAAATAAGATGATCACGTATCTCCTCAGCTTCTAGTCGTCTCTCATTCAAACAGTTAACACAAGGACAATAAAACCTTCCGTTACCACTATCAGGAGCATTTGTTTTTGCAAACTGTAGAAAATCTTCCACTCCATTCTCATACTCATCACTTGTCCGTCTAGCATTCATCCAACCGCGATCCATGACTAAACCAATACCTTCGTACTTAGTCCAACATATTCATCAACCACTTCTTATGACAGGGTATGGCCCTATCCCATTCGAGAAGAAACTTTTTCAACATTCGGTTAACAGTTAGTCTTTAACTCTCATGCTCATACTCGACAAAATTTCGGCAGCATTTCCCCGCGGTCTCCGACGTACACTACTTGAACGCGATAACATCCACCACGATAAAGTATGCACCCGGAGAACGAAAGGAAATGTATCAATCCGAACTTTCATCAAGTATATAACATTAGAATCAATGAATAACTATTATAACTGAATTAAGAAAAAGTTTTTTCCCAAACTGTCCAACTTTGGACAATTCAAGATCCAACACAATGAGCGGTACATTAAGCACGTAAACGTACACGTACGCTCATTAGTATTGCATCTCAAACGGGAAACTAAGGCTTTACTAATTATTGTGGGCATATTCTCGAATCAAATAAATTTTCAAGAAAATACATTAAAACTCCAATGAAAGCTTTTCAGCCAAAACGTACCTTCTGAGAGACAGATACGCCTAGTTGTTATTGTGCAAAGACAGCAAAGAAGTGAACAAAGCAGAGGCAGTAGCACTATGCAATGAAGTGTAGATCACCCTGCAGCAAAATGAACATCTAAGAATTCTAATGAAAACCATAAAATTGACAGACACTATAATATCCCACAAAATTACAAAATTACATGTGTGTGGAATATGACAAAATTATATATGTGCTTGAAATCACTTGTTAAAATCCCAAATAAACAAAATGGGATAGGTGTTATGTATGTTCACAAAGTAGATGAACCATCTGATTAGAAAAACGAGGTATTTATGTATCTATCTGATTCTAACACTTTTGAGTTAAGGCCCATTGTATTTACAGTATGCAATGTTAAAACACTCTCCCAGTTAGATCATTCATTTTAAGGCGTCAGCAGTGATATTAATTACTATACATGTAGGAAAATGACAAATTCAAGGGAAGCATAACATAAGACAGTGATATACCAGTATGCCTTGTGGCTACGGAAAGTGAACAAGATATAAATCCGGATACTCTAATCGAAGCTTCTTGAGACTGTCTTGACAGGCCTCAAAGAACGTGTCCATGATCGAAATTCCAAAGTCAAGCGCATTGAAATGCCAAGGGTAAAACAAGAATTAAGTGATTCACTTCGAGCAATATCCATAAGCCATAACAAATTAACCATTAAACAAAGAAGATAAAGCCAAGTCCAGGATATGGTGTAAGAGTAACCTTGGTGGTAATGAAAAGATCCTCCTTCTTGACAAGGCCACTTGGTAATAAAACATGTAATAAAACAAGTTAAGCACCTACCCTACGGGTAATTACAAAAATATCCCACATCGGTATACCGAATCGAGTATCCCCTATAGAACATGTAACCATTGTCCAAAAGGAACCCACACAACACTACGGCAATACCTGCACAGCCAATAAAACACCTTTCCTCAAAGAAAAACGCAGTCAGCGGATGCGATGAGAAGCAAGCAGTACCTTCAGTGATCACTCCCCTGCGCAAACACATCATTGAAGCAAACATCAAATGGAAAGTGAACCCTAAAAAAGGTATTAAACATGAAAAAAATGAAGCAAAAAACTAAAAGCATTTAGGCAAGGGAAGGGAAACAAACAATACCTGTTCTGTTACAGAGAGGTGCCGATAAGGGAGACAAGTGAGGAGGGCCGCGCGAAAAATGTGAGTCAGCTTAGGGTCGCGGTGGTCCTCGCGATGGTGAGTGAAAACCGAATGAGTTGGTGTTTGGGTTACAGAGAGGCGCGGTGGTGCAAAGGGCTGCACGAAAAATGCAGGTCAGGTTAGGGTTGTGGTGGTGCTTGCGGTGGTTCAGATGCAGAGATGGTGGTAGTGGTGAGTTGATGTTTGGGGGAGGAGGTCGCGGAGGAGGGAGGAACAATGTGTTGGGAAAAGCGTTAGCAGAGATAATGCGCGGAAGCGAAGGAGGGAAAAAGAAAAATTGGGACTATTACACATCGGTTATACGCAAAACCGATGTGTTAAACATCTTATATACATCGGTTATAGAGAAACCGATGTGTAAACATTAAACTTTTAAATTCTGATTTTTTTCTTTTAAATTTTATACATCGGTTAATAAAAACCGATGTGTAAAAGTAATATTTTTTTTTCTTTTTTTTTTCTTTATAATTTTCTACATCGGTTATTTAGAAACCGATGTGTAAAAGTAAGATTTTATTTTCTTTTTTTTTCTTTCTACATCGGTTATATAGAAACTGATGTGTAAAAGTAAGATTTTATTTTCTTTTTTTTTTCTTTATACTTTTCTACATCGGTTATTAAGAAACCGATGTGTAAAAGTAAGATTTTATTTTCTTTTTTTTTCTTTATACTTTTCTACATCGGTTATTTAGAAACCGATGTGTAATAATTTGGTTTTAATTTCAAAAATGCCACCGCCTCGTTTTACACATCGGTTTCTCAGAAACCGATGTGTAAACTCCGATGTAGAATCCCTTTTCTGCACTAGTGTGAATGTTGTATTAAAGAAATTCTAAATATATATGCTCAAAATTTATTATTATGTTGTAATTTTATTACATATTTTCTTAGAGAATCACTTTTCTTGTATTTTCAAATTGTTTTTCAAGTGACCAAACATCAATCGTGATTAATATGCCCCTTAGAATTGTTTGCCATATAGATTAATGGCATGTTTAATCCTAACAAACTTTTATTTCTTATCAAAAAGTAAAAAAAAAATAATAATTTCTTATTTGTATGTGCCTTCTCAAAGATCAAGATGAAACTGATTTCTTAGTACTACTATAGTGTTTATTCATGAAGTTTTTCTTTTTGTTACAGTTGTTTTTGCACAATGGCTCCACATTTTAATTGCAAGTTTACTGAATCTTATTCCCGATTTTGTTATCATATTCTTTAAGTAAGATAATCTTGTCAACAGAAAGTGAAATATTTCTTTTTCTTATGGAATTATGTTGGGCTAGATAAGACTTAGTATGTAGGATGGATGTCGTTACTGCTTCTCTTTTCCTTCTTCTTCTTCTTTTTTTTATTTTATAAAATCCTCTATTCTATAAATAATATATTAGAAATTTAGTGTAATTCTATAAGAGACTATTAGATATACATATAGTTGGTATAACTTTACTTCAATTCCCCCCCCCCCCCCTAAATTGTTGTTATAAATCTGTTATCTTGAGAATGCTTATAACGATTAAATGCAAGTGAAGCTATAATAATTGTAGGACGATGTGCAGAAACAAATGCTTAAGTGTATTATTTTATTATATAAATGTTTTTTTAAATGTTTTTTTATTTCAGTTTAAATATATTTTTATAGTAAAGGTGTCATGAATTGTTCACTTATTATGCGACGAAATAGTTAATAACTATATATAGAGTGATAATGTGATTAGGAAATCTAGGTCCCCTTTATGTTAGTGCCAAGTAGGTGAGAAGATCTTGTTAGGACCATATTAAATCCAAGAGACCACAATTAGGATGAATAATTGAGGGAAAGATGTGCACTGCACAGAATGGGTAAAAAGTGTTATGCCGACAAGAAAAGAAAGCCTTTAGGATTTTAGGAAGTAGAACATGTATTCTTGTGAGTCACTCCTAAGGCTGGGGTTTGTAGGTCAATGAAAGTTAAAAAGTTAAAACCTCGTTTTATGTGTCCCTTTCAAATCCTAAAGAGAGTCGAGCATATTGCTTATCAATTGGCTCTTCCACCGAAGTTGTCAAATCTCCATGACGTCTTCTATGTTTCTTAACTCCATAAATACGTACCAGATGTTTCATACATGATAGCTCACGAGTCAATACAATTGAGGGATAATTTGACCTTTAAGCCCAGACCTATTTAGATCATTGACAAGAGCACTAGGACTTTAAGGAACAAGATGATCCTATTGGTGAAAGTGATTTGGGAAAGGTTGACTCCAGAGGAGGCTACCTGAGAACTCGAGAAAGATGTTAGACAACATCATCCAGATCTTTTCAGTACAGGTACATAACTTAGTGTTATAATTACCTTTAATCTTGTGTTGTTTGGGTATGACGTGTTAATTTTGGGGACAAAATTCTATAAGAAGGGGAGAAAATGTAACATCATAAAATTTCAATAAGATTATTTGTAAAAAAATATATTATGAAGTTGAGTGTAAAAAGAAAAAGTAATATAAGAGTTAATTATAATTATTTTTTTTATAATATAATCTAGTGGGTCCCATAATAATATAAAATTGAATTGAATTGAAAAATAAAATAAGAAACCTACCTGAATGACACATAGGTTAACGTTGTCATCAATATTGGGAATTTGGCCTTAGCCAAATTGCATGTTTCTTTTTAAAAAACAAATAAAAATAATAATGATAAAACAAATACTCTTGTGAAGTTGTGAAAGCCAAGTCACGTATAGGGGACGGGTTTCCTTGGGCATTAACTAATAACAAAAAAAAAGATGGAATTACGTGGGGCCCAAGTGGTTATCATGTGAAAATGTGGTTTAAGTAATTGAGTTACAATCACAAGGGTTTCATTCCCTCATAGCAGCGCCGCACAATAAGCCAACGACTCTTTGCTTTAAGAAAATTACGTACAAGGGGGGTTTAGTGAGAAATGCTGCTTACATTTGTTGCAGTGCGAAGCATGGAATCGCACAGACCACGAGAGCATTAGTGGAGAGAACAAGAATTATAAACAGGGTGCTAGAATTTGTGTTTGATAATATTTGAAGTTTTTGGAGGTTTATAAGAGGTGAGTAAAAATAAATTTTGCTTACTCTTGCATGATACAATTTATTTGAGATTTCTTTATGTAGATTTGTTTATTCTAAAATACTAAAATAATTTAGGGTTCTTGATTCTTGATTTGAGGTTCTTAAAATATTTTGGGGTTTATGCGAATTCTTAAAATATATTGATGTTATTTGATGAATTTGATTTAGTGAATATATTTTCCTTGTTCTTCCTTTTAATTGTTTGATGACAATTGTCAATGGAAATTTCGCTCCATTATGCGTCAGCTCCAATTCACGTTTCCAACTTTTATTTTTGAAGTCAATGTATGAAATCATGTTCAGTTCGCTGACGCATAGCTTAGGACTGAGGTGTCTTTATTTATTTTAATATTGTTTGGACTCTAAGTTATCACACTGTAATTATTATTGACAAATGTTTGATTAGTATGAGTTATGATTGTTTGACATGCTTATATGTATCTTATGATGTTATAGTGTTGGCTTGGTATGATGTTATGCCACTGTTATTGACAAATAAATTTGGAGAACATTGATAGTCATCTGGGATGACATACTGCATTATGTATGAGTTGGTCATCACCTTCCGAGAAGGGATGACGGTATACATTCTATTTCGGGAATAGGATGAGAGATATCACCATCTGGATGGGATATCAAATTATTAAAATATTCATATCTGGGACGGAATATTATATACCTCCATTTGGGATGGGGAAGGCAGTGGGACGCCATTGCATGGATTTGAGCTCATAGACCTTAGTGGATCTGGGATTCACACCGGTTCTGGGAACCAAAGAGTCGAGTCAAGTGATTTTGGGAATCATCGAGTCATGTTCATGGAGTTGCATCGCATAGAGTTTTCATGATGAATATAATTAAATGTAAAGAGATGTGACTGTAGTTGATTTTATGAGTTTGTGGTTTAACTGTTTGATATTGATTAATTTATATGTTATTATTTTGAAAATTAGCGGGTACCATGAATGTTTTTCTGGTTGCGGTGCCGGCTGAGAAAAACATTATTTGCGAAATCTTTTTAGAACTTGTTTTTATTCACTGTGATTATATATCTCATTAAAAGTGTTGTTTTCAGAGCACGAGGACGATGTCATTGAGACTAAAGAGGCTTGAAGACTTAGTGAATTTTCTTAGTTATTTTTCTAGCTTGGTTAGTATTTTTTCAAGGAGCCGTTTGTGACTAGACATGTTTATTTTATTAGTTTAACAATGGGTTATTTTTAGTAGACGTCCGAGTTTGAGGTAATTCAATTTTTTTTATTTAAGTGATGATTTATTATCATTATTATTTTTAATAATTATTGAGGTATTTTCAGACAATTATATTTATGAAATTTTTTATTTGGCTAGTTTTTTATGTGAATCTATTTTGGGTTACTATTGTAACGAAGGGCGTTACACGACCTATACGAGCAAGGTTGGGCCCGAGTAACACTCGGCTCAACCATAACATAAGTCCCCCAAGCCTCAAGTCGAGAATCGATGAAGGGGCTTAAAACATCTCTTGCATGATATATGCATAAAATGGTTGGGCCCGAGTTAATACTCGTCCCGTGCCTTAAGTTTTTGCTAAACTCCGGTTAATTGGATTCTAACTGAAACAAAGTAGATAAGCATTTCTACTTATGAATTTTAAGGCTAACTTGCGGATATTTCCTGACAGAATGTAGTATTCTGCTCCTACATATCACAAATGGGAGCATTTTTCTAGAGAAAGTGAGAGTCCTCTCTATTTCTATCGGATCCTATGTCTCTTTCAATAATCGGATCTTCATCATTCTTTGATAACCGTTGCCTCCTTATGATTATGAACAAGCAACTGGAATTACAAGCTAACAGTCTCAACTCCTAACTTTCAGCATTCTTCTAATTTCCCCACATATTTTATTAGGCTCTTAAGATGCCCTATATGCTTGGTATGAAACTAAGTATGAAGTTGGCCTCAAATATGAAGTCTTCTTGTCCCTTGACCCAAGTCTCCGATGGACCTTCCATAAGGATAAAATCGGTCCAAGCATATAAACTCGGTCACACAAGGTTGGGCCCGAGTTAATACAAGACACAACCGTAAGATAGCTCAAGTCGAGAATTGACGAAGAGGTTTAAAAGCTCTATTGTATGATGTACTTGACACAAAGTTGGGCCCAAATTAATACGCAGTCCAATCGTAACATAAGCCCTCATCTGACTCGATCAGAGTTTTTCTTTGAATGATATATGTTAGGTTGCCTTAAATACTCGACTTTTGATCAACAACGAACATCGCGTTCTGAACAGGTTAGGTTCGTTATTGGTAGAGACATAAACTATGCTTTTATAGTGTCGAGACATAAGTCAGGCATCAAAGTGTCGAAACAAGCTGGATCTTGTGGTGCTGAAATATAGGTTGGGATCCATGTTGCCGAAACATAGGTCGGACTTTACATGCCAAACATAGGCCAGGCTTAATGGTGTCGAAACATAGGTCAGACTTTAGAATGTCGAGTCATAGGTCGGGCTTTACAATACCGAAATATAGGTCAGACTTTAGAATGCATCAGGCTTAATGGTGTCGAAACATAGGTCAGACTTTACGTTGCCGAAAGACCCGAAACATAGGTCGGACTTTAGAATACTGAAACATAGGCCAGGCTTATGGTGCCGAAACATAGGTCGGGCTTTATGGTGCCGAAACATAGGTCGGACTTTACAATGCCAAATCATAGGTCGGGCTTTAAAATGCCGAAACATAGGCCGAGCTTAATGGTGCCGAAACATAGGTCGGACTTTACAATGTCGAATCATAGGCTGGGCTTTAGAATGCTGAAACATAGGCCGGGCTTAATGGTGCAGAAACATAAGTCGGACTTTACAATGTCAAATCATAGGTTGGGCTTTAGAATGCCGAAACATAGACCGGGCTTAATGGTGCCGAAACATAAGTCGATCTTTACAATGCCGAAACATAGGTCGGTTTAATGGTGCCAATATAAAGATTGACTTAATGTCCTTGTTGACCTCTAAATTAATAAATTCTTTTTTCAGAGCGGTTTGAATACTTGTATATCCGAATAATTGATAAGTAGTTAGTGTCCTTTAAAGGATAATGGAGAATAATGATAATAGCATTGACAGTAATAATATGCATAAAAAGGATATGAATGATTATAGGTTTAGCGTGTCTAGGAATTATGTATTCCTCATTTTTGAAACCTCTCAATCCCTACTTATACTAGGCTTCGTGTTAATTGCCATAGTTAGACCTCTTTATTCTCGAACAATTGTCGCCGCCCTAGTAATAATAGTCGGCTGACTGACATTGATGCCTATAATCATCAACATTTATAAGTTAACCATTTCAAACTCCAACTCTTGGCTCTCTAATATGACTTTTGGGTCATCCTATGTGTTCAATATTGGGATAAACACGAACTCATCCCCAATATTAAGTGTTTTCGTTTCCAAGTCCATTATAACTTCTATATGAGCAAGGCGGATCCGAGTATAAACTCAGTTTGACCATAACAGAAGTCCCCGGACCTCAAGTCATGAGAGAGGAATGGACTTATGTGTAAACAAAGTCGGTCTGAGTATAAACTCGGTATAACCATAACACAATATATTAAGTCTTTCCGTTTCCAAGTCCATTAGGACTTTGGTGTAAACAAGATGGATCCGAGTATGACTCGACCTGTCCACAACATAGTTCCTCCAAGCCTCGAGTCGTGAGCGACAAATGGACTTCTGTGTAAACAAAGTCGGCCCAAGTATAAACTCGGTATAACCATAACGCAATATATTAAGAGCTTCCCATTTCTAAGTCCATTAGGACTTTTGTGTAAACAAGATGGATCCGAGTATGAACTCAACCTCTCAACAACATAAGTCCTCCATGCCTCAAGTCATCAGCGACGAATGGACTTTTGCATAAACAAAGTCGGTCCGAGTATAAACTCGGTATAACCATAACGCAATATATTAAGACTTTCCCATTTCCAAGTCCATTAGGACTTTGGTGTAAACAAGATGGATTCGAGTATGAACTCGACCTCTCCACAACATAAGTCCCCGGGCCTCGAGTCATGATCGACGAATGGACTTCTATGTAAACAAAGTCATCCCGAGTATAAACTCGGTATAGCCATAACGCAATATATTAAGTCTTCCCATTTCTAAATCCATTAGGACTTTGGTGTAAACAAGATGGATCCGAGTATGAACTCGACCTCTCCACAACATAAGTCCCCGGGCCTCGAGTCGTGAGCGACGAATGAACTTCTGTGTAAACAAATTTGGCCCGAGTATAAACTCGGTATAACCATAACGCAATATATCAAGACTTCCTGTTTCTAAGTCCATTAGGACTTTGGTGTAAACAAGATGGATCCGAGTATGAACTCGGCCTGTCCACAATTGTGTAAACAAGATGGACCCGAGTATAAAGTCGGCCCGAGTATAAACTCGGTATATCCATAGCGTAGTAGTAGACCTCCAGGCCTCCAACCATGCAAGATTAGTCTTTCTTTACCTGCTACCGGACTTTAGTCTATGTAGATAAGGTGGGACTAAGTTGATACTCCGCTCAACCATAACATAAGCTGCTAAGCCTCAAGTCACGAGCGACGAAGGGGCTTATGTGCAAACAAAGTCGATCTGAGTATAAACTCGGTCTAACCATAATACTAACCTGGAACAATCGGGTCAGAATTGGGGGTGGCATGGGGAAATTCCTTTAAGTCAGCAGATGCATTTTCACGTTCGGTCATCCACAAGGACTCGGCAGAGTTCTTCAACGATTGAAAGTTCTTTAACTCGCCAAATGTATTCTCACACTCGGTCTTCCACGAGAACTCGACCGAGTTCTTCAATGATTGAAAGTACAGCTTTGTGATCATTAGATCTTCATCATACTCATGCTCCTTTGAAACTTGGTCCCTGTCTTCGAACTTCACGTAATGGAAGTCATTCATATGACGGCGTATATCCAGGTTGTCTCTCCTTTGTTGTTCTATTGTGTCCACCGATTGTGGAGAAGCGTGCTCGGCGGAGAGTTATGACTCGCTGACCGCCGTTGAATGATAATCGAAAGTTTCCTCCCTAGCCCTAGTACGACTCATCTTTCCCCTGAGTGGTGAAGGAAGAGTTTTACCAGAACCCCACGGTGGGCGCCAAATTATTCTAGCAAAAAGGCTAGGTACTCGATCGACCAAGCAACCAAGTGAGCAATCAAAATTGTCTTCCCCTTACCTCCTTGGATCCTATTTATCTTAGGCCTATTATTTGTTACGATTGCCAAGCGTCCGCTTTTATGAGCTGGTCGTTTGCCTATTGAGTCATTATTACTCGGCCGATGGACATTAGAGTCTCTTAATTACGTCTGTTATGTTTCGTATAAGTCGGCCGGAGCATTCTAGAGGTTGGGCCCGAGTTCATTTTCCTACAAGTCGGCCGGAACATTCCAGAGGTTGGGCCCGAGTTCCTACAAGTCGGCCAACCATATAACATAATAGGACCTATTTGTGGTCCGACCTATACGAGCAAGGTTGGGCCCGAGTAACACTCGGCTCAACCATAACAGCTTCTAATTAGAATCACTTTTGGGGATATAATCAATTTTATCCAACAATGATCAAATATCTATTTTTACTAAAATCACATTTAACTGGAGATAAAATCAATTCCAGATGTTTTATACTTGAAACAAAACATACACTTGGTTGTACAACTATTTAAACTTCCATTTTTTCCACTCATATGTATCGCTCAGTCTCCAGAGGATATGTCTATGTCTGGTGTTAAAAATATCTCAGGTTATATCATTCATATTCACGTCTCGATATTCACCTAGCCCCACCACGAAAAAGATTAATAACGTTAGAGAAAGCAACTTTACCCACAAATCAAAAAGTTAGTTTGTTAAGCTAAAAAAAAAAAACTGGTTTGTTTGACTCCCAATAGAATCAGGCCACGTCATCTAACAGCAGAGAAAACTCTCTCATGATCACGTGAGCATTCACTCAGCGAATCCACACCTCTTCCCCTCCAACTCCAGCAATATAAAGCACAGTGCCAGGCTGTCAACGGCTAGAATCCAAGTGAAGATATTCGTCGTAGATGCCATCTAAACGGACGGTCCAGATTCTCTCACCCTAACCCTTCTAAAATTCACACTGCTCCTTCCACAATCCGTAGAATAAAAGGAGTAGAAAAAAATATAAAATAGAAATAAAATATAGAAAAACAAACAAACAAAGAAGCATAGCGAAAAGGAGAAGGTGGTGTTGTGGTTCTTCTTCGGAGAGAGAAACCATTTACCCTTTCGCTTCAATTTGGATCTCACAACATTGCCTTCTTCTCTGTTAGTTCTTTCAATTTCAATTTCAACTTCTAGATCTGCTTTTGATTTTGATTCAGCATTGCATCACAATCTCTCATTTCGTTGCTTTTGTAATTTTATTTATAATTACGTGTTAATTGGTGGCATTGTCGATCTCTTTGTGAATTTGAGCTCATATTTATGTTTTCTGTTCGCACGAATGTGTACTTTTTTAGGATTTGTTTTTTATTTGATGGAAAGAGAATTTTTATTTTTATCTTTTTTTAAAAAAATTTAGTTCACGGGTTTTAAATTTTGGTGCCATTTTGTGGTTTGTTTCGTGTGAGATTATTGCTTGCTTTTTCTTTGATGATGATGACTTGATGTTAAGGATTTTGGAAATTTTGGTTTGGATGAAAATGACTCTAGTCGTTTGTGGTTGCTATAAGGGTATTATGGGACCGTTTAATTTTGTAAATGAGGTGCACCTTATCATTTGCTGCAAGTAACAGTGACGAGAGAACAAATAAGCTTTGGCCTTAAGTAATGAGAACTTGAATCTTTTTTGCAATGTAGCTGTATAACCCAATAAGATTGTTAATGCTGCTGAATCGTTTTTCTTTTTTTTTCCCCTCTCTTTCTCTTTCTTGGACCATGTAATGTCTTATCTGCCAACGTGATTTATCTTAGTGAGCATTGACAAATTCTGTTCATGACCTTTTCCTAACAAGAAAGTTCAAAATCAATGCCATCAGAAAGTTCAAATAAACCAATACTGGTTACAGTTTCCTAACCCGTGTAAAGAATACTGCTTATTATGCTTTTTATTATTTAACTCACTTTCTGTTAACACTCTTTTTTCCTTCTGGTCAACTTCAGTCCCAAGATGGTTGTTCAGAACTTTGTAGTTGATCTGAATAAGGCCCTTGTCTTCCAGGTACAGGCACAATCGCTCTAGATCTTCTTTCAAACATGTTCTCCATGCCCTGTCTTGCTGTAGATTTCAATTGTCATTATACGTTTCATTTCTGTTTATGTATGACTATGAACTATGCAATCTTTGATTGAACCCGACTGATTTTTAATGTTTTACAGGTTGGACATCTTGGAGAAGCTTATGAAGAGTGGGTTCATCAGCCTATTGTCAGCAAGGAAGGTCCTCGTTTCTTTGAGAATGATGTTTTGGAGGTATATCCTTTAACTACAACTAGAACAAGCAAGCCTTGCCTCTCCAGGAGGGCTTTATTGCTTCTGATACAGATGAATGTGTTATTTCCCATTCCACCCAACCCTTTGGTTTTAAATAAATTCCCGTGCTGCATCAACTTCACTGCCCAACATTCATTGCCATTATGCCTCAGTAGTTTTTAATTTTATAGCTTTCTGAAAAAAAAAGTTCCTATGAGTTTGATAGGAATGTTTCAACAACTTTTAAGATTATGGTCCTCCAAACTTTTTGACATAACTACATTATAAACAAAGGAAGATTTAAATTTTACGTTTTGATAATATTCAGCTGTGTTCTTGACTTGTTACTACTTGAAACAGTTTTTGACGTGCACAGTCTGGTGGGCAATACCAGTCATTTGGCTGCCAGTTGTATGTTGGTCTATTCATAACTCTGTACGAATGGGTCTCACTTGTCCTCATCTAGCTCTATTGGTGGTTCTTGGCATTCTCATCTGGACATTGCTGGAATACACATTGCACCGTTTTCTTTTTCACATTAAAACAAAGACCTACTGGTTAGATCTCTCTCTCTTCCTGCCTCGTATCTATAGTTGTCTTTAAGCATGTTAACTTGGATTTACCATTAGCTGGGTTGAATACCACTGAATTTATTTCCTTTTTTGGGTTGAATGTTGCTTTAGGGGAAATACCTTACATTATCTTCTCCATGGTTGCCACCATAAGCACCCCATGGATGGCTTGAGACTTGTTTTCCCTCCTGCTGCTACAGCTATATTATTGATTCCGGTATCTCTTTTTTTCCATGTTATATATTGCATTTGCATAATTTATTGGCTGAGAAGAGAAATGTAGAATTTAAATTGTTATACTTTTATCTCAAGGTATTTGCAATGAGTGCTTCCTATAATTGGAAGGAGTAATTTCCCCCCTTTCTACTATCTTAGAATTTAGCTTGATTAGCTTTTTGGTCCTAATGTTTTTTCTTGCTATTTATGTTGGTCAATAGTCATTAGTTTTTTAATTATTCAATGTGTTAATTTCAGTGTTCACTCCATCCAACTTCTGAATTACATACAATGGCATCCTTATAGCACATGCTCATCCCAAATTATTCTTTTAAGTAGTGATGTGTCACATTGGAATTGTTATATTGATGTTTTGATTGGTTATTGATGCTATAGTCTTAGATGGGATTTTTTTTTATTGACACATGTCACTATTTATAATACAACGGTTTGGGTGGGAAATCATTGTGAGGACGACATTGGATGTTTGAAGTGCAACTCTTTTAGATAAGAAAGAGGGTGAAGTGCACAAGAGTGGCAGATGATTGAAGTACAACTTTTTTAGATAAGAAACGGTGAAGTGCAAGAGGTAGCAGATGGGTTATCCTCTTAGCAGAACTATTATCAGAAGATTATATTTAGTTTTACTTTTCATGTTTCAAGAGAAATTTTAACAGTTCTGCTACAAATAATAGTTTAAGGACATGTTTATACCCTCATTCTGTGGTAGGAGCTTTAGATGATCAAAGAAATGGCTGCTTCTGGAATGGCTCTGCTGAAGTCACAACAGAGGCTCCAGCAATGTATAACACAGTTTTTAGCTTTCTTATGAAAATGGCCAGAAAACTCTGGCATTTTATAAAATTATTGCCTAGTAGTATGCAATACAAACACAGTATTGGTTAGATTTAAGATGACATGAACTGATGTTGGTGTTTTTGTCTTCTGTGTCCAGTTCTGGAACTTGGTGAAGCTCATGTCCACTCCTTCAACTGCTCCTGCTTTGTTTGGAGGTGGTTTGTTGGGTTATGTGATGTATGATTGCACCCATTATTACTTGCACCACGGTCAGCCAAAGAGTGAAATGCCCCGAAATCTCAAGGTAAAAGCACTTATATCATTAACTGTGGATGAAAATTAAGTTACCATTCACTACTCCAGCATCAACAAAATGTTCTAGTAATTATAGTTGTATGGTTTTACCTGATTTATCAGCTGATCAAAAGTTGGTCCTTTAGCATTCATGATTTTTATTTTAATTAGAAATTGAGGGACATTAAACCCAGACACAGTGTATGTGCATTTTGTATTTTCTTTTTTTAATACTTATGAATTTTTATTATTTTATCCAATTAATTTTGTGAAAATAATTTTGAGAAAACATATTTTATTTTTTTAAACTTGGTCAGTTACATATTTTGTTTTTTGTTTTGACTTGATCCTATAATAAAGGTAACATACAACACTAGTAAATGACCACTTGACCAGTTTCAAAACTTCAGAAGTTGCACGTCCAATTTGTTTCATTCTGATCCAAATTTTATGGTAGCTTTTGGCAGCTATTAAAAGAGGATATATGCACTACAAAACAGAGGCAACCTTCAAAATATTGAAACAAAAAGCTGCTTTCCATCTTTTATAACAGTGTGCATTACGTGGTGAACATTTTTAGCACATATTTCTTGTTCTAAAAATTCCCTCTCATCTATTATTTTGTTCCTGGGTTCTACATTGCCTGCTTCATCTATATTATATTCTTGCTGTTCTATTACCTCGGTTTATTTATCGGGAGGGACCTATTGTATTTTGGGGGGTTTGCGCACCACGCGGATAAACCCTTGAGGGCAGTGTGATTTCACACGCCTCAGGTTATTGAGATTTGTTCGTGTGTTCGTGACTTGTTGCTGCTTTGTTCCTGTGTTCGTGTTACGTTGAAGACAATTTTTGACAACAGTATTTTGTCAAGGGATTTGGATTATCCTTTTCCTTTGGAACATGGTAATTTCTTCAGAGATCCTGCACACTGTCTACCGTTTTGTGTTTTGGGCCTACAAATCCTCCCTATCAATACAAGTTGTTCGTGTCTTTCTTTATCTAAACGTAACATTGTCATTTTTTCAAGGAAAAGTATGGATTTTAAATCACTGGTAAATAGCAGATCTTCAAGTACTCTCAAGTATTGTTCATTTTCTCATATCATTTTTTTTTTGTAACCTTTCTGTGACTGTATCATATACTAGCAATTATTTCTATCTTGTAAGCCGTAAAAGCCAAATTATCTTTCCTTCATTATTCTACAGAAGTACCACTTGAATCATCACTTTCGGGTCCAGACTAAAGGCTTTGGGATCACTTCATCACTGTGGGATAGAGTTTTTGGAACGCTTCCTCCATCAAATGCGGATGCCAAAAGGATGTAAATTACTTTCAAGGGAAACATATTTTCGTTGGCTAAGATAATAGCAAAGTTCAGGAATTCTTGCTTTTATTTGTCTAATTTATTTGGCTCCCCAGTTGATGTTTCTGGGGTTTAGCCTGATTGCCGTCAAGGGTAACATATTTTCGTTGGCCAAGATAATAGCAAAATTCAGGAATTCTTGCTTTTGTCTGTATAAATTATTTTGCTCCCGAATGATCTTTCGGGCGTTTCGCCTGCCATCTTTTGTCAATTTTATGGTGCCAAATTTGTCTGTAAAAATTGATATTTGGTGGAAAGCTCAGCTACTAGTGCGTATCCTTCCTGTTGTATTTTTACTCTCCGGTCATTGTTATTGCCTAGGATGGCTTGGTGTGCGTTAACTCTTACATTCCATGAAATCGGGAGTTTCAGTGAATAGAATAGTCCAATTGTGCTTCGTTAAACATTGTTTTTGCCTGAACCCAAAAGTGGTTGATTGGAAGTTAAGCGTGCTCCCATACGAACTTGCACATGTACACTATGTTTGGCTTAGAAAAGAAAATGAGAGGAAAGAAAGTAAAATAAAAGAAAAGGAGTAGAAAATGAAATGATTGTTTAGATGTTTGGTAGGAGAGAAAATGAAAGGAAAGAAAACTGAAAGTTTTCTTTGTTTTTGTTTGATTGTATAGAAAATGAGAGGAAAGAAAGGAAAATAATTGTAAAATGACATAAATATCCCTAGGTAAAAAATGAAATGTAATAAATAGAATGAAATATAAATAAAGTTTCACTAATGAAAAAAATCGTGAGAATCCAAGATAAACTTCAAAAATATCAATAATTTAATAATATTTATTTTCTCCTTAAAATAAAATAAAAAATGGAGCAATATAAATTAAAAAAGAATAGATTAATTGCAAAAAAAAAATGATTTTAAAGGAAAGCCATGTGTAAGGACACAACAAACCAAGAAGCAAGATGGCTACAAAACAAATTGGCACCCCCAATGAATGCATATCATCTCGTCAGGGTGGTTTTTATCTAAGCTCCTAAACATCGCTACTTATTCAAGCGTTACTCTCACAACTTTGTTTGTGGGCATATCGGTCACACCAAAACATTGTTTTGCTGTTTTAATTTGTGAATTAAGCAGTGGGTTATTTCTATTTTTTAATGGTTTCATTTATTGCTCATTAATTGCATTTTTGAAGTTGTACTCAATTAAATGTAAATGTATGTCCTAAGGACATTGGTCAAGGATTCCAACAATAGAAAAATCATATTGAAAAGTGTAGTTTTAAAATTTTCAAAATATTAAATATATTATTTTTCAAGACAGTTTCTATTTCTAATTCCTTAACCAATATCCTAAGGGCACTGGTTATCATTTGCCTTAAAAATATATATAATCAATCTAATTTTTGAATTGAATAAAATGTTGATTAAGAATGATTTTAAATTACAATTAAGAAATAATTGGCAAGTCTAAAAAATGAATTGAGAATGTATAGATATTATTCTTGTAACTTGTGGGCTCGTTTGTTACGAATGTAAAAAAAAATATTTTGACATTTAATAATTTAGAGATTTTTTAAAAAATAACATAAGTTGTTATGTGTTTGTTTAGTATCATAAAAAAAAGTATGATGAAAGTAGCTTTTCATTTTAATCATAAAAATGTTTTTTTAAAAATAAAAATCATAATTTTTTAAATCATTTTTATGAAAAGTATAAACAACATACTCAAATTCATTAAAAATTATTTTTTGCTTAAAAAAATTATTTTCATGAAATAATTTGTGACAAACACTCCCTATGCATGTAGGGAAGCTGTAATGATGCAATGCAGCTCGTCAAGTAACGAACAATAAAATTAGTTCATGGATTTTGAGTATACATAATTTTTTTTACTCTAAGTGGATAATGGTACAATCGCACCTTGTTTTAAATTTTATAAAGTCAAAATCACGTTTTTAAATAATGTTGGGAAAACCTTCTTTCGCGTGGTTTTTTAAAATAATAATTGACACAAAAATGTTATTTTCATGTTTGCGTCTAGAATAAACAGGAAAAAAATTATTAGTGTATGATAATGATGTTTTAAATGTGAGTTTAGGAGAATTCATTTTATTTGGATGATAAAATAAAATTAATTTTGAGGAACAAAATGGGCTGGACTTCTTTCATCACTTACGAGAATTCAAAATTGAACTCACTAAAAGAGTCAAGCTAAGAGTTGGGCTCTAGAGAAGGGCCGAAGTCTGAAAAAGATTATTGGTATGTAAACATAAAGAATTTTATACGTCTTATATCTAGAATTAATTTTATTTAACGATAAAACTAAAAATTCTTGCATAGCTTAAAATTAATTTTATCCACATCTAAACACACTTTTATCGACTAGGAATTTTAACCAAACAAATTTTCACTCTAAAAATGGGAGCAAATTGAACTCGTGGGTAAAACAAAGAAGCACTCTTCCAATGTTTTTCTTCCATACAATAACAACTAATAGTATATTTGGGAGCACGTTTGTATTTCGTTAGGACGTGAATTTAGAAAAATTCCAATTAGTGCATGTGGGTTGGAATCAAAATTAATTTTACAAAATTAATTATATTCAAAATCACATGTGTCAAGTGCTCATCCAAATGGTTTCATGTTGGAAAATTCCAGAATTGATTTTGTCCTCTGTCAAACGTGATTTTAGTAAAAATGTGATGTTTGATTACTGTCAGGTAAAATTAATTTTGCTTCCAGAAGCGATTCTAATTGTAAGCTACAAGATGTAGCTTTTGAGTTGGGTTGAAAATTTTACACTAAATTTTATATCATATTTGCTTTCAAAATAAAAAATCCAAACATAAGTCACATTACTTCAAATTCAATTATAACCAAATCAATTTTACAGAATCAATTATATTCAAAATCACTTTTATCAAACGCTCATCTAAAAACATACTTAGTGTGTGTTTGGACGAGCGTTTGACAAACGTGATTTTGGATAGAATTGATTTTGTAGAATTGATTTCAATATAATTGAGTTTGAAATAAAGTGATTTATGTTTGGATGTTTTTACTTTGAAAGCATGTTTGATCTAAAACTTAGTGTAATTTTTCAATCCAAAAGCAGAAGCTACTCCAAACTGCTTCTGGTAGAATCAATTCTGGATGCAAAATTGCTTCCATAAACGTATTATCAAACACCTCTTTTTCTATTAGAATTACGTTTGACAGATGATGAAGCGTTTTTGATACCTTCATAAATGAAACAAAACACATATTAAGCTTTTATCTTGTAGAAGCAAAGATGCACCGCTGCTCCAAATGCCCACTAATATTGTCGAAATAAAAGATGTAAATCGTACTATTTTATATGTTAACGAGGTGTTGGTGTAGTTTATTTCATGTCATAGTACTAATGTGTATTTTTTCCCTTCCAGCTTAATTAACTGAGCCGAGTTGATCCGAGGAGACTAATATGCACCTTTAATATAAAAATTTAAATAATATATTAATTACCCTTAAAAAGTAAACATTTATTACAATACAATCCTTTACCTTTACATTTGGATTTTTCCGATTTGGTTTTCCCTAAATTATTTAATCAATTAAAAACCTCTGGGTTTAAAAATATTATATTATTATCCTTCCATTTAATAAAAAAATTTAACATATATAAATTTAAGCCAATAAAGTGTTGTCCTATTTTGTTTTGGTCCAACATAACAATATTCATATATTTATAAAATTTAAAAAGTTATTTCCTGAAAAAGTTAATAATTAATAAATATATTGATTTAATAATTGTACTTTTTATTTATTTATTTATATTTTAATAACCCTTAAAAAGTAAACATTTATTACAATACAATCCTTTACATTTGCATTTTTTCCGATTTGGTTTTCCCTAAATTGATTTAATCAATTAAAAACCTTTGGGTTTAAAGATATTCTACTAATATCCTTCCATTTAGTAAAAACAATTAACATATAAATTTTAAGCCGTTAAAGTGCTGTCCTATTTTGTTTTGGTCCAACATAGCAATATTTATATATTTATAAAATTTTAAAATTTAAAAAGTAATTTCCTTAAAATAAATTTAAAAAATTAATAAATATATTGATTTAATAATTGTACTTTTATTTATTTATTTTAAGTCGCATGAACTGAACTCAGACAGTGAGGTGGCGCTCTATTCCCTGCGAATCGATTTGATTAGGGGTTTAGGGGTTTTTTAAACAGAAATGAGGTTTCGCTGAATGGACTATAAGTTCTGTTTGGCAGAACTCACTTTTTAAGTTCTGTTTGGCAGAAACCAGAATATAACAGAGAAAAGAAGGAAAGTGGTGAAAGAGAAAGCTGGTTTTTAGATATGGCAGCTGAGCGGTCTTCGAATCCTGAACCCTCAAATAGCTGCTGTGCTGAGGTAACCTTTTTCATTGCTTTCTTGTGAGTTGTTCTTATCAATGTGGTTATGATTCAACTCAATGATTCTGTTTTCAATTTATAATCAGTGGAAGAAGAAGTGTTCAAAGATACAAGAGGCGCGCAGTGCTCTACGCCAAGCTGTGAAGCTTCTTGAACAGAGAGTTAATGAGGTTGAAGCTCAGAATGTGAATCTCAACAAAGGTAACATACAATCTGATTTTCATATCAAATTGCGAATGTTGCATAGATATATATGTTGGAGTATCCGATCATACGATAAGCAGATACGATTTGTTTTGAGTTAAATTTATTTGTACGTCATCAAGTATTTGAGAATTTTCAAATAGGTCCCTATAATTTAAAAGTTTGTAATTGGGTCCCTGAACATATTGAAAATTTGTAATTGAGTTTTTCATACCCTTTTTCGTTAGAGTTTCATTAGATATCTTTTAGTATTCCGTTAAGTGATCCATCCACTCGTCATTTGTGAGTTACTAAACTTTTTGGAAAAATTCAAATAGGTCTCCACATTTTAAGAAAATTCAAATAGGTCCCAATAGGTTTTGGAACCCTAACAATTTTTTATGTATTCAGAACCGAATTACAAACTTTTGAAGTATAGAGACCTATTTGAAAATTCTCAAATAAATGATGGACCTGCAAATTAATTTAACTTTTTTTTAAAAATTAAGATATTATATTTGTATACACACACAAATGGAGAAGGTATGAATTCACCATCAATTTGGGTTTATTTGTGCATCATAAAATTGTATATGGATAATTGCTTCTGTAGTTTTAATTCTGAATAAGAATGTGTATTTGAATTGTGTATGGTGCATTTTTCAGAGTGTGTACTTTGAGTGAGAGAGATATTTGAACTTGTTTTATTCAATCTTACTTTGTCATGCTCTGCAGCATATCTGGAACAACAATCTCGGACAAAAACTGAAAAAGAGGAAAAGCTGAAAGAATCCAATGCTAGGGTTTCTTTACAGAATGAAGCTGCTGCCTTAAAATCTGAGATCACTACATTGCAGCAGAAGTGCAGTGCAAATTCTAAGGAAGGAAATGAGGACGTGAAAGTTTTGCAAGCCTGTATGTCTAACAAGGAAATGGAAATCAATAGATTAAAGGCGCTTCTGGAACGAGAGAAGATAATAGCTGATACTGAGAGGAAGATTGCAGAGAAAGAGAAAAAAAAGGCTGCTGAAGCTCAGAAGTTGTTAGAGGCAGAGAAGAATAAATCTGCCGAGAAAGAGATGCAGCTCCCCAGAATTGAAGCAGAGAAGGTCAAGGAGTATAGGCTTCAGCAAGTTCACTTGGTGAAAGAAGTTGATGAAGCAAAAATGAAGTTGGCTTCTGTGGTGAAGAAATTTAAAGAGGCAACCAAAAGGTTTGAAGATGAAAAGCAGAAGCTGGTAGCCGAAAAAAGAAATGCTGAGTCAGAGATGGCAAAAGTTCAGGAAAGGTTAGAGATGGAAAAACAAAAGGCAGCCAGGGAAAAAAGGCGAGCAGATACAGGGTTGGTTAAATTAGAAGAGCAGAAGAAGCTTGCAGAAGATAACTGGAAGAGGGCCATGGAAACAAAACACCTTGCTAATCAGACGTCTCAGAAGTTGGAAGAGGGTAAGCAGACAATTGAGGATCTGAAGCAGAAGATACATGAACTTTCATCTCTAAGAAAATCCAATGAAATAGCTGGAGTATCTCCTGATGTCATTGTGAATGCTGAAAGTTCTAAAGTACAACTTTTGGAAAAGTGGCTGAAGCATGAAAAATCACGTGCAAAGCATGCAAGGAAAAAGTTTAAGTTGGAAGCAAGTCGTTGCATTCTTTTACAGCATGAATTTGGCCGTTGCAAGCTTGATCTCATTCAATTTTTCAATCGTCTTCATATTCTGGATGGATCTATTTCCCATGTCCCTGGAAGTGCACATGGCCTAACAAAGGTTAGTTTCATTGCCGAACTATTTGCAATAATGTATAAATTGTGTAAGGTTTGTCATAGTGTCTCTTCTGATCTCCATGGTGCATATAGGTCCTCAAAATAATAAAAAAGAAATCGCTTCTTGAATCTAATTGTTAGAAATAATGTAAATAAATAGGGTGATTTCATAGTATCATGTAAATATAGAAAATAGGATAGCATTAATATTTTGTATTAATTATGATTCATTATAAATAGCAGAGCTCCGATGTGTAACGTACACGGGTTCTATCATTCTTTTGTCCTCTTGTTTACTCTCTTTCTCAACATGGTAACTAGAGCCTAACAAGAGGCAACCCTAATCCGTGCCTACCTGGTGGACCTACTGCCCATCAGTGAAAATTTTTCTGCAAAACCGTGTTCTCCTTCCGGTTTTGCACCCTGTTTGGTAGCCGTGTTCTCCTTCCGGCGCCCCTTCCTGTCTAGCCAGCCTCTGCCATTGACTGTCTGCCGTCGTCCGGCCACCGGCCACTGCTCTCAGTCGTCGTTTGGCCACCGTCCGCCGCTGTTCGACACCATTTCCGGCCGACGACCCAACAGTTCAAATCGTCGGCTGCCGATCTGTTCGACCGGCCAAACCTCGCCTCCAGACTCCGTCGGACGCGCCCCCACGCGCCGTTCACCTCCCTGTTTCTCCGCCGCACGCGCGCCTTCTGCTCGATCGTGCGTGACGGCGTTCGATTCTTTGTTTCTTTGCGCCGGACTCATGGTCATCCCTTGTCCCATATTTGTCCTCAGTTTGCGATTCGGTGCCCCGTCACTCATCCTTTTTGCCCGGACAGCATTCTGGGGACTTGTTTCTCTTTCTTCTCCGCCCAAACATGGCTTCTGTCAGCACCACACGACCCACTCATGAAGATTTTTTGAGGTGGTTTGATGAATGCCAGCCCTCGGGTCTCACTACTCCACAGGCCGCCTATTTTGATTTCTTGAAGTGGTTGCAGGAGCACCTGTGCACATTGGTAATTCCATAGCTTGTCTCTCCCAATCGCCTTCCATTGGTCATTGGGTTCTTGATTCTTGTGCCACTGATCACATCTCGGGTAATAAATCCTTGTTTTCTACACTTTCTACCTCCTGTTATTTACCTACAGTCGCCTTAGCAAATGGTTCCCAAACACAGTTGAAAGGGGTAGGTACTACTCATCCTCTTCCCTCCTTGTCAGTCGACTCCGTACTATATGTTCCAGGTTCTACGTTTAATTTACTTTCTATTAGTCGCTTAACTCGCTCTCTTGATTGTGTCATCTCTTTCACTAAAGACTCTATTTTTCTGCAGGACCGGAGTTCAAGTCGGATGGTTGGCGTCGGATGTGAGTCTAACGGCCTACACCATCTCCCTAATCACCCTCGTATATGCACTGCCAAAGATTCCCCTCTTATGATACATGCTCAACTAGGTCACCCTAGCCTCGCAAAGTTACAAAAATTGGTGCCCAGTCTGTCCAAGTTATCTATTCTGTCTTGTGAGTCTTGTCAACTTGGGAAACATACTCGTAGTTCCTTCCCTAGTCGAGTCCATAGTTGAGCTAAGTCTCCTTTTGCCCTGGTCCATTCTGATGTCTGGGGTCCTAGTCGTACTGCATCAACTTTGGGGTCCAAATACTTTGTTACATTTATTGATGACTACTCGCGTTGTACTTGGTTATTTTTGATGAAAAATAGGTCTGAATTGTTCTCCATTTTTCAGCAATTTTACCATGAGATAAAAACACAGTTTGGTGTTCCTATTCGTACTCTGCGAAGTGATAATGCTCGTGATTCGTGAATATATCTCAATCATTTCGAACCTTTATGGCTTCAAATGACAGTCTTCACCAAACATCATGTGCTCATACCCCTCAACAAAATGGGGTTGCTGAACGTAAGAATCGCCACCTTGTTGAAACCACTAGGCCTCTATTAATCCATGGCAATGTTCCTTTTCGATTATGGGGGGATGCTGTTCTTACTGCTTGTTATCTCATAAATCGGATGCCTTCCTCTTTTCTTGATAACCAAGTACCCCATTCTGTGTTATTTCCCAATCAGCCTCTACATCCCTTGCCACCCCGATTCTTTGGGTCTACTTGTTTTGTCCATAATCTTGCTCCTGGTCTTGATAAATTGTCTGCTAAGTCTCTCAAATGTGTCTTTCTAGGTTACCATCGATCTCAAAAGGGTTACCGTTGTTATTCACCTACTCTGTGCAGGTATCTAGTCTCAGCTGATGCGACCTTCTTTGAGTCTGTTCATTTCTTTGGACCTACTTCCACACCTGAGTCTATCTCAGACACCTTACCTCTCCCTTCTGTCTCAGTTGAGTACTTTCCACCTGTGATGCCCTAGGTTCAAGACAATCCCCAGGTTCAAGAAAATCCTGCTCCTCCTCGTCCTTTCTAGGTTTATCATCGTCGACAGCCTCCACCTCCTGCACAAGTTACTCTACCTTCAGCACCTGTGCCTCCACCTCCAGTACTGATGCCTCCACTTATAGCTCCTGTGGACTCTCCTCCAACTCCACCTCACCCACTTGCTCCGGCCCAACCTCCTGCACTTGATCTTCCTATTGCACAAAGAAAAGGTATACGGTCCACTCGTAATCCTTCTCCTCATTATGTTACTTTAAGCTATCATCGTCTGTCTTCTTCACATTTAACTTGTCTTTCTTCCTTGTCTTCTATATCTATTCCAAAGACTGCAGGTGCAACTTTTTCTCATCCCGGGTGGCGTCAAGCTATGGTTGAAGAAATGTGTGCCCTTCAGAGCAGTGGGACTTGGGACCTTGTTCCTCTTCCTCCGGGGAAGTCAGTTGTTGGATGTCGGTGGATCTTTACAGTTAAAGTTGGCCCTGAAGGTCAGGTTGATCACCTTAAGGCATGACTAGTTGCTAAAGGTTATACACAGGTCTTTGACTTGGATTATGGGGACACATTTTCCCCGGTGGCAAAAATGGCTTTTATTCGCATGTTTTTATCTATGGCTGCTATTCGCCAATGGCCTCTTCACCAACTTGATATTAAGAATGCTTTTCTCCATGGTGATCTAAATGAAGAAGTTTATATGGAGCAACCTCCTGGATTTGTTGCTTAGGGGGAGTCTTCAGGACTTGTTTGTCGCCTTCGTAAATCTCTATATGGGCTCAAACAGTCTCCTAGAGCTTGGTTTAGAAGATTTAGCAATGTTGTTCAACAGTTTGGTATGACTCGAAGTGAGGCAAATCATATGGTCTTCTATCGTCATTCAGGCACAAGTTGTATTTACTTGGTTGTGTATGTTGACGACATTGTCATTACAGGAAGTGATCATCATGGCATTGCTCAAATAAAGCAACATCTTTGTCACCACTTTCAGACAAAGGATCTTGGTAGGCTTCAATACTTCTTGGGGATAGAGGTGGCACAATCCAAGGATGACATTGTAATTTCTCAGAGGAAATATGCCATGGACATTCTTGAGGAAACAGGTTTGATAAATGCTAATTGCTAAACCAGTTGACACTCCTATGGATCCTAATGCCAAGATCCTACCAAATCAGGGGGAGCCACTTTCAGATTCAGAGAGATACAGAAGATTGGTAGGCAAGCTAAATTATCTCACTGTCACTCGCCCAGATATCTCCTTCGCTGTTAGTGTGGTAAGTCAGTTTCTTAATTCACCTTGTGAAGGACATTGGGATGCCGTAATCCGAATCTTGAAGTACATTAAAGCAGCTCCAGGAAATGGTCTTGTCTATGAAAACAAGGGTCATACTCGAGTTGTGTGATATTCAGATGCCGATTGGGCGGGCTCTCCTACTGATAGGAGATCCACTTCCGGGTATTGTATCTTCATTGGGGGCAACCTTATTTCATGGAAAAGTAAGAAGCAGAATGTTGTTGTGAGGTCAAGTGCCGACGTAGAATATCGAGCCATGGCATCGGCTACTTGTGAACTCATATGGCTCAAACAGTTACTTCAGGAGCTTAGATTTGGGGAGGTCACTCAGATGACACTCATCTGTGATAATCAAGCTGCACTACATATTGCTTCAAATCCAGTATTTCATGAGAGGACTAAGCACATTGAGATAGATTGTCATTTTATTAGAGAGAAGATTTTATCTGGAGACATCACTACTAGCTTTGTTAGTTCAAATGATCAATTGGCAGATGTTTTCACCAAGTCATTGAGGGGTCCTCGTATAAGCTACATATGTAACAAGCTTGGTGCATATGATTTATATGCTCCAGCTTGAGGGGGAGTGTTAGAAATAATGTAAATAAATAGGGTGATTTCATAGTATCATGTAAATATAGAAAATAGGATAGCATTAATATTTTGTATTAATTATGATTCATTATAAATAGCAGAGCTCCGATGTGTAACATACACGGATTCTATCATTCTTTTGTCCTCTTGTTTACTCTCTTTCTCAACACTAATATTGAAATAGAGGATAGTGATATCATATTGGATAGTTATCATGATATTTATTACAGTTATGGAACTCTCCTAATGGCTTAAACTGTACTGTTTTGTGACGGCAAATGGTATTTTATATCTTCAACTTGCCTCTTATGTAAGAGTGCTTTGATCTTGGCGTGGGGACATGCATAGGTCCACTTTGCCTTGTGCATCAACAACTAGAGCCTTATCCTTATAGGTGGGGTTGGCTACAACCTACATTGATCAAATAATGGCATTAGACTTTATAAGAAACCAATTTTTCAGTAAAACTATAAAATGGGGGTCTATTTTATGGTTAGTGCTAATGTGCTTGTGGTCTTCCTCTACCCTTTTTACTAGGAGTTAGGACTATATTCCTTTTGATCCACTTATCACACTTGCGCTGAAAACTTAATATATGAAAAATGAGGGTGGTAAGGATCAAACAATTGGCCTTTGTGTCATAGATGCTTTTGATGTCATGTCTTAGACTAACTCTTTTAAAAGCTTAAGTTAGGGGAAGCTCAAGATTATTATTATTATTCTTTTAAATATTTGTATTAGTTACTAGCATATTATTTAGGCTTTTTTAAGTGGGAAATAATTCTTTTGCTCACTGTACTGTTCAACTTATTTCACTCACTGTTCAACTTCTTTTATAATTATTTTGAATATTTCTTTTAGGTAGTTAATTTTTTTCATGTATATCTTACCTATTCACACGTTTACTCATTTTTATCTGCTGGATGATTGGTTTGCAGTCTCATAATATGCCAAACATGCAAAAATCAAATGTTGTGACTGAAGTCTACAATCAAGAGATGTCTCAGATGCTTAGCCAAGTTGAAAATGAACTTATGAAGGCTTGCACCACAAGTATGGATGCATGTGATCTTTTAATGAAAAGCATGCAACATACTCCCCTTCTTGCTTTATCTGGAGTAAATGCAGAATCCATCACAGGTATTGATTCTAATTTGGATCCTTTATTAAGAGGCTCCAACAGAATGAAGTTACAGAATTCTGCAGTAAATTCCAATACATCTTTTTCTGATAGACAGTTAATCGGCTCACAGGAAAAGGGTTCTTTACAAGTTATTGCATCAACAAAAATGGCTCTGGAGAACTTTGATGCAAGACCAAGAATGTCCAATTCATCTGACAACTTAGTTGTTGAGCACAATAGGAAGAGGAAAAGAATTCTGGATACAGTTGAATGTATTGCAAGTTTGTCTTCTGAGGGTAAGAAGTTTTACATGCAGGTAGAAGATAAGCTATCTGATTTACGTGGTTTGTTGTATGAAAATGTGGACAAATCTGTTGAAGGAGGAGGAGAGATGGTTTCTAATCATAAGGACAATATACAGGCAAAGAGTGATAGGGCACACAAGAAGAGAAAGAAAAATGGTAACAGTCGCACTCACTGCCCTGCACCACATACTCCAAAAAATATTCAAGCATGCATGGAGAGGTTATTTGATCTTGATGCCCCAAACAATGTTGATCCCATGATTAGTTTTGATGAAGTGGATGATGGCAATTACATAAAGGTTTTAGACTTAGAAAATGCTGCTGAAGAGGAATACTATAGAAGAACAAGGGATTTTCCCCCGTCACCATTTCCTGCTGAGACTGAAACCTTTGATATCGACAATCTGAAGGCTTTTCTAGAAGAACCACTCCTTGCAGACTTATTGGGTCAAAGAGATCTGTTACCTTCAACTAGATGTGATATCATTGATGCTGAGATCAATTCCAAGAAGCAAAAAATTGATGTTCTTACAGCTCCTTCTTATACACATCATAAGCCTACACAGGCTGGAAGAATTGATGTAAAATTTCCAGATGTGCGTACTCCAGTTATGCAACTTCCCAATCTTTGTTTTGTCTTGTCAGATATTGAGGACGATGGAACCGTATCTAGGATATTTTGTGCTACAAAAAATTGTATAGCACGGTGCAGTTTAGATATTCAAACAGATTGGGCCATTGCTAGCATTCTGAGTGCAATTGAAGTGGAAGAAATGCTCTTACAAAAGTGAGTCGTGCTTTGAGAAAATAATCTAGCATTATTCCATGCTTTTGAACACCCTTAGTAGCTTCTGTTGGTTATATTAATAGTTTACTTTTCTTGTATCTAACAAATCACTTCATGATAAAGTTATATTAATACTTTGCTTTCCTTGTTGTTTCTTCTAATTTGTTTCAGGGAGTTGCATTCCGTGTTTTTAACACTTTTGCTGTTCAACTTTACCACTACTACTGCAACAAAGTTTGGGAAACTTTGGGATGGGAGTTTAATCCTCTGCTTGAATTCTTATGTTGAACACATTTGTAGAGGTTTGTTCATTTGTTTCATAATTGACTAGTGTGTTCTGTATAGTAAAACTATGTTCTTTTAGAATCTAAATTAGAATTTTTAATATTATGTACACGAGTTTAATTTTGATTAATTGCTAGTGTAAAGTTGTTTTTTATACCATCACTGAATCATATTTTGACACATTAATAAAAAAGTTTGACTTTTGAGATTATTGTTGTTATAGCGAAATTCGTTTAATGATGTGTCGCTACATTATTGAGTGTTAGTCTAAAGAACTTTTGCACAGACGGTGAATTAAAATTACATCCTATATATACTTTATAAAACTTGGATTTCATGTGATTTTTGGGCACTATTGCCACTGGGCTTAATTTTGTATTTTTTATTTTGCAGTTATGACTAATGAAGAAATAAGAACGCAGTTTTTCAAAAGAATTTCTTTGCATGAGCTGCTTTGCCTCATTGAAGATTTTCTTATAGACGGAAAAGTTAAAATTAAAAATATAGTATGTACTGAGACCATGTCACAGAGTGATTTGAGAACCAATAATTTTCTGGATGGTGTACATACATTGTCTTCTGCAGTAGCTTCAAGTGAGCAGCTGGTAGCAGGGAGCATTATTTTAGCATCATTATGTGTTGCGACTGATCATATTGGATTTTTATCGGATGCTTCATGTAATATTCTTGGATTGTGCAGATGGGATTCTTTAACTCTGCTAACTCTTCTTCACATTTTTGCTTATCTGGGTGGAGGAAAGTTTTTTGACTTCGGAAATTTTGGACTAATGGTGACGGTCTTGAAATCTCTAGTTATGGTTCTTGAGGATGGGGACATATCTGTTACTACTAGTTCTTGTCTTCCATCAATAAATCAGCTACATAGTGAATTCTGTACCAGCACTAAATGCCCGTTCTCAGAAGGTGCTGAATCCATTGATATTGTTACATTGCTGCTCTTAGAAAAGATCAAGAATTGTCAGCTTCAGCAAGCAGAACAATTTAATGCATTGAATTTCAGATTATTGTCAGACAATTATAATGCTGGAACATGGTCTAATAAAGAAGTGGTTCAATGTGCAAGTAGCATGAATTGTGATGCATCTTTCTGTTTGAAAAAGCATGTGATTTGTGGTACTGAATCAGATGTTCTTGTCAAAGTTACCATGTGTCAAGTTAGTGATATCCTCTCGTTGTTGGAGCTGGTTGCAAATAAGATGGTATTAATTTCATGTTTTCAAGTTGATATTGTCCTTGTTTGATAATCTTTTTTTCTTTTTCATGCTCTAATTCTAAATGATGGTAGTGTAAGGTAGGAATTTCCTCTTTAGGTAAGATTGGCCTTTTTTGGAGTCAACTTTTATAATTTACGATTAGATTCAATATATTGTTAATTTATTATTAACAGAAAACCTACAATATAAAATTGATATATTATTAATTAATTAATAATTAATAAGTTATAAAATTGATATGATTAGTAGGATTTAACTCGCCAACTCTCCCAAAAGCTTAAGTTGTTAGGTGAATACATATGAATGACTTCATAAACCTTACATAATTGTAAGTTTTTGCTATTTCATACTTCCTTGTGCAAGATCTTCATTTAGTTGATAATAATACTCAAACCTGATCAGGTAGTTTTCTCTTATAATAATGCAGAGCTGGCAGTGGACCAGCATCAAACTTGTTCCTCAGCTGCATAACATGCTAGACTCATGTGTAGTGGAGAACTTTGCTGTGGCTATCGTTGTTCTTCTTGGTCAACTTGGAAGGTAAAATTGATCTGTTTTATATTTGTGTTTTTACTCATGCATGAACATACATTTACACATACTATGTATAGGCCTCTAGTTCTTGCACTGCAAGGTGGCTACATCCCTTCGGAACAACCGTTTTGGAATAATTGGGTAGCATTGGGTGTGCCCCTCTACTCTGGAGCAATTTTTTATGGTTAGGTATAAAGATTTTGGTAAAAACAAGGAAAGCCTGTAACCTCAAAACTTTGGCCCCAATTTTGATATGGGATGTGGTTATGTTTTTGGCTTCTTTGTGGTGCTTTTCTTATGGCTTTTTTTTGGGTGGGGGTGGGGGGAGATTTTTCGCTGTATTTAGTATTCTAGTTTTGGAGGATTTCATATTCTCCCCCTATTTGTACTCCCTCTTTAATGAAATTTAGCCTGTGTTTGGGAGAAAGTTGGAGTCACATCTATTAAGTAGTCTGAGGTAGCTTTGGTTTTGTGAGAAGAAGACAATACTGGCTCTAGTGAGAAAAATAAACCAAATGAAAGATTGTTTCAGTTAAAAAGGGTAGTGGAAGACTGAAGAAAACTTTAAGAGAAACATTAAAAAAGACTTCAATACTGTATGATTTGTAGTCCTCACTATCAAGTTAAGATGTTAATTTTTGTCAGTTTTACTATGAGCCGTCCAAGCTGTGATCAACAGAAGTTAGCATTTAACATACTTATTTGAATACTGCATCGCATAAAAAAGAAAATTGATGGACAGCATTAATGAATAGGAAACATAGATGAAGTTGAAATCGAAATTTCTCAAACTATAGGGACCACAAGTGTGATTGTGGCCTTGATTCTGTTTTAAAACTTTTACCGGCTGATGCCAAAGTTGTGTCTATTAAAAAATAATTAGTTTGACTGAACTTCTGTAGCAAGGCTGATGGTTGGTATGGATCTTGATCTGGTCATTTTTCTGTATATTTAGCCGTATCTTGTCTGATATAAATATTTATTTTTAATGTAATGGAGAATATCTTGAGTATATCCCTTTTTGTAGGAGATCTGATATTTAAGATAAAATACACTTTCTCTGACTGGCTTGTTAAGGGGATGAATGTGTTTTATAAGGACGGGCGCAAGGGAGTTGAATAAGACAAAAAACGGTTTTGTATCAGTGTTGAGCAGAATCTATGAATATATCAACCAAGGTGTAACGCCAAATTCAATAGAAGATTAGGTATGGGTTTGTGGATCACAAAATCAAAATCAGCAGAGCTTAGTAAATAGTAACTGCTGAAATACTTCTGAATTTCAATGGTTGAATAAATTCATCAATATATGCAATTAGTATTTGAATATGTAATGCGAGAAATAGCAAAATAGTTATGTTTAGTATCTTTTCTTTGAAGCTTTGTATGTGGGAATTTTCTTTCATATTATGGTTGTATAGGTTTTCCTTGTTGTGTGATCCACATAGATACATGGACAAGACACAGGTGCTTTCACATCTTTTTTTTTTATTTTGTTAATAATATGGTCAATGTTTTACATATCTTATCAGGCTTGGAGTTGATGCTGGTGGATATGAAGACCGAGGAGTTGAGTACTTGAGATGTAATTTGATCTCTTATTTTTGTCGCAATTCTTATGTGAAAGCAGGTCCTTCTCTTCAAATTGCCACCGCAACTGCTCTGTTTGGCCTCCTTCCTCTTGATGTTGAAACCTTTTTGCAGACTAAATTCAGTCATCCATCATGTTCTAATAACTCTGTTTCTGAAGGTGCTGAAATTTTGAGGAAGTGGTTTTCTGGACTAATGAAAGATCAACAGGACTTGCTATTGGGTGTTTTAAGACGCACTGATGTATATTAAGTAAAAATCTTATCAGTACTTTCACATGATTTGAATCAAGATTAATGCTGTCATTCTTTCAGATTCGTAGGTTATGGAAATCAGATGGCATTAGTTATATTTCAATGAGTTGAGAGCTTCCAGATGTGGGCTGCTGTTGCACTCTGAAATTTTGAACGCTATTTTTTTAGGGAAATTTCTTGTTTGCATGCTTATTGATTTGCAAACTTCTTTGGTGTATGAATATGTTTTTTTCCTTAGAATTTCGGAAAGGTGTGAATAATATTATCTGTTATCTGGGTTGTTAAATTCAGCTATTTCTGGAGTTCTGTATTCAGTTTATTTGTTAGATTATTACCTGCTTTGTGGTGTCATTCTTATGTAATTTTGGCACGTTATATTGTATCAACATTTCTTTCGCATCACTTTTGATTACCAATCCCTCTCCACATTGTAGAAAATCCAACATCTTGCTGAACATTTTGAAAATTTGAAACATATTGCATTTTCTCTCTCTCTTTTGCATCTATTTGTCTCATTAGTGTCTGTCTTGTCCTGTGCATCAAATCTCCATCACATGGCTGGCAGGGTAGGTTGATTTTGGAACCCATAAATTATTTTTTGCATGGAATACCCCGGTTATTTTGCTAGTTGAATTGTGAACTTACAAGGATTAGTTCGTGGCTTTTATCAATTTTTAACGAATTAAAGATTCAGCGCCCTGTATGGGAATCTTCGAGGTTGGTGGTTATATTCTTCCTTGTATGTACTACTTTTGCGATTGGTTGGATTTTCACATATACGTGACTCAAACACTTGGTATGTGCTCATTTAGGTGTTCTTTCTGCAAGAGAAAGAATCCCTGTTTTCCCATTATAGGAGCTTTTGAATGTGTATAACAAAAATGAGAAAACGATTTTAATATAAACAAAGTCCAATATTTGAGTGTGTATTTGTAAACTTAGCACCGTGTCTAACATATACAAGACCCTCGTCATCATTGCTTAAGAAGATGGACATACGGTGAATGTTTTGGAAGGAAAGCAGGAGTAGATTGCTAAGTTTCCGTGTGCTTAAAATGTGCTCTCCATGTGTCACACTGGAGTATTGTATCGTATTTAAGAGAGTCAAATCCTGATAGAAATACCTTTACTAGTAATACAGCTTTTGCTAGCACCTTTAATCTTGTCACACACACAATCCCAAAGACAGCAATGATTAAGCACTTCATCAGTGTTTTACAACATTAAAATGACCAAAAATACAGAATACGAAATCCAAATGTATCCTTTATTCGTCTAAATTTTAGGTAATAATAAAACCTGCAAACAAATTTATGGATACCAACCCAACAATGACTCCAGCAATACAGTGCCTTATTCCCATTTCTTGCAGTTCTTGCCTTTTAGCCTCATAGATGAAACTGGAAGTGGTGGGATGCTTTGCTCATGCCTGAACACATTTTCAGGATCCACTTTGGTCTTTATCTTCACCAACCTATTGAAGTTATCCTTGAAATACATATTACCCCATGCAGTTGCCTGTATGTAGCTTGTGCTGTTCTTCTTGTTCATTCCCAAATCCAAGTCTCTGTAGTTCACATATGCTTCCCTTGGGAACTTGGACACATAAGGAGCCATGTAGTTGTAAAGCTTCCTAATCCAATCCACATGCTTTGAGGCATTCTTATCTCCATCCTGCCAAAGGGTCAAATACTGGATTTTGTAAAGTGTTCCATTTCTGTGAGGGAATGGGATATCTGATTCTGAAAACTTGCTCATCATTCCACCATAAGGGTTCCAAATCATCAAGGGACTATCTTCTTCCAGCAACCTTTGCCATAATCCTTGAAGTCCAGTTTCTGGTATTGGTTCTCTCACAAAATCTGATTTGGCTTTGAAGTAGTTCTTGAATGTTGATTTCCCTTCAAGTAGAACTTCTGGGGGTGTATCATTTGGATAGCCAGCAATATAGAGCACAGATTTGATCCAGCTAGTTTCCAAGCAATCTTTTCTTGTCAAACCCAATTCAGGAAAACTTTCCTTCATAACTTGGAGGAGTCTATCAGCCCCACCAAGAAAGAGAGCATTATAAGTAGTAGTGATAGTTCTCACAGTTTTGTTTCCAACACTAGCAGGTTGAATGATGACTCTGATAAAGAGATCCTCATCAATATAAGGTGCCACTTCCTGCCATCTATGAACAAGCTTGGTTGCATCTTGCTCTAGTGTCTTTGTAACTGTAAAAACTGTCACAGTTGCTGGCACAGGAACCAGCTTTATCTTCCACCCAAGAATGATACCAAAACTTGCCCCTCCACCTCCTCTGATTGCCCAAAACAGGTCTTCCCCCATTGCTTCCCTGTCAAGAATGTTGCCATTGGCATCAACAATTCTTGCATCAAGGACATTGTCAGCACCAAGGCCATACTTTCTCATCATGGAACCATATGCACCTCCTGTTATGTGTCCACCAACACCTAAGCTTGTGCAAAGGCCAGCAGAGAAACCATGAACTGCACTTTTCTCATATATTTTGTAATAGACTTCACCAATAGTTGCACCAGCTTGAATCCAAGCACTATTCTGTTCTATATCAACGTCGATGTCGCGAAGCTTGGCCAAATCAATGATTATGAAAGGTGTTTCAATTTCTGAAACATATGAGAGTCCTTCATAATCATGGCCACCACTTCGTACTCTCATATGAATACCAAGTTTCTCTGAGCAAGTCACAGCTACTTGGACATGGGATTCTGTCATGGGTGTGAATATAAACTCGGGTTTTGGTGCTGAAGGCACCAAATACCTTAGGTTCTGTGCAGAGGAGTTAAGGATGTTGCTAAATGAAGCATTATTTGGAGTGTAAATTGATGCATAAAATGGAGCTGCCTTGTCTGAATAGAAGCTTAGACACTGAACAAAATTTTCTTCAATTGAAGCTGAAGCTGTCAATGAAACTGATAATAGGAAGACTAAAATTGTCAAGTGAAAACTTGGTGACACCATGATTTTGTGTTCTTAGCAGGTTTGGTTTTTTAATTTTGTGCTGAAAGAGGCTACCACAAATGTTATATATATATAACCATATGACCTATGGTGCCAATATAATAAAATAGTTTACGTATAATTGAGCCAAGACAAACGTCATAAGGGTGAAGAGTGTTGGCATTATCTTGGGTTCTATGTTCAAATCTTAATTATGACAGTTTGGAGCATGAATTTTGTGATTTTACTTTGATTCCAAGAACATCGACCACTTTCACATTTAACACTTTTTCTTTATTCCGGTTTCCGGGGTATCCTCCGCACGCAACTGCAAAGACTAATCCCTCGAGGTACTGGACGATATTTAAGAGCTGATATCTCCCAACCAAGTTTTCTCCATATGCAAGAGTAGGGATCGAATCCTTGACAAAGGGATCGAACTCCTGACCATATGCTTAAGGATTCCAAACTCGTTATCACTTGAACCAACCATATGTTGGTACATTTAACACAATTTGAAAGGACTAATCTGCTTCAGTAGTCATATCCCTGTTAAAATTAAGAATGGTACAAGCAAAGCAACAACCTTTAATGGCCCCACGAGTTTTTAAATATTTTTGAAGAATAAGAGATAAGCATATATGTCTGTATTTTTGCAGCATCATATGATATGCAACAACTAAAGGAAATACTGCAAAATTTGTTTATTAGATTCTGTGTCTTATCTTTCATAATATTCAATTCATTTCGTGGCTTTGTAGTGGGGATAATCAGTAGGTCCACAACCTCACTCATCAATTGGTACACATTTGTTACTTCACTTGAAAATGTTACGTAAAGTTTTTAATGGCACATGCTTACGTTTCATAATACTTGTTTGCCAAGTGTAGTTAATGTAACATCAAGAAATTCCCATCGCCCAAACTTCAAAGCACTAGTTTTGTAACTTTGCAATGCACGCGTTATGAATTATATAATTAAATCATTTTTGCTTTCTAATATGTTTATATTATTTATATTGCTATATATAAATTTTTTATAGATAAGATATCAATATATTATTATATTTTAATGAAATATTTATTATGTTACATTATTATATTATATTATATAATTATAAGATATAAGATATATCATAAGATATTATTTTTGATTTATTTCTTTTTTTTGTCTCGTATAAGTTAATTATTTTTAGAAAATATATTCATATATCATATTATTTTTTCTTTTATCTTGAAAATCTATTTAATTTAATTCTCCTCTATCCCCATGCAAATTAATCATTTTTAAAAAATATATATTAATTTATCATTTTATTATTTTCTCTCACTTTGAAAATATATTTGATTTAATTCTCCTCTTTTTCCCGTGCAAATGAATTATTTAAAAAAAATATTGATCTATTTATCTATGTACTATATATGAATCGTTGTTTGAAAGTTACTTCATTAATGAAATGAGATGATTGAGGATGGTAACCCAAACTACTCAGTCCAACCCAAACTCTACCATTTTCTTACCCTCAAATTTGGGGGTTAGTGATTTTCCTCCACCCTCTCGTTCAACTTTGCAAACAATATACTGATATGCTTTTATGTTTCCACCCCACTCCATTACTAATACTTTACTAAAATACCACTCCACTACAGCTAATGGGATCCCCGTATGATGCACCGGCATGTAAAAATACATTAAACTATGATTCTGTTTTTTTTAAATCTAATTTTAATAGATGCAAAATATGTTATTAATGTTTAAAAATTAAAGTAAATATATTAATTATACTTATTATAATTATAATACCATTATTATTGTCAATTAGACACCTTTTAAGCATGAAAGCCGCAAATTCTATTCTATTATTGGATTCCCTCTCACTATAAGAAATTAAGCGTTTAGCGACCGACATATTCGGTCTCTAAACTATAGAATTCGGTTGCTAAAAAAGTTAGCGACCGAGCATAACCGGTTACTAAAACCGTGGTAGCTAACTGTTTAGCGACTGAATTTTGTCCGTCGCTAAATTAAACGTATCGGTCGTTAATATTTGGTACCAAGAAATGTTTATTTGGTCCCTGTTTGCGACCGAACCGCGACCGATATATTTCGGTAGCTAAATATATATATTTTTTTCAAAATTTGCTGATAAAAGTCTGTGCTACCACAATTTAGCGACCAATATATTTCGATCGCTATATATACATTTTTTAAATTTATTTTTGTTAATTTGCTTTAATTAAAAAAAAACCTGTAAATAAAAATAAATAAAAATACAGAAAATGAATTAAATAAAAAATAATAGTAAATGCTGTCAAAATTTAAATAATTACAAACCGTGTCAATGTAAGTAAAGAGTATATGTCATCTGAGTGGGGGTAGGGGTGAATGGGGATGATCGGGGGACGGGTGGGGTTGGGGGGTGGGGGGGACCAATGATCATCAGCCTCATGATCATATGCATCATGATACTGGCCAGAGGTCGAGGGAACGGACGGGTCATCGGGAGCAGTAGGTCCATGAGCATGGGTACCCGAAGCAGAAGCGTCCTCAGGGGTAGAACCAGATCCGCCGTGTCTGAAGCCCAAGTGCTGGTACAGCAGATGATTCTCCCTCTCCATTACAGCCACCCTCTCTGCAAGCTGACTAACGATCCCAGTGTTGAGGTCGGCGATGACCCCTCTGACGTTCGGTGTAGGGCCATGGCATGACTGAGAAGATGGTGTGGCAGAGGCCACATACTCATCTCCCAAGACTCCCAAACCATATACATGGCCCTTCTTGTTCCTGCCACCAACCACCTCTAAGAAAAGGGCATTGTCAGAGGCAGCAAAAGGCTCCTGCCCCTGACTAATGGAGTCATCTCGACGGCGGGTGAACTCGCCCTGCATTATAAGGCAAAATAAGTTAGCATTCGGAGGAATATATAATTAAGTATAATTAATAAATGTAATGATAGAATTTAAATTACAACAATCTCGCCGGCGTTCCCGACCCACTCCCCTTTCTTGGTCTTCTTCGTCACCTTCAGCACCTCAAATGCAGTGGGATTCCTCGCCAGCTCGTTCTTTTGCATATTAATTCATAAATAATTGTTAAGATATTTAATAATTAAGTTTACTTAATTGAAATGCATTATATAATTACCAGTTTATCATGATGCTTCGTGATAGGCACAGACCCACCGGTGTATAGAGGAGCACGAGCATCTGCGGCTCGGTTCTGCCTCCTGGTCGCACTCCTCCTCAGGAACTCCTCATCGGTGGCCCAATACCGACGCAGGTTGTCCAAGACCTCGGGAGTCAAAAAGTACCCCGGAGATGAACCATCGTAGATCTTTCCCGTGAAATTCTTCACAACCAAGGATCCGCGATTCTCAAAAGCTGCCCGAATGGCAGCCTCATCCTTTGGTACCCACCTGTAAGTGGACTACATGACATACAAGACATCAACGAACAGTGTAATGGTAAAAACGATAAAATTTAAATCAAGAATCAAGTAATTAATGTACCATTTAAATAAGTAATACTTACACCATAGATGTGCTCGAACCAGTGATCCCAGACCGTCATGGGGATCTTAGTCCATGTGGGCCAAGATCCGATGTAGTTCCCCTTAACAAGCTCGACGATCCTCGTGTGGACCTCATCTACCGGCCAGAAACTGTGGGCAAATAAGATGTATATATTAATCACAATATATGGATTCAAATAATAAAAAGCAACAAATATAGGAAAATGTTTAACTCACTCCAGGTTTGCATATGGACGAACCTATGTGCGCGTGTCCGTGGGTGTAGTCACCCCCGAACTCGATGCCTGCCCCCCCCCCCCCCCCCCGGCAGGCTGCTGTACTGAGGATGATGTAGAGAGAGGGGTCCGCATAGCAGTGGCTGATGGAGCTCAGGAGGGGGAGCCGACACCATGTCTGGACGGTGTGGCTCCTGAACTGTCACCTGTGCCATCGACATGATGAGAAGGGGTGGTGGGGGTGGGTACTGCTCTCACACATCCACGGGACCCACGCCCACAGGAATAACGTCCCCCACATCCAGCATCGTCCGCCATCTGTCTATAATTAAAACACAAGTTACATATAACATAATAATATATCATAACCAAAATATACTAAGTATCATAACAATATGGCATAACAAACATGCATGATAACCAATTTACCGATTACCTAGTTGGAATCTCTATCACTGAATTCACCCCCACTCTCGTCCTCATCAGTTGAGACATATGTTTCCTCGCTATCTGTGGCCAAGTCATACCGAGTCTCCAACCCCGTGTCAATTACCTCGTCACTAGGCCCGGGATCAGCAAGAATGCCCTGATACTCGTCCGGGTCAATTTGCAACATTATTTTAATCCCGTTAATCTGATGAACATCTTGGTATGGAGATTCTGTCTCAGGTTGACTTATCACATTATGGGCGATAGCACCGCATGCCTTCACTCGAATAACACCCAACCAGTCTTGACGTCCCTCTGGAAACGAGGTAAAATATACCTGCTCTGCTTGTTGTACAAATATAAACGGGTCGTACACCTGATATCTTCGCGGCTTCCTGACTTCTACAGTCCCATGTTTATCGTCAACTTTTGTGCCCCTATGGGGAGTGTTATCAAACCATTCACACTTGAGTAAGACAAACTTTTTACTGGGATGACCTGAATACGTTAATTCATAAATATCAATTAAGATTCCAAAAAAATCATCCTCTAATTGACCATTGGTCCCTCTAACACAAACACCACAATTTGAAGTTTTCATGCCCTGACCCCATCGACTTGTGTGAAACTTATATCAATTTATAATGTAAGTCTCAAATGTTCGAATCATCCTGTCTAGTCCCCATGCTAAAGCGTACAATACTGAGTTTTGAATTTGGCTTTCCTTAACCTAGGGTTAATGATTCTCAAGAGTATTAGTTGTGAAAACAATCGTAAGGTAGTAGTTAATAGCAATATAAGTTACATATTACATAATTTTTGAACCACTTAGGAAAATGTTTAGCAACCTCTTGAGGAATTTGAGACTCCAGGATGTCGGGATCAAGCTCTTTCAGCTCATTGGCATATATTCTATCATTAGACAATACAAAATCTATTAAATAAGAAATACTAACACAATTTAAGACGTTACTACTGAATTAATAGCATCTTACTCTAGTAATGGCTCCACCTCATCGCAATTTTGAAGCACGTACAACTCAATAGCTATCATTTCATGGGCAGCCAACGAAGATTTCTTTTCTGCACCACATTCCCTGCCCGGATGATTAAAAATTGATATTTGAGGACTAGAAGAAGATCCTTCACCAACATCAACATTACGCAACAATCTTGTTCTCCTTATCTCTATGTTGTCTGGATAGTATAAAGAGGCAAAAGTAGAAGCCTCATCCACTAGATATGCTTCACAAATAGAACCTTCAATCCTAGCCTCGTTCTTTACTTTTAATTTTAACGAACGTAAAACCCTACATATTACAACCCTAAGTTAATGATTATTAACATGTACATACCAATTTTGATATCATAATTGATTGCAGGTACAAAATAAGTTTAATACCTCTCAAATGGGTACATTCAACGATATTAAACCGAACCACCCACTCGTGCTTCGTACGGTAAGTGGATGGGAAGATGTTCCATCGAATCAAAGAAGCTCGGAGGGAATATCTGTTCCAGCTTACATAGCAAGACCAGAATGTCCCGCTCCATATCCTTCAGTTGGTCAACCTTCAATGTTGTGGAAGTTAATACTCTGAAGAACTGACTCAAAGGTAAAGAGGCAAATGCAATGGGAAGCAACCGTTGCAGGAATACATGACAGTCATGACTTTTCATTCCATGCAGTTTTTCCTCCCTAGCATTAACACATCTAGACAGGTTAGAAACATAACCATCTAGTAACTTAAGTTGTTTAACCCATTCACAGACAGCTACTTGCTGGGGTTTGCTCAGTGCATACTTTGCCTTTGGTTTTCGTAACTTGCACCCCTGATGTCCACCAATTCTAGATCCCGTCGTCTACAAATTTCTGCTATATCTAATCGTGCCTTATACGTATCCTTCGTCTTGCCGTTGACATCCATCACCATGTCAAACACATTCATAAACACATTTCGCTAAGTGTGCATGACATCAATGTTATGGCATATCAAATGCGTCTTCCAATACGGCAAGCTCCAAAATATACTTATTTTTGTCCAGTTATGTTCAATACCATATCCAGGTATCTGGCCTCCTCCAGACTCATGAATCAATGGGAGCATACTAACCATTTGCCAAACCTGTTCTCCTGTAAACAGTTAGGGAGGTATGACTGTCTCAACACGACCATTCTTGAATGCATTTCTATTCCTCCTATAAGGATGATCTTATGGAAGGAACTGGCGGTGACAATCAAAATAAGAAGTCTTCCGACTATGGTTGAGCGTGAAACCCTTCGACCTCCTTATGCAACAAGGGCAGCCAAGCCGCCCAGCAGTGACCTATCCCGACAACATCCCATACGCCGGAAAATCATTGATTGTCCACATTAAAGCTGCCTTAAGCATGAAATTTTGCCTCAATGATACATCGTATGTCATTACACCGGAATTCCACAAACAGTTCAATTCTTCAATGAGAGGCTGCAAGTACACATCAATCTTGCTTTTCGAATTTGATGGTCCAGGAATTATGACCGTTAGAAACATAAACTCCCTCTTCATGCACATGCCTGATGGGAGATTATTTGGGGTCAGAATAACCGGGCAACAAGAGTAAGCTTTACCGTATTGACCAAAAGGATTAGATCCATCAGTACATAAGCCCAATCTTACATTCCGAGGTTCTTGAGAGAACTCCGGGTACATCCTATCAAAATGCTTCCAAGCCTCTCCATCTGACGGATGGTACAAGACACTTAGATCCCTCCGATTGCTGTCATGCCATCGCATGTGAGGAGCGGTGGCCATTGAGGAGTACATCTTTTGGAGCCTAGAGGTAATCGGGAAATACCACATTCTCTTCAAAGGGGTTTTTATTTCAACGCCCCTTCTATCAATTTTGATCTTATACCGGTCAACATGATAAAATCTACAAGCCGTCAGGTCCACGTCTTCATTATGATACAACATGCATCCATTCTGGTAATATTCAATTCTCTCAACCCCAAGCCCAAATTTGACACACATTTCTTCGCTTGATATAGATTCCTGGGCATACGGTTATCGGTCGGCATTGCATCACCCATAAATCCAACCCAGCGATCAAACTCACCCTCAGTCTCATTGTAGTCGGACTTGATGCTAAGAACAACCAAGGAAGCCGAAAATTCCGAATAGGTCTGACATCCATCCCACAACGAAGCTTGTGCAGCCGCCAACATGTCATAAAATCTCTATGCATCTGGATTCGGATCCTCCTCTATGCAATGGTCCTCAACATGATCATCGTCTTGTTGAATTCCTATACCAACAGTGGGCCCAACATGATCGAAAATCATCTTCTCAAAGGTGCGAATTGTTCCCTCCCCTCACCAGGACCATAATATGCATCTTCCATCACAACCGGGGGGACCAATGGCAAGTTTTCACCATGGTTTAGCCAATAATAATAATTCGCCATAAACCCCCTCTCGTAGAGATGTGCCATCACATCATCCCAGTACTGGAATTTTAGACACTTGCACTTCTTACAAGGACACCTAATTTTTGGATCCTTTTGACCTAGATATTCCTCTTGATGGCTCGCATAAACAACGAGCTCGTTCACTCCCTCTATGAACTCGCACATCAGTCGTCCATGATCCTTCCTTCTACCCATCCACTTTCGATTCTCAGGTGCTTCCATCACTACTAACTACCACAAGAATTCTCAGTCCGATAGCTCCATCGTTCTCCAATTCTTATTACAAGGTATGACCCTAACCCATTCAAGAACAAACCTTTTCAACACTCCGTTAACAGTTATTCCTTAATTCTCATGGCTTATACCAGACAAAATTTCGGCAGCATTTCCCATTGGTCTCCGGTATACACGAATTGTACGTAGTTCTTCCACCACGATCAAATATGCACCCCGATAACAACAGGAAATGTAACATACCAAAATTCACTCTAGTGTAAGATACGAGAATCCAAAGAATAACCATTAACTTTGTCAAGAAATTATTTTTCCCAAACTGTCCAACTTGGACAATTCAAGATTCAATATAATGAGTGGTGCCTTGAAAAGGTACACATGCTCATTGATATTGCATCTCTAACGAGATTCTATGGCTTTGCTAAATTATTAACATTAAAAAATAATAAAACTTACCCTATCTTCCTCTACTAACAAACAACAAATCAAATTAACAGGGCAAATACAACTGTAGTGGTCCTGGTCACTTAACATAAAATGTACATAATGCTAAAATTGATAAACAACCTATTGAGCTCCGCTCTCTACTAACAAACAACAAATCAAATAGGCAAACACATGCAAAGTTTCTAAACTATCAGCACACAACCAGTCATGCATCTCAGACAATGGCGTACCCTATTGAGCTCTGCTATCAACTAACAAAGAACATATAAATGAGACAAATACATGCCTTTGACTGATTTTGTCAACACACAGCCAACATAGTCCTAGTCTAACTTCCCACAAGGTATTTTACGTACCTCAACTCCAAGTAAACAGTGAAGGAGGGTGCTGACTAGACTGGTGACCGTTGATAGAGGAATGCAAAAGAAAATGAAAAATAAGAAGAAAAGCCAGAAAATATAAAATAAAATAAAAATGCCCAAACAGTTTATTTACATATTCCAGAACTTGAAGCTATCCGAGGTGGGGACCTAATCCTTATTACTACTACTTGTATATACCAATAGCTACTAGGACACTCACTTTGTTTATAAAATGCATGCCTTCCACAATAATAGAAACCATATGCATATAAAATAGATCTCTTTCAGTACTCTAAATTTGATTTTATTTTGTGGTGCGTATGTTAGGTAAGTAACATCAGTGACCTCATGAGTTGTATGAAAATGATTGCAATTTGTGCAGGGAAGCAACTATATACAATCAAGAAGCTTCAAGGATCAAATCTAAAGCAAATCTAAAGCAACTATGTATATTCTTTTGTCAAGACGAAGATGTCACTTTCCACAAATCTAAAGCAACTGTGTATATTCTTTTTTGAGCTAAAGGTCATTAGGTTGTGTTAGTTATTACATAAATGTTATAATTAAAAGTAAAAGCTGAAGAAAAAGAAGGAATCACATGTATTATAAGACTTTTGTTCTGTCTTTTTTTATTTTTCTTTCCTTTCCCTAGGTTCCTACATATTTTGTCCATGTATATTTAACTAGTGGCTCATCTTGATCCTAGAGTGATCAGAGTGTGAAACCTAATTGATACATAGCTGTTATCTATTATTAGTATACTTTGTTCCTTGATTTTACCCTTGACTTGTGCACAAGGTATCATCAAGCTAAAAACCAGTGATGGGTATGAAAGATTTGGAGAATATATTACTGAGCTTTGTTCCATAAGTAAAACCACATCTTTTGACAAAATCATTCATGCAAAAAGCTATTTTGTGCTTAAAGGTTCCAGATAATAGGTGTGCTGTCAAACTATAGAATCAAGCAGTCATTCAAGATTAACAGAAATGAAGACAAAAAGAAAAACAATCATGAAGACAAAAGAAGAGAAAGAGACGAACCAAAGATAGGGGAGAGAGAACCAGGGAGAGGGTGGTGTTGGTGGTGGCAAGGTGGTGTTGGTGGCAGCGGCTCCGATGAGAAAAACGAGCAGAGAGAGAACCAGAGTTAGGGGAGAGAGAACTAGGGAGAGGGAGAACGAACAGAGCAGAGACATACGCGCATGGTGGGGGTGGTTCGATGGTGGCTCCGGTGCAAAGATGGCGGTGACTCGGTGGTGGCTTGGTGGTGGAAAGGACAACAGAGAGGGAAAGTGACGAGTTGTGAGGGAGAGTAAAAATGAGGGGAAGGGGAGGTGCGTTTCTGATTTAGGGATTTCAGATTTAGCGACCGAATTAAATCGATTGCTAAAGTCGGTCGCTAATTAATGACCGTTATTCGGTCGCTGTGTCGGTCGCAAAAGAACAAAAAAAAAATTTAAATATAAGATGTTAGCAACCACATTAGCGACCAAATATATAGCGACCGATTTTATCGGTCGCTAATTCAAAACAAATGAACAATATATGTAAACCACGTGTTCTGTCGCCGATTCGGTCACTATAGCGATCGAATAGTTTCGGTTGCTAATTGTCGGTCGCTAATCACCTAAATTCTTGTAGTGTCTAATTCCTTCTAAGTTACATGTATAGTACCTCCAACCATGTCCTGTGGTTCTCACCAAAATGTAAGACTCAATGACCTAGAGATTTTGATATATGACAAATACAATTTAATGTGTGTGCAAGTGTTTTAGTGTCAAATTGCAAAGACGGGTATCAAGCAGTGATCAACAAGTTCATTAAGCAAATTCAAGGAAAATATTCAAGGAAGAACTTGAAGGAATCAAGAAGCTGCATGTAGAAATCAAAAGAGCAAAGTCAAAGATCAAAAGATCATCAAGACCAAGCTTAAAGGAGAATTTTAGATTTAAGTCTTAGATGATTTGTAAGAGAAAGAAATCTTTTAGTCACAAGATTGCTCAACTAAAAATATGCATGAAGAAAATCAATTTTCATAACCTGCATTAAAAGGAATAAGTTTATTTTTTAATGAAAATGATTTTTGGAAATAAGAAAATTATTTGTCATGTACAGCCATGTAATCAATGGATGTATGTCTGTTACTGTAACTGACGAATGAATTTAAGGTTCTTGATTGAATACATAGATGTATTGAATGGATGTAATGATGGATTAAACAAGTTCAAGATTTTGAGAAACTATCAGAACTATCAGTATGAAATTTGTTAATACAGCCATGTACTCAACCCCTGTTCAAGAACCAGAATCAAGAAAACAGATTCTGTTATCAGACCCAAATCTGTTTTAATTGATCACAACGACTATAACTTGTTTCCTATATATACAGGGATCAAAGGAACACTTTTAAAAATATCCGAAATTGTACAAAATCAATTTGAGAGATCAATTGTGAAAATCATTCATCTTCTTGCTTGAGCTTCATTGTGAAAAAGAGTGTTCCAAAACTCATAAGAACTTCAACTTGTTGTGAACACCTAATTTTGTCCGGGTATCTTGGTTTTAATTAACGTTTTGAAAAATAATGTACATAAAAATTAAAAAATAAGAACTTTACAAAAAATAATGCTTTTTGTTCTTGGTCCATTATAGAATTAGAAATGGTCCAACTTTGTTATTACAAGCCCATCATCCAAACCCAATTCTAAAAATAAAAAAAAATGATGATAAAAAAAAAAGGTAAAAATAAAATTAGAGGAGGACCGTATGGATTATTGCTTCCTGGTATCATTTTTTCCATCCTTGTCTTGTCCTCTTCCACTTCAAGTATAAACCAGCTTTCTTTTATTTCCCCATTTTTGTTTTCTTGTGCTTTTTTCCAAAATAAGGGGTAACAACCCCTGCACCTGCAACAACCCAGCTGAGTAGTGGGAGCACCACAACATGGCACCACCATCTGTACAAATTCCTTCGTCCTTGCCTCTCAACAAAGCAATAACAAATTTTGGCATCATCCTCCAATGGTTTGGCTATATATTGGGCACTCAACAGAATAGAAAAGGGGGAGGAGGAAACATTCAGATTTCAAGAGTGGAGAAAGCTAAAGGAAAAATTCTTCACTGTTTTAAAAAAAATCAGTTTGAACTCCCTCATCCTCCCCATCTTCCTCTGATTCAAACACTCTGAATCATCCCACCTCATCTTCATCAAACCCTTTTTTTCCTTATTCTGTTTCTTCCTTCTACAAATCAAAAAAGGCAACAACAACAAATGATCACAGAGATGATGATAGAAGTCAGAGGAAGAAGAAGGATACCAGACCCATAGGCAGCTCCTCCGTCGCGTCCCCTGCCTCGCCCAGCGCCGTCCGCTGCTTCTCTGTCAGATTTTCTCCACACTTCCCCTTCGTCCCGCACTGCAGATCTCGCACCAGAATCGCCTCCGCCTAGACGCCCACCACGTCGGATCTTCGCCGTCTTGAACACGTCCTCTGACAACCACCGCGTTCAACCCGAACCAGCTCCGTCCAGCCGTTCTCCCATCTCGGACCAACGACCACCGCTCTGCCATCCCGGGTCGCAGATCCACTGCCCTCGAACCCTGGTGCACCACCTCCACTCCATTCCCTCCACAACAACGCCCAGAACCGCCGCAACCAACTCGATCTTCCGTGCTCTAGCCTGTCATCGCGGTGTCTCACCACCTCCGTCGCCGCGTCACCTCCGTCGTCCACCCGCACCGTCACGACTCCCACCAGGCCTCTATCGCGTCGCCATTCCTCCACGTCTGTCGAGCTCCTTGGGTCTTCTCCCTTTGTTTTCGTTGGTAATGAGGAGAAGTTTTCCTCTGCTTTTTCTTTTGTATTTTTATTTTTAGTTTTGTTTCTTTATTTATTTGATTTATATTGGGCACTGATATCATATTTGGGCCTATAGTGGTTTGGCAGCAGGTGACCCAAATTGCTTATCTTTTTCTTATTTTATTTTATTTTATTTATTTATTTATTTATTTATTTTTTGCTGTTTTATTTGTTTTGTTGTGGTTCTTTTTTTAAAAAAAAAGGGGGTTATGATTGGGCCAAGGATGTAGTTAGACCCATCAACATGGAATATAAGCTATGGATTAACTACTAGGCCTATATGGGCCTTTTTCGAATTTGGGTCAGATTCTTTCCCATTTAGAAAATACGCTTTAGTAAAAAATTAATTAATATAAAAAAGAAAGAATTTTGTTTTTAAAAGAAAAAGGTGTTAAAAAAATAAATAAAAAATCGTTTGAATTCACGCAACAATCTACGACGTTGATGTAGGGACTTGTTCATCCTCAAGTGTCGTATGAATTGTAAGGGTTTATCGTATAGCTCCGCTATCTTTAACCCTGTGCAAGAGTGAATTATCTTTTACAAAAAATAATAAAATGTTTTTTTTCAATTTATACTTTTAACCAATTTTACCCAATTTCATTTTATAAAAAATATCTTTTGAATTCATGCAACAATCTACGACGTTGATGTAGGGACTTGTTCACCCTCAAGTGTCGTATGAATTGTAAGGGTTTATCGTATAGCACTGCTATCTTAGACTCTGTGCAAAGGTGAATTTATTTTAAAATAAAATTCTTTTCTAAAAACAAAAAAAATCAAATCTTTATCAAAATTAAAATCAACCAACCAACCAAATATTTTCTAAAGAACTACGTAGCTTTGAGTTTCCCATCGCACCCGGGAATACGTAGGAGCAAGATAAATCATCTTGTCAAGCCAAAACTAAATTTTCCCTTTTTTTGTGTCTCTTTTTATGTTAAAATAATTAATCAAAATATTTAAACTTTCCTATTTTTAGGGATGCTCTATGGACACGGTGCCATATCCAGTCCCTTAGATTTGAGGTTACCTTGTGGACTCATGTGCCATGTTCAACCTCATTTAGTTTTTTTATAAACAATAAATTTTAAAATATAAAAATCAATAAATTTAAAATATTAAAAATAATACTTTCTTGTAAATAATTTTGGGGTAAAATAAATATTTAAAAGGTTATAAAAATGTTTTTGCACAATTAACTTGAGGTACCATTTTTTTTAAACGGGCGATGTGGGGTGCTAACACCTTTCCTACTCGTAACCGACTCCCGGACTCATCTCTCTCTCTTTTTTAGACCAGTTTACCTTTAAATAATTGGGTTTTCTAAGATTTTCCCAATAAAAATTTTAGTGACGACTCCTCTGTCATTCTCTCTCTTTTTTCGCGACACCCGGACGGGACGGTCACGACAGCTGGTGACTCCACTGGGGATTTTTGAGAGTCAGGCCTATCATAGTTGGTTGTGCATTTTTTTAATAGCTTTGAAAATATTAGTTTTACCTTTCTTTGTTTTATTTATTTCATATTTAGTTTTATAAGTTCTTATAAATGTCTTTGTATATTCTTGCAACCTTAGGGTGGAGAACTTTTGTATTGGTGTTGTTTGTTCCTTTTTGCAGGTTTGGGGTAGTTTTGTTTTAGGAGGTTTTTGTAAAGGTTCGTATGCTCCCATCACACACATCACTATCACATGTTGCACACACTTTGGGCTCTACACCCGAGTCTTGGAATGCCATAAGATTAGAAGGGGCTTCAGTGATGTTATTGTGGTGCTTTTGCGTCCCTGACAGTCACTGATTCTCCCGCTCGGATTGCTACCGGACATGGACTACCATATTGTGACTTATTTGTCCCTGTGGTGAGATTCATGGATTCGGATCCTTATCTTTTAGATGAGGGTAATCCGGGGACCATATGTTTAGGGGTCTAGATCTGTCCCGAAAGTCATGCACATAAAATGCCATTAGCAGCCTACCAAAATAGGGTCTTGACTTCAGAAATCCCAACTTTAGGATATGACCTATGTAGGACAAAAGAGAGAACATTCCATCTTTTTCTGCAACATGAATAATCACATTTATATCTCATGCATCATAACGATTTTCTGCACGCATCCCACATGCACCTTAACATGTCACTCATTCGTGCATCCTGTTACACTCATTATTATATTGTATGCTCCTTATATAGTATTTTAGGCCATGCATCGTCAATATGTCATTCATTCATGCATCTTGGTACACTCTCATGCATAAGTAGTTTTGCTTTCCAAATGTTATTAATAAAATAAAATTTCCCTTGCACAGATAATTTGGTGAGAGATAACACCTTTGATAACAAGAGATGGAAAAAGTCAGACACACTAGCATTGCTCCCGCCACCAAGAGCTCCATGGTGATTTTGAACTCATTAGAGAATTTGAAAGAGTTGAGCCAATCTTTGCCTCAAGAACATCGAAAAAGCTTCGTCAAGAAGTATGGAGGGATCTTGGACCTGATTTTCATACCGGTTCAAGCTACTGCTTTGAGTGCTCTAAGTCGGTATTGGAGCCCACATCTCAGATGGTTCGAGTTGCCAAACATGGACGTTACACCCACCATTGAAGAATATTATTGCCTGTTAAGGTTGCCAATTGCTAGTGTGTTTGAGACAACAACTATTGTGGAAAGTTGTTTCTCCCCTAGATTTGTTGTCAACTCCATTTCATCTCATGAGCACAATGCTCTCTGTGTGGGATGGAGGGACCATCTCTTGCCTGTTATAAGGTGTTAACTCAAAATAATAATAATAAACTCCAAAGGTGTTTTTCATAAAAGCTTTTTGCATTTTTTCCAACATTTTGTCTCACTTTTGTTTCGATTAAAACAGTGTGTGGCTTTTCTGAACAATTGATCCAAGACACCCTTATCGCATTCGGTCACAGGTAAGAGCCATGGCGGATGAACTAGAAGAAGTCCAAGAGATTAGGGATGAAGTCAGTCAAATCAAGGATCAGATGACTAAGATGATGGAGATCCTACAAGCAATGCAGAAGGAAAAGAACACAGAGGAGAACCCTCCAGCCTCGAACGAAGGACATCCGGCCACACCTCTCATTCTGCCCGGTCTTGCTCAGATTCCTATTCAAGGCTTCAACCAACCAGGGGTCATGATGCCTCTCAGTATTTATCCAAGCAACCAAACTCATCTTTCATTTGACCCGAACAATCCCCCATACGGCTTACCTCGTGGATTTGTTCCACCAACGGCCCCCATCCCACAAGATGGCATCCAAAACTCTGAACATATCAATTAGACACAAACCCTAACCGATGTTGTCGAAATGCCACAAACACAAGCTGTCAACCCTATAGATGGTAACAACCCGACAGTGACACTTTCTGCCAATCCAAAAAATCCACAATACACCCTACATTATGGACCCCAGGGGACTCAATTGATGCCAAACTTTGGGTCCTCCTACATGCCATACCCCTTTCCCCAGAATATGTACTGTGAAACTCCAGTGAATCAGTCGGGAATGAATTCCCAATCTAAAGAAAAGTTGGAAGTGTTAGAGGAGAGACTGCGGGCCATTGAAGGGGAAAATAGTTATGGTTTTCGGGATGCCTTTGAGCTTTGCCTGGTGCCAAATGTTGTAATTCCACCAAAATTTAAGGTACCCGATTTTGACAAATATCGGGGAACCACTTGTCCCAAAAACCATTTGACCATGTATGTAAGGAAGATGGCATCATACGCTCAAGATGATAAGATCTTGATTCACTTCTTCCAGGACAGTTTAACTGGGGCAGCTTCAAATTGGTACACGCATCTCGAACGGGCTCACGTTCGATCCTTCAAAGATCTAGCAGATGCATTCCTGAAGTAATACAAGTACAATATTGACATGGCTCCCGATAGGATGCAACTCCAAAATATGGCAAAGAGAGACACAGAGACTTTCAAGGAGTATGCACAACGATGGAGGGAACTGGCTGCTCAGGTGGAGCCTCCATTGGCCGAGAAAGAAATTGTGGCAATGTTCATTGATACACTCCAGTCGCCTTTCTATGATAGAATGATTGGAAACGTGTCATCAAACTTTTCTGACATGGTCATCATCGGTGAGAGAATTGAAAGTGGAATGAGGAATGGCAAGATCACTGAGACTTCAGTAGTGAACGGCCAGAAGAGAGCCCCGTTTGTGAAAAAAAGAAACCAAACCAATATAGACCAAATCAAACACCTACCTTCCAAGCCCAATACGCCCCGTATTACCAAACACCTCCATATCACCAAGCCAACCAGCCATACATCGCTGCCACCTCACAATTTCCAAATCCTCAACAGATGACTCCTTACCGGCCATCATACCCCTCTCAACCTCAAGCACCCCTTACCATGCCACCTCAAATTGTCCAACCCCTAGGTCCAAACCCAAACACTAACCAAACAAGACCACCATATAACTCAGAAAGAAAGCCAGTACACTTCGACCCAATACCCATGACCTACACTGAGCTACTGCATCAGCTTATAAGCAAGTCTGTGTTGACCCCTATCCCAATGAAACCATTGGGGACTCCTTATCCAAAGTGGTTTAACCCAAATGCTAAATGTGAGTATCATGCGGGGGCAATAGGTCATTCCACTGAGAACTGCAAGGCTTTCAAATTTAAGGTACAAGAGCTTATTGATGCTAAGTGGTTGAGCTTTCAGAAAGATGCTCCGAATGGGGCACAAGGTCCTATGCCAAATCATGGGGGTTCGGGAGTCAATGTCGTTGATAGCTTTATGGAACCTACTCTTAAGAGTCAAGTGGCTGATGCCAGAACTCCCATGAGAGTTATTTTAAGGGAGATGCAAAAACATGGATTGGTGCAAACCTCAATTGTTGAAGAGAAGACTCTTGATGAAGAAATAAGGTGTGACTTCGATGGGGATATGGGGCATTCAATTGAAGACTGTGTAGAATTTCGACAGGTTGTACAACAGTTAATAGATATGAAGATTATCCTAATTGGTTGTGAATCGAATGAGTGTGGCATTAACATGGTCGCTGAATCTACAATTTCCCCAACTCCAGTTAAGATAACTCCTTTTACTGTTGTGATTAATCCTCAACCGGTTCCTGAGCAAGTCGCCCCGAAGCCAATGGTGATACACTATACTGAGAAGGAACCTATGCCGGTTTCGAGTGGGCCAACACCAGTTGTCATCCGAGTCCCAGGTCCTTTCCCTTACAAGGACACCAAAGCGGTACCATGGAGATATGATAAGCAGGTTCAACAAAGTCCTCCCAATGGGACCACTGTGGTTACCAACATTTCGGGAATTGGTGGAATGACTAGGAGTGGTCACATTTATACTCCAGAAGTATTGCGAAGGGAGGGAACAGAAAAGGAAGAAAAATATCGCAAAGGGGAAAACGAAGGTGGAAGGAACGCCGGCTGAAAGGGATACCAAAGAGGGTGATAATAGAAAGAAGGTATCCGATGAAGAAGTCGGCGAATTCTTGAAGTTCATCAAGCAAAGCGAATACAGGGTCGTGGATCAACTGAATCAAACTCCAGCTCGGATATCTCTTTTGTCTTTGTTGATGAATTCTGAGCCACATAGGAGAGTACTGATGAAGGTTTTGAACCAAGTTCACGTCTCTCATGACATCACAATTGATAAGCTTGATAGCATCGTGGGTAACATCGTTGCTGATAATTATATCACTTTCACTGATGACGAAATTCCAGCTGAAGGAATGGGGCACAACAAGGCGTTACACATCTCGGTGAAGTGTCGATATCATGTCATGGCTAGGGTTCTTGTTGATAATGGTTCTTCTTTGAATGTAATGCCAAAGTCAACACTGGCAAAGTTGCCTTTCGATGGAACTCATATGAAGCCAAGCACAATGATTGTAAGAGCTTTCGATGGCACCCGAAGGGAAGTTATGGGAGAAATTGAATTGCCTATTCGTATTGGCCCTTGCACCTTTGAAATACTCTTCCAAGTAATGGACATCACACCAACTTACAGTTGTCTCCTAGGACGACCATGGATCCATTCGTCTGGAGCTGTACTTTCCACATTGCACCAAAAAGTGAAGTTCATTGTCGATAGTAAATTGATAATTGTTTCTGGAGAAGAGGATATGTTGGTGAGTAAGCCATCAACAACCCCTTACATTGAAGCTGCCGAAGAAGCTCTCGAGACCGCTTTCCAATCGCTTGAAATTGCCAATGCCACTTATGTTAGGGACGGTGCTCCACTCTTGAAACCTTAGTCATCTAAATCGTCCATTATGATGGCTAGGGTTATGCTTGAAGGAGGATACCGACCTGGAAGCGGTTTGGGGAAGAATAGCCAAGGTGTCACTGACATCCTCATGCTCACCGAGAACAAGGACAGGTTTGGGTTGGGATATAAACCCACCAAGGCTGACAAGATGAGGGTCATGGAAGAGAAGAAAAGAAAGAGGTTGGCTCGGCTGGAAAATTGTGAATACGAGGTTGAAAGGGTTCCCATTTGTGACATTCGACAGAGCTTCCGATGTGTAGGGTTCGTATTCCTGGGCCAAGCAGCAGGCAGCAGCTGTTGAAGATGATTATCCCGCCGATCATGGTGTCAATTTGGTGTATCCATGCCTTCCGGATACAGAGCTCAACAATTGGGAGGTCATTGAGTTCCCCAGGACCATAGAGTTTTTTTTAAAGTAATTCTGTAATGCTTATCCTTTAGCTCTGCCCAAGGCTTTAGGATTTTTGTTGTAATGGGCTTACTTGTTTCCGTTTCAGTATGACTTATCAATAAATGCATGCATTCAATATCTTTATGTTCTTATCCCTTTTATTTTTTACTTTCGCTTTTATTCATCGATCCTCACCAATAAATGCAGTTTCCCATCTTTAACCGTTATTCATTCATCTTTTCCTGATAACTACCAAAATGCAGATCTAAAAGTGACTCTCTTGAAAATGACAGTGTTAATAACTCAGCATACAATTTTAACTATCCTATTGATCATGCTGATGAGGTTGTTGATGATGATGGGGAAGTCCCTCCTGAATTATTAAGGTTGGTAGAACTAGAAGCTAGGGAAATTCGACCCCATGAAGAGCCGAGTGAACTAATCAATTTGGGAACTGAAGATGATAAAAAAGAGGTCAAGATTGGCCTTTCTCTGAAAAAAAAAGGAGCGAAGTAGGATGATCAAGTTGTTGATGGATTATAAAGATGTTTTCGCATGGTCGTCCCAAGACACGCCAGGGTTAGACCCTCGTGTAGCAGAACACAAACTGCCATTAAAGCCGGAGTGTCCTCCAGTAAAGCAGAAGCTACGAAGGATGAAAGCGGAAATGTCTTTAAAGATCAAGGAGGAGGTCAAGATGCAACTGGCTGTGGGTTTCCTAGAAGTGGTAAAGTATCCTCAATGGGTTTCTAACATCGTTCCTGTCCCCAAGAAATATGGAAAGGTTCGAATATGTGTCGACTATCGAGATTTGAACAGAGCTAGCCCAAAAGATGACTTTCCTCTACCTCACATTGATGTTCTTGTAGATAATACTGCCTAACATGCATTATTCTATTTCATGGATGGATTCTCAGGATATAATCAGATCAAGATGGCACCTGAAGATATGGAGAAAACTACATTTGTCACTTTATGGGGAACCTTTTGCTACAAGGTTATGCCCTTTGGCTTGAAAAATGCTAGGGCAAAATTTCAGCGGGCAATGGTGGATTTATTCCATGACATGATGCATAAGGAGATAGAAGTTTATATAGATGACATGATTGCCAAGTCCAGATCCGAAGACGACCATGTTGACAATCTGCAGAAGCTTTTTGAGCGGTTAAGGAAGTTTGAGCTCCGACTGAACCCCGCCAAATGCACTTTTGGAGTGAAATCAGGCAAGCTTCTGGGGTTCATTGTTAATCAAAGAGGAATAAAGGTTGATCCTGAAAAAGTTTGAGCAATCATCGATATGCCAACACCTCGAACGGAGAAAGAAGTTTGCGATTTTTTAGGAAGATTGAACTACATTGCCCGGTTCATCTCCCAACTGACCGCGACATGTGAATCAATCTTTAAATTGCTACGCAAAAATCAGGCAGTAACATGGAATGAGGATTGCCAAAAAGCCTTTGAGAAGATCAAACAATACCTACAGGAGCCTCCGGTCTTGGTTCCCCCAGTTCCAGGAAGGCCTCTCATCATGTATTTGACTGTGCTAGATGAATCAATGGGTTGCGTGTTGGGGCAACACGACGAGTCAGGAAGGAAGGAACATGCCGTCTATTATCTAAGTAAGAAATTCACCAGTTGCGAAGCCAACTACTCACTGCTAGAACGCACTTGCTGTACCTTGGCTTGGGCGGCTCGTCGTTTGAGGCATTACATGTTGTGTTACACTACCTGGTTGGTGTCCAAAATGGATCCGATCAAGTATATCTTTGATAAGCCTGCTCTGACTGGAAGAATTGCTCGCTGGCAAGTCCTGCTATCAGAATATGACATTGTCTATGTCACCCAAAAATCAATAAAAGGGAGTGCTCTCGCATAATATCTAGCCAATCAACCAGTAGAAGATTATGGATCGATGCAATGTGATTTCTCAGATGAAGATATAATGGCTTTGCTTGACCGCGAGCAATCACCTGAAAAAGAAAAGTGGACCTTGTTATTTGACATGGAATTGGGGCAATACTAATCTCACCGGAAAATGATTATTTCCCTGTCACCGTAAGGCTTTGCTTTGATTGTACAAACAATATAGCCGAATATGAAGCTTGTGCGCTCGGGATCCTGGCAGTGATAGAATCAAAGGCATGGATACTGGAGGTATATGGGGACTCTGCATTAGTCATCCACCAACTAAGAGGGGAATGGGAGACCCGAGATGCCAAGTTAATCCCGTACCATGATTACATCAAAGGTCTTATTGAGCAGTTTGATGAAGTCACATTTCACCATATTCCCCGAGAAGATAACCAATTAGCTGACGCGCAATCTACCTTGTCCTCGATGTTCAAAGTAAGTAACGAGAGGAACCTACCACTCATCAAAATGGAAAGTCGTGATCATCCTACATATTGTCAAGTGATAGAGGAAGAGTATGATAAAAAACCGTGGTACCATGACATCAAATGCTTCATCCAAAGAAGGGAGTACCCTCCGGGCACTTCAGAAAACGACAAAAGAACTCTAAGAAGACTTCTAATGGGTTTCTATTTAGATGGAGGTATTCTCTACAAAAGAAATCATGACATGGTGTTGTTAAGATGCGTTGACACGAAGGAAGCTAAACGGATAATTGAGGAGGTCCACGAAGGATCTTTCGGAACACATGCGAGCAGTCATGCAATGGCGAGAAAAATCTTGAGGGCTGGCCAATATTGGTTGACAATGGAGGCAGATTGTTTTAGTTATGCGAAGAGGTGCCATAAGTGTCAAATATATGCTGATAAGATTCATGCGCCGCCAGTTCCCTTGAATGTCATGACGGCACCCTGGCCATTCTCAATGTGGGGAATGGACGTGATCGGTCCAATCGAACCAAAAGCCTCGAATGGGCATCGCTTCATTCTTGTTGCCATTGATTATTTCACAAAGTATGTTGAGGCCGCATCATATGCCAATATGACCAGGAATGTCGAGATCAAATTTGTAAAAAGAGAATTAATTTGTCGTTATGGGTTGCCAAGCGAGATTATCACTGATAATGTGACTAACTTGAACAACAAGATGATGAAAGAGATGTGCGAAAACTTCAAGATAAAGCATCACAATTCCTCCCCATATCGCCCAAAGATGAATGGAGCAGTTGAGGCCGCTAATAAAAATATCAAGAAGATTGTCCAAAAGATGGTGGTGACATATAAGGATTGGCATGAGATGTTGCCTTTTGCTTTGCACGGCTATCGTACCTCTATTCGTACCTCGATAGGGGAAACTCTGTATTCTTTAGTTTATGGGATGGAAGCAGTACTCCCGATTGAAGTAGAGATCCCCTCATTAAGGGTATTGAGAGAGGCAGAATTGGAAGAAGCCGAGTGGGTCCAAGATTGACTCGACCAATTGAACCTTATTGAAGAGAGAATATTAACACCATTGTGTCATGATCAATTGTACCAGAGAAGGTTGATGAGAGCTTATGAGAAGAAGGTACGCTCGCGGCAGTTTCGGGAGGGCGATCTAGTGCTCAAAAAGATCCTACCAATCCAAAAGGATCATCGTGGGAAGTGGACCCCGAACTACGAAGGACCTTACGTTGTGAAAAAGTCCTTCTCGGGAGGAGCTTTAATCCTCACCAGGATGGATGGGGACGATCTTCCACTCCCTGTAAACTCAGATGCAGTCAAAAAGTATTATGCTTGAACGCATTTCCCAAAAAAAAAAAAGAGGTGAAAAAAAATGAAAAGAAGAAAAGCTCGCTAGGCTGAAAATCTGAAAAGACAGTCTAGGCAAAAGTTAAAGCAACCCGTTAGGCTGAAAACCTGAAAAGGCGGTCTAGGCAAAAGTTAGGGTTCAAAAAAATAAACAATGGAAATGTCGTCAAGCCGATGAACTGGGGCAATCAGTGGGCTAGATGCATGAAGACTGGGGCAGATAGCATTCTCAGATGTTGATTAGTAAGCAGTCGATATGGTATGAGAGATACTAACACTAGTCATGGAAAGAAATCTCACTTGAGGAGATGTGTTTCCAAACCACAACCTATTTGCAATTCCATACTCCATTGTAATACCTGCTTTGTATACCGTTTCAGTCCAAATGTAATGACACTGACTCCCAATTCTTTTACCCTTATCCCTTTGCCTTAATCTTTGTCAATTGTGTGTGTGCATTCATCATGATAAGTGTATACTGAAATGTTAAACATGTATTGGTGTCTTCAAAAGCATTTAAAATTTCGTTGAAAGTCTCAAAAGTTCGTAAAGAACAAGATGATCTCCCGACAAAGGACACCGTGGTCTACCGACAAGAAGCACGAGGACAATCATTGCAAAGGAAGCATACCTTTTCAAAAGTGCTTAGCCTTTATTCTCCACGAAGATAGGACTTGTTTTAGTTCATCTCGGGTCTTGTCTGTGATCGACACCTTAAGCGGTCAAGGGTGATAATAAAAACCACCTAAGCAATGAAAAAATAAAATAGTAATGTATTACAGGCTTTCCTTGTGTTGCATTGAAATCATTTGAGGTTTTCATCAGGCATATAGGACATTTCTGGCATCATGCATTGCAATTGTTTATCTCTTGTGAGCACAAAACCCAGTAAATTGCACAAACATCGTAGGTTTTTACCTTTCATGTCAAGCTTCAGCGGATAACCGACTCCGCAAGCTTTTCGCATTTCCTTTCAAGCTTCAGCGGATACCCAACTCAGCATGCTTTTTATTTTTCTGTCAAGCTTCAGCGGATACCCGACTCTGCATGCTTTTTATTTTTCTGTTAAGCTTCAGCGAATACCCGACTCCGCATGCTTTTTATTTTTCTTTCAAGCTTCAGTGGATAACCGACTCCACAAGCTTTTTACCTTCTGTCAAGCTTCAGTGGATAACCGACTCCACAAGCCTTTTACCTTTTCTGTCAAGCTTCAGCGGATACAGACTCCGCAAGCTTTTAACCTTTCTTTTCAAGCTTTAGTGGATAACCGACTCCGCATGCTTTTTATTTTTCTTTCAAGCTTCAGTGGATAACCGACTCCACAAGCTTTTAACCTTTTTCTTTCAAGCTTCAGTGGATAACCTACTCCACAAGATTTTTACCTTCTGTCAAGCTTCAGTGGATAACCGACTCCACAAGCTTTTTACCTTTTCTGTCAAGCTTCAGCAGATACCCGACTCCGCAAGCTTTTAACGTTTCTTTTCAAGCTTCAGCGGATAACCGACTCCGCATGCCTTTTATTTTTCTTTCAAGCTTCAGTGGATAACCGGCTCCACAAGCTTTTTACCTTTTCTGTCAAGCTTCAACGGATACCCGACTCCGCAAGCTTTTAACCTTTCTTTTCAAGTTTCAGCGGATAACCGACTCCGCATGCTTTTTATTTTTCTTTCAAGCTTCAGTGGATAATCGACTCCACAAGATTTTAACCTTTTAATTTCAAGCTTCAGCGGATAACCGACTCCACAAGATTTTTACCTTTCTTTTCAAGCTTCAGTGGATAACCGACTCCGCAAGATTTTAACCTTTTAATTTCAAGCTTCAGCAGGTAATCGACTCCACAAGCTTTCCATCTTTTGTCAAGCTTCAGCGGATAACCGACTCCGCATGCCTTTTTATTTTCTGTCAAGCTTCAGTGGATAACCGACTCCACAAGTTTTTTACCTTTCCTTTCAAGCTTCAGTGGATAACCGACTCCGCAAGCTTTTAACCTTTTAATTTCAAGCTTCAGCGGGTAATCGACTCCACAAGCTTTCTATCTTTTGTCAAGCTTCAGCGGATACCATACCCCGTAAGCTCTTCCATCTTTCTGTTCAAGCTTCAGCGGGTACCATACCCCGTAAGCTCTTTTATCTTTCTATTCGAGCTTCTATGGGCAAGCCATCCCGTAAGCTCTTTTAATTATGCATCCTTTTATTTGTCAGCAAACCCCGGTCAAAATTGGAGTTCATGTCTTTACTCGTTTCTTATAATGATAATAGGTTAACTACGGTTACACCTACCATCTAATAAGAAACAAGTACAGAGGGGCAGCTGTGAACACCTAATTTTGTCCGGGTATCTTGGTTTTAATTAACGTTTTCAAAAATAATGTACATAAAAATTAAAAAAATAAGAACTTTACAAAAAATAATGCTTTTTGTTCTTGGTCCATTATAGAATTAGAAATGGTCCAATTTTGTTATTGCAAGCCCATCATCCAAACCCAATTCCAAAAATAAAAAAATGATGATAAAAAAATAATAATAATAAAAAATAAAAAAGGTAAAAATAAAATTAGGGGAGGGTCGTATGGATTATGGCCTCCTGGTATCATTTTTTCCATCCTTGCCTTGTCCTCTTCCACTTCAAGTATAAACCGGCTTTCTTTTATTTCCCCATTTTTGTTTTCTTGTGCTTTTTTCCAAAATAAGGGGTAACAACCCCTGCACCTGCAACAACCCAGCTGAGTAGTGGGAGCACCACAACATGGCACCACCATCTGTACAAATTCCTTCGTCCTTGCCTCTCAACAAAGCAATAACAAATTTTGGCATCATCCTCCAATGGTTTGGCTATATATTGAGCACTCAACAGAATAGAAAAGGGGGAGGAGGAAACATTCAGAATTCAAGAGTGGAGAAAGCTAAAGGAAAAATTCTTCACTGTTTTAAAAAAAAATCAGTTTGAACTCCCTCATCCTCCCCGTCTTCCTCTGATTCAAACACTCTGAATCATCCCACCTCATCTTCATCAGACCCTGTTTTTTCCTTATTCTGTTTCTTCCTTATACAAATCAAAAAGGCAATAACAACAAATGATCACAGAGATGATGATGGAAGTCAGAGGAAGAAGAAGGATACCAGACCCATAGGCAGCTCCTCCGTTGCGTCCCCTGCCTCGCCCAGCGCCGTCCGCCGCTTCGCTGTCAGATCTGCTCCACGTTTCCCCTCCGTCCCGCACTGCAGATCTCGCACCAGAATCGCCTCCGCCTAGACGCGCACCACGCCGGATCTTTGCCGTCTTGAACGCGTCCTCCAACGACAACCCGGACCAGCTCCGTCCAATCGATCTCCCATCCCGGACCAACGACCACCGCTCTGCCATCCCGGGTCGCAGATCCGCTGCCCTCGAACCCTAGTGCGCCACCTCCACTCCATTCCCTCCACAACAACGCCCAGAACCGCCGCAACCAACTCGATCTTCCGTGCTCTGGTCTGTCATCGAGGCGTCTCACCACCTCCGTCGCCGCGTCACCTCCGTCGTCCACCCGCACCGTCACGACGCCCTCCAGGCCTCTATCGCGTCGCCATTCCTCCACGTCTGTCGAGCTCCTTGGGTCTTCTCCCTCTGTTTTCGTTGGTAATGAGGAGAAGTTTTCCTCTGCTTCTTCTTTTGTATTTTTATTTTTAGTTTTGTTTCTTTATTTATTTGATTTATATTGGGCACTGGTATCATATTTGGGCCTATAGTGGTTTGGCAACAGGTGACCCAAATTGGTTATCTTTTTCTTATTATTATTTTTTTATTTTTTTGCTGTTTTATTTGTTTTGTTGTGGTTCTTTTTTAAAAAAAAAGGGGGGTTATGATTGGGTCAATGATGTAGTTAGACCCATCAGCATGGAATATAAGCTAAGGGCTAACTACTAGGCCTGTATGGGCCTTTTTCGAATTTGGGTCAGATTCTTTCCCATTTAGAAAATACGCTTTAGTAAAAAATTAATTAATATAAAAAAGAAAGAATTTTGTTTTTAAAACAAAATGGTGATAAAAAAATAAAAAAAAAACCGTTTGAATTCATGCAACAATCTACGACGTTGATGTAGGGACTTGTTCATCCTAAAGTGTCGTATGAATTGTAAGGGTTTATCGTATAGCTCCGCTAACTTTAACCATGTGCAAGAGTGAATTATCTTTTACAAAAAATAATAAAATGTTTTTTTTTCAATTTATACTTTTAACCAATTTTACCCAATTTATTTTATAAAAAATATCTTTTGAATTCACGCAACAATCTACGACGTTGATGTAGGGACTTGTTCATCCTCAAGTGTCGTATGAATTGTAAGGGTTTATCGTATAGCACTGCTATCTTAGACTCTGTACAAAGGTGAATTTATTTTAAAATAAAATTCTTTTCTAAAACAAAAAATCAAAAAAAATCAAATCTTTATCAAAATTAAAATCAACCAACCAACCAAACATTTTCTAAAGAACTACGTGGCTTTGAGTTTCCCATCGCACCCGGGAATACGTAGAAGCAAGATAAATCATCTTGTCAAGCCAAAACTAAATTTTCCCTTTTTTTGTGTCTCTTTTTATGTTAAAATAATTAATCAAAATATTTAAACTTTCCTATTTTTAGGGATGCTCTATGGACACGGTGCCATATCCAGTCTCTTAGATTTGAGGTTACCCTGTGGACTCATGTGCCATGTTCAACCTCATTTAGTTTTTTTATAAACAATAAATTTTAAAATATAAAAATCCATAAATTTAAAATATTAAAAATTAAAAATAATACTTTCTTGTAAATAATTTTAGGGTAAAATAAATATTTAAAAGGTTATAAAAATGTTTTTGCACAATTAACTTGAGGTACCGTTTTTTAAAACGGGCGATGTGGGGTGCTAACACCTTTACTACTCGTAACTGACTCCCGGACTCATCTCTCTCTCTTTTTTAGACCAGTTTACTTTTAAATAATTGGGTTTTCTAAGATTTTCCCAATAAAAATTTTAGTGGCGACTCCTCTGTCATTCTCTCTCTTTTTTCGCGGCACCCGGACGGGACGGTCGCGACACTTGTATATCTGACTTTTGAGAGTTAGGAATCAATCTTTTTGTACTATTTGATTGTAAAGAGAGAGGGAGTCTCTCTATGTGATTAGGGTGAGGAATCCTAAGGAAGAACATTGATTGAGGCTCTTCACAATAGTGTGGTATCTCGAGGTGAAGGAGTACTCTGTGGTGTAAAGGTTTTTCAAGCTACCTGACTAAAGCTTGTTGTGTTAGTGTGTAAATACCCACATGTGGAGTGGGGACTGGATGTAAGTCACAGTGGTGGTGGCTGAACCAGTATAAAACTGATTGTGTGGTATCTTTAAACTCAAACTCAATTTCTGTCTTGCGCATATAACTGTGATCTTGATGTTCTAAGTTTTCAATTGATATCAGTTCTTGATCTGTTTAATATGAATTAAAACCGGAGTATTACTGCAATCAATCTTGAGTTATTAATTGTTCAAGACTGAGTTGATTAAGACTGTTCTTGATCACTGAAACTGAAACTGATATATTGTAACTTCAGTTCTTAACTGATTAAGACATGTATCTAATACCTGTACGACCCTAAACTGAACTTCTTTCTGTTTGATTCAATCATTGTTTGATTGATAGTTGTGAGTTTTGAACTTGAATCTTATTATTGATTTATCTTTCTGAATTAATCTTTCTTTCCTCACCACCTTCTATTCAAGATTTCATAAAAAGTCCTTCACTGTTTTTGTAAAAGATCCTGAGACAACTTTTATTTGAAAAGTAAAGTTTTTGAAAAGCTCTTTGAAAGCTCAATTCACCCCCCCCCCCCCCCCCCTCCTGAGTCTTTGAAGCCAAAACAACACAAATGACAATGTGATACTTGTAGTGAAGATCACACACATTTATTAAGCTCAATTAAAATTTAAAAAAAAAACTAATAAATAATTTAAATATGATAATATACAATTTTACTATATTGGAACATTCTAAAATGCTTTCACTAATAAGCATAATCTAAATTTGAAATTTTCATCAACGAAAAAATTTATCTTATTTATAATCTAGTAATATGAGATTCCCATTTGTTGAGAGATATCCTAGATTGCAACGGGAAATGTAAGAAAGAGAACTAGAAGCTAGAAATAAAATCTTGACTACATCTAGCTGTACATTGACTAAAGAGGTTGAAAAACTGAAAAATGACCTAGCAAGATTCACAAATGGTAGAGATAACTTGAATGCTTTATTAGGATGGTAAAAATGTGTTTATGATAAGACTGGAATAGGCTATGAACCTAAGATACATGAGAAATCTTTCAAGAAATTTTTTGCTGCATCTAAGACATCAAACACACCATTTGTTAAATGCAACTTTTGTGCTAGAAAAGGTCACACAGCTTCTACATGTCAATACAGAAAATTAGCATACAATAAATCTACGTGTATATGGGTTCCTAAAGCAACTATTGCTGCAACTAACTCAAAAGAACCCAAACAGATTTGGTTACCTATAGCACAAACATGAAATTCTGTTTTGTAGGTGTGGTGGAAGGTCAAGAGCAAAAATTGGAATCATGACATAGAGCCTTCACGAAACACAAAATGGGTAACAATAAAGAAATAGTATTGATTGAATATGTTTGCTAATTATCATTATTAATGTATGATTGTGAATCTTTGTGATTGACTTATATATCGTTGTATAATATGTCTACATTGTTGTATTAAAGTTATTTGATCTATCTTGGAATAATCATATGGCTTTTGTTTCACAAATTGAATCTAAGAAAATTGATGAAGCCTTGAATGATTTGTTTTGCTTGCTATGCAACAATTAACTTTGAACATGATCTCTATCATAAGAACTTTTATTCAAAGTAGAGAAATTGAAATTGAATATGTTGATACAACTAAACAACTTACTGATATTTTTACCAAGCCATTGAACAAGGAAAGCTTCTTTTTCATTAGAAGAGAATTGGGCATAATTGATCAATCCTATATCTAATCTCTAAAGAAACTGTTTATATGACTATATCTTTATGTAAATATGCTCTGATTCTTGTATGATTTGATTTGAAATATCTATGAATGATTAGAAGAGAGTTTCATAAGAAATAGATTTGATCAGGAACACCTATGTATTTGTACCTAACCCATGTACATGTGTAAAAACTGGAAATTTGTTTTAAAAATGGATGTGATTAATAGCTGTATAGAGGTTCAGGAATGGATCCCCTGTGTTTTTAGTCTAATACATCCCTGTGATAAACTGATGTATTAAAAGTCTGAGACACAATTGTTAAGTCTCTCAAATGTTTGATATGCATTTCCCTAAGTTTTGATGAGAACTAAACATTGGTTAATGATTTAATTAACCTTCATATTGGATGCTAACCTGTTTATCGAGTGTGCAGATTAAATAAGACAAACAGACATCCAACAAAGTGTAACAAGCAGACGTCCGTCCAACAAAGTGAAACAAGCAGACGTCCAACAAAGTAAGACAAACAGACGTCCAACAAAGTGAAACAAACAGACGTCCAACAAAGTGAAACAAGCAGACGTCCAACAAAGTGAAACAAACAGACGTCCAACAAAGTGTAACAAACAGACGTCCAACAAAGTGAAACAAGCAGACGTCCAACAAAGTGAAACAAGCAGACGTCCAACAAAGTGTAACAAGCAGACGTCCAACACTGTAGTGTTTGAAGCGCACATCCAAAACGCAAGAGAAACAAACTTGCGTCCACCAAAGTGTTGAAAGCCAGCGTCTACCTACGTGGCATTCAGAACAGCACGTCCAATAAAGTATCAGAACCGCACGTCCAATAAAGTACCAGAATAGCCCATCCAATAAAGTATCAGAATAGCGCGTCCATTAAGGTCAGAATGGCTCGTCCAATAACGTGGCAATTGGAGCTCATCCATTAAGGTCAGAATGTATCTGTCCAATGACGTGGTAAATGGAGCTTGTCCACCAAAGTAACCGAGACTCTCGTCCACCAGAGTAACTGAGACTCTCGTCCACTAAAGTAACAGAGGCTCTCGTCCACTAGGTAACAGAAGTGCTCGTCCATTAAAGGTGACAGAAATGCTCGTCCACTAAAGGTGACAGAAGTGCTCGTCCACTAGTCTTTGGACTTGCTGTGTCCTTAATATGGAGCTCGTCTACTAGCCCGAATGAAAACTCAAATGACTAGATAGACGTGATTATTTTCAATATGGAAGCACTTATCTTATGAACGTGAATTCTTTAAGGATTATCAGAATCTTAGTTCAAGAACCAGAAAGAGACTTGAAGCCTTCTCTCCTACCCAGTTTCACGATTATCAAGAAAAGTCAGAAGCTACTTTCTCAAGCAACCTTGGATAATCAGAACCAAAGACCAGTTAAAGAATGCTTCCAACGTACTTTATTCCCTAGTACCTCTGGTCCTTACACAAAAAGGGAAGTGTACTCAGTAAAGTACAAAAATCTTTCTACACAACTTTGATATGGCTGTAGCACGATGAATAAAGCCATGATCCTTCATGTTAGAGTACAACCAATGACTCTATTGCATTAATGGCTGCCCAGAACGACTCTATTGCATTAATGACTACTCAGAATGACTCTATTGCAATTAATGAAGTTCTTCTCGAAGCCAACATCTGAGGGGATGTCTCTAACGGATCCTAAATGCTTGAAGACCATAAATACAGAAGTCACTAAAGATGAAGAACGAGAGAATACACACTGCATTAAAACTCCATTACTCTGAGCATTTATTTCTTCATTCATTTATTCTGTATTCTTCAATCATTTTGAAGTTATTACGCAGACTTTCCTAAGCCTTACATTTAAACCACTCTCTGAGTGTTAGTGAAAGATCTGCCTGTGAGAAATTGTATTTATTACAAACCCTATCTCTCAAACAAACCAGAGTGAGCCTGAAGAGGCTAGGTGTGAAAATAATACTTGTCCTGAGCCTGAAGAGGCTAGGTGTGCAAATAATACTTGTCTTGAGCCTGAAGAGGCTAGGTGTGCAAATAATACTTGAGTCTGTAACCTTATCAGTTATAGTGGATAAATCTTGGTGCTGCCAAGGACTGGACATAGCTCTTTGATTTGAAGAGTGAACCAGGATAAATCACCGTGTCAATCTCTCTTCCCTTAAACTCTTTAATTGCCTTAGTTTTCTTACGTCTATCAAGTGGTGTGCTTGCAAAAGTCACCCGTCCATCCTGTATTCTTCCACTCGTCCAAATCTAGCCTTTTTGTTTGTGAAAAGATTTCAACTTTGCTTAAATTCTGATAAACACAATTCAACCCCCCTTCTTGTGTTTATAGTTGTCTATTTCAACAATTCCTGAATGTCATAATTATACACTGGTGTACTACAGGAATGTATGCAAAGTCTGATAAACTCAGAATACATAAGATTCTAATTCTGCTCGTCTACTGAAGTGGTAGAAGCGATCGTCCACACAAGTGACAGAAGCACTCGTCCACACAAGTGACAGAAGCGCTCGTCCACACAAGTGACAGAAGCGCTCGTCCACACAAGTCTTTGGACTTGCTAAGTCCTTAATGAGAAGATCCGTCCAATGACGTGGCATATGGAGCTCGTCTACTAGGTTACGTTCAACCAGTTAAAGGAGTACCCGGTTGCCTTATTAACCGATTGCTTATTTCCCAATCGATTGACAATAAAATGATCTGCACTGTTAACTTAAACAATTATTAAATCTACGTCTATGGCTACAAAAGGATCGATCTTCAACTACGAGCCCTGAGGATTGAAAACGACACCGATGTAGAATCTTATTTCAAAACTTCAAATCTTCTGAAACCCACTCTTTCTTCACCTAATTTCGTAACCCTAGAAGAGCTAACCTTAATCCTTCTTGTACCCAAACCAACCCTAATATGGCAAGAACCAAAAATACTAGATCTTCACCCTCAAAAGCTGCTGAGAAGAAGAGGAAGGAAATGGAAACTTCTAAGTCAGCTGAGAAGAAGAAAGGAGTTGAGACTTCAAAGGCTCCTGAGAAAAATAGGAACAAAGGAAAGGAAGTGGAATCTTCCAAAGAAAAGGAAGTCACTGAAAGTGCTGCTCCAACTTCATACATGGACAATGATGCTTTTATTCAAAGGTATTTTTCTTATGATGAACAAAAGGAATACTTTAATCAAAACTTCAGATATAGAGTAATTCTTGAACCTTGGGTAATGGAAGTAAATATTTTGAGGATAATGAGTTTAACTTCCCTGAAATTATAGTTTGTGAAAAGCTCAGAGTTTGTGAAAACTCAGTTTGGCTATCACCCCTTACTGATCAAAGTCTTTTATTCGAATTTGGAAATGAATGCTAATGGAATTAGCTCTGAAGTTAAGGGAATTAAGATAAAAATGTCATTAGAGGAATTCAGCAATCTTGCTAACATACCTTATTATGGAACTAGCATTGCTGGAAATGGTCCCAAATTTGAGTGATATAATTAGTATGATAAAGAACTGGCTAGACCAGATTTAGTTACCTCTAATGAACCTGAATGTAGAGTTACCTATACCAGTATAATGAGTGTAGAGGATAGACTTCTGCATTATTTTGTCTGCAGAATTTTAATTCCAAGAGGAGGAAATCACTCAATTCTGCAAAACTATGATTTAATGCTTATGTGGGCTATGCTGAATGAGAAGCAAATCAGCTGGGGGTACTGTGTTGCTGCACACATGATAGAATGCAAGAAAAGCAGGATGATGCTTGCCTACCCTGCACTGGTCTGCATAATCCTAGCTCATTTTAATATTCCTTTTGATGGAGAAGAAAAGAAGCTTGCAAGAAGAATAACTCACAAGTTTGGTGAAGAAATTGTGAGCAAAATGAAACTAAAGAAAGAAGATGGAAGATGGATAAGGAAAGCTGGAAACAAGAAAACTACTGCAGCTGGTACTTCAACTGGACAAGAAAATGCACCTTCTGATTTCCTGCAGAAACTGATGAAAATGCTGGAAAATGTTGAGGAAAATCAGAAGAAAAATCATGAAATTGAAATGGATGCAATTGCTGAAGTGAATGAAAGGATAAAAAGGGTAGAAAAGGACATTGATAAACTCAAAGATAACCTAGGAGTGGACTTTCATTTCCCCGCACCTCCAGCTCAAACAGAAGATGTTGATGTTGCAAATATTGCAACTGCTGCTGTGAAGGAAGCTGAGCACACCCCTGCTGAACCATCACCTAAAGGCCGAAATAAAAGAAAATCAAAAAGGAAGAACTAGTTCTAGGAATTCATAGGAATTAGAACTTAGTTTTTAAAAGGTAAAATGCCTTAATTTGTAATTTTGGCTGATGGTTTCTGTTCTTTTTGATTTGTCCCTACACCTATCCCTCTATCATGAACAATTTTATATGCTATGTTTGAATGTTTAAATGCTTGCCTTCTCTATTGCTTTGAATGTTTCTTTTCTTTACCTTTTTGATAATGCCAAAAGGGGGAGGAAAAAGTATGATATAGAGAAAGGGGATAATGACAAATTATACATGCATATGTTGAGAGAGAGCTTATAAGCTTACATGATTAATGAAGAGTAAATCAAATTCTGCTCTGATAATTTTTTTTGCTCTGATACCATGATATAAATCTGTCAAAAACACTTAGCTTCTGCTACACTTATACTCTGATCTTATAATTTGTTAGAAGATTTGTCATAATAAAAAAAGGGGAGTTTGTAAGACTCAATGACTTAGAGATTTTGATATATGACAAATACAATTTAATGTGTGTGCAAGTGTTTTAGTGTCAAATTGCAAAGACAGGTATCAAGCAGTGATCAACAAGTTCATTAAGAAAATTCAAGGAAAATATTCAAGGAAGAACTTGAAGGAATCAATGAGCTGCATGTAGAAATCAAAAGAGCAAAGTCAAAGATCAAAGGATCATCAAGACCAAGCTTAAAGGAGAATTTTAGATTTAAGTCTTAGATGATTTGTAAGAGAAAGAAATCTCTTAGTCACAACATAACTCAACTAAAAATATGCATGAAAAAAATCAATTTTCACAACCTGCATTAAAAGGAATAAGTTTCTTTTTTAATGAAAATGATTTTCACAATGTGAATAGGAAACACAGTCCACAACAACGTAATTAGGACACACAGTCCACAACAACGTGACACGGATCGAAGATCTATGTGTAAATTACAGAACACTAGTATCCTGATGTCTCGTATACTAGATTCGATTTCACTTGTTCTTAATTTTCGTTCAGTGAAAATCAAATACCAAAATAAAACCTCGGTAACCCAACCAAGTTACCGGAATATTTTCGAAAGTATTTCTTTACAGAAAATCTTTTCATTGGAAAATCATTTGTAAACTATTATAAGAAATCCATTTTCTCTTGAAATTCATTTCTTAAAATCATCTCTATTTAAGGTCAAATGTTTTCCAAAGGCTTTTCCTTCCGTAAAAACACATATTTTCTAAATGATTTTCTCTTGTACAAAAACTTAGTTTGTAACAAAATAATTTTCTTTAACTTGAAATTATTTAACACATGTTCCAAAGTTTGATCCTTCTAGAATAAATGCAAGTAGGATCACTTACTTTCCAAAACACATACTTTTCTAAAGAACATTTTAAAATGAATACCCCTTACTTTCAAAGTTCTCTTTGAAGATTATTTAGGCTTTTAATCATATGATTAGTTGAGAACCGACTAACGTCAGGCTTTTCAGACATTAATCAATATCATCATAATCTCGGTCAACAATATAACAGTTAATGACATCTCATAACATATATGATTCACAACACTTTAAATCAAGTAAGGATCAACTTCAAACAGTTATCACAACAGTTCGGGTATACAGATCATTCAAACTTTGATTCAATCTAATAACAATATTCAAATAAATCGAGCAAACCACATGCACACATGCACATAGCTATTGAATATCCCTCAGGCTGTCCCCTCTTACCTTATGTGAAGGTAAATGTTCATGATGCTTGAGTAAGTGTACTACAAATGTCCTCGTCTACTCCGCAACGAAAGTTTAGGTTTATAAACACAAAACCACAAGTCAAAAGTTAACCAAGAACACTAAACCAATAAGGTATAGGTTCGGCCAGGGCATGAAATAGGGTTAAAGGTTTTCAAAAGAGAATACAACTCATGGATTAATGATCCTTAAGTGTTAGGAGTTCATAACCAAGGTTCACTTTACAAGGATAGAACAAAATCCCACTAAATCCATGCTTAGGGTTTCGGCCTATTTAGTATAAGTAGGCTAGAAATTTCCAACACTTCTAAGCTCTTAGATTTAGCGTTAAAAGATATCTGATGTTGTTGCAAAATAGAAACAATTTCTTAAAAACCCATCTTAAGTACAATATTTGTAGTAAAGCATTAGGAATTTGTTGAAACCTAAGATAAAAAAAAATAGAAATGATAAGAGAGAAATATATGACTCTGAAATGGGTTCTTCTTCCACTCTTGTCTGTGATACCCAGGGGCATAGAATGATTATGATGAAAAGCAAAACTCACCTCCTGTTGAAATCTCTGAAGCATAAGGTGCTTCTGTTCACGAACAGTAGAGAAGACGGCGAGTGGCGGTCTCCTCGCCATGGTGCTGGTCCCGAAAACGCATTGCATCTCCAGGATTTCATAGATCTGCCATCTCCATGAGAGGAAGATGAAGATCGTAAGAAAAAATGCTCCCAGCATGAAAACATGTTTGTTGAATGGAGAGGAATGCGTCCACAAGCTGTGTCTCATTCAACACCAGGGGTGATAAGGGTGTTCGCAGATTGGATTGGATCGGTTTTGAGAAAAAAAAGTCATCCGATCCAATGATAACATGTGGTTTGGATTGGATTGGTTTCCTTCCTTCAAAAAATCCGATCCGATCCAATAAAATGCGGTTTGAATTGGATTGGATAATTCGGTTTTTATCGATACATATTTACATAGTTATTTACATGAAAGAACATCCAATATTTCGGTTCGATTTGGATTTGATCGAGTATTTAAAGAGTCATATGAATTTTTTTACTTATTTAAAATAAAAATTAATTTTAAAATATTATATTGACAATTTCTAATAAGTGTTTTAATGGGATATACATGAATTTATATGCACTCTCATGTGTAAAGATATTTTACACTATCAACTAATTATAAATTGTTAAATCATTATAAATGTTTGATTATTGTCCTAAATATATTAAAAGTCACTCATAACATGATTTATAATTGGTTAACAATGTAAAAGTTTTTACACTAACATTACACTTACATACCAATTAAACTCTCTAATATAAGGCTAGATGAGAGGAAGATGAAGATCGTAAGAAAAAATGCTCCCAGCATGAAAACATGTTTGTTGAATGGAGAGGAATGCGTCCACAAGCTGTGTCTCATTCAACACCAGGGGTGATAAGGGTGTTCGCAGATTGGATTGGATCGGTTTTGAGAAAAAAAAGTCATCCGATCCAATGATAACATGTGGTTTGGATTGGATTGGTTTCCTTCCTTCAAAAAATCCGATCCGATCCAATAAAATGCGGTTTGAATTGGATTGGATAATTCGGTTTTTATCGATACATATTTACATAGTTATTTACATGAAAGAACATCCAATATTTCGGTTCGATTTGGATTTGATCGAGTATTTAAAGAGTCATATGAATTTTTTTACTTATTTAAAATAAAAATTAATTTTAAAATATTATATTGACAATTTCTAATAAGTGTTTTAATGGGATATACATGAATTTATATGCACTCTCATGTGTAAAGATATTTTACACTATCAACTAATTATAAATTGTTAAATCATTATAAATGTTTGATTATTGTCCTAAATATATTAAAAGTCACTCATAACATGATTTATAATTGGTTAACAATGTAAAAGTTTTTACACTAACATTACATTTACATACCAATTAAACTCTCTAATATAAGGCTAGATGATAACTTATAAAAATATAAAGACTAATAATTACTTTTATAATATAAAGATCAAATTATTTTCATTGAACTAAATAATTTCGGTTCGGTTTGGATTGGATCGGTTTTACATATAGGATCCGAAATCCGATCCAATCCAATGAAAAATTTTGGTTTTTTTTCGGTTTGCGGTTTTTTCGGTTGTCGGTTTTTCAGTTCGGTTAATGCGGTTGGCATTGGATTGGATCGGTTGATGAACACCCCTAAGGGGTGATGATTGGAAGCCGAAGTGATTGAGAGAGTGATTGTGAGGAAGATAATGAAGAGAAGGCCATACTCTGAGCGTTGAAAACTTGTCCCTGTAATGGATGAGAGATGAGAGAAGAGATAATAACAGAAGTGTTTCAGAGAGAAGAGAGAAGAAATTTCCCCAAAAGCACCCTAGAGCACCGTACCATTCAATAACTTGTGTCTCAGAAATGCTAGCTGTCTTCCCATCATTGTTACCCATGCGAAATTTGAAATTTGAAATTCAAAATCCACTCGAAATGGGCCTCAAAATTTGGTTAATGATGAGCCCAACCCGCCCAAGAATTTGCCCATCAATGAGTAAATGTGACCTAGAGACCCAAACCCCCATGAATGACCAATTATGGCAAATAAATTATGCTTAAGTCAGCAAGCAATCTCTAAGAAACTGACACCTGTAAAAAATTCCCATAATAGTGACTTAGAAGTGTACATTTCTATGATACCTAGGGTAAAAGGAGGGGTGTAAACGAGTCAATTCGAGCCGAGCACTTGAAGCTTGAGGTTGACTTGTGAAAAAATAGCAAAGCTTGAGCTTGGCTCACTTATTTAAACGAGCCTAACTAAAAGCTTGAGCTTGAATTGTTTAAAATTTATAAAGCTCGAGCTTGACTTTTTTAGCTCATTTATAATTTTTTTTTTGAATTTGTGAAAAATTTTCTTTAATAACTTTTTAATGTTATCAACTTTGAACTTAATAAAGATTTTAATGTTATATGATAATCTATAAAAATAAAGATATGTATGGTATGTGAAATTCAACATTTCTTGACTACTACAAAAAAAAAGAAACTTCAAAAACTCGACCAAAACATCATAAAAACCCGTCCTTGCCAAATACTCCCTACGATTCTTATTATAAGAAACAAAATCCTAAAACACACAGACCAAGAAAATACATTGAAATAAGCTAATTGTAATTAATATTCATATAAATTTACAAAAATACCCCTTCTAATATTAATTAATGTTCCACTTGTATAGAAAGTTGATACTATCTCGTAAATATAAATCCTATAATAAATAAGGGTAAAGTTAGAAATTAGCATTTAATGTGTCAAAATTGATGCATGTTTCTTATATTTTGGACAAAAAAAATGTACTCATTTGTTTCTTATAATAAGGACCGGTGTAACACCCCGTTTTTCATAAATAAGCTTAATGCATATATATATATATATATATATATATATATATATATATATATATATATATTATATATATGTTTGCATATGCTTGTTAGGTTGTTTTTTATGTCTAAGTTCATGTTTGGGAAAGTTTAGCCTTAGAAAGGTTCAACCCTTTTAGAGTCCTAGTAACATGTTTCACTGTTTTGGCCATATCTTGAGTTCTAGATGTCCGATAGAGGTGATCTTTGTAGAGTTGGAAAGCTAAGCGAATTATCTACAAGTCTTATTTTTAGTGTTTTTGCCAAATCGTTCATCTAGGTGGTCTCACAAGGCATTCTTTCATAACCCCGTGCTCAGGAGTTGAGCATGGTCGTGCTCAACAGGGAGCAAGGTCGTGCTCAGGTATCAGAGTCTATAAATAGAGCAATTTCATGAGGGTTATGAGCCAAATCGTATTTTGGCACTTTGGGCAGCTTTTGTGGGGCAAAAACCTCTTCTCCCTTCCTCCCCTTGAACCCCTTTAATGCCCTTGGTGTTCTTGCTCTAGTTTTGGGGGATCTTGGTTGGTCTGTCAATCATAGAAGGTAATGGTTCTTTCCCTCTTTAGTTCCCTTTCTTGTTTTTGATTTGAGAAACTAATTGGTTAACCTTTTTTTTGACCAATGCTTTGAAAGCTAGTCAAGCCGCTTGAGGGAAATGCGTTGGTTCTTCGTTTGGGTTGCCAGTTGGCTTTCGTTGGTTGGAATCTTCATACCAGGTATGGGGAGAAGGATAGTATAATCATTAAGCAAGGGGGTAGTGTAATATGAGGGGTTCCCATGACCCCATAGTTGTTTGTTATGATAAATGCTATGTTTGTAACATGCCTATTTGTGATAAATGCCTATTATGTGTTGGTTGATATGTTTATATGAATAATTGGTATGCCAATCATGTATGCCTCGTTGATATGTTGATGCCATGTTTAATTGGTTGTTTGATATGGGTGATTATGCCATGATAAAGTTGGTTACATTGGTATCATTAATATGCCATGTTTGTTGGTTGATTTGGTATGTTTATACCTATTGGTTGAGGTTTGTGGCTTGAAGACAATATGTTTAAAGAACCCTTAATTGGTTAAAATATGGCTCTAGGTAATATGATGATTAAGGAATTTATTCCCCCAAAATTGGTTATAAAACATGATCTGTTAGTAAAGGTGAGATTTATGCCAATGATTTAATTAAGAACGTTAGGAATGATTTAAGAGTAGTTTAGGGTGTTTTTGATTAAAAGAATTTAGGAAGAAATCTGCCCAGAACAGTACGGCCTGTCCAGGAGCACGACCGTGCTGAGCAGGGAGCACGGTTGAATTCTGGAAAATGGTCGTGCATTAAGCACGGTCCTGCAGCAGAGGAGCACGACCGTGCCTAAAAGGAAGCATGACCATGCTCCACTTAAGTGGCAGCACGCCCGTGCTAGGGTTAAGCACGCCCGTGCTCACCCCTCTGGACATAAACTGAGGCTAAAGGTTTAAGGGGGTTTTAACCCTAATCTTCCCCAATAACGTTATGATAATACCATAAATCAATGATAAAGACTAGATAACCCGGTTAATGATTAATGAAGATAATTAAGATGATAAGATGTTTAAGTCGGTAACCGTTGGGTTATCGCACGTTGATAGCTTTGGTGCTTATTGGCCAAAGTGGCCTCGATGCTTATTTGTCGAGGTGTTTATGATATTAAGTCTTGGGTGCTTATTGACCCAAGCATGATGATGTTGATGTTGAAGTATTGGGAGCTTTTTGGCCTACATAGAGCATTGGAGTTGATGGTTGACGGGAAGGTTCGACATAGGGGGGATCACCCGAGAGTACGGTGATCTGGCCATCCACTATAGGACACCCGATGGTTTGGTGACCGCTGCTCCCCGTGATGAGGCATCCGCGATTTGGTGGGTTGGCTATCCATGGGGTTCACCCAAGGTTTGGTGAACTGTCGGTGTTGGTGCTTCTATGGCCAATACGGATATGTAACTCCGAAGTAGTTCATCCTGAGTTAGTTGGATCCACATGCATAATGGAGTAGCGGATTAATGTTACATTGCACCGCATAGCATACTTGGTTAGTCTATGATGTTTATATGTGTATATGTATGCTTATGATGTTGCTATGTCATGATGTATGATCATCTTATTCCTATCTCCATGCCGTTGTGATTATATGTTTTCTTACTCCCCGTTTCTCTGTTTTCTGTTTGGCATGTATCGTTTTATGCAGAGGACGGCGAGCAGCCAGGAGAGGAGTGACTCCGAGGAGCCGCGACTCTTTAGTTAGGATTTCCAGTTTTAGTTGTTTAGTTTTATGCCAGTTTTCAGTTGTGCTCCGAGGATTTTATTTCGGAACGGTTATACCAGCTCTGTATGTGACATCGGGGTCGGGTTATGTTTGCCTTAGTTTCATGTTAAGTTTCTTCAATTCTTTTAAACCTGGTTTTTATTTTCGCGTTTTGTTGAATTAGTTCATGTGGGACCTTTCTACCCATGAACCTTTTTATTAAAGGTCATATGTTTTATGTTTTATGTTTTATCTTTATCTTTTATGCTTTATAACATGCGGGGTAGTTGGGTGTCACAACCGGAGGGAGTACAATTTAAGCTTGACCATTACAAAAGCATGAGTTCAAATATACAATTTAAGTTTAACCATTACAAAAGCATGAGTCTAAAAAAACATGACCATCATCTATTTATTGAGATATCTAGTCTAATACTAGCAGAGCAACTTCATCCAATAAAAACCCACTACAACAACCTAAAGACCACAACACATATACAAGCTATTCACGGGCCATTTAATGTCGAGCCTGTAAGGCTTGGGCTTGACTCATTTAAATAATCGAGCTCAATGTCAAGCTTGATCTTGGCTCATTTAATTAAAGAAACGAGCTTGATCGAACATTTAACGAGTCAAGCCCGAATATTTCACGAATAGCTCAGCTCATTTATACCCCTAGGTAAAACCCACAGTTTAAGTTGTAAAGTGACTTTTGAAAGTATAATGCAAGTGTATACCAGTGTTTTAAAAACCGATTCTACCGCATCAGTTCTGCCGGTTGGACCGTCGGCCGGATACCTTTTCGGTCCTGGCCGAACCATAGAACCGGAAAGGCGGTGCAACCACTAAAAAACACCAAAAACTGGTTGAACCAGCTAAAACCGGAAACCGGAAAACCGGACGGTTCATTACCAAAAAAAAACTTTTGTTTTTTTCGTTTTTTTTACAGAAAATGGGGAGGGATTTGACTTTTTTCATTTCCGCTCTCAGCCATTTCCGATTTGTGTGAAGTGTGAACTCACCAGCGACACGCGAAGCCCTTCGAGCTAGCCTTCATGATGGCATTTCGATTTCAGTCACCAACCATGCACAACAACTCCATTTCCAATCACCAACTGCTCCGTTTCACGCAGAACACCTGTAACATCCCTAGCTGCTTTATGGATTGACGACTGTCCCCACAAACCAACACGGGTCTTTTCAGCATACTTTGTCCTCACTCACACGCTTCCTGGGAAAACTTCCCAGGAGGTCACCCATCCCATAATTGCTCCAAGTCAAGCACGCTTAACTATGGAGTTCTTAAGTGATGGGCTACCGAAAAGAAGATGCATCTTGTTGACATGGGTAGTACCAATCAATTCTTATAAGCCATCTTCAACTGTATAGTCCCATATCTATACAGTCTCAGGATCCCTCTCATTAGGGTGTGTAATCGGTTCATTCATGTGCCCCTCCGCCTAGAAGCCTGCAAAGAGCCGCTCCTTGTTCGTGCCTTCTTGCACCGGCGACCACTCCCCGCCCTCGTCGGCACCCGGGTGTTACAACACCTCCGGCTGAATCGGAGCACCGATTCACCACCATCAATCATAAAGAGTGGCGTTAAGAACAGTGTTGCGAGGCTTGAAGGGGAGGTTGGAGGAGAATCTGAGCAAGTAGGTGTGGGTAGTGGTGTCGAGTAGGTAGAGGGCAGCGCGTACCACAACTCAATTAGGGGCTTTAAGAAAGAAGAAGCAATTACAGAAAGGGAAGGGCAATTTTGGGTATTTTGCTGCTAATTATACGAATGGGATGGAATGGGTTTACAGGGGCTTCCTATTAGGGGGAGAAAGGGGGCTAAGAAGGTAAAGTAAATGGGTCCAATAGCAACAAGATGATTCATTCGCTAGACATAATAAATGAAAAAAAGCACGAGGGACATGGAAAAGGTAAAAGAATTTGGTCCAAAAGAAATAAAATAATAGGCTGGAGTGAAAAAATTCACCAAAAATAAAAATAAAATAAAAAGAACACGCTAGAGCATCATAGATTGAAATGAATGACTTTGTATCTAAGCATTAGAACTTGGTTTGCAATTTGGATTTGTTATTATGTGCTTTTTTATTATTATTAAACAAGTTGAACTTAATATAAAATTAGAACTTGGATTAAAATTTAACTACTTTGTAATTTTATATATATATATATATATATATATATATATATACCGGTTTAACCATCGGTTCAACCGGTTGAATCGGTTGAACCTTGAATCGCTCTCCTTTTCGGTTCAATCGATTTTTAAAACATTGGTGTATACACAAACTTTAGGGTGTAAGAAGTAGGGTAAACCATAAATGTATGGAAAAACTAAAAAGAAAAAGAACCTTCCCTCTAGATGATATATTATTTCTTTCTTATTTCGTGGAAGTTGGAAAGCTAGCTAGGGAACGTCTTTAATTTCATGAGGGGACATTTTTGAAGTCTTAAAGAATTTAAATTTCCAATATTTGGTTGTGTTAAGAACATTTTACAGTAGAATACATATTTCTTAATTCGGAGTTGAATATTTTTGTTGGTAAATTTGTTAATTGAAAATATTATTGTAGCAAAATGTTATACGGGTTATAACATTTCAAGGTGTAGAAAGTAAGAACATGATGTGTTTTATTGAAAAACATTTTCAAGAAGATAACATTTTTTTAAAAATAAAAACAAATGGACGCTCAAAGAAAAGAGAAAGCAGGAAAACAAAAGAAGCAGACTATCTCTCTTTACGCTCGGAGACGGATGGAAATTGGAGGGGTTTCCGTGTAGTATGGGCAACTAACTAATTTTTTTGGTTTCTCGGAATATCCTCCGCGCGCGCTACTATCGAGATTAAATCCCTCGAGTCGGGTATGATTACAAGGACGACAAATCTCTTTCTCGAGTTTTAATATTGTTGCATTTCCAGGGTCAGGATTCGAACTCAAGATCTCTGATTAAACTGGAAGAGACCCGTACCATCTCATCCAAACGCTGTTGAGTGGCAACTAACTAATTTGTATGCAATAATAATTTGCCTATGTCTAAAAAAGGTAAAGTGTAACATTAACATATTCTCTAGTACAAGGAATCATCAAGGATGACTTAAGTCATAAATAAGTTTAAATTTACTAATTCAATGACCTCTACAATTTGAGAGGTTGAAGCCCATAGATGTGGAGGATTTCGTTTACTACTCATAAATGGAAAAAAAAGGCTATCATTACAAGAAAACGGCTAAGGTCCAAAAGTTTTTTTTAAAAATAAGAATATTAGTATGTTAGTTGTTAATTTTTCTCATTTGTCACTTCCAACACGTTAAACCCTTAGGGCTCGTTTGGTGGTCAGGATAAGAGAGACAGGATAGGATAAGCTATCATATCCTGTCTGAAACTATTGTTTGGTGAGCCAGCAAGCTAGGATAAATCAATCATGTCTCCTATCCTATCTTGTCCATCTAGTTAAAATTCTATCATGAGGGAGGAGCTGGGTTAGAACTCGACAGCATAGGATAAAGTGATTTAAAGTATAATAAAGTATAACAAAAATATTATTTTTAACAAAAAAGGTATAATAAAACATAAAATAATAAAAATATTAATGATTAATTTTAAAAATTATTATTTCTTCTCACAAGGCTAATTTTATTACTTTGTATTATTTTTAAAAACTGAAAAATAAATAAAAATATTCTAATAATTTAACTATATGTAAAGTAAAAACTAAAAATGAATATTTAAAATTATAAAAAAATTAATTTAAGTTAAACAATATTTTAAAATTTTTATATATTATATGTAATTTTATCACAAGGACAATTTTGTCTTTTTATATAATCTTAAAAAATGAAAATTATAAAAAAAAACTAAAATCTAATAAAATATAAAAACATTCAGAAGAAGAACGAAAATTTTAAAATTCATGCTAAAATTACAATACTATTCAGTTGATTATCTGGTGGACACCAAACGTCGGATATGATAACAGCTTATCCTGCTCATATCCTATCCTACTCCTATCCTGCTTTCTTATTCTATCCGCCCCTATCCTGTCCTGACCACCAAACGAGCTCTTATTTCTTACCACTTGAGGTATCCCACCCTTTCCAAAAGTTGTAAGTAATTGATATTTATTAGATATATTTAATGATATGACAATTTATAATTAATTGATAATGGAAATTAATCCACCGATACTAATTCTATATTCCTCCTCGATGACATTCACGCTACAAAGATATTCTTAAACTCAGTAAATCGCCAAGATAAGTGGCAGTTTGAATCCGTCAGCTTATTAAGCTAAATTTAATGCGCAGGACTGTACCCCTTTTCTGTATGATCCCCTTCATCATAGCTTTTATGGAGTCAAAATTTTCAACTGAAACAACGCTTGCACCTAATCCATCACACAGCACAGGCCTGCTTGTTTGGCAAGTTGAGATGCACCAATTAATGTTATATATCCATTTGTGTGCCCAACCTCTATAGCTTCGTGCACCACTTCGGAATCCACTAAGTAATCAATCTTAGGAAACTTTTGCTACATAATGGCGCAATTGTACTAGTCTCCCAACTTAGGTATGCCATATAAAATCGGCACCAGATTAGATTCAGGTCAACCACTACCAAATAAACAGGACACTGCATGGCGCCATGTACAAATTACTCTCTCCGGTTAATAATATAAGTAAAATTTTCTAAATTTTTTTGTCCAAAATATAAATAAATTTTAATTACTTTTATCTTATTTAATGAAGTTATTTTAAAAATGTCCTTCATTTAATACAAATTTTGTTTTCCAATATTTCCTTTTATTCTCAACAACACAAGCTTAATAAATAACAGAAGGGTAATTTAGGTAACAAATTTAATTTTTTATTTCCAATGACTCTTTTAAATAAGATCAACTAACTATCTTAATATATGTGTTTTATTCAATTTTTGTTTATAATAGTGACGGAGGGAGTAAGAAGTAAGATTCTTTAAACAAGGGCCACAAGTTTGGAATTATAAAGGCATTATGAATTATGGGCGGATGATTAATGTGCCATTAACCAAGTATTGGATAATAATGTTCCACTGAGGTTACATGAAGCCTGCCAACTAAAAGGTACCAAAATCTTGTACAAAAAATGTTAAAGTTTGATCGGAACTTAGATTAATTGGAGGAATGTGAAGCCCAATTGGTGTACATCGTTAGATCAAGATAATAATTATACATACTTGTCTCAAAAAAACAAAAAAATTTATACATACTAGAAAAATGATTCGAATTTTTTGTAGGCAAGTTGTATTCATTTATAATTTTTTATGCACCTCTTAATCCAACTATTAGCCACAAACAATCCAGCGGATAAGGACGAAACCTAGTGTTTAAATTAAAAAAGTAAAGTGTGCACAGTCACGGTGTTGGCTTTAGTACCAATTTAATATTCTGCCTTGGCAATGCTTAAGTGACAAAGCCGCATTATATACTGATGAATATATATATAAAATAAAATAAAACGCATTATAACTATTAGTTATAATTTTCAAATTTAGTGAGTAACGCACAATTCATACCAAGAAACTAAATCAATCAAGCTCCATGTAAATTGGCTTATATAGCATTAGGTCTGTAAGCTTATTTTGATTCAATCTTCTAATCGGACAATCAATTCGAGTATTAGATTCAAAAAAAAAAAAAATTGAACTCGTCCAATTCGAACTAAACTAATGACTATATGAAATTAATATAATAATAATAATAATAATAATAAGTCTTTTGGGTCCTTTATTATGGAATTCGAAATGTAAAAGATGGAGTGAATTGTGGAGCATATTTGATAAACTTTTAAAAGAGATGTATGCATGGTTGAAGTGAAGAATTACTTGAATCATAAAAATATACACATAGAGGTTACCATTATGGAAATAATTTACAGGTGTCAATTTTTTAGAGATTGTTTGGAGAGGTAAGTAAGATTTATTTGCCATAATTGGCAATTATGGAGGGAAGCTTTTGAAAATCACTACAAGAATAAGGTGAATTAGCGACGGAAATTTTGCGACGGTCTCAAAACCGTCGCTAATTTTATGTTTTGCGACGGCTGAAGCCGTCGCAAATGGTAGAGGAAATTACTGACGGAAGTTCCGTCGCAAATCTGTCAGTAACGTTCCCGCCATTTTACGCGAAATGTTGGCGCCAATTTGCGACGGGCATGGCCGTCGCTAATGTGCGACGGATGGTAATTTTGCGACGGTCATTCACGATTTGCGCGGCGGAATCGTAATTTGCGACGGCCTAGCCGTCGCTAATATTAAAAGGCCGTCGCTAATTTCCAATATGTAACTCGAACAGTTTTCTTCCTCCCTCAGTTGTCTTCTTCGACGCAAGGTTTCCCTCACAGCTCTGCAGCAGCCAGACCACCAAAAACGGCGAGTTTTCACTTCTTATTTCTACTTTGTTCATTTTTCTTTCAAAATATTACATTACCTTCCCTCATTTCTTCTTTCTAATTTGTTCACCTTCTCTTTACGATTTTGCAGGCGTAAAATACTAAGGATTGTTACTTCTGCTTCACAGTACAATTCAATAGCTCCGGAACAGGTATGAAATATTATTCATACAACAATATATATATCTGTGTGTAAAGATGTTGAGAGAAAGAGCTTATAGCAACTAACCATACTTATCACCAGCCTTGCTCTTAGACACTCTCTCTCGTAGGTATTCTATCATCTTATTGGCACCTTCAGATTCACATTCCTATATAAGGACTTTGATTTGTCAAAAAAAATTGAGCCATCACACTTGAGTAACCTAGCTCACTCATGGTATTAAGAAATTCAAAACTAAAAATTAAGCACCAAGAATATGTTAAAAATAATACTTCAATTGCAGCTAAGATACTAACCTCATAGTCATATCGAGAAAAAAAATTTCGTCCATAAGTTGCCCAGTGCTCCTTCACAACATCAGATACGGAGATCAATTTCTCCCCTGGTTTCTTGTCTTTGTTGCGGTGTGCTATTATAGAAAGCCAAGCTAATACAGCCCTGTAATTGGAGGACAATGACATAAGACTGGCAATTACAATAATATGAAGACATATAGATGTTAATGTTTTCTAGTCTCAACAATGTGAATTTCAATTCGATAATTTCAAGATATATCAAAGTACCTAGCCCACAAAAATAGAATTCAATCAAATTATTATCACTTTTTCATAAACTTGTGTGTAAAGATGTTGGCTGATTATGAAGTTGTGAAACCTCTCCCCAATCTCTGGTGTTACCAAATGTGGGCTCTGAGGAGAAGCCTTTTTCGTTATTATTACCAGTTTGGGAAATAAAATATTTCTTAGCGGAATTGTTCTTCTTTTATTTTCTTTTTTCAGTAAGATGTTTTTGTTGAGTCACATGTTCTATTATTTACCAAAAAGATGTTATATTGATTATTATATTAAATATAAAAAAGCAATTTTGTGTATTGCAAGAAAGTAATGCTAAGATGATTGAGCAGTTTTTATGTAACCTTTTTCAAACTCCAAAAATTATGAGCTCACCAACGATTTTTGGATCGTAGACCGAAAATTCTCTCCTTGAGGTAGCTCCATAGCTGAACTTCTAGAAGCTCAAAGAATTTTTACATAAGCACAAATCCAACAGCACAAGCAATTAAATAGTGCTAACACATTAAAATATAATAAATGGAACAGACAATATGCTCTTAGTTGTGCCATGTTGACATCTTTCATAACTTGGTAGGTTTCACTTTGTTTCCAATTTTACTTCATCTTCAACCTGTTTTTTCTCTCTCTTCACCCCACTTTCTCTCCTTCGACCCTTTATCGATTATTGGAGGAGTGACCATGGTCATCCGTGGGAGCTTTGTGTAATAGCAACGTGCTTTCCTCATTCTCTTTCCAACCAAAATAGTGGACTCTGCTTTATATATATCTGTAATTTTACCAATTGGATTTTGTTTCATCTCTGTTATTTCAAGTATTCTACAGAATTTGTTTTTCATATTTGGTTTCTCCACACAAAAAAAAAAATTGAGATGGATTTATATTAGAGGGAAACAACTCTGCTTTGGGAGATTTAATGGATTGATTTTTTTATGTAGGAAACGTACATGTATGTGAAATTTAAGTGATTGTGAAGCTCTTTTCTTCTTATTTGAGTTGGTATGTGGATGTGCAATTGAGGAACATGTAGGAGGCATTCTCCTCACTGGCATGACACAACATCAATGTTAGTTGTTCCTTTTGTAGTAGAGAAAATAAATAGAAGTTTTTACCTAATCATGTAATAGACCTTGACAGATGGATCACATAGAAGGATATTAACTATTTTTTTTTTCTTTCTTTCCTCAACTAAATATAGTTAGAGTAAGATTTTCAATACAATAATGCATTGCCATTTATCATTCTCATCTATATTGAAGAAAAGTTTTTCAAATGGGGTTGATACTAATATATTTTTTTACTGATGACTTTGATCTTGAATTGGCTTGATATAGGAATACATGTAGTATGGTACTTCTGACTTTAAAGTACACCTATGATTTAGAAGATAAGGAAATAAGGATGGAATTATTTTTGGATGTTAGCATTATTTACTTCTGGCCTTCGATTATTGGTATATAGTATGGTTAACTTGCATTTCTACAAAAATATTGTTACCAGTGTACTTTCCTCATTTCCCCCCCACTAAAATAAGCTTTCTAGTGGTCCCATTGAACTGCAGAATGTGTTTTGGATAGGGTATTTGGTAGAGTTGGTAAGTCAAATTATTGTTTGTCATTTTAATAACAAAAAAAAAAAAAAAGGAAAATAGAATGAAAGTGATTTCAATTATGAGCATTAGTCTACAAAGTGATATTTGAATGAACATTCTTGCTTACACATGGCGCTCTACTTGATTTTGAATTAAACCTAGAGGGTCTGTCAATTAATTTAGCACATGACTGCATGGTGAGACTTAACTTTGAAATGGTCATTTTAAGCAATTTTTGGATTCTCATGCTTTGTTTATATTTACATCATTTATAGCAATGACTTTAATGGTGCTACCTCTGCTACTTTACAAAGTAATGAGTTTAATAATAGACAGGTGAATATTGTTATAAAAAAAAATTACTATGAAGGGCGATGTTTAATAAATGCTAATGCAAATATGCCTAAGTTACTGATCAGATGCCATGAGCTTTATGACTACAATGTTTTATTAATTGTATGCATTTTTTTAGGTCTGTTATTTTCTTCTTTGATTATAGATGCAACTGAGGCTTGTAGGTTGGTGGAAGTTATGATTTTTTATTATTTATAATGAGTGCAAGTAAATATAAGCAATATGTTATATCCAATCTTGTCTTAGGTTAGATCTTTTTGTTGTCAAGAGCTAATATTGTATTAATTTCTTAATTGTTGTTGTTGTCACTATGCTTCAAGAAAGTCTACTAATGAGAGGACGATTAAACTTAAGTGACCTATTTATAGATTAGAGACCTGATGTTGATAAAATGTCATATGATGTGAACATGAATTGTATCCTTAAGCTATTGATATATGGTCCATGCACATGAATCTTTGTTTTGTGTTTGTCAAAATTCTTGGTTTGTGTTTGATAGGAATTTCTTGAGCCTGGTGAGAGAATTGGTTAGTTTTATGAGAGTATGGTAATATGAAGCATGGCTTTTATGCTGCTGATGTGTGCATCTCCTATGCTTAAGTGGGATCGCTAATGTCTATTGATCTTTGCAGATATCTTAATATTTTAAAACTAGTTTCAAGCTGGTTGCTTAGTTCTATATCTTGTTTGGTTGTGTTGGCTAGTTGTTTGGTTTTTGTTGTTGGTTTAAGTGGATATTGTCCTAAGTTATGTGCTTTTGTTGATGGGTTTTGGGAAATCCTTATACTCTCTTTATCTTGGGTATGATTTATAATGTGGACTTGTATATTGATGATATGCGGATTACATTTAATTTTCAGTCCGTCTGTTATATTTCCATGTTGTTAAATGCTATAATATGTATTTTATGGTTTTAACCTTTACATGAGCATGCTTTGGATGAAGTAGGTGGGCATGTACGGTGTTTTGAGAACATGATGGTCGATGACCATGAACTAGTTCAGAGTTAATTCTAGATTTTGCACGTGCCCTTATAATTCGAGGACGAATTCATTTTTAGGGGTAGAATATAATATCCGGCTATTTTAATTATTTACATTATAAGTTTTATTAAATTGAAAACCTCTATTCATATAAATGATATATAAGTTTTATTAAATTGAAAACCTCTATTCATATTTATATTTATGATTATATTAAATTTTCTGTTGGTCTTGTTCTTGATTTGTGAAAGTTATATACATTTCTAGTTGTGCTAGTGTTGCTCTCATTCTAATTGGTAAGTGATTTTAATTACTTTTTCCTTGTGGTTTAATGTAGTCTATTAAGTGGTTACTATTGATGCTGTCTTTGCTCTTTAAAAATGAACTATTATGTAACATTAACAAATAAGATAAATGAGGAAAAACATGAGCATGATAAGAATATTACCCAATCACCTATGCATGTAACCCGACAATTTTTTTATGCTTGTGCTATCGTTTATAAACTACACCATGATCTTTGTTTTTCCTTATTCACTATATGGTTAGTAGCTTGCAATAAACTATGTGATAAATTATATAGACAATGACTATCCTATTTGGTTTATTTTTCTTTCATTGCTATCAAACCATTGCTCTGATTTAATGGCAATGCAAGTGTATGTTGTATTTTTTTTTATGATAAATAATGTGTGAATGTGATGCTCTCTTGAATATAACCGTTGAATTTAATTTTTGAAGAGGATACTTCCTCTATTTGGAATTTCATTATAGTTATCTTTTTTTTGGCGCAAATGCAGAGGATGGAATTTGTTCCTTTGAATCGTACTTGGATGTATGATAGGGTTTATCCGCGTAGAGGGGGTTAAAACAATCTTTCTTAGATGGTGTTGAAGAATTTATTACCAAGGCAAGTCAGCAGGATACTTATAACAATGGGGGTTGATTAGATGTCCTTGTATGAAGTGTGACTGGACCCGAATTAAGAATGTAGACGATGTGAGGGTCGACCTGTATAAAGTTGGGTTTAGGCCTAATTACTGGATTTGGACAAATCATGGAGAAGAAATGCCGCAATTTGATTTTGGCATTGACCAGAATTGCACAGTGGTTCAAGTAGTGGTGCGGAAGTTGGATATGGAGATCATATTGTTTCCATGGAGGAGATGGTGTGTGACGCTCTTATGATGTCCGGGTCGTTTGAGTCCAATAATACAGAAGAGCCTCCTAATGCAGATGCACAAAAATTTTATAATCTCCTAACAGAGGCAAATAAGCCTTTGTGGGAAGGGGTCCCCGACTCGACGTTATCGATGTGTGTTCAATCATTATCCGCCAAGTCCAATTGGAGCATACCCGAGTTAGGCTTGGATTTCATTGCCAAAATGGTTTTGGCCGGGACGCCTTTCAAAGGAGGATTACCCAAGAATTATTATGATGCGAAGAGGTTAATGTCCAAGTTAGGATTGGAGTCCAAGAGGATTGATTTGCGAGGAATGGGTGCATGCTCTTTTACGATAATGAATTCGACAAAAATGATGGCGCATTGGTTGAGTGCAGGTTTTGTCACGCACCAAGGTATCGTCAGCCGCAACGCAAGTAGAAGTAATCTAAAACCAGTTCCAGTAAAGTCGATGTTCTACTTGTCAATCATTCCTAGATTACAGAGGATGTTTGCATCGCTGCATAATGCAGGAAAAATGACATGGCACCATGAGAATAGGAGGAATGCAGGAGTGTTACGCCATCCTTCTGATGGTGAAGCATGGAAGCACTTTGATCGGGTGCATCCGGATTTTGCCGTTGATCCTCGTAATGTACGACTTGGGTTATGCTCGGATGGCTTTACCCCATATATCCAAGCCTCGGCATCACCTTCTTCATGTTGGCCCGTTGTTGTTACCCCCTTACAATCTTCCTCCCGAAATGTGTATGTCAAAGCCATATATGTTCTTGACTTGCCCGATTCCGGGGTCCATCTAATCCAAAGGCAGGCATTGATGTATACTTGCAACCTTTGATTGATGATTTGAAGAGGTTGTGGAATGGTGTTATGACGTACGATATTTCTCGAAAACAAAATTTTAAAATGAAGGCAGCGTTGATATGGACAATTAATGACTTCCCTGCGTATGGCATGTTGTCTGGTTGGGGGACGCATGGGAAGCTTGCATGCCCGCATTGTATGGAGCATACGAAGGCATTTACCATAAAATACGGGGGGAAGTCGTCCTGGTTTGATTCCCATCGCAGGTTCTTACCGAACGATCATCAATTTAGAAGGAATAAGAATGCCTTCAAGAAGGGGGCTGTTGAAATGGATGGACCGCCTCCGAGGTTAACACCAGAACAAATTTGGATAAGAATCAGGGACTTGCCAAAAGTGATCAAGTCGGGGTTTCCAAATTAGATGGTTACTGAGCAGTGGCATAATTGGACAAAGAGGAGTATTTTTTGGGATCTTCCTTATTGGAAAGATAATTTATTGAGGCACAATCTTGATGTAATGCACATTGAAAAAAATTTCTTTGACAACATTTTCAACACTGTGATGAACGTGCATGGCAAGACCAAAGACAACGATAAGGCTAGAATGGACTTACAGTTGTACTGCAGGAGACCGGATTTGGAGCTGAGACATCAGGATAATGGGAAGATGTACAAGCCAAAGGCCAATTATACTTTGACTATCCAGGAAGCAAGGTTAGTTTGCCAATGGATAAAGGGGCTCAGGATGCCTGATGGTTATTCTTCTAACTTGGCAAGATGTGCTGATGTTATAAAAGGCAAGTTGCATGGGATGAAAAGCCATGATTGTCATGTGTTTATGGAGTGCTTTCTTCCTATCGCCTTCAGTTCGTTGCCCCCCCATGTTTTGAATGCCCTTACTGAAATAAGTCAATTCTTCAAGGACTTGTGTTCTGCAACTTTAAGGGAAGACGATTTGACCAGGATGGAACAAAACAACAAGTCAAAGAATGGCACACATACTTCGTGAATGGGTACAAATTTCATACTCAATCATGGACAGAAGACAAAACAACAATAAATAGTGGTGTTTACGTAAAGGGTGAGCCAGGCGGAGTTGCAGATGACTTTTATGGTGTCATACAACACATATATGAGTTGTCATATCGTTATTTAGACTACCCTAAGAGAATAGTGTTGTTTTATTGTAATTGGTTCGATCCATCTAGTAGAGGCACTAATTTGAATAAAAAATATAATATTGTGGACATCCAAATGAGTAGAAGATATCATATGTTTGATCCGTTTATCATGGCACATAATGTGAGACAAGTATATTACGTTCCTTATCCAGCAACTCAAACAGAAAAACGAGGTTGGTGTGTTGCAATCAAGACAAAACCAAGGGGTCGCATTGAAATAGATGTTTCAGAGTTGGATGAGCCATATCAAACGGATGAAATGTCACGTGCAAATGAGGTCATTGAAGTAGAACCAATCTCATGTTTACAAGACACACAAGTTGTAGGGGAAGAAGTGGATACCTCCAGCTTGACATCAAATCAAGTCATTCCGGATGAAGATGTTGAAGAAGCAGAATCAACAGAAGATGAAGAAGATGAAGATGGCTATGAATATGACACTAGCTCAAATTCGACTAACAAATACTTTATTTATTTTAGTGATGTATTTTGTATTAGGTAGTATTGTCATTGTCATAACTTTAAGTTCATTATGATTAGCATCATTTTCCATTATTTACAAATGTGTGTTTGTGCTTACTTTAAGTTAATTATTATCACCATCATTTTCCATTATTTACAAATGTGTGTTTGTGCTTACTTTAAGTTAATTATTATCACCATCAATTTCCATTATTTGCAAATTTGTGTTTTGGTTACTTTTAATTAATTATTATTAGCATCATTTTTCACTATAGACATGGTCGATGGTAAGGGAAAGGGTAAGGCACTGGCTGGAGGGGCACGTCGTCGTCGTGGTCGACCTCGCTTTGTGACACGGACAATCGATGACGGATTCGTGTCCCTCCCATCTACATCTGTTACACTACGCCCACCGCCCACACCCATGCCTCCACATGATATGGCACCGCACCCCCACCTGTTGCTCCAGCCACTCGGTTCATGGACACCTCCATTGGGATCACGATGATGCCCACCCCGAGGATTCCGACTCGGACCCATGCAGACAATTCCGGACAACCGGATGCATCGGGGGTAGATTTACCCATGGACGATGATCATCAGTCTCATGGTGATGACGAGGAGACTTATGGATATTCCTCGCCTATATCATCAGATGATGAGGAGATCGAGGTTATGTCAGATGGCCGAGTTATTGTTACCCCGACCGGTAAAGGGTAAGAAAGATCTCAAATATTGTTATTTTATTGTTGAGTGCAGATTTTATATGTATGTGTATTGATTGTTCTCATGTTCTATTGATAAGGTTCCTTCCGTCGAGAAAATCTGCAGAGGCCGTCACGGATGCGAGTTACATCTCGGTTTGATCGGGCCTGGAAGCATTGGAGTGAGCTTGAGGATCGGGATCGGGATCGATTCTTTGCGGCTTTTAAGGTATTTTGTACTTTTGAATTTACTTCCATTTTTTAGTTACTTTTAATGTTTCTTTAGTTTATTATTATCCTAAAAATATTATATTCTCCTTATTTACAGGAGAAGGCTGCTTGGAGAGTAGAGCATTCCGCTGATGTAGAGATAATTTTTCATCAAAAAGCGAGCAAACGCCTCTCCGAGTTGTTGACTAGATATCGGAAAAAGGGACAGCGTCCAAAATGGTGTTTCCCACCCATTTGGGAGGAGCTATGTGCTTACTGGGCTGCACCTGAATTTAAGAAAAAATCCGCCCAGGCAAAGCTCAACAGGGCCTCGGAAAAGGGTGGGAGCCTGCACACTGGCGGCAGCATCATCGATGTCGGAGCATGCTCGACGCCTTGTAAGTTCCAACATCATATTTTGTTAATTCATTAGATGTCTGGCTATTAAGGTAGTGTAACTTCAAATATGAACAAGTTTTTTTTTGGTGCAGGCTAGGGAGCTTGGCCGTAGCGTCAAGCCGGTTGAGCTTTATGCCCGAACTCATACTAGGAAGGGTACCGGCGAGTATGTAGATGAGCGTTCTAGACGCACTCAGGTGATTTACATGTCTCTTTGTTGGAAATTATTTTTATTTTATATTTAATAATTATGGTCATTTTGTATGATTATGTGTATCAATTTTAATGACAGGAGGACTATCGTGATAAGTTATCTCAGGTTCGGTCTCAGGCAGCCTCATCTTCCCCTTCTTCCACCACACTTGACCCAGAGGTGGAAGCCCAATTGGAGTTGCAGGCATGGGTCGATGTTGCTGGCGGTAAGAACAAGGGTCGCATATATGGTATGGGAGACCTAGCCGGTAACTATCGACGCGGTGCTCCAAAGCATCTTCACTCAGCAGAGTCGAGCATCGTCCAAAGACTAGGCCTCGCCCGATCTCATGAGTCTCGCAGAGATGGTAAAGATGCGACAGAAACTGGCAGCTCAGGATGAGATCAATCGACAGCTGCTTACTCAACAAACACAGATGATGGAGCAGATAGAGATGATGGCAGCTACACAGAGAGAGCTCATGTTGCGTTTAGGAACCAGCACCCCTCAGCCACAGTCGCAGCAGGACCAACACCTTCACGGCACCCCTCCTCACCATTACCCACAGCCACCACCACCGTCCCACCGAGGGTCATCAGCATACCAGTGACGAGGATGATCAATCCTTTACAGATTTGTTACTGCGGGGCTATAGAGAGGGTTATTAGTTTTTTTGATATTATATTTTATTTTGTATGATACACTCTGTCAAAACAATTTGCTTTTATTTATGAATTTTATTTATTGTTTAAAATTATTATTCATTTATCATAATATAGTCTAAATTCTAATTAATATACAAAATAACTAATGTTTATATTAATTTTGAATTTTATATTAAATATTAAATAATTATTTAAAAATACTTTATATTTTAAATAATTAATTAATAAAAAATTACTTTATTAAATTATTTAGTTTTATAAAAATGTGTTGCAATTTGCGACGGCTATTCCGTCGCTAATTTACGTTGATTTGCGACGGTTAGGCCGTCGCTAATTTGTATAATTTGCGACGGCTATGCCATCGCTAATTTCTCAAAATTTGCGACGGCTAAGCCGTCGCAAATCAACATAATTTAGCGACGGAATAAGCCGTCGCTAATTAGCGACGGTCATTTAAAAAACCGTCAGAAACCTTTTGCGACGACCTAACTTGTGACGGATTTATGGCCGTCGCAAATCCGTCAGAAACATGTGTTTTGCGACGGATTTAAGCTTTTTGCGACGGCCTTTGGCCCTCGCTAAATTCATTTTTTCTTGTAGTGAATCACCTTCTCTGATTGTTGGTGTGACACCCTGCTACCCCGCATGTTATAAAGCAATCAATATAAAAAGCAATTAAAACAAAACGTGTATTTCCGGGAATCAATTAAAAACTTTGTTCATGGGTAGAAAGGTCTCACATTGTAACACTTAACGCGGAAAGAACATAGTTTTAAAACAATAAAACATAAACAACGTATAGCATAAACATAGCCCAACCCATCGTCATAATTCAGAGCTGGTACAACCGTTCTGGAAAATATCCTCGGAATACAACTGAACAAAACTAACTAACAAAGAAAGGCCCTAACTATGAGTGGTGACTCCTCGGAGTCACTCCTCTCCGGGCTGCTCGTCATCCTCTACAAGATGCCAATAATGCCAAACAAACAAACAGAAAGAGGGGAGTAAGAATCATGTAAACATATATGGTATGGAGATAGGAAGCAAGGTAAAACATACATCATAGCATATCATAACATACATCAATATAGATATATATATCAACATCCAATCAACATCATATCAACCAAGTATGCTATGCAGTGCAATGCAACACTACTCCACTACTCCAACATGCATGTGGATCCACACTAACTCAGGATGAACGACTTCGGAGTTAAATATTCATATTGAGAATCTACTCAACGCCGGAGAATATTTTCCTTGGATAGCCAATGCATCAAACCAACGAATGCCTCGTCATGGGGGCGCACGGTTACCAAACCTTGGGTAACCTACCGTGGATGGCCAGATCCCCGTACTCTAGGACGACCTCCCATATGTCGAACATCCACCAACAACAACATCTCCAATGATTCATGCATCATACAACAAACAACGGGCAACCACCACCTCCTTTGCTTCGACGGAATCAACCGAAGACTTCAGCGGAATCAACCGCAACACTTAAACCTTTAGCGGAATCAACCGCAACATCTTAGACCCAACCGGGTCAAGGCCCCCTTGGAGCAACCTCTCGGCCACCAAGATACAACATCAACAGAACCTTAGACCCAAACCGCGGACCTTGACCCAAAAGCACCAAGGTACAACTCATCAACGTACGGTAACCCAACAGTTACCGACTTAACCATCTTAATTAATCTTTAATTAAGTGATCTAACCTTCATTATTGATTAACCATGTCATCATCATCATGGGGGAGATTGGGGTTAAAACCCCTGTTTAAGTCCTTAATCTCAGATTCTGCCCCGAGGGGTGAGCACGGTCGTGCTTAACCCCAGCACGCCCCGATTAAATTTAGGGATTAATTCTATTAGTCCTAAGCCAGTTAACAACATATTCTAGGACTAAACGTCATTATTGTAACATCCCTGACTGCTTTATGGACTGACGACTGTCCCCACAAACCAACACGGGTCTTTTCAGTGTGCTTTGTCCTCACTCACACGCTTCCCAGGAAAACTTCCCATGAGGTCACCCATCCCATAATTGCTCCAAGTCAAGCTCGCTTAACTGTGGAGTTCTTAAGTGATGGGCTACCGAAAAGAAGATGCATCTTATTGATATGGGTAGTACCAATCAATTCATATAAGCCTTCCTCAACTGTATAGTCCCATACCTACACGGTCTCAGGATCCCTCTCATCCGGGTGTGTAATCGATTCATTTATGTGTCCCGCCGCCTAGAAGTCTGCCAGGAGCCGCTCCTTGTTCGTGCCTTCTTGCACCGGCGACCATTCCCCGCCCTCGTCGACACCCGGGTGTTACATGCCCACCAGCTTCCGCTTGGTTCGTCCCCGAACCACACCGTACTGGGAGAGGTGTTGTTATGATACCATTTGTAACATCCCTGACTGCTTTATGGACTGACGACTGTCCCCACAAACCAACACGGGTCTTTTCAACGTGCTTTGTCCTCACTCACACGCTTCCCGGGAAAACTTCCCAAGAGGTCACCCATCCCAGAATTGCTCCAAGTCAAGCTTGCTTAACTGTGGAATTTTTAAGTGATGGGCTACCGAAAAGAAGACGCATCTTATTGATATGGGTAGTACCAATCAATTCATATAAGCCTTCCTCAACTGTATAGTCCCACACCTACACGGTCTTAGGATCCCTCTCATTCAGGTGTGTAATCGGTTCATTTATGTGTCCCTCCGCCTAGAAGCCTGCCAGGAGCCGCTCCTTGTCCGTGCCTTCTGGCACCGGCGACCACTCCCCGCCCTCGTCGACACCCGGGTGTTACAATTATCAACATAGTGCAACACTATCATCACAATCATGGTATCAACCAATCAACCAACAACATTATGCCAATAGCAACCATCAACATATCATCATGTTCATATAACCAACATAAACATCAAGAACGTAGTATGAACATAGGCCTATAAACATCATATTAACAACCAAGATCATGTTATCATAATCAAACAAACCATCATATTAATCATATACACATACACAATAAACCGGGGTCATGGGAACCCCTTTACCTTACACTACCCCTAATGCCTGTGATATACACTACCCTTCTCCCCATACCTGCATTGAAGGTTGCTCCAACGTAAGTTCCCAACAACAAACTGCCCTCGATTCCCAAAGTGGCTCAACACAAACTCAACCTTAGCCAAACCAAACACAAACCCATTAGTTTCCTATTCAAAAATTATGAAAGGAAATCACAAGGGAAGGGAACCTTACCTCTAAACTGAAACAGATCAAACAAGCTTCCCAACTAGCTTCCAAAACTCCACTATAGCAATGGATGAAGAGGAAATAGGGAAGGAGGCACACTAGGTCGCAACAGTGGCTGCTGTAACCAACAAAATAGGGTTTCACATTAACCCTCGGGTTATGTGCCAAACTTATATAGGCTGGACCTGAGCACGGTCGTGCTCCTCAACAATCACGGGTGTGTTAGGCTTAGCGTTTACAAGATGCGGTCCGCACATTGAGCACGGGTGTGCTCACTGTTGAGCACAGGCGTGCTCAACTTAAAACTTGCAACACGCTACAGGCTTTAAGCACGGGCGTGCTGGCTAATGAGCACGGGCATGCTCATGCACCAGAAAGGGACTTTTAAGCCAAAAATCCCACTAAGCCCTTAGCCAACTATTTTAACTTAACAAAACTATCTTAAACAACCAAACAAGCTTTATAAAAGCACTTAACAAAAAGCAGGGTGTTACAATTCTACCCCCCTTATTTTGTCCTCGAAATTTCTACGTACCTCAAACAAAAAGGTGCGAGTATGCTTCCATCATCTTGCTCTCCAGTTCCCAGGTAGCCACTGGTGCAGAAAAGGGATTCCACGTTGGTTATTTTTGGCTTTTCACATCGGTTTTCAAACTGATGTTGAATAGACCGATGTTGTTTATTATTACTTTTCACATCGGTTTTAAAACTGATGTTTAAAGTACATTTTTAACAGCAGTTTTCCCAATAATCGATGTGGAAATTTCATTTGTCAATGGGTAACCTATTGGAAATATCACTTTCCACATCGCTTTTATTTAAAACCGATGTGGAAATTAGACTTTACACATCGGTTTTCCATAAAACCGATGTGGAAATTTCACTTTCCACATTGGTTTTTAGGAAAATCGATGTGGAATTTGAAATTTCCACATCGATTTTTTAGTAACCGATGTGTAAAGTCTAATTTTTTTAACTCTTTTTTACATTTCTATCATTCATTTCCCCTGTTTCAGTAATGCAGATCAATACCAGAATAACATATTCTAAATATTCTCAACAAAATCACTTTTGTACAACAAAAACACACTAAATTAATATGTACTGAATTTATTACGAACAATACATATGTACGTTCAATTATATTCAGACAACAAAGATAATTAGAAACCAAAAAGCTATATGATATAATATAGATTTCATATCAAAATACATATGATCAGTCAAAAGTACACTATAGCTAGTACATGATAAGTTTTTAAACTAACTACATATATACAAACTATGGTTGGTACACTTCAAGAAAGAAAGTTTCCCAATGCCTCCTTATGTTGTTGATGTCGGAATCAGATAATGGAATTGGATTGTTGAATATCTGCAAGTTTAATTGGACAAAAGATTATATCTTTTAAGTAATAAACTAACATAAAACATATAACGAATCTATAACTGTTACTTCTAATTGTTACCAATTAACATTTACCTCGTGCCATCTTTCAGTGATCCCGGAGGAGATAATTTCAAACATCCACTTCATCACATAGTATCCACATTCCCATGATCCACGTTGTATACGTGACTACGTACAAATGAAACCCAATTAGAATATGAGGAATTAAATAGAAATCAATAATTATACCCACTACATTTGAAGCATTTGAACTAATAAATATCTTACGAGGAATAATCCATCTAATAGCCCGATGCCTTTCACCACGCAACATGTGGTTTGCATTAATAGAACTATCATGACAAAATAAACATTAATTAAAGTATATCTAATAGATTTCAGATAATTAAAACAACTACATTACTGATTATAAAGTATTTTAATGCTTACATTTCGATGATCGTCTTCAGTTCATTCGCCGGCTTATTTCCAATTGAGCAGAAGAAGACCACGACGTTCATCCTAGGGTACAAGATCAACAGTTGCCAATGCTTGCTGTATTTGCGAAACAATTAGTGACTAAGTCATATATAGTTATACTTAAATAACCGGTACTTACTTATTGAGATAAGGCACAAGGTAGAATTGATGATCGTCTCGGGCAAGTATACCACGTATGGTGGTGACCGGGTCTTCTGATGCTAGGAGAACATCACCCTGAATGAACATGGGGTCAATGAACCCATAAAGGGCGAGGTTACCCTAATCAACTAACATACAATGCAGATACCTAATATATTGAAAAAGCATGTTAATTATCATAGTATTTAAAATTTAATTACTTAAATTATAAATAAAATGTACTTATGTGCACCATAACGATAGGTGTGCAGAACTAGTCATTTCTTTATCGAGTACAATCTCCACAAGTTCCTTCTTTGGGATATACAGTTCGTCACGTGGACTGGCATCATGTTCCAACCTTACCAAAGCTGCATCATTCTCCAGGGTAACAACCTGTATAGCCAGAAGTTTAAAAACATCACCAGGTGCCCCTTTGTCGATCCCCTAAACAACAAAGATATATATTAGTAATCACAGATAAGTTATTTCATTCGTAATTAATTAAATGGCCAAATGAATACCTTGGCAGGAGCAGACATCTCCGGTCTTCCTGGATCCGACCTTTTAGGCAGAATATCATTTCCAACATCCTATAACGAATAAAAATAAAGCAATATCTTTAAAAAATAATAAATAATTTCAACTACGAATATAGAAAAACACTACTAACTGAATACCTCAGATGCAACAAGAAAGCTGACCAGTCTTCTTGGCCAGGGGATGAAGTTACCGGGGGCCTGACCCACTATTTGAACCTCCTCAGTGGGCACAGGGACTCGAGCATCAGCATCTCGAATAATCTCAACAACGACCCTCACCTGATCATCCGGTAATAAACGATGGTGTATGGTATTACCTAAGTTATTATGTGCCCTCCCCAATGCCACTAAGCGGCGATCATGATGATCATCAACATACATCTCACACCTATCAGGGTCGTCGTCATCATCATCATCATCATCATCATCATCATCATCATCATCATCACCATCATCATCATTTTCAGGCTGATGAGGAGGATCACATGAGCCCTTAGTGCTCACATGGACAGAGGGTTGGACAGAGGGTTGGACACCGGCTGTCATCTGCTGGGACATAGAAGTCAATATTGCCATCCGCTGGGCAAACTGCTCGGCCATCTCCTGTCTAAGCTCAGCTGCAATCTCCTGTTTTAGCCGTGCTCTATCTGCATCAACATCCCTGTGGCATTGGTGTGAAGATGAACCATGGTATTGGCGAATGCCGACGCCCCATCCAACACCAATGACACGGCCCGGGTGGTCTGGTTTACCGATGGCAGCAGCTAAGATATCATCGCGTCCTCTAGGAACAAAGGTTCCTTGGGTTACCTGCTCGTCCAAGGCATCCTATAACATATAAAATATCAGGTCACATTACAATTCGGTAACAATCTTAAAATGACAATTACAATTCAAACTATACTTACAATCTTCTCAGCTACTTGGCGGGCCTCCTCAGATGTATATTGTCCCGTTTTTCTTTGTCGGACCCTCTTCCATTTACGATGGCGTGGGGGTGGAGGTGGATCAACAATATCTGGACGATTTTCAGTGTTAGGATCTGCCTGAGATGCTGCTTCCTGACGTGCTTTCTTTTCCTCTTCCACCATTATCTGACCAAGTTTTTTATATCCCCCACGAGACATGACATGGGGGTAGACATTCTTGCTTTGGTTTTCCTGCCCCTTTTTCCTATTCTCCTGTTATAAATAGAAGACAATTAAATTACATAAGTAAATAAAATTAATGAAATTACATAAATTTAGAGACAAATCAAATAAGTTAACCTGAAAGCTGGGATCATGTCGACTCCGAACAAAGCGATCCCACGTCGCCTGGTCAAGAAACGGGTACACCTCAAGTGGGTTCTTTTCACATCTTGGATTGAATACATAATATCTGCCCAGGTCGACCATAAAAGCCCTCCAATGCTCACCAGTATAATTTATCAAACGTTCTTCAAATCCGTCGTATCCGGTATGTCAAAGGTGAGCTACATTAACACCAAAAGAATCAATTTAATTACTGTATGATATTAATAAGATTAAAATAAAGTAGATATAGACAAACACATGACGTAAAAGTATAGATACCAGAATACTCTCTCATATCTGATCCTTCACGTCCGCCGGTACATCTTTCCAATTATCAATAAGTACACTAGGCCTGCTTCTAGCAAGGGTCGCCACAAAACTGTTAAACTGCTCTGCCATTGGCCCAATAGGATTGAGGTTATTATCAAAGTCTATTCTTATCCTTTGATTTGAACCACGGTTGGCAGTCAAATTCCTCATTCGTGTGGCACGTCTACCCTTTCTACCCGCTGCATGAATGAGGGATATCGTCAGGATCAGCCATGTATACCTGTTAAAACAAAAAAAAACTTGTTAGTATGTCAGGATAAATATCAAACATAACTTATAAATATCGATCAACGTACGTAAACATAACTTATAAATATCAACGTAAACATATAATATGACTTTAAACATAACTCAAACTAAACTTACTTTGTGGTCAATTAGTAAAGTTCTCTCATAACCCTTCTTGGTGATCATTACGAGTAGCATATACATCATCCATTTCATTTTCCTCATTGAAATTAGGCACCCGTGTTGAGAAAGATGGAGTATCAGAAATATCAAGAGTTGAATCTTGATTTCCCTCACTACCATTATACATGTTTTTTCCCTGGAGAACCACTGACCACCTTTTGTTAGAAGGATCACGGATATAAAACACTTGTTTTGCTTGGGATGCCATGATGAAAGGCTCTTCTTTATTACCTACCTTATTAAGGTCCACCAATTTGAATCATAACTCATCGGTTTGCACACCATTGTTACTGTCGACCCACTGACATTTAAAAACAGGTACTCTAAACTTCGTGTAATCAACCTCCCATATCTCTTCAATGATTCCAAAGTATGAAACGGATGCCATAACATGGTTTTTATCTTTCGAACTAGAGAAATGCATGGACTCAGCGACGACCATAACCCCACTGTTTTGCATAGTTCTTTTGTCATCCTGGGACTTTGTATAGAAGGAAAACTTATTGATATCGTACCCACTCCAGCATATGACATCAAAGTTAGGCCCCTATGCTAGCCATTTTAATGTATCAGAAGCAATACCATCCTTTACAATTTTTTCTTTAAACCAGTTCAAGAAAGTCTTGTTATGCTTGTTCAAACACCATTTTTCATTCATTCTAGGGTAAGTTTCATTGATGATGCTTTTGTGCTCACATAAGTATGGTTCAACCTCATCAGTGTTGTTCAATATATACAAATGTGCTTGAAGCACTTCCTCCCGATCCATGCTCTTAACATGTATGCCTCGTGTACCCTTACCATCATATCTTCCTTCGTGACGAGACTTCGAAAGCCCTACAGGTTCCGCTTCTGACATGTAGTCTGTACAAAACTCAATAGCTTCTTCTGCAACATACCTTTCAACAATAGATGCTTCGGGACGGTGTGGATTCTTCATATATCCTTTCAAGATCTTCATGTATCGGTCAACCGGGTACATCCAACTTAAATAAACGGGGCCGCACAATCTAATCTCCCTCACTAGATGAACAATCAAATGAACCATGATGTCAAAAAATGATGGTGGAAAATACATCTCCAATTGGCACAAGATAATGGCTGCCTCATTTTCCAAGTCATCCAACTTTTTAGTGTCAATGACCTTGCTACATATAGCATTGAAGAATAAGCATAACCTAGTAATGGCATGTCTGACTCTTTTAGGCAATATGTCACGAATGGCCACCAGTAGTAGTTGTTGCTTCAAGACATGACAATCATGAGACTTTAAGCCAACTAATTTGAGATCTTTCATTGAGACGAGTCTTTTAATATTTGAAGAGTAACCCTGTGGCACTTTGACTCCCCGTAGACATTCACAGAAACTTCTTTTCTCTTTTTTTGATAAAGTATGACATGCTGGGGGAAAATAAGTCTTCTTATCCCCCACTTTATGTGGAGCTAACTTCTCTCGTATACCCATCGAACTAGATCTAGACGAGCATTCACACCATCCTTTGTCTTGCCTTGAATGTTGAGAAGCGTTCCGATTAAACTGTCACACACATTTTTCTCCACATGCATCACATCAATACAATGTCTTACATCAAGCTTGCACCAGTATGGAAGATCAAAGAAGATCGACCTCTTCTTCCATATTTTCTTCTCAGTAGCCTTCTTCTGGGTCTTCCCATAGATAACATTAGTGTTGTTCACCCTTTCATAAACTTGCTCTCTAGTCAAGGCCACCGGAGCAATTTCATTATCCGGAAGTCCATTGAAAGCTTTTCTCAATCTACGATAAGGATGATTACGTCGGAGAAATCTCTGATGCCCAAGGTAAACCGTCTTCCTTCCATGTTGTAGTTGATGGTAACATGTGCCTTCTTCACATATTGGACATGCTTTATGCTCCTTAACACTATACCGACACGGTTCCCGTATACTGGAAAGTCATTGATGGTGCAAAATAACATGACACGCAATATGAATGTCTCACGGCAATACCCGTCGATCACATCAACGCCTTCATCCCACAACATTCTCAAGTCTTCAATCAAGGGACTCAGATAAACATCAATATCATTTCCTGGATGTTTAGGACCCGAAATCATCATACTTAACATAATGTATTTGCACTTCATGCACAACCAAGGAGACAGGTTGTAAATTACCAGGAGAACAGGCCATGAACTATGAATACTAATTAAGTTTCCATATGGATTCATTCCATCGGTAGTGGTCGCGCTGTCGCGCATGCGCCAAAAAGAACGAGCGGTTTATAAAAATGTAGTTTAGGGCGACAACTCGGATGTCGTCTCACAAGGACTCTTGACTTGCTATTTACCACAAAAATCAGTTTGGGGGGGGGGGGGGGGGGGTTGGTTTGAATTGCAAATGGAAAACAATGCAAAAACAGAACAATAAAACAGAGCAGTTGAAAAGGTTATCAAATAGCTAAAGACGATTAATCTACCGTTCTCGATTTCACAACTATCATCGGTTCAAGTAATTCCAAGCCCTAAGCAGATTCTAATCCCCTTTCAGTTGTAGCAACAATTAACAAACGAAATCGCTACTACGGATATATGTTCCTATTCCCGAATTAAACAAACGGGGTTAAGCCCTCATGAACTAAACGAACATGAATGAACACACGCGAATTAAACAAACGCGATTAAGTATAGGAACATAACATCACTGAAATGAATCAACATAACACTATACACTCCTGAATTAAACAAACAGAAATGTATAACATAGTATTGAAAAGGGAAAAGCATACAAAACAAGAATTACAATAACCTCAAGTATGGTGGAAATCAATTACAGTAGATTAATCTAGAAAATCAGTTCTCCATGAAAAAAACGAAACACAGAAAAATGTAAAAACAACGGAGAAGCAAAAGTTCTTTCAATCTGCCCAGAACACCCTTTTATACTATTCAGAAAATAAGCCCACTCGCGAGGCGAACACTTGCTCGCAAGGCGAATATTATGAAGAGTCAGCAACGTTTGGTCTTCTCGCGGGGCGAAGTACTACTCGCGTGGCGAGGAATGGAACAGTCATGGCTTCTGGTCTTCAGTATCGCGAGGCAAGACATGTATCCGCGAGGCGACACAGAACGGGTTGCATTTATCTGGAACAGTCAGCCTTCAGGGTCGTGAGGCGAGGTGTTGTTCGCGGGGCGAACCAGGGAGGATGACATTTTTACTGTTCTGCTGGCTTTCAGGTTCGCGAGGCGAGAAGACTCTCGCGAGGCGAACTCCCTGTTCCTTTATTCCCTCAACTTATATTTAACCTGAAAACAAAGAAATAGCTATAAGTGCATTATTTGACTCAAAACTGGCTAAATCAACCTAAAACTACTTTAGAGACTCAAAACCTTGCTTGAGGACAATCTAATCTAATTTGGGTGAAAATAGGATATAATTTGCACAAAAACCTGGTCATACTAGCCATAAAATTAGATGATCCAGAGGCTTATCATGTAGCAAGTCCAGGCCTGAGGTTTCTGGGCTCATTGCTGCAATCCGGAAACAAACTATCAATTCTCTTCCATTGCAAAGAATCGGCCGGATGGCGAAGCTGTCCATCACACTTCCTCTCATCTGCATGCCATCTAATGTTCTTTGTGTCATTTACATTAGCAAACAATCGCTTGAACCTCGGAATCACGGGAAGATACCATAACACCTTCACAGGAGGACCTTTGGTGACCACATCACAACTAGAATCACCATCCTTCACTTTGTAGCGTGATACCCCACACCTTGGGAACTCGTGCATCTCTTCAAACTCTTTCCTGTACAATATGCAATCGTTGGGGCAAGCGTGTATTTTCTTATACTCCATACCCATCGGACACAATATCTTCTTCGCTTCATAGTTTCGAGATGGCAATGTGTTGCCTTCTGGAAGCATGTCTTTCAACAACTCAAGCAATTCGGTAAAGCTTTTATCGCTCCACCCATTTCTCGCCTTCACATTGAACAATCTTAACACCGCTGACAACCGTGTGAAATTAGTGCACCCCGGATACAAAGCGACTTCCGCATCACTACACAAAGTATCATACACATGTGTGCGCCGAAAAGACTCTTGCCCAACATCACAGATCATGTCCTCTAGTCCATCGTCCATTTCCACGTCATCAACTTCCTCTCTATCCGACACCCTCGGCCTGTCTAACGATTCACCATGACATATCCATGTTGTATAACTCTTGCAAATCCCCTCACAAATAAGATGATCACCTATCTCCTCAGCTTCTAGTCGTCTCTCATTCAAATAGTTAACACAAGGACAATAAAACCTTCCGTTACCACTATCAGGAGCATTTGTTTTTGCAAACTGTAGAAAATCTTCCACTCCATTCTCATACTCATCACTTGTTCGTCTAGCATTCATCCAACCGCGATCCATGACTAAACCAGTAACTTCGTACTTAGTCCAACATATTCATCAACGACTTCTTATGACAGGGTATGGCCCTATCCCATTCGAGAAGAAACTTTTTCAACATCCGGTTAACAGTTAGTCCTTAACTCTCATGCTCATACTCGACGAAATTTCGGCAGCATTTCCCTTCGGTCTCCGACGTATACGACTTGAACGCGATGACATCCACCACGATAAAGTATGCACCCGGAGAATGAAAGAAAATGTATCAATCCGAACTTTCATCAAGTATATAACATTAGAATCAATGAATAACTATTTTAACTGAATGAAGAAAAAGTTTTTTCCCAAACTGTCCAACTTTGGACAATTCAAGATCCAACACAATGAGAGGTACATTAAGCACATACAAGTGTGCTCATTAGTATTGTATCTCAAACGGGAAACGAAGGCTTTACTAATTATATCAGTAAAATTTTATGATAAGGATACTAGGGATACACCAGCCCAAAACACTACACATAAAGACAAGAGTTAAATGGTTGCAACCAAATATATGAAATCAACGCTTAATAAGCAACAAACAACAGCAAACCAAAGTGGAATGTTCCACAAAACCTATTACAAAGTAAACCCACATCATACAGAAAATATACCATGACAAGTGGAAACCACTAGGTAATATATCAACAAAATAGAGGATGTATTCACAGTAGTAAGCCTAAAAAGCAAAGTGGATTCAAACACCAGCTGAACTAATTAATTAATTGATTTTGGCATCAACTTCAGTTTTAGCGGTTTCACTCACAACCGTCCAATAACTTTTCCTGGGTGAGCTATGATCTTTCACTCTTACAGTCTCCAAACTAGTCCTGACAAAGGAGTTTACTTCACCATCAATGTCAAGGTCAAGATAATAGGTCAAGAAGTTGTCATGGTAGATACCATTTGTATAATCTGCAAGTACTAGTTATATATGGAAAAATAGGCACGTAACGTTACCATGTCCTTGGACCCTGCACCTCTTTGATTTAAAAGTAATTTTGTACATAGAAAAATATTTGTTACAACCCTTCATTCAAAAGTAACAACACTTTCAAGGAGAACAAAGCAAATATGTCTTTTGTCTAATTAAAGCTCTTACTTTGTTGACATTATATTGTACAAATGAGAATGAGTTAGCAACCTAGTATGAACTTATTATACACGTTAATGATAAGGGATTAAAGGCAATTTCCTAATGATATCATCCACCTTAATGATATGTATTTTGAACATCTTGCCAATGAGTTATGACTTCTGGTTTTATCATATATAGCAGAGCCCCCAGAAGTTGAAGGTTGATTTAGTGTCACAGTGGAGACAGCACTGTTGACTGACAAAATGAATACTATCAAACTCTGATACAAACAATTATCAAATTCAAATTTAGACATTTTATCAAACATATAATATGCATTATATTTCTGAATTGTATTTAAGCGTCCAAAATGAACTAAAGTATCCAAAGACAATTCACTCTTAGCTTAACATATAATTAAGAAGGGAAGAGTGATTTTTAACAACCCCATAGTAGCAATACAGAGACAGTGAATCAAGTCCAATTCAAAAGGTGAAGGCTATGGTGTACCATCCACCAAAGTGGTGTATGGATGCATTATCCAATTGGTCAAATCTGGACCATTTAAATTGGTACTTGACTGTTTGACTTTTCAACACTGATAAAATAATAATAAATCCAGATGGTCAATTTGCTCAAGTGGCAATCTGGATAGTCCAGAATTGACCACTTGGATGATGCACTCATACACTATTTTGATGAGTGGTACACCTTAGACACCACCAATAAAATATAAGTTCAGAATGTGGTTGTTTCTGCTTATAAAAAAATGTGGTTGTTCTAGACAAATTACTTTGGTGCTATAAATAATGTGTAGTAATGTGTGGTTATTGCATATTTTTAATTAAAGGAAACGTATAAAAATTAACAGTCAAAGAATTCTATGTCTAGCAGATAAAATAAGCATCACATGTTCAATATGGAGTGAGTACTGTTGTAGGAGTGAGTACATACCAAGTTAATTGTACAATAATTTTCAAAGTCAAATTAACTTGTGCATTATGATATTGGTTAAAGAATCAAAAGTGGTAATGTTTCAATTTTCATAAAAAATGATGTATTTAATATTTTCAAAAAATAATGTAGCCCTTTATCAGTAAAAGCTTATTATTTCTTGATTCCTTAATCAATATTTTTAGGATATTGATTAGTAAGATTCATTTTCAATTAATGTCTTGAATTTAATGATGTAGCAAGTGGAAGAATTAAGCTTCAATAATGACCAAGTCAACAATTCAAAGGGCACATGCATAATGAATCTGGTCACAAATTAATTAATTAATTACACTTTGGAAGCTGTATCTTGTATAAGGTTTGCACTTTGCTGAGAGTTGTATCTTGCAAGTTGAACTTTGGGGGTTGTAAATTGTGTCTAGAAAACTGAAGTTAATAAATGTATCTTGGAAGATGTATGACCTTTAGCTTGCATAATAAAGGCATGACTTATTATTCAGAAAAATTATTCTAGGTGTGATTAAGCTTTGTGCTTCTTCTCTCTATTGTTGTATTCTTCAGGGATGTTCAGATCCAAACCGATAAAAAAAAACTGCCTAACCGATTCAAAATAATCGAAAACCGATGCGAACCAAATTTTTTTGGATTTTTTTAGATGTTTTTATCATAACCAATCTGTTCGGTTATCGGTTTTATTTTCAGGAACTGATCCGATCCAAACCGAACCGATATCTTTATACTAACATTTATGCACATATGCGTTTTATATGCCTTCTGCCTGCGTTTTGTATTTGTCTTTTACTACTTTACTGAACTCATTTCAGTTTATGCTTTTTTATAAAAACTGAACTCATTTTCGGTTTTGTATAACGCATATGTTGCTGCTTAATATTCATTTCACCTTGCTTAATATTCATTTGTATAACCTCCATAGTTGTTGCACTTGTTTATTTACATTGCTGCGCACTTGTATTTAACGTAAAAGGAATTGTGCATGGCTGTTTCTGTTTTTTTTTTTTTTAACGTAATAGGTGTTTAATTGGTTGATTATAAGTTACTCGTTTTTTTTATAAGTAGATTATAGGATTCTTATAATATGTTATTTAACGTAATATAAATAAGTAATAATACGTGGTTAAAAAACGAACCAACCAAACCGATTCAAATCACATTTAAGTGGATCAGATCGGATATTTTTTAAGAAGTCATCCAAACCGAACCGAACCGCGTGTATTTTTTTACTTCGGATCGGATGACTTTTTCCCTCAAAACTGATCCAAACCGAACCGCGAACACCCCTAGTATTGCTTAGGTTGTGGCTCTATTTGACAAGTCCAATAAGCTAGCTTATAGTTGATTTAACTATCTTATAAGCTTGTTTGACTGAAATAAATGTGTTTGGTAAACAAGCTTATCTCATTAGCTTATAGCTTTTATTCATAAGCTAATTTACTTAGCTTATGACTCATAGCTTATTGACTTTTCTCTCGTTTTTACCTCCGTTCATTTAATGAAATTCTTGTTTTACCATGTCTATCATAAATATATCATTTTATATCATTTTACATTTATAAGCTAGTTCAACTACTAATTTTACCAAACATTTCAAATTCAATCAGCTAGCTTTTCAGCTATCAGTTATACGCTATCAACTAAAGATTATCTTATCAGCTATAAGATAGCTTGTCAACTATTTTTGTCAAACAGAGCCTATGTGTCTTTGTGTGGTGCTTGCTCTATCAACCGGTGGTGCTTTTACTGTATCAAGCAGTGTTATTAAAACCGGACCAATCAACGACTTGGTTGGGTACTGGGTCAATGGGTCACTGGTCGAACCAGTGAGTCATGGTTGGATCGGATGAACCGGTATACATCATATTTGTAAATTTTATAATATAGTTATGTATATATAATATATTTGTCGCATATGTGACAAGTTAGAGCTGTGGTCTAGTGGTTGTGCTGCTTGGTCTTTACATGGATGACCACAGCTCGAGTCTTCCCAGGCGCGAGGCGGGCGAGCATGAGGGGACATCGAGGCCTTGGTCCACGTGCGCACAACACAAATGATTCAACCGGGTGTCAAGCCAGCCGGTTTAGTCCGGTTTGATAGTGGTTTGGTGATGTCAGCACCGATTTAATGTCTTGTACGGTAGAGTTGTGGTCTAGTGGTTGTGCTGCTTGGTCTTTACATGGATGACCACAGCTCGAGTCTTCCCAAGCACTTTTTGCAGTTGCATTTACAAAATTCCATCACAACAACAACGATGCATGACGCGTGAGGAGGCAGGTGTGCGTGAGGGGACAATAAGGCCTTGGTCCTCACGCGCACAACACAGATGGTTCAACCCTCCTTTAGACAAGATCGTGGCCTATTTGTTTTGTTGTCATATTATTATTTTTTTTGTTTTTATTTCTTGTTTTTAGAAATGGTCTTGTTAACGAGTGTCCTAAGGATATTATTGAAGAAATTAATAAAAGAAAAACTTGTATTGAAAATATAAGTTAAATGAGAAACTCTTCTATGAGCATACAAGAGTTTATGTTCATACAAGAGTTTCTCCTCTTAGAAATGTAAAATTTTAAACGTGGTAATAATAATATTATAGTTGCTTGTGCGATAACACGGGCACACAGATAAGACAATGTGCTACATGTTGGAAATTTCAGGCAAAGCAAGTCCCACATTGTATGGGAGCTAACTTGGAGAGCCCCCTTAAGCCTATATAAAGAAGCTTAAGGGGTGCTAACTAATCACACTTCACACCAATCCTCACAAGAGAGAGTGAGAGAAAAATAGAGAGATCTTTAGAGAGAGTTTTCTCAGAGAGAAAAATATTGAGCCAATTTGTGAAAGTTTTATCCATAAATTGAGGATACAATATTCTTGTATTTTTGTATTCCCATTATTGTTATAGTGGAAGTTTAAGCGACTACGGGTCCCGTGGTTTTTTCTTTGCTCACATTGAGGAGGTTTTTCCATGCTAAAAATTGTCCGGTGTTATTAAACTTATTTTTCCGCTTCCGCTTAGTGCCTATTTTTGAGTTCACAGAGACAGTGAATCAAGTCCAATTCTCGCGGATTTTCGTTTCCCAGACAATGGATAGCAGCATGCCGCCTGACACTGTGGAGCGTCGTATTACAGGGAAGTTTTCGCCTCTATCGTACTATAACAAGGTTAAAGTATTATGTGTTCCTTCATTTGTTCTCGGTTTTATTATTTGTTCCTTCATTTGTTCTCTGTTTTAATTTATTAACATGTATTTAGTGTATATTTTCTGGTTCACGGGTTAGGGTTTGGCTATCCGTTCAAATCGAAGAGCTTCCAGACAAGTGCATGGCCGCCTGACACTGTGAACCCTTCATAGAAACGGCCTCGGTTATCTGTGTAATGTCTCTCACCTCTCAAATTAGGCGGTCTTTTGAATTTGAATCATTTTTGAATCTTTCAATCGTCTATATAATAAACTCTAGGTTGCATGTAAATGAAATCCTGCTCAACCTCAAGAAAAAAATGAGGTGCTTTCTTTTTAACTAAGATATAAGATGTCTAACAAGTGTAAACCTAGCTTTGAAATGTCTACCAAGTTTAACTCAATCTCCGACATCTCTCCCGAGAAGGAGAGTTGGATCATTATCGCCAGGGTCATACGCCTATGGGTGGTTTCTGATTATAGTAAGTAGAAGTTACCATTATTTATGGAGATGATCTTGATGGATGATAAGGTTATTATCACATGTTTTGTTTGTTTTATTTGAGGATAAGTTTTTTTTATCACATGGTTCTCATGATTTTTATTTTTTATAGGGAGATAAAATACATGCTTTTGTGAGGAAGACTCTCATTTACAAGTTTCAGAGGGATTTGCGTGAGGGTTCTGTTTATTCATTTCAATATTTTGGAGTTGCTGCAAATGGTGGAAGTTACAAAACTTGCCGCCATACTTACAAGCTTAATTTTCAGTTCACAACTAAGGTTGGATTAGTGGAAAATAGTACTGTTGGTTTCAATATCTATGACTTTGTTCCTATTTTGGTGGTTACTAGAGGTGGCTATGATTCTGATTTTTTAGTGGGTAAGCTAATTTTGTTTTGATGGGTGTCAAGTTTTTTGTTTATATATTTTAACCATTTATTAATTTACTGATTTTTTAAAATCAATGGATAATGTTTGTTTCATAAATTTGTTGAAGATGTGATAGGAATGATGACCGGTGTTGGAACTGAAAAAGAATATGAGAGAAATGGTACAAAGACCAAGCTAAATGTGATTGCTCTTGAGGCTGATGGGTATGTTTAATTTGAACAGTTTCATGTTGATTATTAATTTATTGTCTTAGCCGATTATTATTTATCGTTTATGCTCATTAATAGACAATATTATTTATTTTAGACACAAGATACAATGTACCCCTCTTGGAACTTATGTTGATCCACTGAACACATTTCTTTGCTGGTGGAGATGTGCAAAATGCTGTTGTTATTTTTCAACTTGGCAAAGTAAAGACCTTCCAAGGTTGTGAACTCATTCTTTCATTTCCATTTAATTTTTTTCTTTTGTATGTTATATGTTTTATCTGTTTTAATCTGTTTTATGTTGCTCATATTTCCATTTCAATATCTTATGTACAAAGAATTCATATTCAAAACTGTTTAGGTTGTACAAAGATTATTTTCAACCCAGTGTGTGATGAGGCCGTGCGATTTAAAAAGAGGTAACTTCACTATAAACTATATGATATATTTCTATATATTTATATTTATGTTACTTTATTTTAGTTTATTTAAACTTTAAAATTTGATGTTATTCAGGTTGACTGATAATATGGATTCTCCAACCCAAGCATTGAGTCAGCTAACTGATGGTAACACAGTTGGAATGTCTGAAGATTTTCTTCATATGACCCCAAGAAAAACTATTGGAGAACTGAAAGATTGCAATGAGGTAGACACTAACATCCCAAATCTATTAAAGTTCATTAACTTTGTTCAGTTTATCAGTTTATTGAATTATCATTATAAATTATAAATTGTATGCTATTTCACTTGCAGGAAAGTCCTTATATGGTTCTTGTCATAGTTAAACACATCATAGATGATGATTGGTGGTACACAATATGTGTTTGCAATAAGGGGGTTTATGCTGACTCAAAGATCTTCTTTTGTGAGAAGTATAATAAGCATGTGATGAAGGTAGTCCCAAGGTAATTAGCACAAATATTGGGTTTTGAATTTAAGCATTATGTGTATGGTTTATAAATAAATATGAATGAATATTCTTCATAGAAAATTAATGGTTTTGAATTAATATTTTTATGGTAGGTATCGAATTAAGGTTCGTGTGATTGATAACACCGATTCTGCCACTTTTGTCATCTTTGACCGTGATGCTACCCTGCTTTTCAACAACAAATCTGCTGCAGACATGTTTGAAGCAGATGAGAAGGTTAAAATGTTACTCTTATATGTTATAGTTATAGTTAAGTTAGAGATAGATGTTGGATATGTCCTGTGTATCATATCTTATGTTTTCATGTTATTGTTTGTCTATAGAGTTCTGAACCTGGCTCCTTTCCTAAGGAGATATCTGATTTGGTTGACAAGTCTTTCCTTTTTAAAGTGGAGTTAAAGAATAGTTCCAGCTCTAAGTTTGAGCAATCATTCCGTGTTAAGAAAGTTTGTATTGACAACACAATCATAAACAAATTCAATGAACTTCTCAAAGAAAATGTTGAGTACTTTGATAGTTTTATTTTTTGTCTTCTGTTATTGATTGTTTAATGTTACACTAAACATAGCTAATTCTTTTGTTATTCAATATTTATATTAGGATCTCAATTCTAAAGGTCAGTTCTTGGGAAATGGAAATGATCATGAGATAATCACTCGAGTTCCGTTGGACTTGCACATGTATGAAATGATGCATATTTTCTTACAAGTGACCATCTTCATCCTTTATTATTTTAATTTGTAAACTAATTGTTATTGTTTCTATCTTTACAGAATCTGATGCCTAAATTCTCATGTGGCATTCCTGATAATGAGTCCCGGATGAAGGAAAACCTATAATTCTAAATACCATACAGATACAAATCATAGCATGTGATTCATGTTAATCAAAGCAAAAAGAAGAATTTCATACCTTGGAGATTCGCAGAATCCATCACACAGAGATCAAAGGGTGAGAAGGAGATGAACAGTGATCAGAATGTTGGAGAAGGTGAGAGGGTTACTCCTCTCTTTCTGGTTGGTTTTTGGTTTTGTGTTTCTGTCTATTAGAATGCCTAATGGGGAGGCTATTCTTATAACCTACCAGCAGAGAGTAGGGACCTCTCAACGGGTTAACATTAGAAATGACCCATCCCATCATAGGGTCACTCTTTAGTAAATACCCAACAACTATTTCACCAATTGGTTACGTAATTAAGAATTAATTTTATAACTGATATATTAATAATTTAATTATAATTTAATAACCAATTAATGCTAATCCACATATTATACACATTAAAATTTAACATTCTCCCACTTGGATAGCATTAATCAATTATTAAAGAGAAATACCAGTTACGATCAAAGCACACGTTAACCAGCAGTATAAGAAATATAAGCTTTAACAATGCAGAAATAGTATCCGATAGGGAAGTAAATCATACATGTTAAAGACTCATATTTCACATAAAGATTGATGAATAGAAAATTGCATATAATTAATAAAGAGAAATATGCAATTCAAAAAATGGTCCAAGCGTCTTAAAATGCTATAAGAGATATGAAACCAAGAATGACGTCAATTTACATATCTCATAAAAAAAACGATAATGGGCAAATAATGGTTTCAGACTCCCACTAATCCAATACATCAAAAGACTTAACTAAGCCCATATGAATTACATGATTCCGGAATATTCCAACAGTTAAGCCTTTGGTTAGTGGATCAGCAAGCATGTTTCCTGTATCAATATGCTCAATACGAGTCTGAAACTCCTGAATCTTCTCTCTAACGAACAAATATTTCACATCAAAATGCTTAGTGCGAGAAGAGCTTCTATTGTTATGAGAGAAGTTCACAAGCAGCAGATATTGTCACAATATATCACAAGTGGCCTAGATATGCTTTCAACAATATGAAAGCCGAAATCAAATTTTTCAGCCACATGGCTTGACAAGTAGCCTCATAGCAAGCAACATACTCTGCTTCCATGGTAGAAGTAGCTGTAAGCGTCTGCTTTGACGCTTTTCCAAGAAATAGCTCCTCCTGCCATCATAAAGATAAAGCCGAAGTAGATTTTCGGTCGTCAGGGGCAACTGCGAAAATCGAGAATCGAGAATAACCAGTGACCTGAAGTTGATCGGACTTCTTATAGGTCAACATATAATCTTTGGTTCCCGCAAATATCTCATGACCTTTTTACGGCTTTCCAATGACCCAAACCTGGGTTGCTCAAGTATCTCCCTAAAGCATTTACAAGAAAAGCAATGTCGGGACGAGTACAAACTTGAGCATACATTAAACTGCCAACAGCGAAAGCATATGGGACCTTTTTCATTTCATTTATTTCTACATCATTTTGAGGACATTGAGATTTAGAGAATTTTTCTTCACCCTTTTGAACAGGTGCAGCACATGGGGAGCAAGAATGCATATTAAACCTTTTGAGGACCTTTTCAATATATCCTTTTTGAGACAATCCAAGAACACCACGTGACCTATCACGATAAATCTGGATGCCTAAAACAACAGAAGCATCACCAAGGTCTTTCATATCAAAGTGGCTACTCAACATGAGTTTTGTCTCGGTCAGGATTTTAACACAACTGCTAGCAAGAAGTATATCATCAACATATAGAACGAGAATGATGAATTCACCCTCACAAGTCTTCAAGTAAACGCACTGATCTGAGGCATTTTCTTTGAAGCCAAGAGAAGTGACAACCTGATCAAACTTCAAATACCATTGTCTGGAGGCCTGTTTCAGTCCATAAATAGACTTATTCAGCTTGCAAACCAAGTGCTCTTTGGCTGTTTTCAAAGAAACCTTCAGCCTGAACCATGTAAACATCTTCAGTAAGGTCTCCATTCAGAAATGCCGTCTTCACATCCATCTGGTGAAGTTCTAGATCAAAATGAGCTACCAAAGCCATGACAACTCGAAATGAATCTTTCGTAGAGACTGGTGAGAAAGTCTCCTTATAGTCAATGCCTTCTCTTTGGTTATAGCCTTTAGCTACTAGTCTGGCTTTGTACCTTTCAACTTTACCATCTGGAGTACGTTTGGTTTTGAAAACCCATTTGCATCCAACAGGTTTACAACCAATTGGTAATTCCTCCAGACTCCAAACACCATTATGAGACATAGAAGACAACTCATCATGCATAGCATTCAGCCAATCAGAAGCATGAGAGCTAGAAATTGCCTCCTCAAAGGTAATAGGATCATCATCATCATTGAGGTCAAACTCATGTTCCTGAAGATATACAACATAATCATCTGGTATGGAAGGTCTGCGCACTCTTTGAGATTGTCTCAGTGGAATTTCATCAACAATAAGATCATGTTCTTGTTCATCTACAAGCGGTGCTGCCACACCATCTTCATGTTGAAGATTCTGATCAACATCATTAGCTAGAATCAAAACTTCTGTAGGAAAAGGAACAGCTGGTATAGGAACAATGGTGCGATCTTCTTTAAGAGTAACTGGTCGTGGTATATCACTCCCACTATCCAAGTCATCCTCAAAGAAAACCGCTCGATCAGATTCGACGACTCGCATAGAATGAGATGGACAATAGAATCTGCTACCTCTGGAACCCACACAATAGCCAATAAAGAAGCCACTAACAGTCTTAAGATCAAGCTTCTTAGACTGAGGATTATAAGGTCTAACTTCTGCCTTACAACCCCATACATGAAAATGTTTCAAACTCGGCTTCTTTCCACTCATGAGCTCATATGGAGTTTTTGGTACAGACTTGCTGGGTACTTGATTTAGAATATAGACAACAGTTTTTAAGGCATCTCCCCAAAGAAAGTCTGGCAATGATGAATGGCTCAACATACATCTTACCATCTCCATAAGTGTGCGGTTACGCCTCTCTGCAACTCCATTTTGCTCAGGAGTACCAGGCATAGTGTATTGAGCTTCAATACCGCATTCCTCAAGAAATCTGGCAAAAGGTCCTGGGTTTCTACCCATCTCATTATATCTACCATAGAATTCTCCACCTCTGTCAGATCTTACACATTTTATTTTCCTACCTGTTTTCAACTCAACAAAGACCTTAAAGGATTTGAAAGCATCTAGAGAACTAGACTTTTCTTGAAGAAGATCTATCCATCCATATCTCGAGAAATCATCTATAAAGGTAATGAAATACCCATATCCACCCATGGCAGTGAGTGTAATAGGTCCACACAGGTCGGTGTGAATCAACTGTAACACATCGTCACACCTATTTGCTGCTTTATTCCTAACCTTGGCAGTAAATTTGCCCTTGATGCAATCAACACATGTATCAAAATCGGAGAAGTCTAGATCATGGAGAATACCTTCCTTGACTAGCCTCTCAATACGGGGCCTAGAAATATGCCCCAAACGTCGATGCCATAACATAGAAGAATGTTCATTAATCCTACTGCGTTTGTTTCCAACGGCGAATTGATGTGACATGTCATGTAGATCTAACATATAAAGGCCATCACGTAAAACTCCTGAACCAACGGAAACAGAATCTGAATAAACAATCAATTTCCCACTACCAAACTTAAAAGTGTAACCACATTTATCCAAAGCAGAAACAGAAATCAAGTTCCTTCTCATAGAAGGTGCATACACAGCATCTCTTAAAAGCAAATTATGTCCAGAAGGCAAAAGTAAAGAAACAATTCCAATGTCAATAACAGAAACTCCAGCTCCATCTCCCATTATAATCTTGGACTCAGCATCACTTGGTTTCCTCAGGCTTGTGAACCCCTGCAAGGAATTCACAACATGAATGGTTGCACCTGAATCTAACCACCAAGTATTTGGAGGAACATCAATGACATTGGATTCAAAGCATGTTAAAGCCAGGAATATACCTTGCTTCTCTTGTTTCTTTTTCAAGAAATAGCAATCCTCTACCTTGTGGCCATACTTCTTACAATATTTGCAGTTACCCTTGAAGAAACTTTTCTTAGCCTGCAGATGCTGCTTTGCATTTTTCTTCTTTCCCTTTTGATCTTTCTTCACAAATCTTGAGCCTGACTTAGAAGTTTGATTTGGATCAGATGCAGCAAAATGAGCACTGTGAGATTTACCCTTTTTAATGGACTCTTCTTCTTGTGTAACAATGGCAATCATCTCATCCACTGTCCATTCAGCCTTCTGTGTATTGTAAGAGGTCTTCATTACATCGAATTGTGAAGGAAGAGATTCAAGAACCCGGTAGATTAAAGTACTTTCGCCAATTTCCACTTTAAGAGATCTCAGTTTGTTGTAATAGTGCATCAGCTTCATGATATGCTCACGCACACCACTCGACCCCATCATATTTGGTCTTGTCAAACAAGGAAAGATACTTGACTTTTCTCGAGCCTTCTCAAAAGTCATAAATTTCTCCCCAACGACTTTTCTCGATATTCTTTAGCATTATTGGTCTCTGTGATACTCTGCCCGATGGATTTCTCCATAGTATACTTCATCACTTTCGGCACACTCTATTAGAGTGTTCCCATTTCTCATAAGCAATCTTCGTGCTGCAGTAGATTCATCGGTGAGAGCTGCTGGCTTGTCTTCCCTTAAGGCCGATCCAAGTCGGCAATGGTTAAGTAGAGATCTAGAGACTCTTTCCAGTCCTCATAGTTTGTCCCATTCGAGTTTTGACGAGAATTTGGGAAGGAGGCTGATATAAAAACAGAGAATAAGGAATCATTAAGAGTTGAAGGCAATATGATTCCATATATATATATATATATATATATATATATATATATATATATATATATATATATATATATATATATAGTTCACCCAATCTTGCCCATAATACAAATTTCTTATTCATTATAATTCCGCCTAAGGGTCCCGAATCATAATAAATAAGAAATACAATAAGAAGAATAATACAATGTACTGAACTTACATCACCAAAATTTCTAATACCGATAGGGTACTTGAAACCATAATTGACATAAGCTTAAGACAATAGTACGATGTATAATAACGAATTACATTAATAATAGTACACCGATAGGGTATAATTATTATTAATATAATACAAATATAACACATTAGAATAATTAATTGTTTAACAACACAAATTTTGTATAATTATACCCACGATAGGTGAGTTCATAACTATACAAAATATCAATAGTCATGCTACAATTATACATTAGAAAAATTATATTGTATAACAAATGCAGCATAGAACACACAACTTAATTCACATAAAATATTCGCGAGGCGAGAGGTATCTCGCGAGGCGAATCTTGTGAAAAGTCAGCAACGGTTGGTCTTCTCGCGGGTACTCGCGAGGCGAATCAAGTGTTCGCGAGGCGACCCTGAAACCTTTCATTTTCCTAGAACAGTCAACCTTCGGGGTCGCGAGGCGAGGAGAGAAGTCGCTAGGCGACCTAGAGACCTTTCATTTTCCTAGAACAGTCAGCCTTCGGGGTCGCGAGGCGAGAAACTTAATGCGGGCGACCCGCAGAGGATGACAATTTCACTGTTCTGCTGGCTTTCAGGTTCGCGAGGCGAGAATAATCTCGCGAGGCGAATCTGGAATTCCAACTGTTGCTGATGCCCAGAATCGCGAGGCGAGCAAAACTCGCGGGGCGATCGAACCAGTTTCACGCAAAAGGGAAACGAAAAAATATCGATTTCTCACGTTTTATTTGATGAAATCCAACGATTTTCGAGTATGTTACTCGAATAACATGTGGGAAGAAAAGCCCTTAAACAATTTTCGAAATCATTGGCCAGAATCATAGTTTCGAATTTTGAAGAACAAGGCATGAAAACGAAAGTTGCTGAAGGGAAAAAAAATTTTGGGCAGGCAAATTTTTTTACGATATTGATATAACATGATATAAAAATCCCTAACAAATTTTGTATCTTGATTGAAAAACATAAATTAGGGTTCATATAATTTTCAGAACAGCTATAACATGTATCTATCCTTGGCTCTGATACCAATTGAAGGAAAACCTATAATTCTAAATACCATACAGATACAAATCATTGCATGTGATTTATGTTAATCAAAGCAAAAAGAAGAATTTCATACCTTGGAGATTCGCAGAATCCATCACAGCAGATCAAAGGGTGAGAAGGAGATGAACAGTGATCAGAATGTTGGAGAAGGTGAGAGGGTTACTCCTCTCTTTCTGGTTGGTTTTTGGTTTTTGGTTTTGTGTTTCTGTCTATTAGAATGCCTAATGGGAGGCTATTCTTATAACCTACCAGCAGAGAGTAGGGACCTCTCAACGGGTTAACATTAGAAATGACCCATCCCATCATAGGGTCACTCTTTAGTAAATACCCAACAACTATTTCACCAATTGGTTACGTAATTAAGAATTAATTTTATAACTGATATATTAATAATTTAATTATAATTTAATAACCAATTAATGCTAATCCACATATTATACACATTAAAATTTAACACCGGATTGATGAAAAGGATGGTTGTGATTTATCCAAGGATTCTGATGAATTATCCCCCACTTTGAAGAGGGTTTATCCAAGTCAACAAAGTCAACCACGTCTTGTTGGAACTTCAGAACTGGAACTGCCACTTAAAATGTTGAAGAAGAATATCAAGATAGAGAAAGAGAGTAATTGAATAGGGACTTTCACCAAGGCATCCTTTGTTTTTGTGCAGTTGTGTTTGTTTTTAATGGGCATTTTTGTTTGCTGCTGTTGGTTACTCATGTTCCTGTCTGGATGCCATTGGTTATGTTTTGTTTTATGTGTTTTAGATTAATGTGTTGTACTCGCTATCATGTACACCTTAAGTTAATTTGAAAGTATTGCTATGTTGTGGTCAATAAGTAATTTCATGCGATTTCTATATTTTAAATTTTATAAAAATGCTATATATAATATATAACATAATAATAAATTTGATATATGATATATAGATCATATACACGGTATAAAAGTTAACTTTAATTTTAAATCATTAGAACAATTGATTTATATATAAATAATAAATAATAAATAATTACAATATTTATTTGATATTTTATATTTCATAACATATAAAATCAAATAAAATGTTAAAATAATATTAGACAGAAATTAAATTTCGTTTGCTTTTTTCTATAAATATATTAATTAATTACTATTTCATGTTTCATAATTGGGCCTAGGTTGTGGTCATATTTGTTCATGGATATTTGAGTTATATTTTAACGATCTGGACCTTTTTTTTATTCCATGTGCAAGTTATGGGTTGTTTATATCTCAAGCCCAATAAATAATTGCAATGACCTAATCGATAACTCTCATGTTTTGTTTGGTTATATAATCTTCTGAGACGTTTATTGGGATGAAGCTGTTTTTACATTTCAATATGATAATTCCAATATCGCTATAGTCAGAAAGTAGTTTTTAGTGTTTTGTTATAATCTGCAATCCTATGCTAATACATTTTTTGAGATTTGTTTGGTTCTTGGACAACTTCCCCAAACAAAGTTATCTTTCTAAATATCTTTTTGTTTATGCAATTAAGATTGCAGATACTATCTGATCAACTCATATCATATACTCAACAGTCACTGTTATTGTAGTTTTCTATATTCATTTTTATTAATTGAATTATGTTTATACTTATAATTATTGTAATTATTTCAGTGCATGTAGCTGTGTGTACATAATTAATTCGGACCAACTGTCACTGATCTAAACAGGTTCATAGAAAATTATGAACGGTTCAAAGTTGGTCTTTGTAACAAAAGTGTGTTTCGAACATAACAGGATTATCAAAATGTCAAAGGAAGTCTATAAGTTAAAATTATAAGAAACTATAAAATAAAGTAATTATGTAACGGAAAATAAATTATTTCAATTTTAAAATTATAAAATATCCAAGTTCTCATACAAATTTACCCTTTTGAATTCTCCAAATTATAAAATTATTTTCATATTCTTACCAATTGGTTGACCATCCTACCCTTGGACAATGAGCAGGTTCAATAACATGAGCAGGTTCAATAATCGAGCCACCTTAAACAGAACAATATCAGCTCTGATATCAACTGTACACAAAAAGGCCGGCACTATATAGTCACACGACGCTTGAGAGACAAGTCAAACCTTTATGAAAAGCCTTTCTCAGTTTTTGCAGTACATAGACGTCTCTTTTGTTGCAAAACCATTCTGCAACAGCAACTCATTCCTGCATTATGGATCCTATGAATTCTAAAATTGCAAGAATGAAAAGGAAGATGATCATTCAACAAAAGTCAAGCAACAATGATGCTACCTATAGAGGTATAACATAATATTAATCATTCATAACTCTATAGAATCTTCAACTTTGTCACAATTTCTTTGAATTTATCTTCAAGTTAAATTTCGAGTTTCTTGACATTTTTATCATATCTTTTCTATGCTGCAGATGAAAATACTTCACCAAGTAACTTCTTTAATAATGGTTCTAATTCACGTCAAAAGAAACAAACAAGAACAAGAAAGTCGTTGACAGCTTTATCCCCTGGTATGTAATTTACTTTTACATATATACACAGATACAGATACAGATGCATATCAATTTGTAAAAGCTGTTATTTAATCCCATATTATTGAGGTAAATGCCAACAATATGTCTTTGTTATATATTTTGTTTTGAACCAGGAAATCTATCAATAGATGATGTTACAGGAAGCTGTAAAGCAAGTTCAAATGTGACAACGAATAACAATGTTAAAAAACGAAGTTACTCTCATGCATATATTCGATCTCCTCTGTCTGAAGTTATTAACAATACAAATTGCAAGGCAGAAATGAACAACAAAAATACAACATCAGTAACACCATTGTTTTCAGGTAGAGATTGCATGTTGGATGAGGTTATGTTGTTTTGAGTTTCACTTCAGTAATATACATGTTTTTCTTATTAAGTATTTGCTTTCAACCATTTAATGTAGCAGTTGTTGATACCGTACGTAGGAACTTCAGATCCGAAGTCTAATTCTAATGGATCAGGTGCTGATTTTTCTAATAACCTATCTGAGGTATTCAATCCTTTGTCTCGCAATTTTCATGGGAAATCTGTCATTCAATCAGCCAATGTACTTCAGTCTATTTGTAGAACCAGATTAAAATTCGACCAAGAATTTGAAGATCCTAATAGACAAAGTAGCTTTACAAGTTCATGTGAGTATGTTAAACTTTTTATCCTATATTACTTACTACAGACCAATATTAATTAATGATATTTACAATCATTACTTTTTTTATATAGCTAATCTGCCTCAGTTCGTGATAACATCTGAGTTTCAATCTGATTTGTATTCAAATGCTGAACATGAAGGTCCAAACTATTATCAGACAAATTCTTTATGTTTGTCCAATTTTAATATAATTTACTTATGTCAGAAGTAATTTGTATATTGTAGTGTTTGTCAACTTTGGACAACCTTCCGTTCAATGTCAGTACTGCATTGCTGATGTATGGTTTGAAGAGAGATCTGAAAAGGCTAGGAAAGTCAAGGAAGTGGATTTTTCAATATGCTGTCTAAAGGGCATTGTACAGCTTCCATTCTTGGAAAAACCCCCAGATTTACTCTTCAACTTAATTCATGGTATAGATGACAGAAGTAATCATTTCAGGGAAAATATCAGAGCATATAATATCATGTTTTCATTTACTTCACTGGGTGGTAAAGTACACAATTCGATAAATGATGGTGGTGGTCCTCCTCAGTTTATATTAAGCGGTCAAAACTACCATCGAATGGGAAGTTTGTTGCCAGAACCTGGAGCTGTTCCGAAGTTTACACAACTATACATCTATGATGATCATAATGAATTAGAAAATAGAATTAGCCGTTTTGGGTATCTCTCAATCAAAGCATCATCATGTTAATTAAAATCTGTTAATATATCTTATGATTTTCATTTCTTTATACGGGTCTAAAAAAGATTCACAACTAATTGATAAATCATTGGTTCAAGATCTAATTAAGATGGTTGATAGGTGGAACGAACTTGCAAAGTCATTCATAAGAGTAAGAGATTTTAGAAACAATGACGCTACCACAAAAATTAGTCTGCGATTGTTTCGAAATAGATCAAAGGATGCCAGGTTGTACAATCTGCCAACATCAGATGAGGTGGGAGCATTGATAGTTGGTGACTTGAGTAGCATGGATGTTGGAAGAGATATTATTGTAAAAAATATTGCTGGTCATTTTGAGAAGCTTCATGAAACTCATACTTCTTTCATCCCTTTGCAATATCCATTATTGTTTCCTTACGGAGCAGATGGATATCAAGAAGACATTCCTATTCAAGATGTTGAAGATGAATCAAACAGTCGTAAGAGAGTTCGTGTAACATTTAGGGAGTGGATTGCATTCAGAATTCGGGAAAGAGAATGTGAATTTGGTAACATTGTAAATGCAAGAAGACTGTTTCAACAATTCTTGGTGGATTGTTTCACTATGATAGAAGCCCGGCGTCTCTCATTTATAAGATTTAATAAAATAAAAACTATAAGGTGTGAATTTCTGGATGGGTTACAGGAAGCTATTGACCAAGGAGAAAGTGATTCTTCTTCAATCGGTAAACGTATAATATTGCCAACATCTTTTACTGGAGGTATGAGATATATGTTCAACAATTGTCAAGATGCTATGGCTATTTGTAAGAGATTTGGATACCCAGACTTATTTGTTGCAATAACATGCAACACAAATTGGCCTGAAATGAGGGATTTTGTTTTGAGAGAGGCCTAACAGCAAGTGATAGACCTGATATTGTGTGTAGAGTTTTCAAGATGAAACTAGATGAAATGATGACAGACTTCAAAAAAAAGAGAAATATTTGGAAAGGTCCATCCAGGCAAGTTTGAACTTTCTATTTTATCTTAATAAATTGTTTCAATTATCTTAACATGTCTCTAATTATTGTTTACTTATAATTTAGGGATGTATATTGTTGAGTTCCAAAAACGCGGCTTACCTCATGTACACATATTATTGTGGCTGTCTGGTGACAATAGATTAAGGAATGGAAGTGATATTGACAAAGTCATTTCTGCTGAATTACCTGACCCAACTTTGTATCCAAGATTGGCAGATGTGGTTTAGAAATATATATATGTTGCATGGTCCATGTGGAGTTGCAAACATGAAATCACCTTGCATAATGCAAAGAAAATGTTCAAAGTATATCCAAATAAATTTCATAATTCAACAACAATTGATGATGATGGCTATCCATGCTACATGCGTAGAGATTTTGGAATTGTTATCCAGAAAAATGGAATACAGATGGATAACAAGAGTGTTGTCCCTTACAGTCCTATTTTGTTAATGAGATATCAAGGACATGTGAACACTGAATCTTGAAATAAATCAAATTCAATCAAGTATTTGTTTAAATATGTCAACAAGGGTCCTGATAGAGCTACCATTGATATGATCGATAACGCTCCCAATTCAGATAACCCTGCTGTAATCGATGAGATTAAACAATATTATGATTGCAGATACCTATCACCATGTGAAGCAGCTTGGAGGATTTTTGCTTTTGATATTCATGAACGGTGGCCACCTGTTCAAAGATTAACATTCCATCTTCTCAATAAACAAACTGTTCTTTTAAATGATGAAGATCGAATTGATTCAGTTGTTAGCAGCAATAAAGATCTTGACACCATGTTTATGGCATGGTTTGAGGTGAATCAGATTTATGTTGAGGGCAGGGATCTGACATATGCTGAATTCCCTACCAGATTTGTCTATTTGAGTCAAGAGAGGAAGTGACAATCAAGAAAGCAAGGTTTATCAATTGGGAGGCTTTCCTATATGCCTGTTGGTTCAGGGGAATTATACTACATGAGGATATTGCTGACAATTCAAAGAGGTTGTACTGATTATGCAAGTATTAGAACAGTTAATGGGAATATATACGAGACTTTTCAGGATGCATGTTATGCTATGGGTTTACTTGCAGATGACAAGGAGTACATTGATGCAATTATTGAGTCCAGTTGTAACACCCCGGTTTTTACTGTTCTTAAATAACATTGAATATATATATGTTTATGTTATTTTATTTGGATTGAATAATTTTCTGGATATTTATTTTAATTGTGTGTTAACACTGCCTCATTCCAGTGTATGCACGTTTACTAGACAATAATAGTATGTTATTGTCACTATTAGTACTTGTGTAGAAAAATATTTTAAATATATGCTTGAAAGAAAATTATTTTCATATTTTACTCTATTTAATTTTAGAGTTGAAAATATGTTAGTTTTTAATTAATCTGAGATTAATTTTGGATCATTGATTTTTTTGGTAGATCAACTCAACTATCAATCTTTACTCTAATTAAAATTTTGAATCACTCATGATTTTTAGATCCAAGAACCCATATTATTTATTCTTTTCTAGACTCAATCTCAATTACTCATTTTTTATTTAACAACTAAGTAAATGACCCGCCCCTGACAGAACTCACGCACACGAGCCCCATCCCTCTTCTTTTATTTTTTTTTTCATTTCCTTCTTTCTTTATCACAAACCACTTCTCACCCATCTTCTTCTTCCTTCTCCCCAACTTCATCTTCTTCCTCCTTCCACCTTGCTTGTCCAGAACCGCGACCACCACCTCAGCCCAGCCACGCCGCAACCACCTCCCGCCTAAGCTCCGACCGCACCTGCTCACGTTTGATTCGCGTTCCTGCACGCATTTCCTCCGCCATCTCAGTCGCGCGAACAGCGGTCCACCTCGGTAAGCACCGCGCGCCGCTGCCTTCATGGTGGTTTCCACCATGTGAGTCATCTTAAGCTCTTCCTTCTTCTTTTCCTCGGTAAGCACCGCGCGTCGCCGCATCACAGCACCACCACAACTTCTTCTTCTTGTTTGGGTAAGAGTTTACCCCTAATCTCTTCTAGTTTCAAAAAGCCACATATTTGGTTTTGAAACTCTAAACTCTGGGTTTTGAATTCAGAGTTTAATCTTGAAATTGAACATTTTTTTTATGCTATTGAGACTGTGAATTATTGTTTTCCTAAACCAATTTCATTATTCTTTAGTTAGAACGAGTTTTTCCCAAATTGAATTATGAACCCTAAAACCCCAATCTAATTTTATTTGAAATTGGTTCTATTTTTGTGAAATTAAAAATGTTTTATTGCAATTAGGACCTTTAATGTGTGATTTCTAAGTTCAATTTCATGATTCTCTCATCAAATGAAAGTTTCCCAATTTTCTAATGAAACCTCTTTTGCCTAAATAAATTTCTTTGGAAAGAAGTTCTGTTTTGTTAAATTAAAGGTTTCAGATTATTAGATTGTATGTTTTGATAATGAGTACCTGATTGTTTCATTTATCTGGTTGTTGAAAATGCTTGGATTTTCTCTCCGGGATGTCGTTGTGGTTGCGTTTGCTTGGATGAGCTGGTTTTGTGTTTTTGGGAGCAGATAGGAGCTATCCTCACCTGTCGTAAGGTGTTAGAGGAAACCGGAACGAAGGATCTTTTCTGGTCTTCAAAGGTAAAGGGAGTTTACCTGAAGGGTTTTGGTAACTATGTGCTATTTGGTTGTTGTGTGTAAGGTTGTTGTGGTGATGTATGATGTGTGTTTTAAATTCGATGAGATAACTGCTTATGTGGTTTAAGTATATCTGTATGTCTGGATTGCACTGTTGACTGTTGGTTTGACTGAAAGCCTGACAGTGGTCAGAGCTCAATGATAGTAAGAATAATGCTTTAAAAGCTTGAGAGGAAAATTTGAAGTTTTGAGTTATGTAAATGGAAGTTGCGAGGACCTAGATAACCAAAAACGTCGGGCTAGTATTCCTATGAGTAAGTGTAACACCCCAATTTTTCTGCTTTCTAAGATCAGTAAAAATATAAACTAAACAACAAAGTTCCTCCACCTCTCACTATAGGTTTCGGCCATGCTCAAAAAAATTAGGAGGAAGATTTTGTTTGCAACAATCTCTTGGATTATGATAGTAGGGATGATTATAAGCTCATAGAAATTGGTTTCACAATTTTAGGAGTTTTCAATGGTTTATGGTGATTTTTCAAAGTTCTAGATCTAGAAACTTAAAAGTGATGAACATAGATGAAATAGACTTTGAATCATGAAACTTATTGAAGAACATAGACATGATTAGGGAAGGAGAATAGGATTCACCTCTTTAAGATAAAAAAAAGTGAGGATCCAAGGCTTGCTTCACAAAATCAAGCTTTGTAACTTAGGATTTTTAATGGAAAATGGCAAAGTTGATGAAGAAGATGAAGATGGTCTTTTATAGAAGTGAAATGGGCTCACTTGGGAGGGTTTGGTCGTGGTTTTCAAGGGCATAAGGGTCCAAACATAAATTTTTAGGGACAAAGGAGTAATCTTACAAAATGGCACATTTGTGATAAAATCCAACATTAAGGACAAAATGGTAATTTCCAAAAAAAACATCATGACAAACATGTGGTAAGGAGTGGTTGGTGATGTGGCTGATTTGTGTCCACAAATTGTGGGGACAAACTTGGCATTTCAATGAAAGTTCAAGGGTAAAATCGTCCAAGGGTAAAATACTCTTTATACTATTTTAAAGAAATATCTAGATTTTTACTTAAAATCAATCATGACATGAGTGAGTCATACATATGACTCACCACCCTAGGTGGCAAGTTATCTCAGCATCCGATGTCGGGTTTTGTCTCTGCACATCTGTTCTCGACTCCGTCGATTACCCGATTTAGGGTTTTACGCCCGAATCAAGTATAATAACCTATTTATTTTGAAAATTTTCAAAATAACCTATATCATTGGAAATGAGATATAAAATCTATTCATTTTGTTCTCGGGTCAAAATTAGGTTTTCCGATCAGTAAAATCTTACTGTCAGCAAAAACGCAGACCGGGTTCTGTCTGAATTTTCAACAAAAAATTTCACCATATATTTAAAAAAATAAGTATGATATGAGTATGACTTTGGTTTTCCCAAAATCATTTTCTAAGTTTCAGCTAAAAATATAAACGTTTATTTATATTTATGTCGATCTTAGAAAGCAGAAAAATCGGGGTGTTACAGTAAGTACGTGGACTATATGTCCTGTATGTCGCAGGTTAAAGTCCCAGTCGGCATAGTTGAATTCACGTTGTACGTGTCGTGGGTTAAAGTCCCAGTTGACATATTTGAACCTCTATTGTGCGTGCCATTGGTTAGAGTCCCAGTTGGCACAGTTGAATCTCTGTTCGGTGTGTTGTGGGTTAGAGTCCCAGGTAACACATTTGAATCTCTGTTCGGTGTGTTGTGGGTTAGAGTCCCAGTTAACACATTTGAATTTTTGATGTGTGTGTCGTGGGTTAGAGTCCTAGGTCGCACAGTTGAATCTCTGTATCTTGTGTCGTGGGTTAGAGTCCCAGTTAAAACATGTGACCGCGTGTCCTATGTTGAGGATTAACGATTTCGATGTCTAAGTAAGAATAGTCGTGAGCGGTAAGCCTCGACAAAAAAAGAAATGAATGAAAAGAAAAAATAAAGAGAACAAATATTAAGATTTGATGGTGGATGTTGAAGTGCCATGTAATTTTATAAATTGAAATGATTGTCGGGTATTAATCACATTGTTTAGAATATCTTGTTTATTCTGAGAATTTATGTGAAGTGCATATGGGTACATGCTGTTGTTGTCTGTGTGTCGTGCATGTCGTTATCATTATAAAACTCATATGTCGGTATCACACCTTTACATTATTTCTGTTTGGTTTCTATTTGTGGTATCCTGGTTTGCATGTACAGATGATGCAGAGGGGTTCTCTGCCCCACTCGGATGGATTGGTCCCAACTTTTGAAGAATGTTGATTAACTGGAATACCCATGGGGTCTTTTTCAGTAGGAGTCTCGTAGTTCGACCAGCTTAGTCTATCGAATCAAGTTTAGTTTCGGAGAAGTTTCATATTTATTTGCTTTATGGCTCTGAGAGCCTTTTATTGGATTTTTGTTATGTTTAAGAATGTTTATGGCTCGGAGAGCCTTTCTTTTTGATGAAAATGTAAATATATTAGCAGGTATTTTGTTTGGGATGTTGGAATTACAGATGAGATTTTGTCGAAATTTTTATAAAAAAATATTGATCTGTATTTAAGTACTTATATAAATTATTTTTGGAAAGCAAACTAGTAATTATTATTTTATTTTAATATGTTATTACGAAATTAAGTTAGTCATGTAATGCCCAAGAGGGGTGTTACACCAGTGAATTGGCATCAGGAAATCAGTTGAGGAAGTTATTTGTCACATTATTGGTCATGAACACAATGTCTAAGCCAAATGTTGTTTGGTAGGAGACATGGCAACATTTATCTGATGGAATTCTATATCAAAGGAGGAAGGTTTTGAAGTTTCCAAGTAAATTTTATTCACTAATTACACAATGGCATAATGTTTCAATTTTTTAAACATTTCTATACACATTTCCTTCCAGGTCTTCGGATTACAGATGATGAATTGAAGAATCTTTGCCTTACAGATGAAATAATCAGTTCAATTTTGTCTCAACATGGAGGATTTTTCTTTTTGCTGCTACCTGGAGGCAAAACAACTCATTCCACCTTTTGTATTCCATTAGTTATCAATGAGGAATCAACCTGCAACATTAGCCAAGGAAGTCTTCGTGCTAAACTGCTGATAGAGGCAAGATTAATCATTTGGGATGAAGCTCCAATGATGAATCGATTTTGTTTTGAGGTATTTGAACGCACTATGAGGGATCTGATGAGACTGGAATGTGGAGACAACAATGACAAATCATTTGGTGGAAAGGTTGTTGTTTTGGGAGGGGATTTTAGAAAAATTTTGCCTGTTATTAGAAGAGGAACAAGAAAGGACATTATCGATGATTCAATAAATTCCTCTCACATATGGAAAACTTGCAAAGTCTTGAAGCTGACAAAAAACATGAGATTAAGTATCGCAAACAGTGATCAATCTGCTAATGAAATTAAAGAATTTGCTTATTGGATTTTGCAAATAGGAGATGCTGACATGGATATGGATGAGTATGGTGAGGGTGAGATCCATGTACCTTAAGATCTTCTAATTCAAGATTGTCAGGAGCCTCTACTATCTTTGGCTGACTTTGTCTACCCTGAAATTTTAGAAAATATGAAGAAAACTAACTTTTTTGAAGAAAGAGCAATATTGGCTCCAACTATTGATTTTGTCCAGCAGGTTAATGATTTCATTCTATCTTTAATACCTGGAGATCAAAAAGATTATTATAGTTCTGACACACCATGCCATTCAGATCAAAATCATGACATTCAAGGTGATTGGTTTACTTTAGAATTTTTGAATGATATAAAATATTCTGGGATTCCAAATCATAGGTTGACTTTAAAGACTGGAGTGCCTGTCAATGCTGCTTAGAAATATTGATCAAGCAAGTGGTTTATGTAATAGCACAAGGCTCCAGGTCAATAATTTAGGAACCAACATTCTAACAGCAACTATTTCGAGTGGCAAAAATGTTGGGGAGAGGATTCTAATCCCAAGAATGGATATGGTGCCTTCGGATCCTGGATTCTCATTTAAATTTCAATGAAGACAATTTCCCCTATCACTATGTTTTGCGATGACAATAAACAAAAGTCAAGGACAGTCGCTTTCTAAGGTAGGGTTGTACCTTCCACAGCTAGTGTTTACACATGGTCAGCTGTATGTTGCTATATCCAGAGTAAAAACAAAAAAGAGATTGAAAGTTTTGATCTTGGATGATGATGGACATGTATGCACATCGACAAAAAATGTTGTCTTTCGAGAAGTGTTTAAAAATCTGTAGCAGAGTTATCATTTCAGGTTCACTTTTGAATTGCTTGATTATTTCCTGTAATTACTTAGTGAGCAGTGAAATTAATTTACTTTTTCAAATATACTTCCACAAATACACTTCTGTTATGTGAATGAACAATTATAAATGATAGTTCGTTAGATGAGATTCAGTTACTTAACTCATATGTTTTCTGTCATTACAGAATTTTTTGGTAGCAGCTGGGAATCAATTCCAACATCTGAATGCTGCATATATTAACAAAGAGTCAGTTGGTGTAAATTTTGTATGACCATATTAAATAAATAGATTTATTTATGAACTTCAACAATTTTAAATGATGGTTATTATATCTCAGATATTTTTTGTAGCACCATTTTGACATATGCAAGTTCTCAACCCAGCAGAAATGAAGTCACTGCTACTCTGTTACAATTGTGTATTTAAATTCTTAAAAGTCTACAAATTGTGTAATAAAAAAAATTTAAACATACATTTTCCAATACAAAAGTTCATTTTTCTTTTTTAACATATTCGATTTGCATAAGTTACAAAAATCCAATCATATATATAATTCTTCTTTACCAGTATTCTTAGAGTATTGGTTAAGAAATCCATCAAAACAATTATTTTAGTGGATAACTAAGTTTTTATCTTTTTCAAATATTAAATACAAAATTTCTTCTTTTAGTCATTTTACAAATTCACCGCTCACGATACTGATTATCATTTTCCATATAACTTATTATATTAAATATATTATGATTAGTGAGCTTTCTTACAGTGTAATATGATGATGAGAGACGAGATACAAATAAAATGCAATATTTTTTTATTATATTCATTCAATTTGTTGTAACTTACATATATTCATTCAATTCATCATATATACATGATACATCCCTAATCTTTAAACTATAACAATAAACTCTTTAATAATAATAATTAAAATCAACAAGCAATTTTTAGACATAATTAATTACACATCTAACTTAAATAAAAGTATAATAAAACAAATTATATTATATAAATTGTCAAAACAAATTGACATCATATGTACGGCTCACATCATATCATATAAGTATAATTTTCTAAGAAAATTTGGCCCGTGCAAAACTAGTTGCATAAAATGAAGAGACATAAAGTGACATAATATGATTCGTATAATACAATTCAAGAGATTTACATGATTAGAAATACTCTTATAATGAGATTTGAAAACCTAGCGGATCAAACTTCACGTGTTATTATTACATCAAGACTTAAAAGACTTTGAGCAAATGTCAATTGAGCTTGTAGCTCATTCACTGATCCTTAATGTTTGTTGCAGAGGATTTTATTTTTCTTGGTAAAAATAGTAGAGGAATTTTATTGATTGCAAGTATGAAATAGAAATGTGAATTTTGTTTTATGGGTCTTGTTAACTGAGTACATCATTTTTTGATAAATTAAATATATTATTTTACAACAACAATTTATATATATGGACTCCTGCCCAATTTTCTCATGACACTGGTTAGTATTTGTCTTGTTTTATCGAGCGAAGTAAGGATCTACCACGTGAAAAACTAGGTGGAGGCGCGTGCAAAAATTTTGGTGAAATTAGTTGTAATAATTAGATAATAAAGATTATTTATCAACACGTGGTTGGTCTGAGTGGTAAATGATCCGGGTCCCTTAAGCATGTGGTCAGGGATTTGATCCTTAACTCTTATTTATGGAGAAAACCTTATTGGGAGAGATCAACTCTTCAATGTCGTTTAGTATCCTAAGGGATTAGTCTTTGTAGATATAAGTAGAAAATATCCTTAAAAAAAAGGTAATAAAGATTATTTGAATGCAAGATGATATGTACAATTAAAGGTAAATATGATTTATTACTTTTATATACACAAATGGTGTGATATACCTTCTTTTGGGTGCGCACGATTGAAGTAATACTTGAAATATTATATTAAGCCAAATGTAAAATATTTCTCAATTGAAAATAGGTCTATGTATAGGCTGCCTACTCCATGTGAAATATCCAAGGGCCGAAAATGTTTGGGAGAGTCTTTTACTAATAACGATAGTCTAGAAGGCCCAGCTCATCAATAAAAATATAGGTGTTGATTTTAATACCTCATCAATTATTCTCTCACCCCTCTCATCAATTATTTTTTTTAAATTTATTTCCTCGAAATCCTTTCTCTCTTTCTTTTTCTCTTTCTCCCCACTCCACCCTTCCCCTACTACCCGAGGTTCACCCGCCCCAGCTGAGGATCACTCGTAATTTGACTGGATGAGGTCGATGTACTAGGTGGCTGAGAGCACTGCCATGATCCTCACTTGTCTGCTCATGAACGGTGCTTCTTGTGTTGGTAACACTGTTAAGGATGACTTCTCTTTTGGGTAAGCAACCATCAAGCAAGGAATGCCCTCTCTGCCTTTATATCAATTTTTGTTAATCACTATTGATTGTCATGGATGATAGGATATTATGGAACACCGACTAATCAGTCGATCAAGCGCTTCCACGCATGTTAAAATTTTTTAACTCATGTAAAAACTATAACTTTCATGCGTTAAAAATTTTTTAACACACACATGAAGTGTATGTTAAAAAAAATTTAATACACATGGAAACCACATATACGAAAATTAATAGTTTTTGTGTGTGTTAAAATTTTTTAACACACACGAAAACTGTGTGTTTAACATATGCGGAAATTATAGTTTCTATTTTAAATTTTTTGAACGAGGGGTGTGAGTCTGAGGAGACAAAGATTTGAGGGAAGGGTATTTAGAAAATAAAGGAAAATTGAAAAGGAAAGAGAGGTGGGAAGATGAATTTGGAAGGTGCCAAAACTAAAAGCCAAAAAATAAATAGTCTAGAAGGCCCATACATTGGTCACTCAGTACATAAATTCCAATAGCAGCCCATGCTAATTGAAAATGGGATATACTACAAAATTTACTTCCGCCAAATTGGTCAAGTTCTTTTAGCTCAGAAATTAGATGGAAGAAAAAGTACTAGGTAAGTCATTGTTTTTTCTTTTCTTTTCTTTTTTTTTGAACAAAGGTGAGTCATTGTTAAAACTTAGGAAAACACTTAGGTGTTGTTTAAAAGGTGTTGTTTGTATTGTTCACAAATTATAACATGTCATATAGATTAAAATTTTCATTTAAATTTAAAATGTTCATATTTTGTCTATTGGTTAGTTAACCCATGTGTTGAATTGTGATTGAATAACAGTTGAAAACTGTACATAAGCAACTGCAGCAAGTTTTGTTAGCAAGTTAGTTACATTTAATCTCTCTTGTTAACAACAGTTGACACAACTAGCAATATAAGCTGCATTAACTAAGTTTGTTAGAATTTAATTTTTCCCATATTTATTATTGGTAGATTATTCGTAAGTATTTTAATAACCGATATAAACTTAGAGGCCAGTCTTAGGATGAGACAACCACCCTTGATTTTAAAGTCCTTTTTAGGGGAAACAAACCTTTTCTCTAAACTCTTTCCTAACCTAAAAGACTAAATTTTATTTTTAAAAAAATTTTAATAACTGTAACACCCCGATTTTTATTTTATTTTCTAATATTGGTATAAATATAAATAAACGTTTATATTTTTATTTGAAACTTAGAAAATGACTTTCGAAAAACCAAAGTCATATTCATATTATACTTATTTTTATAAGTATACGATTAAATCTTTGTTTGAAAATTCAGACGGAACCCAGTCTGCGTTTTCACTGATAGTAAGATTTTACTGATCGAAAAACCTAATTTTTACCCGAGAATGAAATGAATATATTTTATATCTCATTTCCAACGATATAGGTTATTTTTAAAATTTTTAAAATAAATAGGTTATTATACTTGATTCGGACGTAAAAACCTAAATCGGGTAATCGACAGAGTCGAGAACGGACGTGCAGAGACAAAAACCCGACATCGGATGCTGAGACGTATTGCCACCTAGGGTGATGATTCATATGGGTGACTCACCAATGTCATGATTATATTTAACAAAAATCTAGATATTTCTTCAAAATAATGTAAAGATCATTTTACCCTTGGACTATTTTACCCTTGAACTTTCATTGAAATGCCAAGTTTGTCCCAACAATTTGTGGACACAAATCAGTCACACCTCCAACCAATCCTCACCACATGTTTGTCATTATGGTTTTTTGGAAATTACCATTTTGTCCTTATGTTGTCTTTATATCACAAAATTGTCATTTTGTAAGATTACAACTTTGTCCCTAAAATTTTAAAACGTGGACCCTTATACCCCTATGATCCCACGGCCCAACCCTTCAAATGAGCCTATTTCATTGCTATTTAAGCTTGACATCATCTTCTCCATGAAGCTTTCTCCATTTTTCTCAAAAACTCTAGTTTTCCATAGCCATTTTTGTGAAGCTACCACTTGATTTCTTGCTCATTTTCAATTTTCAAGTGGTATACCATACTCCTCTCACTCAATCAATATCATGTTCTTTATTCATTTTTATATTTCAAGGTCATGATCATCTTTTTCAATTCTTAGATCTAGAACTTTGAAAATTCATAGAAAATCATAGAAAAATCCTATGTTCATGAAACCAATTTCTATGATCTTATTATCATCTCTATATTTAAGATCCAAAAGTATGCATCCGACAAAAATTTCTTGCCCATTTAACTCATCAAGGCCGAACCCTAACTCAAGTGGGGGGGACGAACTTTGTGCAATTTTTTTGGCAAATCATGTTGGATTCAATCCTTCTAGTACATGTATGTCTTAAATCCATGATGTCGAATCAAAATAAAACCTCTAACCCAAATTTTTATTCATGGCCGAAACTAGGGTTCTTGAAGGATTGGAGTATTTTATTTCAATCTTTGTGTTTTGATCCTTAATCATGTATTCCAAGTACTTAAAATCTCTAATCCATTTTTAGAAGATCAAATCATACTTTAAACCAAAATTCTATATATGGCCAGAAATCTTAACTTTCTGGTTAAGATGGTTTTAATTCAATTTTTGTTAGGTAATCTTTGTTTATGTCTTAATCTTGCTTAAGGATCCTTAATCCAAAAGCTTGCAAAAATTTATCATATCTGGCCAATTTAATCTCCTCATGGCCGAACCCATCATATAGGAAAATAGGGTATTTAGTTGTTGGATTGATAATTAATTGTTGTGGTTTGTTGAAGGATAAATTGTTGTGTGAATCGTGTACGTGTTTTGCGAAGATCGGACGTTGACGGAACTTAAATTCAGAAGGAAAAATCTTCAAGAGGTAAGGGGAGTACATGAGGAGTTTTTTCGATAGCTGTATGTAATTTGTTTGTGGTCTGTATGATTTATTTGGGTGCATTTGTTATTTTAAGTAGTTAGAAATAACTGCTTTTAAATTATCTGCTTTTAATTATTTATCTGCATTTAATTGTTATTATATTTTATTGCATGTCATTAATTGTGCTATTTGCTATATTATTGGCATGAAATTGTTATTTCTGATGATTGTGGATTGAAAAGCTTGACAGTGGTTAATGCTCAATTAATTACAAGGTTAAAAGCGTTAAAAAGTTTTTTATGAAATAATGAGTTTTGAATTGATGGAAAATAGTAATATAATATTAATTAATTATTTGATTGGTTAAAAATGGATAATAGTTAAAAATAATATTATTTTAATAATTTAACGGCGTAAGAGTGTTTTATGAGTCAGAGTGAGGACGTAACCGTGAAAATATTTTAGTACAGCTAATTTATACGTAAGAAATTTATAAATATTAGAAAATGTTATTATAAAAAAACAAGTTTCAAAAATAATTTTATTACGGTGTTGGGAAAATTATTTTTACTAGAAAAGTCAAATTTTGACGTTTGAAAACGTCAAGCGGCGAACCATTCCGAAAATATTTATGGAAAGTATTTTAAAAAAAAATAGTAACAATTGTTAGATCAGAGAATTAGTCTCAAAACGATATTTTTCATTGAACTAAAGTTTCAAATAAAGATTTTTAGAAGAAAATGAGTTTTATGTGATCTGATGATTTGATAAATGAATTTCCAACGTAAAAGGATTATATGTAAAGTAGTTTTATACAATGGTATTATTTCCGACAACTTGGATAAGTTGTGGAGTTTTGTTTTGGATTTGTGTTTCACAGAACAAAAATATTTTTAAATTGAAAGACGAACCTAGTTGCCGAGACGTCGGGTCTAGTGTTTTATGGTATGGACTGGGTGTCCTAAATGTGAAGTTATGGACTTGATGTCCTATAAAAATCTGTATTGATTTTTGTGCGCCAAAATCTACGAATCTAAATCTGGTGCATCAGTCTAGAATTCATGATTTGCACATTTTGACTTGGAGTCTGTTTAATTGGAATGTTTGATAAACTTAAATGTTTAAACATTGGATTGGTCGTGAGCCTTTGAGCCTCGACAAGAAAAGAATGAACACAAAGAAAATGACATGAACAAAACGTTTTACATACATTTTTGGGGCAGACGTGCCTATGCATAGGACTTGAATTCTTGATGGCAAGTATTCATGACGTTTGCATCATTGTGCCTTGATGGACAAATGAAACGAAACCATATACTATAAATAGTAAACCACCGTGCCTCGTTTTGGATAGTGCTATGGTTAATTTAAAACCTGCCATATTGGCAACGATTAAAACCTGCCTTATTTGGCAACGAGATCCCGATCAGCTCGTTTATTTGGTGGTTGAAGCTCCGGAGATTAGGTACCAAAGTTAGATGATGAATATTGAAGTGTCATTGTTTTTAAAACGACGTTGACTATTGGATATGAAACCCTTTGATAAATAAATTGTTTATTGTTGAATGTACATGTTAAATGTTATTTGTGTGTCGTGCATATGGTTATCATTTTAAAATCCATATATTGGAACTCACCCTTGCATATATATATGTTCTTATGGCTTTGCTGTTGTACCTTGGTACACGAGTGCAGATGTTACAAAAGAGTTCCTTAAGTCACTTGGAGACTTAAGTTCGGATTGCGGAAAGAGATGTGTGATCATAGGGATGATCATGAGGTCTTATCAGTGAGTGTTTTGTAGAGTGACCAACTTAGGTTTGTGTTTGAGGATGTATATTTTCAAAAAAATTTAGTACGTGTGTCTCGATAGTTTTCATATCGTTTATAAGAAAAGATTTTTAAGAAAGACTTGGGCATCGTGGAAGGTTCGTTTATAAATAAAATTTGTGTATGAGTGTTGTGTAGTATAGTGTGAACGTACTGTTTTTGTTATGTATATCACAATCTTCCTAAGTATTAGGGAGAAAAAATTTTATACCTAGATTTTTTGACTTAAAATAAATCGATTTTTCGAAAGCAACCAGCAAAATTTTCTTTTAATTTATTTCTGCAAGCATTACAAAGTAATGCCCAGGAGGGGTGCTACAATAACTAGCTTAAATTTTAAGCTTAACTTGAGTGAGAGTGATTTTTTATTTTTATTTTTACAAAAACTTGAGTGAGAGTGTTATAAGAGATATTAGGTTAATAATATTATTGGTAGTGAGTTTGGGCTTGTACTAATAGTAGTATATTATTAGTATATTTTAAAAATAAGTGCATTAGGATATTGTTTATATTGTATGCACTATGTAGTGTTGGGAAATACCAGCATAATTTCCCTCCTCTATGAGCTCAAAAATAGGCACTAAGCGGAAGCGTAAAAATAAGTGTAATAACACTGGACAATTTTTAGCGTGGAAAAACCTCCTCAATGTGAGCAAGGAAAAAACCACGGGACCCGTAGGCCGCTTAAACTTCCACTATAACAATAATGGGAATACAAAAATACAAGAATATTGTATCCTCAATTTGTGGATAACACTCTCACAAATTGGCTCACTATTTTTCTCTCTGAGAAAATTCTCTCTAAGGATCTCTCTATTTTTCTCTCACTCTCTCTTGTGAGGATTGGTGTGATTAGTTAGCACCCCTTAAGCTTCTTTATATAGGCTTAAGGGGGCTCTCCAAGTTAGCTCCCATACAATGTGGGACTTGCTTTGGCTGAAATTTCCAAAAAATCTCCCCCTTCAGCCAAAGGGAAAATATCCTTGAATCAGTTTGGGGTTGATGCTAAGCCTGCAACTTATTTACAGACTTCTATCTTCTCTTTCGGTAGAGCTTTTGTCATCATATCCGCCTCGTTATCTTTTGTGTGTATTTTCTCAATCTGCAGCAGTTTACTTTCCAACACATCACGGATCCAGTGATACCTTACGTCGATGTGTTTCGACCTTGAATGAAATGTCGAGTTCTTACTGAGATGGATTGCGCTCTGACTCGCAATAGAGAATATAACTTTCCTGATCCTGTCCTAACTCTTGTAGGAACTTTTTCATCCACAAGATCTCTTTGCAACCTTCGATGATTGCAATGAATTCTGCTTCTGTAGTGCTTAAAGTAATGCACTTTTGTAGTCTTGACTGCCATGAGATAGCCCCCTGCAAAAGTAATTAGATATCCTGATGTAGACTTTCTTGAGTCCACATCTCCTGCCATATCTGCATCTGAATACCCAAGAAGCTTTAAATTTCCATTGCCAAAACACAAGCAGTTTTTGGCAGTTCCTCTCAGATATCGTAGTATCCATTTCACTGCATTCCAGTGTTCATTTCCTAGATTTGATAGGAATCTACTCACAACTCCGACATCATAAGCAATGTCTGGTCTTGTATAGACCATTGCATACATAAGACTACCCACTGCAGAAGAATAGGGCACCTTGTTCAATTCTTCTTTTTCTTCTTCATTCCCTGGACATTGTGTCTTACTCATTTGAGATGACCAGGTAATGGAACATGCACAGGTTTGGCATTATGCATGTTGAACCTTTCAAGAACTTTCTGGATATAGTCTTCTTGTGACATCCACAACATCCTTCTAGAACGATCTCTAGTTATCTTCATTCCAAGAATCTTCTTCACTGCACCCAGATCTTTCATGGCAAAAGACTTGCTCAATGCCTTCTTGAGAGTAGCTATTTTCGTCTTATCTATCCCAATAATTAGCTTATCATCAACATACAACAGAAGTATGATGGATTCACCATTCTCATAGTTATTCACAAACACACAATGGTTTGCGGAGGTCTTCTTGAAATTGTGTTGGGTCATGAAGAGATCAAACTTCTTGTACCATTGCCTTGGAGCTTGCTTCATACCGTATAGGCTTTTCTTCAGACGACACACTAGGTGTACCTTGCCTGGTTCTGCAAAACCTTCTGGTTGCTCCATACAGATTTCCTCCTCTAGGTCTCCATGTAGGAATGTTGTTTTTACATCAAGTTGTTCAATCTCCAAGTCTAGTTTTGCAGCTAGACCGAGAATTGCTCTAATAGATGTCATCTTCACCACTGGTGAGAAGATTTCTACGAAATCTATGGCTTACTTCTGGTTGCACCCCTTTACAACAATTCTTTCTTTGTACATGGGGTTTCGGTTGTTCTCTTCCGTATTGAGCTTGAACACCTATTTGTTTTTCAACGCCTTTCGTCCATATGGTAATCTCACCAGGTCATACGTCTAATTCTCTTTCAGGGACTGCATTTCTTCTTCCATGGCTTGCAACCATTTCTCCTTATCATTCGTCTCAATTGCTTCTATGAAGCTTTGAGGTTCTCCTTCATCAGTGAGATTGACATATTCATCTGAATAATATCTTCTTGATGGTTGTCTGACTCTTCTGGATCGTCTTACTTGAGATTCTTCTTCTGTCTCATCAGTCTCCATCATCTGATCCTGACTTTGTTCTATTTGGTCAGGTTGTTCTGTCTGATCAGATTGTTCCTCCTGATCATGTTCATCATTCCTTTGAGGATTCTCTCCCCCTGAATTGTTTATCACAACAGGACTTGAATAAGAAATCACTTTGTGCTTTGGCTTCTCAGATTGCTTAATGTCTTGGATTGTTTGATCTTCAAAGAACACCACATCCCTGCTTCGAACAATCTTCTTGTGTGCAGGATCCCATAATCTGAAACCAAGTTCATCTCTTGGTGAACCAAGGTATATGCATTCCTTCGTCTTTGCATCTAGCTTTTCTCTTTCATCTTTAGGAATGTGGACAAATGCCCTACACCCAAAGACTCTCAAGTGACCATAAGAGGCTTTCTTTCCAGTCCATACTTCATCTGGAATCTCTCCATTTAAAGGTCTTGAAGGAGACAGATTTATCAGATCAACTGCAGTTTTCACTGCTTCGCCCCAAAATGATTTGGGAAGTTTTGCTTGAGAAAGCATGCTTCTGATTTTCTCTGCGATCGTTATATTCATTCTTTCAGCTACTCCATTCATCTGAGGTATCTTGGGAGGAACTTTCTCATGTCTTATCCCATGAGTTTTGCAATATGTCTCAAACAGACCTATGTATTCTCCGCCATTATCACTTCTCAAGCATTTCAGTTTTCTTTCAGATGCTCGTTCTACAGAAGCATGAAACTCGTTGAAAGCTTGAAGAACTTGATCTTTCGTCTTCAATGGATACACCCACACCTTCCTAGAGTGATCATCAATGAAGGTAACAAAGTATTGAGCACCACCAACAGACCTTTCAGACATTGAGTAAACATCTGAATGAACAAGATCCAGAATCTGCTTTCTTCTTCTTACATCATCTGATCTTTTAAAAGATACTCTGTGTTGTTTGCCTGCTAGACAGTCTTCACAGGATTCAAGTGGCTTCCCTTTTATGTTTGGGAGATGATCTTTTGCAAGGATCTCCAGACCCTTCTCGCTCATGTGGCCTAGTCGTTTATGCCACAGTTCTTTGGTTGCGTCTTGAGAAACATTCGTCTCCCCCTTGCATATCTTTCCCTGCATAATGTACAGAGAGCCTTCCTTTCTTCCGCGAGCAATAGTCATGCTTCCTCGGCTAAGTTTCCATATGCCGCTACCAAATTGGTTTATCATCCCGGCTTCATCTAGCTTTCCCACTGAGATAAGGTTCGGACACATCTCGGGTACATGTCTGACCTCCTTCAGCACAAGCTTATTTCCATTCTCAGTCATCAAAGTTACTTTGCCAATACCGATGATTTTACTTGTGACATGGTTTCCCATCTTCATCGTACCAAATTCTCCTTTTTGGTATGATGAGAAGAATTATTCATGAGGTGTGACGTGGAAGGATGCTCCTGAGTCAATTATCCATATGCAATCATCTGATGCAACATTTAGATAATTTTCTTCTCCGACAAGAAATATATTCTCATCATTCGAGGCCACTGCAGTAGTTGTTCAATCTTCTTTCTTCTTCTTCGGGTCAATCTGGTCAGGGTGGACTATTCCAGCTTGTTGGTCTCTTTTCAAGAATCTACACTCAGGCTTTACGTGTCCTGGTTTGCCACAGTAATAACAATTTAGTCTGGTTCGAGATTTGGACCTACCTTGTGATTTTCCACGACATCCTTTTCCACGATTCTTACTCCTTCCTCTATTTTCAACAACATTGGCTTCAAACTGATTGTTCAAACCTCTTTCCCTCCGTCTTGACTCTTCATTTAGCAAACAGTCTGTACCAGAATCCATGCTAAGCTTTCCGTCTGGAGCAGAGTTGCTGAGAGTGACAACTAGAGTGTCCCAACTCTCAGGTAGAGAACTGAGGAGTAGAAGAGTTTGCAACTCACCATCAACACTCATGCCTGCCTTTGTTAATTGATTAACAATGCCTTTGAAAGTGTTCATATGTTCGATCATATTTTGATCGTTCATGTACTCCAAGTTTACCAATCGTCTGACAAGGTGGGCTTTGTTCCAGGGCGTCTTCTTTTGAATCAAGGATTCAAGTTTTGTCCACAACTCATACGCATTGGTATAAGTTGAAACATGCTCGAACAAGCTTCGATCAATATATTTCCGGATCATAGCCACTGCTTTTCGATTCTGAAGCTCCCAATCTTTGTCAGTCTTCACATCCGGCACATCCTTCGGCATATCCTTATGGGTAATTGGCAAATACAAATCTTTGCAGTATAGATGATCTTCCATCATCGACTTCCAATAGGAGTAGTTATCTGCAATTAGCTTGAACATGTCTCCATCATGAGTGATAGCTCCCTCCATCTTGAGTTACACAGGCCAATAGCTCCTCCAACCAGGTGGGTTTTGATAAAAATAACACTATATGTGAATGGTGTCGTATAGGTGACTTGTACCGAATGCTAAAAATTACTGTAGTTTGTGAATAGTACGTACTGAGGAAGTTCCCAGGAAAGAGAGGTGGGTCAATATACACACTTAAATACCAAGTCTTTCCTAGCCAGAACTTTTCTAGGCATGCACTTTCACACCACCACACTTTATTTTCAGCAACAAGAATAATTATTTTCTGATGTGGAAGATCAGACAATGCTGCAGCCACAGAGCATACTAAGAATTTTCTTATAAATTCGGCACCTAGTATTCCAGAGCTCTGATACCACTGTTGGGAAATACCAGCTCTGTGAACTCAAAAATAGGCACTAAGCGGAAGCGTAAAAATAAGTGTAATAACACTGAACAATTTTTAGCGTGGAAAAACCTCCTCAATGTGAGCAAGGAAAAAACCACGGGACCCGTAGGCCGCTTGAACTTCCACTATAACAATAATGGGAATACAAAAATACAAGAATATTGTATCCCCAATTTGTGGATAACACTCTCACAAATTGGCTCACTATTTTTCTCTCTGAGAAAACTCTCTCTAAGTATCTCTCTATTTTTCTCTCACTCTCTCTTGTGAGGATTGGTGTGATTAGTTAGCACCCCTTAAGCTTCTGTATATAGGCTTAAGATGGCTCTCCAAGTTAGCTCCCATACAATGTGGGACTTGCTTTGACTGAAATTTCCAACATGTAGCACATTGTCTTATCCATGTGCCCGTGTTATCACACAAGCAACTATAATATTATTATTACCACGTTTAAAATTTTACATTTCTAAGAGGAGAAACTCTTGTATGAGCATAAACTCTAGTATGCTCATAGAAGAGTTTCTCATTTAACTTATATTTTCAATACAAGTTTTTATTTTATTAATTTCTTCAATAATATCCTTAGGACACTCGTTAACAAGACCATTTCTAAAAACAAGAAATAAAAACAAAAAAATAATAATATGAAAACAAAATAAATAGGCCATGATCTTGTCTAAAGGAGGGTTGAACCATCTGTGTTGTGCGTGTGAGGACCAAGGCCTTATTGTCCCCTCACGCACACCTGCCTCCTCACGCGTCACGCATCATTGTTGTTGTGATGGAATTTTGTAAATGCAACTGCAAAAAGCGCTTGGGAAGACTCGAGCTGTGGTCATCCATGTAAAGACCAAGCAGCACAACCACTAGACCACAACTCTACCGTACAAGACATTAAATCGGTGCTGGCATCACCAAACCACTATCAAACCGGACTAAACCGGCTGGCTCGACACCTGGTTGAATCATTTGTGTTGTGCGCACGTGGACCAAGGCCCCGATGTCCCCTCATGCTCGCTCGCCTCGCGCCTGGGAAGACTCGAGCCGTGGTCATCCATGTAAAGACCAAGCAGCACAACCACTAGACCACAGCTCTAACTTGTCACATATGCGACAAATATATTATATATACATAACTATATTATAAAATTTACAAATATGATGTATACCGGTTCATCCGATCCAACCATGACTCACTGGTTCGACCAGTGACCCATTGACCCAGTACCCAACCAAGTTGTTGATCGGTCCGGTTTTAATAACACTGCTTGATACAGTAAAAGCACCACCGGTTGATAGAGCAAGCACCACACAAAGACACATAGGCTCTGTTTGACAAAAATAGCTTATAAGCTAATTTTTAGTTGAAGCATATAACTGATAGCTGAAAAGCTAGCTGATTGAATTTGAAAAAGCATAAACTGAAATGAGTTCAGTAAAGTAGTAAAATACAAATACAAAACGCAGGCAGAAGGCATATAAAACGCATATGTGCATACATGTTAGTATAAAGATATCGGTTCGATTTGGATCGGATCGGTTCCTGAAAATAAAACCGATAACCGAACCGATCGATTATGATAAAAACTCATCTAAAAAAATCCAAAAAAAATTGATTCACATCGGTTTTCGGTTATTTTGGATCGGTTAGGCGGTTTTTTTTATCGGTTTGGATCTGAACACCCCTGAAGAATACAACAATAGAGAGAAGAAGCACAAAGCTTAATCACACCTAGAATAATTTTTCTGAATAATAAGTCATGCCTTTATTATGCAAGCTAAAGCTCATACATCTTCCAAGATACATTTATTAACTTTTTCTAGACACAATTTACAACCCCCAAAGTTCAACTTGCAAGATACAACTCTCAGCAAAGTGCAAACCTTATACAAGATACAGCTTCCAAAGTGTAATTAATTAATTAATTTGTGACCAGATTCATTATGCATGTGCCCTTTGAATTGTTGACTTGGTCATTATTGAAGCTTAATTCTTCCACTTGCTACATCATTAAATTCAAGACATTAATTGAAAATGAATGTTACTGATCAATATCCTAAAAATATTGATTAAGGAATCAACAAATAATAAGCTTTTATTGGTAAATGGCTACATTATTTTTTGAAAATGTTAAATACATCATTTTTTTTTATGAAAATTGAAACATTTCCACTTTTGATTCTTTAATCAATATCCTAATAGCACAAGTTAATTTGACTTTGAAAATTATTGTACAATTAACTTGGCATGTACTCACTCCTACAACATGTACTCACTCCATATTTAACATGTGATGCTTATTTTATCTGCTAGACATAGAATTCTTTGACTTTTAATTTTTATACGTTTCCTTTAATTAAAAATATGCAATAACCACACATTACTACACATTATTTATAGCACCAAAGTAATTTGTCTAGAACAACCACATTTTTTTTATAAGCAGAAACAACCACATTCTGAACTTATATTTTATTGGTGGTGCCTAAGGTGCACCACTCATCAAAATAGTGTATGAGTGCATCATCCAAGTGGTCAATTCTGAATTATCCAGATTGCCACTTGAGCAAATTGACCATCTGGATTTATTATTATTTTATCAGTGTTGAAAAGTCAAACTGTCAAGTACCAATTTAAATGGTCCAGATTTGGCCAATTGGATGGTGCATTCATGCACCACTTTGGTGGATGGTATACCATAGCCTTCACCTATTCTATCAAATATTTTAGTTAAGACTAGGAATTGCTAAGATGATGCCTGATAAGTGCTGCTATTCCGGATTCAATTATAAGCAAAAAAAAATACCTATATTTGGTGGACTCAAATATAAGTAAAATTCAATCAATTCAACTCTATTTAATGTTAGTGTTCCAAAAATACCCTTGATTAATTAACGTCCTTTTACTTTTCCTAGAGCAATGCACACTTTCAATAAGTAATTGAGGGTAGTTTAGTAATTTTACATAAATCAAGACAATTAAATTAAGATAAATGCTAACGAGTGCCATAAGGAACCAAAAAAAGAAACTTTGTATTGAGAATTGGTGTATTTAATGTTTGAAGAAGTTAAATACTTAGTTTCCCCACGAAAACTTGCTTCTTATGATTCCTTAAAAAGTACCCTTAAGATACTGGTTAGCATGACCCTTAAACTAAATCAACTAACTTTCTTAATAAGTGTGAAGTTAGTTAATTTTACTTATAATTGAGTCCGGATGGAATATTAATTAGTAATAATGACTTTCATTATATATATATATATATGCACATAAAACGGTCACAACTATGTTTTCTGCTTCTGTAATTGAACCTGGACTCTTCCTATACGTGGCTCTGAATTCGGCATTAGACAAAAAAGTGACTAATCGGCCACAGCTGACTTTGTAGCTGAGATTGTCAATGTACTGAATACTGATACTTTCAACAACAGAAATGTCATATGCCAATCTCTGTCAGAGCATATTCTACCTTTTAAACATCGTATTTGTCAACGGTTTATTCATTTCAGAATTTTTAATACCTTTCCAAGTTGAATCTTTATTTTGTCTCACACGCTAAACAGCCGCATGAATTGGCTATATAAGTAATTAAGCTCAGAAAGTGTATCTAGAGAAATAAATATGGCCTTTTATATGAAATTAGCACTCCTATCAATCACAATTTTCATCTCAATTTTCCATGAAACTTCTATTTCTGTTGACCTTGAAGAGGGTTTCCTTCAATGTTTTTCATTAGGTTTAGAAAATCCAAACTCAACTGCAGAAGTAATACTCACCCACAGGGTGACTATGATGCACCACCCATATTTTACACTACCCACTACATCATCTATATGGCAAATTTTGGGCCAATCAAATTGTCACATAGGTTGGTCAAAATTTCAAACTTTCTAGTTGTATTATACTGTAGTCAAATTATATGAATACAGTATATTGTAACATAATATATGTGTTTTTTGTATTTACAAATTTAACTCATATTAAAATAATGTTTTTTGATTAAAAAAAATGATTATATTACAAAATATTATTGACAACGAACATTATTTTAATTCATATTAAAATATTATTTTGTAATATAATCTATTTTTTTTAATCAAACAACATTATTTTAATATGGGTTAAATTTGCGAATACAAAGAGTACATATACTATACTACAATATATTGTATTCATATATTTGACTACAGTAGAAATACAACTAGAAATTTTGAAATTTTGACCAAACCCATGTGGCAATTTGATGGGTCCAAAATTTGCCACATATGGATGGTGTAGTGGATGGTACAAAATATGGATGTTACACCTTAGCCCAACCCCTCACCCACAATAGTTCTTCTTATGCATCTCTTTTGCAATCTTCCTAAAGGAACCTCATATTCTTGGACAGTTCAGTGCCAAAACCAGACCTTATTGTTACTCCACGAGACCTATTCCACATCCAAACAGCAATAGCTTGTTCAAGGAAACAAGGCATGCAAGTAAGAGTTCGAAGTGGTGGGCATGATTATGAGGGCCTTTCTTATGTCTCTGATGTTCCCTTCATAATCATTGATCTTACAAACATTAGGTCTATAAGCATTGACATCAAAGAAGAAACTGCATGGATTCAATCATGTGCTACTCTTGGAGAACTCTACTATGCAATTGCAAATGCTAGTAAGGTCCATTAAGGTTCTAAATTACGGTTGCGGTCGCGGTTGTGGTCACTGCGATTGCGGCCATTGCGGTCGCTGCGTCCCGGACTGCAGCCGCTGTGGCGTGAAATAATTTTATGTTCGCATCAAATCTAAAAAATATTGTATAATTATTGTAATTCTTCATATATCTGAATTGAGAGGATGATAGCAAAAATAGAGAAAAGAAACAGATTACTAAAGCATAAAGAAATAATTCTTGCATCTAAATGCTTTGGGGACCTGAAATTTTTTTAGTTTTGGAAAACAATTTGAACGAACGGTGCTGAAAATGGGTGTTGCAGCCTGATGCGGTCCGATGCAGTGTCTGATGCGGTGTTGATGCGGTTACGTTGCGGCTGCAACACGTGAAAAGGGATCACACCGCAATTGCGGTGTGATGCGGTTGCGCGCGCTACGGTCCGCAACCGCAATATTGCGGCCGCAATACGTGATGCGGTCCGCAATTTAGAACTATGAGGTCCATGGCTTCCCAGCTGGGAGTTGCCCTACTGTTGGTGTTGGAGGCCACATTAGTGGAGGTGGGTTTGGTACTATTTTTAGAAAATGTGGTCTTGCAGCTGATAATTAATGTAATTGATGCTCATATTGTAGATGTTAATGGAAGATACTAAATAGAACATTGATAAGGGAAGATCTTTTTTGGGTCATAAGGGGAGGGGGAGGCTCAAGTTTTGGAGTGATTACTGCATGGAAAGTCAAGCTTGTGCATGTTCCACCAATTGTGACAGTTTTTAAAGTCTCATGGTCCCTTGATCAGCATGCAAGTAACTTTTTTCAGAAATGGCAAACTATTGCTAACAAGCTTCCTAGGGAACTTTTTTTGCACTCAGTAATGGGAGTTACCAATTCTTCTTATGGTGGAAAAACTATACAGGTTTCTTTCACAGGATTATATATCTTGGGACAGTTAACAATTTGCTTCCTTTGATGCAGGACAATTTTGGGGAATTGGGTTTGCAGCACAACAACTGCACTGAGATGAGTTGGATTCAAGCTGTTCTTTATTTTTCAGGTTATTCAATCAACACATCCTTGGTTGTATTACTTCAGAGAAACCAAACACTCAAAAGTTTCAAAGCAAAATCAGACTATGTGAAAGAACCTATTCCTAAGGCAGGTTTGGAAGGGTTATGGAATATAATACTTGAAGAGAACATACCAATTTTGATCCTGACACCAAATGGTGGGAGAATGAGTGAGATTTCAGAATCAGAAACTCCATTTCCACATAGAAATGGAAGTATATATGGGATCCAGTATTTGGTATATTGGGATTCAAATGAAGAAACACAAAAACATATAGACTGGATGAGAAAGCTATATCCATACATGGAACCTTATGTTTCAAAGTCTCCTAGAAATGCATATTTGAATTATAGGGACCTTGTGTAACACCCGGGTGCCGACGAGGGCGGGGAGTGGTCGCCGGTGCAAGAAGGCACGGACAAGGAGCGGCTCCTGGCAGGCTTCTAGGCGGAGGGACACATGAATGAACCGATTACACACCTGAATGAGAGGAATCCTGAGACTGTGTAGGTATGGGACTATACAGTTGAAGAAAGCTTATATGAATTGATTGGTACTACTTATACCAACAAGATGCATCTTCTTTTCGGAAGCCCATCACTTAAGAACTCCACAGTTAAGCATGCTTGACTTGGAGCAATTTTGGGATGGGTGACCACCTGGGAAGTTTTCTCGGGAAGCATGTGAGTGAGGACAAAACATGCTGAAAAGACCTGTGTTGGTCTGTGGGGACAGTCGTCAATCCATAGAGCAGTCAGGGATGTTGCACCTTGACATAGGAGTGAACAGAGGAAACACAACTTATGAATTTTGAAAGACTGGCTCGAGTAAAGGTTAAAGTTGATCCTACCAACTACTTCAGGCATGAGTAGAGCATTCCACTTATTTTAGCTAAGCTGCCAACCCGGTCGGCTATGCAACCTAGTCGACCGTGTGTGTGAATTCGTCTTGATCTTAAGGCCAGGCCTCATATATATAGTGCGAGGATGGCCGTTACATGACATTAGTGGATCATTATGAGCGATTATGGACGTCATTGATGATTGCAGTTACAAGTCTAAGGTCGGTTACGAATTTTAGTAGTCACAACTTAACAGGAGATGGTCGACTTATTGGACACATAGTCTAAGAACGGCTATGGGCCAAGTTCCAACTCGACCCGATTTCCAACTCAGGCCATGTCGTAACATAAGTCCCCCAAGCTTCGAGCTGTATACAGCGAAGAGACTTTAACTTAGTTTTCTTCATCTCGGAAATTGTCCATGCTAAAATATAGTTAGTCGGATTCTGACCGAAACAAAGCATCACAAGCATTTGTGTATGAATTCTAAGGGTAATTTGTGGATATAGCCTGACAGAATGTAGTATTCTGCTCCTACGTACCCCAAATGGGAGTCAAGGCCAACGTAGTTCTAAGTTGGGGGAGTGATTTTCTTTGAGAATGTGAGAGTCCTCTCTAACATTGTTCTAGCGGGAAAACTACTATCTCGGTTAAGTGTATAAGGTAATTAGGTCCCCCCGGACGCATATCTTTCGACCTTTATTTATATTGGGCTTTATATCCCTTGCGATAGTTGTACCTCTTCATTCTTAGATAACCGCCACGGTCCTACATATCATAAACGACCGGGTGCTTATTAATAATATCCACAGTCAAGTCTTCAATGAAGCCTTCACATGGATATGATCGGCCCAAGTATGTTAACTCGGCAAGCCCATAACATATATATAAGTCCCCCAAGCCCCAAGTCGTGAGCGGCGAAGGGGCTTTAATGCAAACAATGTGCAAAACCTTTGTATGAACAAGACAGACCCGAATGTAATCTCGGGCCGGGCATAACATAAGTCCCTCTTCTCTCAAGTCGTGAGCGATGAAGGGACTTTTATGCAAACACTGTGCAAAACCTTTGTATGAACAAGACTGACCCGAATGTAATCTCGGGCCAGGCATAACATAAGTTTCCCTTCTATCAAGTCGTGAGCAATGAAGGGGCTTTTATGCAAACAATTTCATTCCAGATTGTTACCAAGATATCGTTCATTCGTTGCTTACTGCCGAAATGAAGATTGGCATATCGGATTTAATATAAGTCTTTGATGTGCGGAGATAAAGATCAAGCTTAATATAATAAATCTTTGATGTACCGAGATAAAGATCGGGCTTAATAAGTCTTCAATGTGCCGAGATAAAGATCGGGCTTAATATAATAAATCTTTGATGTGCCGAGATAAAGATCGGGCTTAATAAGTCGTTAATGTACCGAGATAAAGATCGGGCTTATTAGTGTCGAGATAAAGATCGGGTTTAATAAGTCTTAAATGTGCCGAGATAAAGACCGGGCTTAATGTGCCGAGATAAAGATCGAGCCGAAATAAAGATCGAGCTTAAGAAGTCTTCAATGTGCCGAGATAAAGATCGGGCTTAATGTGCCGAAATAAAGATCGAGCTTAATAAGTCTTCAATGTGCCGAGATAAAGATCGGGCTTAATGTGCCGAGATAAAGGTCGGGCTTAATGTGCCGAGATAAAGATCGGGCTTAATATAATAAATCTTTGATGTACCGAGATAAAGATCGGGCTTAATAGTGTCGAGATAAAGATTGGACTTAATAGTGCCGATCTTGGCTTTTCGTGTGAGAGAGCTTTGCTCTACCTAGACTTTTTAACTTTCATCTTGGTTCTCTGATCTTTGTTTCATCATAGCGAGACCCTTGTTTCCTGCATAATGCTTTAATGTCATGCAAACAAGTAAAATTCAAATACAATCATAATAATTATTAATTAATACGTGACTAGATCCGTGTAACTTTTGTCCTCGGCTTAGAATATGATGAGTTGAACTTTAAGATGGCTAGGAAGAGGTGGCCGATCTATGCTTGTAGACCTCTGGGTGGACGAGAATACGAAGAAGGGTCACTTTGTTTAATCTCTAATAGTCTCGAGAAAATTCGTTTCGCTTCACTTCAGACCGTAACTACACTTCAACCAACTATTCATGTTAGACTTGTCGACCAACTATTCCTAGAAGAATTTTGCCAATAAGAAAAACTGTACGGGTCCCAATTTCCCTGCCAAGAAGCCAGATTTATTTGCCAACCAGATAAGTTAAACGGCCATAAGAAGAAATTGTACCATAACTTCAATTTCATGTTTATGACAATCCATGCACAGCAATATCACTAACAAGAATAGAATGGATAGTTAATGTTCAAATTAAAAACCCACTAAATGCAAATTATGATGAGGAATGGGAAATGAACGATAACTGATTGCCACACCTTAATATTTATGCAAATTGATGGCAATTCTTGCAAATAGGAAAATAATGATGTGCTAAGAAAGGAGCTCAAATTTCAAATGATAATTTAGTAATAACTTCAATAGCTATCATGGAAAAAATGATCCAATATCAAATAGCACTAAAAAGCAATAAATCCTTATAAATAGATGATGAAAGATGGTAACTTACTGTGTGCCGTTGAAAAGCTAATTGGTTTGAAGTATAGGCATTAATCTTGAGCTTTATACAACCATGCCTGTATTGAAATTGTGTTATTACTCTATCACCATCCTCTCCTGTACGCAATTCTGGGTATTTTTGACAAATATTTGGTTGGAAATTTCGCTATGGCTAAGCATCCGGTACAGCATAAGCCAACAGACAATTAAAGAGCAAAGGTTATTGTTTTAATATTTTAATAATCATTCAATTGACATAAGAGACATTTATGTGGGAATAGAGCATTTTCTTCTTGTCATTATCAAAACGTAGGGCACCAGTATATCAAAGATTAAGTAGGCGATATACTGTCTATGACTTCAACTCAAATAACTGGACAACCACACTGATCTAGGTAATTAATACGCTTATATATCGAGGAATAATCGCAAATCATAATAATATTTTTTTTACCCAACAAATCATAATACTATTTCCACAAAAAAGCAAATTTTATGCTTATCAAATGAGAATCCAATTACCCAAGAGCGCTTAGATGAGATGTCACGAATCTCTTCCAATTCAGGAGATTAATCTCCACAGTTCTGCACGGAAGATACCATGGAAAAAAAAAAGAGAGAGAGAATTCAATTGTAATTGAAAAAGTAACCTTGGTGAAGTGACACCCGTGATATCAAATTGAAAATAAAGAAAGGCGGCTGCGTCTAATATTGTTAATTTTTTTTTTAAAACCAATAATTGGCATCCAATTAAGATTAGGAAGTTTTAATTAAAAAATAAGAAGAACACGGCGGCGGTGGAAGTAAAGTGCACCGTCCCATTGCACCGCCAGGAAACCAGATACTAAGATGTATGCATGACTAGGAAACCATTTGAGCTTGAAGCAAAGGAGAATAAATGTTAAAAGAATAACATCACCTGGGTATTTCGTCAAATTTATGGTGTGCTCACAAATTGGATGAGCTACTTAATCAGAACATGGAGGAAATCCACCCATAAGCCCTCTGTTTCGAGAACAGGATTTGGAAATGTAACACCTGTTTTTACAGTTTTTATTGTTTTGCTATTTTAGTGTTTTTCAATTATTAATAGAATTTTAATTGTTCATAATTTTTATATTAGATCTAGAAAATGATTTTTAATAAAGTAAATTCATAGTTATACTCTACCTTATGGTAAAAGCTTACGATAAAAATTTGAGTTTAAAACTCAGACGAAATCCGGTCTGCGTTTTCACTGACAGTAAGATTTTATTGGTCAGAAAACCCAATTTTGACCCGTGAACGAAACGGTTTAGGTTTATATTTTATTTCCAACCATAGTGGTTATTTTAAAATTTTCAAAATAAATAGGTTATTATAAGTTATTCGGGTGAATACTCGACGATCGGGGATCGACGAAATCGAGAACGGAGGTACAGAGACAAAACCCAATGCCAGATGGATAAGACCAACGAGTCATTTGTGATGACTCAAGGGGGTGAGTCATAGGGGTTAGTCACCATGCATTAAATGCATGTAATGATGACTAAAATGTGAAAAACCCAAATTACCCTAAATCCTTCATTTTAACTAGAAGTTTGCCATTACAACAATTTACTCTTTTGACCTTTTTCGCTCTAGCAACTCACGGCCAAAACCTTCTTAAACACACTTGGACATTTTATTTCATGCATTTGTTCATGTTGTTCTTCAAAACCTTAAGAAAAAACTCTAAGTTCTTAATCTTCACTTTTCAAAGGAAGTCTAAGTTGTTGTTGGTTTCTTCAAATTCTAAAGGTAGATTCTTGTGATTCATGATCATACCTTCCTTTCCTTTCACAACTTTTCTTCATATCTCAAGTTTTTACAAATTTCAAATTCTTAGATCTAGAACTTCAAAAATCTCTAGAAAATCATAGAAAAATCCTTTTAATGTGATTCCAATTTCTATGATCTTCATATGACTCTTATTTTCATTATCCAAGAGCTTGAAAATTTTGGATATTTCTAGCTATTTTTTTCAGAATTGGCCGAACCTAACTCATCAAATGGGTTTGATAGTTTTCTTCATCATTTAACTTGTTTTCTTGTTGATGATTCATGGCTAGGTTTTGTTGGTTCAAACCTTGAGCTCTAGGTGAACATCATCCTCTTCTTGCTTGATTATCAAGTGGTCACCAAAGGTATGGGGGACATTATCATCATCCTACCTTTTGTAGATATGTTGGTGGTTTAAATTAGTGTATAAGGTCTTGTAAATTATAAATATTTAAGTTGGAGAAATTATTGATTTGTGTGTGTGTGATCCTCTTGGAGGATTTGGTTGATGTTTGATTTTGATATGTGTTTATCACTACAAAAAAAACTATTTAGCGACCGAAGATTTCGGTCGCTAAACATGATAATTCGGTTGCTATATTGTGTAGTGATCGAATTAGCGACCGAATTAAGGGGGTAGCAGAAACCCTGGTGGCTAAATGTTTAGCGACCGGATTTGTATTTCGGTCACAAATTTGCGACCGATATTTCGGTCACAAAATTATATAAACAAAATACACCAATATTTTTTTTGAATAAATAGAAAACGTAAATATGATGTACTAACGATCCAAAACACCACAGTCAATATGATCAAGAAAACACATACATTAATTAACGCAAGTTTAATTATTGTTTATAAAACAAAGTTTAATAATGTACTAATTAACGATCAAAACATAAAAACACACCACAGTCAATAAGTACTAATCAAAATATCAAAACTCATCAATCTTCCAAATGGATGAACATGTAGAAGCGAGAACCCCCAAGGTACTTAAACTTTGCCAATGCACCAGTGGACAACAAATACAACTCCCTGATACCATTTGTATCTATTGAAAAATATGGGCGATCCTCATGGATTACTATATTCCCATTGAACAGATTTCCGCATTTGTCTTCAATAGTCACAACACGCGGTATTTCTTGTCCCCAACGACGGTAGAATGATCGCGGGATTGAAATCAAATCCTGCAAATACACAAGAACAATTTAGTAATGATTAGTTTATGCCTTAACCATCATTACGTGAATCCGATCGTTATTATTAAGTTGATGAGATCATCTGCACTGGTCTAAATGGATGGCTGTCTCAAAACATTTAGTCGGATCCATTTTCTGATAAAACGATAAGGAAAACAAGTCATATGTCTAAACTTCATCAAGTGATAATAAGAAAAGATGGAAAGATCCATGTAGCATACTAGCATGTTAAAATAGAACAAAGAAATGCAACTTCACATGCAACTTTACAGATTAGCAAACATAGTAGTTTTCAGGAAAACAGATGCTTTTACGTCGTTTTGAAGGATGGTCATAGAGAGGACTTTTCCTACTGGAAATGCCTAGATAACCTAGTAAGGATGGTCATCAACAACTATTTCTGGAAAGCTCCATTGCCTAGTGAAACAAATGAGTAGAAAACCAGAGTTGCTTTCATAACCCTATACTTAATACTTCATTATCTAATTTCATCATTCATACATAAGTAGATATACCTCATTATCCTCAATATGACCCAGTGGGTGTCATTGCCATTGCACACTATATTTTACCAAGTCAGATCAGCACTACAAATGAAAGAAATACACGAATGCATCAGCCAAAAGAAAAGAAATACAAAAAAGATAGCTTTCCACCTGCTGCAGTGCACAACCCCTTTATTGTTGTTCAATTGTAATGCACCCAATTTACCCACTCACCTCAAGCATTCCCTGGCAACACCCAAGCAATTCATACAACATTTCCAAATACATAGTATTCAAAACCACCAAAGTCACTTTCATTCCAATCCTCATTCTTTGGACGTGTTTTAATTCATGGTGAACCATAGTTGCAAAATAAGTCAAGTAGTTGGGAACATACAGAAATTAGAGCAAAGGAAAATTACTTTTCTCAAGTATGCTTAGTAAAGATGTATTTGGATTCACTATCCTAATCATCTCACAGTTGAAACAACAATGTACTTGAGTAATCTAAATAAGAGAAACAAGGATGAGCAAGCCTTAAAAAAAATATATTACAGGACATAGATGGACTCAAGTTGTATTACAGGGAGTAACATAATCATTTTCAAGGGACCTTGACCTTGGAATTCAACGGTTCAAGAAGTTTGAAAACAAATGTTTCCTCCCACCATCCCTCACTTACCAATCTCCATCGAAAAAAAAGAATCTCAAAGGCCAGCCATTAATTAGCCATCAAATTTTTATCAAACCTCCATACATTCATATACCCAAAGAACAAATATAAAGTGTTCAACTCAACAATGAAAATTTACAAAATTTACAAGTTGGGGTTAGGACCCTTGCCTCCACATTGACTTGGTCTTCAAACTCATATTAAAATAGTCTTCCTTATGTCTACAATGTGCCTGTGATTTACTAATTACATTCTTGGCTTCATATTTGCTTATTTTATGCAGGGATGGCCATGAAACTTATAGTAGTCCTACTTCCAAGCATTACAGTCGAAGAGATAGTGAATCAAGAGGAAGCTAACTTATATTATCTATCCAATAAGTTATTTAAATCAATATACCCCTACTGTCAAAATTTCTCTACTCTGGATTTCACTAGAACAACATCAATGATTAATTTGACAGCATAAATACCCATACTGACAGAACTTCCCTAAACCCTAATCTGAGACAGAACTAATCAGAGGAGACTGTCGGAGGAGGAAGTGACAACACCTGAGAGAGACATTGAGAGAAACTGAGACAAAGAGAACCGAGCAAGAGAGAGAGAGCGAGATACACACATAGAGAGAAGAGGAGACCTTACCAAAGAAGGAGGTCACGGTGCTACAGTGGTGGTCGTGGTGGCGGTGGTCGCACGGTGCTGCTGGGAGGAGGAAGAGAGAGTGAGAGACAGAGAAGGAGAAACACAAAATGAGAAGGATAAGGGGAGAACCTTACCAAGTGGTGGCCGGAGGAGGACGAGACGGTGAGAGGTGGTGATGCATGGCCGAAACAGGGACGGGGCGGAGCAGAGCAGCTGCGCCAGAGAGAGTAGAAGAAAAGAGAGAAATGGGGGAATAGAGAAAGGAAATCGCGATTTAGGGATTTCATTTTTAGCGACCGAATTAAATCGGTCGCTAAATGGGTTAATTTGAAATTTGAATTCATAAATTTAGCGACAGATTTTTAAAACGGTCGCTAACACACGCTATTTTAATTTTTTTACGCGTCGTTTAGCGACCGAATTAATATCGGTAGCAAATATAAATGAAGTTTAACCGTTGCATTTAAATCGGTCGCCAGTTCGGTCGCTAAAAAGTCATAAATTTCTGACTTTTACTTTCCTTTATTTAGCGACCAAAATAGCGACCGATAACTCTGCTACGCTCTATTTTGGTCGCAGTATCAACTCTAATCAGTGTTTCATGTAGATCCTATAATCGGTCTCCATTTCGGTCGCAAAAAGCAACCAAAAAATTCGGTCACTATTTTAGGTCGCTAATTAACCTTTTTTTGTAGTGTATATTGGTGTGATTAATCTCTAGTTGGAACATTGGTTAATGATTGTTTGTTTTGTGAAACAAAAATGGTTAAAATGAAAAAGTAAGGCCATTCGACATGTTAAATTAAATGGGTTCCATGAGGTTATAAATTTTTTGAATAATTTTTATGAGGATTGAATGATCACATAAGAATATAGGAATTGGTTTGGATTGATTTGGATGTATATGTTGAAAGTTATGGATTTACGAGTCCTTAGGGACTAAATTGTAATTTCTGAGAATTTCAGTGACTGCACCGAAATTTAGGTCCTTGTATGTTAAGATTGTAGTTATTTATGATACAAAACCATAGAAATTGGTTTGGTGTTAATTGGATTAATACATAAAAAGTTATAAGCTTTTTGGTGAAAAATGACCTTTTTGCAATTAATGAAAAATATTTGGGGCAGAAAAGTGATTTATAAAAACTTTGAGGGCAACTGAAAAATATTTCTAAAGAAGTTGGTTTGGTGTGATTTGGAGTTATAAATAAAAAGTTATAAGGTTTTAAGTAAATAAGGACTTTTTTGTAATTAACGAAAGTTTAGGGACTAAACTGCAATTTTCGAAAATAAATGTAATTGGAAAGTTAGAAACTGTTTTTCATGCTTTTAAAACTGTTCTAAAACTCCAAAATGAGTTTTAGACTATTAGAGTGTAAAATCAGTGAAAAATGATTTACGCGATTTACAAAATTAACGACGTTCGGTTAAATTTTTAGGAATTTCGTATAAATGATGTAAAATCAGTGTTTCAACATTTTCAGGTGAGTAATATAACCTAGGAGGAAAATACATTTGTGGTGAAGAACCATATCTTCAAAAGTAGGAATTTTGGGCCTAAATTCAATAAAAAGCGACGAAACCGTCGTTAAACGTTTTAAGGATTTTCGAGAAAATGTTTTGGAGAAATTGATACCTAAGTATCTTTGATGGAAATTATTCTTGAAAATGGATTTGATCTTATATAAAGGTTTTGGTTTTAATCCAAAAGAATTTTAGTCTTCAAAGACAAGATTTTACTGTAAAATATAAAAAAACTAAGTCAAGAATGACTTAGTAAAAATATGAACGTAATAATTTATGACATGGGGTGGAACACGACCTTATGTCAGAAAGTATGGATAATTTATTATCCATATTCCATAAAATTTAATGGACTCAGAATGATTTATTTTATTGACAGCCAAAGAAAAAGGCTCAACTAGAAAAGTATAGAGAAATAAATAATTGGACCTATATTCCAATCTCATTTGAAAGATTACTTGAGAACTTAGCTTGATGATTAAGTACCGGTGGTTCAAACTTAAGAACATCTAGCATCTATTATAGTACGCTGAAAGAATTCCGAAGGAATCCCGATGTCATCCGATGGATGGACGAGAAGAACGCATTTCAGGTAAAGTTTGCCTGAACACATAGTGAAACTATGTTCTGTAAGGCCGTTGTGCCTAGGAGATTGAGCTAACAATTTAATGCAGGTGCGAATTTCATAGTGACGATCTATTGATGCTTGGGGGTGTCGGGGTATAAAATACTCATATAGGCCGAGTTGGTTGCTCTTCTGTGGCATGGTGATCTTGTAATACACCGACATACTCTACTAGACACTATGTATTTTCTAGTAGTGTAGGATGTTCCCAAAAAAGCCTATGTGCACGATGATAACTGTTGACACATTTTATTACCCAAGGCTGGTGTACTCTGGAACAATCCTCTGAACCACTCTCTCTGACTTTTTGTTAAAACCATGGTATAGGGAACCAAAGGTCATTCCTCGAGTCTTAGATGTCTCTTATCTAGAGAAAAATGGTGCCATGTGTAACGCCCCCCTAGGGCATTACTACTTAACACATGCGGAATTTAAATTAAAGAGATAATTTGCTGGTTGCTTTCGGAAAATTTGTTTTCTCTTAAGTTAGAAAATTGGGGTATAAAATTTTCTTCTATAGGGATAACTCTGAAATCCATCATACATACATTTAAAACGTAAGTCACGTTCGTAACAAAGTTACCATGACATACAACATTTCTCTAAGTCTCCACTTTCGAAAGAAAAGTTCAAACTACAGATGGATGTATATAACACTACATTCACCGACCTCTTTAGATATACAACCCAACTCAGACTCCTAAGCTGGTCATTCTATCAAATATTCATTGGAGAGACCCTCAATCAGAATAGTTTCCCAACCTCTAACACTAGGTCTTCAAGTGACTTAGAAAGACTCCTCTGCAACATCGGTACTTGAGTACCAAGGTACTACAGCAAAACCCGAAGAGACCTGATATAACTGTAAGAGTGAGATACCATCATAAGATATATCCCACAACAACCATATACATGATACATACATCACATAATCATATAAGCAGTTAAATCATGCATATACACAATATAACAGTGTTGTATCAAAGGGTCTCAAACCCGCACAGTCAATCTTTTAAAATATGCATGGCACTTAAATACCAGGCTCTAACTTAATATCCGGATATTCCAACATCATCCAAATGAGTTGATCAGGCTCGATACACTGTCTCATTGGCTAGCTAAGCACAACGATAGTACACCATCTCATTGGCTAGCTAAGCACAACGATAATACACCGTCTCATTGGCCATTTAGGCACAACGATTATGCACGCCATTTCATTGTCCATTTAGGCACAACGATACACGTACACCGTCTCATTGTCCAATTTAAGAACAACGATAATACACCGTCACATGATACCTTTCTTGTTAAGGTCTCACGTTAAAACCATGTCGGGCACGTCTGCCGTAAATGCAAATGTAAAACATTTAGTTCTCTATGTTTTCTTTGTGTTCGTTCTCATTCATTGTTGAAGCTCAAAGGCTAGCGACTATTCATAAATTTCACCTTTTTGAAATTATCAACATCAACACGGGACACACAGTCCGAGTGCTCAATCACAACACCTTAGACCGATGCACCAGTCCTAGGCTTGTGGTCGTAGAAAAAAACATTCACCTTTAATAGTGTTCATCACAACGTGGTTGGGACACACGGTCCACAACAACGTGATTAGGACACACAGTCCACAACAACGTGATTAGGACACAGTCCACAACAACGTGATTAGGACACACAGTCCACAACAACGTGATTAGGACACACAGTCCACAACAACGTGTTTAGGACACACAGTCCACAACAACATGGCACGGATCAAGGATCAACGTGCATATTACAGAATACTAGAAGCGATGTCTCGCGAACTAGATTCAATTCACATGTGTTTACTTTTCGCTCAGTAAAAATCAAATCCAAAACAAAACCTCGGTCACTTATCCAAATAACTGGAACGTTTCCAAATCATTTAGGAGAAAATCCTTTTCTTTTGTAAAATCTTTTCTAAAACATTTAGGAAATTCGTTTGTATTTGAAATTCCTTGATGGAATAAAGTCAAATATTTTCAAGGGTTTTTCCTTCATAAAACACATAGTTCGAAAAAGGTTTTCTCTCGTACCAACTTTTGGATCATAAAAAGGGTAGTTTCTATCGTCTTAAAAAAACACTTCAACGTTTCTTTTCAAAATAAGAATCTCATTTTCTTGAAGTAAGTGTTTTAAACAAGGAACTTTTATAAATGAAACTAATACTTTCAAAGTTCTATTCAAGGCTTATTAAGGCTTTTAATCCTTTATAATCATTGTGCACAGACTCAAGTCCGACTTCTCAAACTTCAATCAACAGTAATATATTCTCAACAATAATATCACAGTTAACGACAGTTCATCACATATATATAATTCATAGCACTTTAAAGCAAGTAATGTTCAACTTCAAGTAATAACCACAATAGTCCAAGTAAACAAGTTATTCAAGTATTGGCTCAATATCACAATAATATTCAAATCACTCAAGTAAACACATACACACATGCATATAGTCATTGAATATCCCTAGGCAATCCCCTCTTACCTTCCGTGAAGGTAAGGAGATTAGATGCTTGGAGAGGTAAACCACGAACGTCCTTGTTTCCTCCGCGATGAAAGTCTAAGGTTATGAACACAAAATCACAAGTTAAAATCAAACAAGAACACTAAACCACAAGGTATAGGTTCGGACAATACTAGTTCTTAGGGTTAGAGATTCCCGAAAATTATACAACTCATGGATTTATGATCCTTAAGTGTTAGGAGTTCATAAACAATGGTCTTTTAACAAAGTTAAATTAAAATCCCACTAAGTACTTGACTTAGGGTTTCAGCCAAGCATAGATAAATAGGCTAGAAATTTCTAAACTTTCCAATCTCTTTAAGTTAGCATCCATACATAGTAAGGAGCTTGAAACCATGATCATTTCGGAAAATGGAAAAATCAAATGTCTTAGACCATGAACTCTTAGGTTCGGCCTTAACAAGTTTGTGAGGTTAGAGATCTTTAAATCATCCAATCTTTTGGACATAGCATCCTTTAACATAAAGGAGATTTAATCCATAATCATCTTGGAAAACAAAATAGAATAACACATCCTAGGTCAAATGTTACATTCGGCCATCATAGGAAAATAAAGCAAGAAAATATTTTAAACTTTCCAATCACTTAGACATAGCATCCTTTAACATAAGGAGCTTTTTAGTCCATGATCACTTTGGAAAACAAAACTCAACATCTTTGCCATAACCATTGAAGGTTTCGGCCTTAACAAGAAATAAGGGTTAGAAATCTTCAAACTTTCCAATCTCTTGGACCTAGCATCCTCCTATATCAAGGAGTCTTAATCCATGATCATGTTGGAAAAACAAAACTTAAACACCATTGCTTTAAAACTCATTGGTTTTGATCTTTACATAAAAATAGAGTAAAAGTCTTTAAACTTTCCAATCACTCCTTTAACATAAAGGAGCTTTGGTCCATGATCATTTTGGAAAACAAATCTTTAAACTTTCCAATCACTTAGACATAGCATCCTTTAACATAAAGGAGCCTTGGTCCATGATCATTTTGGAAATGAAATCTTAAATACAAACTCATACTTGTAAAAGTTGAAACAAGATCCATGTAAACCATATACATGGTTTCGGCCTCCTTAGAAAGAAGAGGTTAGGAAACTTTGTTTTACACAACATTTTAGTATGTGATAGTATGAGTAGTAAATACAAGAATATAGAAAGTGGTTTCAACTCAAAAGGAAATTTCTACCATTTTTAAGAGATTTTAGAAGTTTGAAAGCTTAAAGGAAACTTAAAGCAAAACTATGAACATAAAGACAATAACTTGAAAAATAAACAACATAGGATCGTTACCCTCAAAAATATGAAGAACTTTGATGAAGAACTTAAAGTAAAAAGCTTGATAAAAATGTAAACTTTGTAAGAAAGAAGAAGAAGAAGAAAGGTAGTAAAGTGAAAATGTGAAAAAATGGAGGAAAGTGATGAATGGTGGAAATGAAGGGTATTTATAGAGAATGGAGGGAGGGGTCACGGTTTTGAGGGGAAAGAAAAAGAAAGAAGAGAAGAAAGAAGAAGAAAGAAGGTGGGTTTCTTGTAGAGAGGATAAGGAGTTAAGGTGATGTGATGTGATTGGAGATAGAAAGATGAAAAAGTAAGATTTTGAAATAAAGTCAAGATTCACTTTTTCTTAGGTGTGTCATAGCCTTCACATCAAGTCACTCCTTGTCACTTCATCCTCTTGATACTCTGCTCCATTGCGTATCAGATGACTTCCCCGATCGTATTTCCCGACGATTTCGCCCGGGAAATCCCTAAGATTTTGGCCCCGAACAAGATTTTTCGAAAAACTCCAAACCCACACAAAACATCATAAAAACACGAACCATTCCGTTCACGAATTAAAATTTTGTCTCTAGCTCAGTAAACTTGTATTGGCAGTGAGAACCCAGACCGATTTTCGTCTGAATTTTCGATCGAAAATTTTACTGTGACTTCATACGGTAAAACAACACAAGAAAATGATTTTATTTTAAATAAAATCATCCTCTGGATTTTATAAAAAATAAATACATTAAAGCATGTATTTACTGATAAAGAAGCATACGAAAAACAGGGTGTTACACCATGTGATTATGCTGTTGTGAAATAGTATTATTTCTGTTGTGATGGATGATATAACAGTTTATTGATATTGGTACATACCTGTGTGTCATACCACTGCATGTCTGCGTTAAGTGTAAGATGAACAGAAATCTCACCTCATTTCTGTATTTTTTGGTTTGCTGTTTTCTACCTTGCGTTGGACGAAGATGACGACAACACTGTTTCTCCATCACACCCCGTTGGAGTTTGAGCGTACTTAGAGACATGGACACAGTCTCGAGGGATTTAATATAATGGATTTTTCTCAGTATTTTGTGTCTGGCCAGTCTCGTGCCTATGTTATATTTTGTGGAGCTATGTCTCTAAAGATATTATTATTATAAACATATTTCCAGTCTATTGTTATTTACTGGTGTTGGTATTTCCGCCTTCTTTCCGAATATGTATGACTGATGGTACTTGGAACTTGGTTTGTATAATATTGATGCATAAGTTGATGTTATATGTTAAAGAGTGTGTATGGTATTATTTGCGAAAGAGAAAAGGAAAAAAATAAACCCGTATTTTTGGAAAAATAATTATTTTCCGCTTTACTCGGTCTTATAAAAATAGAAATGTCCCAAACAATGTAGCGCCCGAGAAGGGTGTTACAGGAAATGTCCTTGTTCATCTTCAACCTTGTAAAAAAAATAAAAATAAAACTTTAGATAATGAAGATAAGATTTGTCTCTCTCATTTGTTAGGATAAAGTGAAGGTAAATGTATAAAATCTCCACATATGAGGCAGAGAACGCCATAGTTGCGCTCAAGGAGAAAGGACGTTGAGACCGTGTTTGTTGACGTCAGACATGATATCTCCGAGTTGGAGAATGCAGCGTGAATATCGGATGAAAGGAGGCCTATAAAGCCTTTAATCCTGATCGCCTGGAAGGATTTGTTGTTGAGGCAGAGAAACGCCATGGTCACAATATAGCGCGACAATGAACCCATACCTCTCATTAGCCACCATTTGTTGTTCAATGGGAGATGTTCCCGGAGCCCCAGTATGACTCAATCGTTTCCTTGTAGCGAAGGAAGAGTTTTACCGGAGCCCCACGGTGGGCGCCAAATTGCTTTAGCTGAAAAGCTGCCAACCCGGTCGGCTATGCAACCTACTCGGTCATGTGTTTGAAGTCGTCCTGATCTTAAGGCCATTCCTCATATATATAGTGCGAGGATGGTCGTTACATGGCATTAGTGGATCATTATGAGCGATTATGGACATCATTGATAAGGGCAGTTACAAGTCTACGGTCGGTTACGAATTTCAGTAGTCACAATTTAACAGGAGATGGTCGACTTATTGGACACATAGTCTAAGAACGGCTATGGGCCAAGTTCCAACTCGAGCCGATTTCCAACTCGGGCCTTGTCATAACACAACCTTTGCATTAGTTTTCTATTTTGTGAAAGAAACATGCAAAATTCTGGTTGAGACAATTTCTGCCGAATTTCACTACAAATTAAAAAGATTTACAAACTTGGTTACAAGAGTGGTACGATTTCGGCAAGTATACCTTGTTGCAAGCAAGTAATATGGTGGTAAGACCGGTTATCGTCCTCAGGGATCGTGGACAAGTACCACTTTGCAAAATGAACTACTATCTAGGCGATCGTTTGGATGGAAGGGAGCTCAATACTAAGTACCAACCCCAGCAAAAGTAAACAAAACAAAACAGACAAGAATAAAATGTTTTTGGTCTTTTAGGTATTTTATCAAACACTTGACAGGCAAACAGAAATGTGATCAACAAATGGATAGAATTGTTAGGGTTAGACTACACTAATCCTCCCTTGATGGCAAGGACATGATTAATAACACAATTCCTGATTCAATTATGACAATCAAATCTTCTGAAGTACTCAAACCCTAATGTCTTAGGTGGAATGAGCCTAAAACCCCAAATTAAACCCTAATGTCTTAGGTGGATTAATATGAGATTTTGCATAAGGAATCAAGATTTAAGAGATTACAAGCACCCCAAGACCTATGTCTAGGTTCATGAACTACTTGGCATTTGATTCATGAGCATGCCTTAATATCAATCTTTCAATTGTCTATCAAAGAAACTAATCATTCTTAGGATGATCAAATCAAGGAAAGCATTAAGCATAGAATCAACCACTCATAAAGAAAATAGGAATTCGTATTACAATCAAATCATGTTACAACCAAGTTCAAAAGAGTTACCATCTAACCCCAACAAGAGGGGGTTTAGCTACACATAATCAAAGAGAAAAACAAAAGAAAAGAAATAGAGATAAAGGAAGGAAAGAACTCCATGGGAGGATCCACAGCAGCAGAGAGAATGTTTTTAGGGTTTCTGGACGCCTCTTCTGTTCTGCCCAGAGGCCTTTTTATAACTCGTGCGCCCGTCACGACCGTGACAGCCATCACAGCCAGGCCGTGATGGGTTCTGCCCTGGGCGCCTCTTCACTTTTTGATTCATCACGGCCGTGATGCACATCATGGCTAGGCCGTGATAGATTCTGTCTGGTCCAACTAGTAGGTCACGACCGTGATAGCCATCACGGCTAGGCCGTGACCAGTTCTGACTTTTGGGGGTCTGGTACAGCTGACAGGTCACGGCCGTGATAGCCATCACGGCTAGGCCGTGACAGCTTCTGACTTTTGGCTTTTTTTTCTTCAGTTATTGCTCCATCACGGCCGTGATGGGCTCTGCTTGGCTCATTTTCTTCTCTTTTCAGGCTCTATCTTCATCCAAGCTTTACCATGGCTAAATCTTGGGCATTTAATCATAAATTCCTGCAAAACAACACACAAAACCACCTTATCCGTTCTAAAGGAAAAACTAACCAAAATAAAACTAAAATGGCCTAACTATATGAAAATGCATGGATAAATGTACATGGAAAATGAGTTAAAATCACACTCATCAAATCACCCCAAGCTTAAGACTTTGCTTGTCCTCAAGCAAAAACCAAGGCCAGAAGATGAAATCAAAAGAGCAATGATAGTGAACCAGGAATCCGAGCAACTAATCCAAGCGACATGCATTGTCAAATAATTCAGCAAGAGACGATCAATTTCAAGTCTAATTAGACGCTCAGGTTTCCTAGACTCATATTCTCACTGATTCGGGCACTCTTTCTCACCTCACTCAAGTGTTTCAGGATATATGGCAATTCGCTCAATTTCCTCAAGGAATGAATTCTACCATAACCTTGACTATTAACCGAATCTCTACTTTATTAATGAAAACAATTAAGAATCAAGAGGTCTTTTACTTGGGTTGTAACGGGGCCATGGGATTAATCGTCAGGTGGGGAAATCAAGAAAAGGAAATTTCAAAGGGCTATACAAACTATCAAGCATTGCAAAGCATGACCTTCTAAAATACCTTTTTTTGGGTTTTGATTTATTTTTCCACCTTTTTTCCTTTCTTTTTGTTTTATTTCTCATTTCTTTATGTCATCCCCTTCTCTACTTATATATTTTTTTCTTTTATTTTTTTTCTTTTATTTGGAGAAGGGGAGATTTTCAGCTCAAGAGAAATATTTTTTACCTGATTTTCAAATCCCATACTTTTTCAACTACCTTTTCACCCTTTTTGCACAATACTTTAGAAGGTCTCCCATCAAGCATCATTCACCAAAATTTTTCAAGGGACCAAGAAAAGTATTTTATTCTTTCAGGCTCGAAATTGGGCAATTAGGGGGTAGCATTTCATCAATCAAAGCACAGAAGGCCGTAAAAATACCTAGTGCCTCAATCATTTTCAAAAAAAGTTTTCAAAATTTTTTTAAGCTTTGAAACGGTTTCAAGTCAAGTTCTAGAGAAATACAATCCAAGAGGAATAACACTCTATCACAAAGAATGGGGTAGATTTAGAGAGTACCCCTTTTTGGCTCAATTATCTCACATTTAGTAGTTCAAAAATCAGTGAGAAACACAAGCTAATTATCAATTATCCAAGATCATCTCAAGAATTTTTATTTGAAGCCTTATCACAAGAATAAAAAATTTGGGTTCAAAAATTCACTATCTTAATTTATTTGGCACTAAGTTCTCACAATCGGATGCTCTATCTAAGCAAGGGGGTAATCGAATCATGTGATCATGTAAAACTATGCCTATATGAATGCAAAATGTAAAAATTCAAAAAATTACAAAAAAATACCCCTACCCCAAGTTTAAAAACTTACATTGTCCCCAATTTAAATAATCAAGTTGGAGAGAGGAGAAAAAAATTTGGAACGACTCACCGAGGCGGTGGCGGGTGCTGGATCACAAGGCTAGTCACAGGGATGCTGAAAAATGGGTCACGGACGTGACCTCCATCACGGCTAGGCCATGATGCTCTCTGATCTTCAGGGCTGGCTCATCACGCCCGTGATGCTAATCATGGCTGGGCCGTGATCCTTTCTATTCTTCATGGTTAGCTCATCACGGCCGTGACCAGTGTCACGGCCTGGGCGTGATGGATGCTGACTTTGTTTCTCCATGCCCTTTTTGTTTCTCCTTCCTTCTTACCCTGAAAACACTTAACAAACCTATTAACAAATCTCTTGATCTTCTCAAATTATTCAAGAGTTGAAATCAAAAACACTGGAAAGGGAAAAAAAACTTGGGTTGCCTCCCAATAAGCGCTTCTTTAACGTCACTAGCTTGACGGGTGATCTCTAAGAGGGTGATTTAAGAGGGATGGAGACTGTTTGACGATCAAAGTCTCCTCCAAGGTAGTGCTTGAGTCTTTGCCCATTAACAGTGAAAGTGTCTCCGGATGATGGATCTTCCAATTCAACTGCACCAAATGGGGAAACTGACTTGACATAGAATGGACCCGACCACCTTGATCTCAACTTGCCCGGAAATAGCTTGAGACGTGAGTTAAAGAGAAAAACTGATTGGCCTTCTTCAAATTGCTTGGGAAGAATGTACTTATCATGCCAAAACTTTGTTCTTTCCTTGTAGATTCTTGCACTCTCATATGCCAAGAGTCGGAATTCATCCAACTCATTCAATTGCAATAGTCTCTTGTCCAATGCCAGCTTAGTATCAAAGTTTAAGGCCTTCATTGCCCAAAAAGCACGATGTTGGAGCTCTACCGGAAGGTGACATGATTTTCCAAACACTAATTGGTAGGGTGACATACCAATAGGTGTTTTATATGCAGTCCGATAGGCCCAAAGTGCATCATCCAGTTTCTTTGCCCAATCTTTTCTAGCATTGTTCACTGTTTTCTCCAAGATCCTCTTCAATTCCCGATTGGACAACTCCACTTGCCCACTGGTTTGCGGGTGGTATGGTGTGGCAACTTTATGATTCACCCCAAACTTGGCAAGCACTGCATTGAACTCTTTGTTACAAAAGTGAGTACCCCCATCACTAATAATAGCTATAGGGGTTCCAAACCGGGTAAAGATGTTCTTCCTCACAAAACTAATCATTGTTTTTGCATCATCTTTCAGAGTTGGGACAGCTTCTACCCATTTACTCACATAATCAACCGCAACCAGAATATACTTGTTGTTGTAGGATGATGGGAAAGGACCCATGAAGTCGGTCCCCCACACATCAAAGAGCTCCACCTCTAGAATACCCTTCAAAGGCATCTCATTTCGCTTGGATATACTTCCGATTCTTTGACACTTGTCACACTTTATTACCCAAGCTCTAGAGTCTTTAAAAATGGTGGGCCAAAATAACCCGCTTTGCAAGATCTTCATGGCGGTTCTCTCACCACCAAAGTGTCCTCCATAGGGTGAGTTGTGACAATGGGTCAACACCCCATCAACCTCTTCTTCCGGAATACATCTTCTCATAATTCCATCCGAACCTCTTTTGAAAAGGTAAGGCTCATCTTATACATAGTATTTAGCATCATGGATGAGCTTCTTCCTTTGTTGTGCATTGAAGTCCTTCGGAATCTTGTTTGCTGCCTTATAATTTGCAATGTCCGCAAACCAAGGTGCCACTTGCACCATAAACAACCTTTCATCCGAAAATTCTTCTTGAATTGGCAACTCAGCTTTTGCTTAAACATATGCTTGTGGAAGCCTAGACAAATGGTCGGCTACCACATTCTCCACTCCTTTCTTGTCCTTTATATCCAAATCAAACTCTTGGAGCAATAGTACCCATCTAATGAGCCTTGGCTTGGCATCCTATTTAGTCATGAGATACTTCAAAGCAGAATGATCAGTGTAGACAGTAGTCTTAGAGCCAATCAAGTAAGATCTAAACTTATCAAATGCAAACACTACAGTAAGCAATTCTTTTTCAGTCGTGGTATAGTTCAATTGAGCATCATTCAGCTCACGACTAGAATAGTAAATAACATGCAACACTTTATTTTTCCTTTGACCCAAAATGGCTCCCATCGCATAGTCGCTTGCATCACACATTAACTCAAATGGCAAACTCCAATCTGGAGGTGTAATAACTGGTACGGTGGTGAGTTTTTCCTTTAAAAGCTGGAAAGCATGCATGCAATCATCATCAAATACAAAAGGAGTATCAACTACTAAGAGCTTGCATAAGGGTTTCACAATCTTTGAAAAGTCTTTTATAAATCTTCTATAGAAACCCGCATGCCCTAAGAAGCTTCTAACACCTTTTACATTTATGGGAGGGGGAAGTTTTTCAATCACTTCAATTTTTGCCTTATCAACTTCTATCCCCCATGATGGTAACTTATGACCAAGAACTATACCTTCCCTAACCATGAAATGACATTTTTCCCAGTTTAAAACAAGGTTAGTTTCTTAGCATCTTTTCAAAACACAACCAAGATTTTTCAGACAATCATCAAAAGAATTACCAAACACAGAAAAATCATCCATAAATACCTCAATGAATTTTTCAGTCATATCAGAGAATATAGAAAGCATGCATCTTTGAAAAATGGCGGGTGCATTACACAACCCGAATGGCATCCTCCGGTATACATAGACGCCATAGGGACAAGTGAAGGTGGTCTTCTCTTGGTCCTTTGGGTCAACCACAATCTGGTTATACCCTGAGTATCCATCAAGGAAGGAATAAAAGGCATGACCCGCCAATCTCTCTAACATCTTATCAATGAAGGGCAAGGGAACACTAGTGGAAAATATACATTAGACGGTAAAGGTTTACGTTAGTTAACCAAAAGATAGACGTTAAAAAGGGGGCGGTGGCAGTTTTGTAAATATCAGACTTCATTAATTCAATTTTAACGTCAGGTGTTTTAATGACTGACGTTAAAAGTGAAGTGACTCACTTTTAACGTCAGTTCAAGAAAAAACTGACGTTAACAGTGAACATTTTAACGTCAGTTCGATAAAGAACTGACGTTAAAAGTAAGTCACTTTACTTTTAACGTCAGTCCTTACATCAACAGACGTTACAGGTTATTTTAATAATTTTTTTATCTAGTATACGATCCCTTCCGCATTGCCTTCCTCAAAGTTTCAGTTTCACATGAATTGCTTTGATGTTTTGTGTTTCTGTTTTGAAAACTAAAATATAAGTACGAAGTATAAGTTGAATCAATAACCCTAACCGGATCTCATTCATGAAGTGTAATACAGACTGATACAGAAGATTGAAAGGGTTTAAAATCCTATAAAAAGTTACATTGAAAGGGTTTAAAATCCTAAACATTAAAGCTACATCCCATCAGAGAGTTTTATGAAATATGCCAAAGGGAAAACTATACTCAAGACCTCGTAAAACCGGGGGCATAAGAGAGCTCAAGAGAAGCAAAAACAGGTGCACTAGATCTGTTTCAAGCAAAGCGCAGTGGTTCCAGAGACTTCCATGACGGTCACTTGCTTGCCAAAGCTGAGGTTTTGGAACTGTGGCCGCCGAGCACCGATTCGCCCTCCAAAGTGATTCTCCGGAAGGATGATAAGGTGAGTAACTCACATAATGTGGTTTACTCAAACTTATCACCCATGTAATGTGATTTACTCAAACTCAGAAGTTGTTTGACCATTAAGACAAAGACCTTTGAGTTTAGGAATAGGAAGAAAGAGTGATGAAGTTAATCTCCACGACAGAGCCATATTGTGAAGCAGAAAATTAAAAGGATGGAAGGAAGCTATTTATAGGAGCAGGGGATGAAGTTACTAAGCTATTCTGATTTTCTTGAAAACTTATCTATAAACTTAATGCTCATTAAGAGGATTAAGTTACAAGGTGCATGGGTAAGTAGCACGGTAGTCAAAGGAATGAATGTTTTTGCAGATATCTATACACTTTTAACGTCAGTTGTTTAAAAAAACTGACGTTAAAAATGTTTTTAAAATAAAAAATATTTATTGTTAACGCCGATTTTTATACAACCGACGTTAAAAGTTTGATTTTTACTTGATTAAATAAATAGGCGACGTAAATAATCCTATATATTATAAACGTCGAGAATGAATATTGGAAATAATGTAATTAATATACGGGAACTTGGCAGTCATAAATTAAGTTGACGTTAAAAATGAGGTGGTGGCGGTTTGTAAATATTAAATCACTATTTGCGTCAGTTCTATAAATAACTGACGTAAATAATTATGAAACTCATTTCATTGGTTGTCATGTCCCTGTTGTCCCTCTTAACGCAGATCACTCCATATAGTACTGCAGTTTATTTCTAAACCTTTTTTTTTATACAAGTTTATTTTTAATTTTTATTAATTAGCTTGAATTAGTAAACAAATTCTTGTGCAAATTAAAATAAATAAACACTTAACATAAAACAAGTTATATGTATAATCAAATCGTATGTCATTGAAGCGATTCATAAGTTAAAATTACATGATTAAAAGATAAAAAATTTCTGCAACATAGCCCTAAAATATAAAAAAGTTTCTGCATCAACATCATTTTCTTCTCAGTCCTGTCATCAGAAACTCCAATGGATGAATCACCTCCCTCACTTGAATTCCATGATGCAAAGTAAATCCTCAGTCACTAGCAGCGAAAGCAAAGTGAAATGGATCTTTGCATCTTTCTTCTTCAGTGGAATTCCTTGATGCATCATCTTGAATCCACAATCACTTGCTTCCAAAGCAAAGTGAAAGGGATGACGAGGATGAAATAAAGTGGGAGAATCACATTACGTGATTCACCCAACCTTAATATCCATGTAATGTGATTTACACAAACTCAAATTGTTTGACCATTAAGACAAAGATCTTTGAGTCTAGGAATAGGAAGAAAGAGTGATGAAGTTAGTCTCCATGGCAGAGCCATATTGTGAAGCAGAAAAATTAAAAGGATGGAAGGAAGCCATTTATAGGAACAGTGGATGAAGTTACTAAGCTATTCTGATTTTCTTGAAAACTTATCTATAAACTTAATGCTCATTAAGAGGATTAGGTACAAGGTGAATGGGTAAGTAGCACAGTAGTCAAAGGAATGAATGTTTTTGCAGAAACTAATAAACTTTTAACGTCCGTTGTGTAATACAACTGACGAAAGAAGTGTGAGTGTTTTTAACGTCAGTTTCTTAATACAACTGACATTAAATATATGACCTTTAACGTCAGTTTTTACTAACAACTGACGTAATAAGTGTGAGAGTTTTTAACGTCAGTTTCTTAAGACAACTGACGTTAAATATATGATCTTTAACGTCAGGTTTTACTAAAAACTGACGTAAAATGTTATTTTATTTTAATTATAACGTTTACACCCGCGCGCCTTCTCCACTTCTCTGTACGTCTCTTTTCTCTTTTCATAGCAGAAATAGGCTCAACCCTCACTCTCAACCCTCACCCTCGCTCTCACTCTGCCCTAATCGCGAGCTCATCTCCACTGCAACCACCGCGAGGGCTTCTTCGCCACCACCGTGAGGTACACTCTTAACCCCTAACTCTGTCTTTCCCACATATTCTTTGCAATAACTTGACATCTCTCTTTCCCCTTCCCGCGCACTAACTCTCCTTGTCCCTCCGCTCTCAGTAACCACATCGAACGTTGGCCACCACTCGAGCTTCCCCCCCCCCCCCCCCCCACCACGCGAGCGCCTATTTCTGGTGAGTCTTTAGGGCACATTTTTTTATTTTTGGTTTTGAGTGCATGCATGTTGCTCTGCTGGTTGAAACTGTAGTCTCAGTAGTTGAAACTTGAAACTGTGAGTTTGAGTTGTTTGGAATGTCTCTATTTTTGGTTTTGAGTGTATGTTGAAACTGTAGTCTCAGTAGTTGTAACTTTAAACCTTGAGTTTGAGTTGTTTGGAATGTCTCTATTTTTGGTTTTGAGTGCATGTTGCTCTGCTGGTTGATCTGTCAAGGCCGTGATGCTCATCACGGCTAGGCCGTGATCAGTTCCGCCTATGAGGGTCTGGGTTCGGTTGGCACGTTACACGTGTGACCGATTGCTTGGCAATCTTCAAAAACTATAGTTTTCAATCTCCGTATTGTCCTTATATTGGATATATAGATGTTTTGTATATCTACAAGACCTATCTAGTTATTTTTATTTATACTTCGTATTTATTTTGAGTTATAACCTATGTTAATACATATATATTGTTTACGAACAGGCATACATATGGATCGGTCGGATAGCCCATATGCACGGGAGGACACCGTGGGGGTTTCGCGAGGACCCGATCACGTCTACGCCTGATTTTAGTGTATGTTTACATGTTGTATACTATCTTTAGTCCTTCTTTTTAATGTAAGTTTATAATGTTACAACCCTCTATTTTATCATTTTTTTTGTCCATACAGACATCACAAGCTCATAGGAAACGGGGTAGAGGAGCCACCTCGTTGAAGAAACTAGAGAAGGACAGGCAAAGCGGACAGAAGCTTGAGGTGTCCTTCGATGCTAATCTAAATGCCCAGGGACCCCGTGCTAAAGAATTTAATAAGTGGGTGTTTCTACAAGCGAAGCGACGTAAGCATCAACTACAACCACTGGAATGACGTTCCACAGAACGTTAAGGATCAGATTTGGGAGGCTATCACGGTATTTTACCTTTACATTCGTTTGATTTACATTATTAGATAATTATCCGAGTTACAATCCATCCAGTTGTTATATATGTATCTAATGTGTAGGTAGCTTGGACTGTGCCAAATGACGAGGATCATCGTCATAAATGTATGAAAATGGCATCAAAGCGTTGGAATGCGTTCAAGCATGATCTTACCAGGTACTATGTATCTGGGAAGAAGCGGCTTGATAAAATGTTCTCGGATTATCCCTGGATTGATCGGGATACTTGGGATATGTTTGCCAGGAGTCGACAGGATGGAGAATTTCAGGTTGGTTGATTAAGTTAATTTTGTATGCTTATTATAGATCATTTAACTGTATTTAATTATGTGTTTTTGTTTGAATAGGCTAAGGCAAATAAGGGTCGGCAGAATCAGGCGAAGAACGTCCACCGCCACACCATGTCTCAGGGTGGGTACCAGACTCGGATCGAGCAGATGATGGCGGATAGGCTGAGGGCGAAGCAGGAAGAGCACTCTGCTAGGATTGAAAGAGGAGAGGTGCCTTAGGGCACACCATCAAGTCCTCCGTCGGACATCGACCGCGAGGATGTCTGGTTAGCCGGCCGCATGACAAAGATAGGATCTTTTAAAGTTGATGCCACTCACGAAGTGGCAGATAAGATTGTAAGTAAATAATTAACTTGATTTCAATTGATATTTGTATAGATATTTGCAACACTTTTCACTTGCACGTTTTTTCATTTTTTTTCATTGTAGATGGATCTTAAAGAAAAATCCTCCCAGGGCGCATTCATCCCTTCTGGACGGCAGGACGTCTTGATGACTGCTCTAGGCAAGAAAGACCATCCTGGTCGGGTTCTCGGTGTTCCTGGGAACGTGACCATCAAAGAATATTACGGCAAGTCTGCTTCACGAAAGCGGGTGGTCAATGAAGCATCAATTTTGGCTGACATTACTCAGCACCTCATGTCCAACCCAGCTATTACAACACATCTGATGCAAGGCTTAATATCCAACCCAGAATTCAAGCAGGCGCTTGCCAGAGAGCTTTCCTCCGTTGGTACATCCCAGGACACCGCAGGGCTTGCCAACCCTTCACATGTGAGCACAAAAGAGAGTTTTAGTAGGGCACATGTGGAGGACGATGAGTTGGCAGCTAGGGAGCGGGAGTTGGAAGTCCAGCGCCATGAGCATGAGTTGGAAATGAAAAGGCGTGAGCTTGAGTTGGACTCCAAACGACGTGAGCTCGAAATGTTAGTAAAGGTATTTATTCATTATTAATGTCCAAATTAGTCAAATAATTACTTGTGTTTTTTTTTAATTATCAAAAACTTATCTATTTTATTTTTCCTAAACTGAAGGCCAAGTCGACGTCGGTGTCGTTGTCACCTATCACTCGTTTGTTCTCACTTGGTGAGGATTATGCGTTTGAGATTTTTGAATGTCCATTGGAGAACGATGGATGGGTGGAACGCCCAGATCAACGGAGGATATTTACCTTCTGTGGTGATGATCTCGGGAACGCCTGCAGAAATAGCGTCTGGATGAACAGCAATGTTTTCAGTCTCTGGTGCACGTAAGTTAATTTTAATTTTATAACTTATTTATTTTTGGTATTTTTCCATTTAATAATTTATTTTAATTTCAATATATATATATTATGTAATTAACATCCACACCTTTTCATATCTTAGGTATCTCCATCGTTTCAGCTTGATAAGGGCGTTGCATCAGTTTACGGTTTCTTAGATCCGTCAATCCTTCTGCCCGATTTCTTTGCTGGCGATGCATTGAGTAAATACTTAGGGAACTTGTTGGGAGACAATCCGAAAGAATTATATCTGGCTCCTACTGTATGAAAAGCCATTGGCAGTTGTTTGTACTTCACCCGTCTAGGCATAGAGTCATATTCTTCTGCTCTCTCCACCAAGATCCGCCACCGAAGGTGGTGGAAGCTGTAAATAAGTAAGTAACTAATCTTAAATTTAATTTAAGTTTTAATATCAGTTGTTTTTAGTTTATTTCACACATGATATAAGAATTTGTTAATTGATCGACATGATTATTTGTTTATGACAGCGCGCTGAAGGCGAGTAGCATAAGTTGCGCCAACGGGAGAAGTAGGACTTCTAAGGCTAAAGCAATTCCTGTATGGAACATCCTCAAGGTTTGGTAGTTTATTTATCAAATAATTAATATTATAATTACTAATTTATATGTATATTCAACTGACGTTGAAGTTAATTTTGTTGGTAGTCTCGATTTCAAATTGACGGGTGGTCATGCGGCTATTATGTGATGCTTCATATGCTGAACATAGTCTCCACATCTATTACGGATGGATGGATTAAGGTAATATTTAAACAACTTGTTAAATTATATATTATAGTTTTGAAGATGACTTGTATTGATGTTATTGTTATTATTTGAACGTGTGTAGGCATTTAACGACCAATCGCCTATTCAAGAAGATGAGTTAAGAGACTTGAGGATGCGCTTCGCTGAATTCTTCTTCAAGTATGCGGCTGAAAAAGGAATTGGCAAGATACCTCCGCAATACTTAGATAAATAGTTTTTTTGTTAGACTTTAGAAACTAATTAATAACATGTATATATATATCCTTAGATTGGTAGTTTTGTTTTTTAGACATTGGAACTAAAATTTATTTATATATATACATGGGTTTTGGTTTTAAGTCCCCCCATTGTTCCATTTTTCCTTTGCAATTCTGTAATGTGTGTGATATTCGTATTCTTATGGGATATTTACTGAATGCAGGGATAGCTGATGGGAGTGATATTTTAAAACTGAATTTAAAAAAAAAAACCTATTAACGTCAGTTGTATCAAACAACTGACGTTAATAGTATTTTATAAAATATAAAGTACAGTATATATTAACGTCAGTTGTTTATTAAAACTGACGTTAAAATTAAACCTTTAACGTCAGTTCTTTATAACCACTGACGTTAGTTTTAACAAAATTAATGTCCGTTGTCTTAAAGAACTGACGTTAATAGTTTTATGTTTAACGTCAGTTGTTTAAAAAACCGACGTTAATTTTTACAAAATTAACGTCGGTTTTGTTAAGGAACTGACGTTAATAGTTTTATATTTAACATCAGTTCTCAACTGACGTTAAAATATTAACTATTAACATCAGCTGTATTTACGTCAGCCAGTATTCTGACGTAAAAAGTCAATTTTAACTGACGTAAAAAGCACTTATTGCACTAGTGGAAAATGATCTTTTATGGTGGCCTCATTCAATCTTCTGTAATCAATACATACTCTCCACCAGAAACGGTCCTTGAGGGGATGAGTTCATTTTTATCATTTGCAACCACCGTCATCCCCCCTTTCTTAGGAACAACTTGGACCGGACTCACCCATGGACTATCGGAGATTGGATAGATTATACCCGCATCCAAAAGCTTCACAACCTCCTTCCTTACAACTTCTTTCATGTTTGGGTTGAGTCTTCTTTGGGGCTGTCTAACCGGCTTGAAGTTTTCCTCCAAAAGGATTTTGTGCATACAAAATGAGGGACTTATCCCTTTCAAGTCGGACATAGACCACCCAATTGCAGATTTGTGCTCCCTAAGCACCCTTAACAGCTTCTCTTCCTCCAAAGAGTTCAATCCGCTACTAATGATCACCAGGAATGAAGAATTCACCCCAAGGAAAGCATAACGGAGATGAGATGGAAGTTCTTTCAACTCTAGTACAGGTGGTTCACCCTTGTCTTCAATCCGCACATCCTCCACAACTTTGTCTTCATCAGTATTCAAAACTAGACAAGCCTCAAGGGATTTAAACATGAACTCAACTTCTTCCTCACATACCTCTTCTTCTACCTCCTCAACCATAAGAGCCGCTTCCAATGAATCTTCAAAAGTTTGTTGCACACTCTTGTCAGTTAATGAATCAACAATGTCCACACTCATACATGTATCTTTGTCGCTTGGATGCCTCATTGCTTCAAAAACATTGAAGGTGACCTTTTCATCTTGGACTCTAAGCACCAACTCCCCTTGATTTACATTGATCAAAGCTCTACCCGTGGCTAGGAATGGTCTTCCAAGAATCAACGGAGTCTCACTATCTTCCGCTATATCCAACACCACAAAATCTGCCGGAAAGATGAATTTGTCTACTTTAACCAATAAATCCTCCACTACACCATAAGGATAAGTAATGGAACGATCCGCCAATTGGAGAGAAATCCCGGTTGGCTTGACTTCACCAATTCCCAGCTTCTTGAAAATGGAGAGAGGCATAAGGTTGATACTTGCACCAAGATCACACAAGGCTCTCCCAATGTTCAAATGACCAATAGTACATGGAATAGTAAAGCTACCAGGATCCTTCATCTTCACCGGTAACTTCCTTTGGAGTATAGCACTGCATTCTTCCGTGAGCATGACCGTCTCCTCCTTCCACTTCCTCTTGTTAGTAAGAATCTCCTTCATAAACTTGGCATAGGAAGGCATTTGTTGAAGAGCTTCGGCAAATTTTCAACTTTTTGAACACATCCAAGAACTTAGAGAATTGTTGATCCTTTGCCTCCTTCTTCAACCTTTGAGGATAGGGTATCTTGAAATACGGTGGTAACTCCTTCGGATTGTCAACTTCTTCAAGAATTTGCCTTTTAGTCTTCTTTCTTGCAAACTCTTCATCAACCAGTTTTTCCCTCTGTGGTTTTTCAGTTTCAACAACAATAGGACTAGAAGTAGTGGCTTGGGGAGTCTCGGGTTCTTCATTGGTTACATCTTCAACGGTCACCTCATCAACTCCCTCACCAATTGTCTTTTCTTCTCTCTCTTTTTCATGTGGAACTAACACTTTCCCGCTTCTTGTAGTAATTGCCTTGCAATCCTCTCTTGGATTTTTCTCGGTATCTCCTGGTAATTGTCCTTGAGGTCTCTCCGTCATTTTCTTTGCCAATTGGCCTATTTGGTGTTCCAGATTCTTGATGGAGGCATTTTGATTCTTCATATTATCTTGAGTTGCTTGCATGAATTGGGCTAGAATATTCTCCAATTTGCTTGAATTCTCTTAAGAGGCTTCTCTTGAGAACTTGAGCCTTGCCCTTGTCTCCAACCAAAGTTAGGATGGCTACGCCACCCCGGATTGTAGGTGTTAGTGAAAGGATCATGCTTAGGCCCTTGGTTTCCCATGTAATTCATTTATTCTTGCCCAGAACCTCCAACCACACTAATTTCACAGTTGCCGTTGGCATGGTTACCTCCACAGAAATCACACACTGAGGCAGCTTGAACTTGGACCGCTTGTAATTGAGAATTCTGCAACTTAACGGACCCCAATTGCTTGGTAAGGATGGCCATTTCCGCCTTAAGAGCACCAATTTCATCAAGCTCCAAAACACCTCTCTTGACCAATGATCGTGAACTAGGCATTTGATAGTCATTATTAGCCATAGTTTCAATCAAGGCCTTTGCTTCATCGGGTGTCTTTTGACTCAATGTTCCACCTGCAACAGCTTCAATCATGCTTCTGGAATTTCGGTTGAGCCCATTGATAAAGGTTGCAACTTGCTGCCATGTTTCCAACTCATGATTTGGGCAAGCGGTAAGCAAAGATTTGAACCTCTCCCATGCTTCATAAAGCGATTCACCATCCCTCTGTACAAAAGCATTGATGTCCGATCTCAACTTGATCATTCTTGATGGAGGGAAGAAACGCGATAATAACTTGCTCACCAAATCATTCCAAGTAATGATGCTCCCATGAGGATGGGATTAAAGCCATGACTTAGCTCTATCCCTCAAAGAGAAAGGGAAGAGCCTTAAACGAATAGCCTCATCGGAAGCTCCATTCAGCTTGATAGTGTCACACAACTCAATGAATGTGCCAATGTGAGAATGAGGGTCTTCACTCTCCAAACCTCCAAACTGATTTTACTGCACAAGATTGAGAAGTGATGCCTTGATTTCAAAGTTGTTGCAAGCCACTGCAGGTCTCACAATTGGAGTTCCACATCTATCGACTCTAGGGGAAGTATAGTCCCCCAATGTTCTCCTTGGTGCATTGTCGTCAGCCATGGCGACAGTTGCTACTTCAACATGCGGTTCTTGCACACTTGGTAACTCCACTTGTGGTTCTTGCACTGTAGAGGATGTTTCTCCTCTGTTCTTTCTTGCTTTGGCTTCCTTTCTATTCTGTCTACAAAGCTTCTCGATCTCCGGGTTGAATTGAAGTTCACCTGGGTCAATTGTACCTCGCATACAAGGAACAAACAGAGCAGAACAGAAAAAGAACAGCAAAATAGAAAAACAGCAGCAGAACAGCAACGAAACAGCAAGTACAGGCTAAGCGACAATTGGACAATTATGCAGCTTCACAGAAAAACAGAAAACAGAAAACAGTGGTAAGAAAATAGAAAACAAGACAGCAGTAGGAAAACAAAGAAAAATGCCTAAATTAGGAGCCCCCTTTGGTACTTGTGATATTGGCACACCGATCCCCGGCAACGGCGCCAAAAACTTGGTACAATTTCGGCAAGTATACCTTGTCGCAAGCAAGTAATACGGTGGTAAGACCGGTTATCGTCCTCAGGGATCGTGGACAAGTACCACTTCGTAAATTGAACTTCTATCTAGGCGATCGTTTGGATGGAAGGGAGCTCAATACTAAGTACCAAGCCCAGTAAAAGTAAACAAAACAAAACAGACAAGAATAAAATGTTTTTGGTCTTTTAGGTATTTTATCAAACACTTGACAGGCAAACAGAAATGTGATCAACAAATGGATAGAATTGTTAGGGTTAGACTACACTAATCCTCCCTTGATGGCAAGGACATGATTAATAACACAATTCCTAATTCAATTATGACAATCAAATCTTCTGAAGTACTCAAACCCTAATGTCTTAGGTGGAATGAGCCTAAAACCCCAAATTAAACCCTAATGTCTTAGGTGGATTAATATGAGATTTTGCATAAGGAATCAAGATTTAAGAGATTGTAAGCACCCCAAGACCTATGTCTAGGTTCATGAACTACTTGGCATTTGATTCATGAGCATGCCTTAATATCAATCTTTCAATTGTCTATCAAAGCAACTAATCATTCCTAGGATGATCAAACCAAGGAAAGCATTAAGCATAGAATCAAACACTCATAAAGAAAATAGGAATTCGTATTACAATCAAATCATGTTACAACCAAGTTCAGAAGAGTTACCATCTAACCCCAACAAGAGGGGGTTTAGCTACACATAATCAAAGAGAAAAACAAAAGAAAAGAAATAGAGATAAAGGAAGGAAAGAACTCCATGGGAGGATCCACAGCAGCAGAGAGAATGTTTTTAGGGTTTCTGGATGCCTCTTCTGTTCTGCCCAGAGGCCTTTTTATAACTCGTACGCCCGTCACGGCCGTGACAGCCATCACGACCAGGCCGTGATGGGTTCTGCCCTGGGCGCCTCTTCACTTTTTGATTCATCACGGCCGTGATAGATTCTGTCTGGTCCAACTAGTAGGTCACGACCGTGATAGCCATCACGGCTAGGCCGTGACCAGTTCTGACTTTTGGGGGTCTGGTACAGCTGACAGGTCACGGTCGTGATAGCCATCACGGCTAGGCCGTGACAGCTTCTGACTTTTGGCTTTTTTTTCTTCAGTTATTGCTCCATCACGGCCGTGATGGTCATCACGGCTAGGCCGTGATGAGCTCTGCTTGGCTCATTTTCTTATCTTTTCAGGATCTATCTTCATCCAAGCTTTATCATGGCTAAATCTTGGGCATTTAATCATAAATTCATGCAAAACAACACACAAAACCACCTTATTCGTTCCAAAGGAAAAACTAACCAAAATCAAACTAAAATGACCTAACTATATGAAAATGCATGCAGAAATGTACATGGAAAATGAGGTGAAATCATACTCATCAAAGAGTTATATTCGCTTTAAATATTTTGTTGTGCTTGTAGTCAAGGCATTGTAAAAGATAACCTCATCCTGTATTTAATTTGGAAGTAATTTGCAATCGACAATACTAAAACATTGATTAAAGAATCAAAACAAAAAAATTTGTTTGAAAAAATTATATAACTAATATATTAAAAAGGATAATACTTAATTTTTTAATATAAACTTTTCTTTTGTTGGTAGCCAATGATTAGCAAAACCAATGTTCAGTAAGCAACGGGTGGCAAAATCTCCAAATTTTATTTATATAAGTGCAAACCATAGAATATATTAAATACCAATAAAAATCTGTAGTGGCACGGTTGTTTTGTTGAAAAATGTGGTAGAGCCCATTAGAGAGAAAAATAAATTGAGAAAAATATGAAATCTGAAATTGATAGAACGAGTAAAATGTTTACAGGAAGGCAACAATGCGGCTAATATACAAATAAGAAAGTAACTAAATGTCCAAAATCTAAATATCAGCTAGGTACTAAAAGTGACTAAGAAACTGAGTTCTCCAGAAAGCCTAGTGAGATGAGAGAGAAAGTGGAGCGATTTAGAGGGTTTGAAAGAAATAGGGAACGTGAATGGTTTCAGCGACGTTCAAACTATGTTCCTACTATAGATCCGAGGTAGGGTCCTTATCAGAGGCAAGAGGAATGATACAAGTATACTGAGGCAGTAAACGAAACATCATTTTATTTTACAAATTTTCCTGAGGCTTACGGTAGAAAGGAACTATGGTATGTTTTCCAAAGATATGGGAAGGTAAATGAGGTATTCATATCAAAGAGAAAAGATAAGACAGGGAATTTTTTCGGCTGTGTAAGGTTCCTGGAAGTGTCAAATGTCAAATAACTTGAAGCTCGGCTGAACTGGATACTTATTGGAAATCAAAAGATGATAGTTAATGTTCCAAGGTTATCGAGAGGTAGACAGAAACCAGGATTGCATTCGACTGAAGGTCCAAGGAGGTGGAAAGCTGGGCTAGGGCTTAAAAATGGTGCTACCTATGTAGATGTAGCTCATGGGGGAGGCATGGTGGAGGGGAATAGAGAGCAAGATCGATCTTTTAGCAGGAAAGGGAACACGAACAATCAACAACAAAATCAGGGATGGAAGGGTATGGAATTCTTAATTTCTGATAATGACATGGAATGGTTGATTGGGAGTTTTGTAGGTAAGGCAGTTTCTCCGGATGGAGATTTTACGGTTCAGAATGATCTGGATATCGTGGGAAGGTCCTTTGTCCGTCCAACTCCTCTCAATGACAACTATGTGTTACTATCAGGTGAAAACAAAGACAGTGTAAAGGAGTTCCTTGATAATGAAGCATCAACTTGGAGTAAATGGTTTGAAGAAATTAGTGATTGGAGTTCGGTTGTTCCTGTTGGTGGTAGATGTGTGTCGGTGAGTAATACTGGTATCCATGCTCATGCATGGAATGAATATGTATTCAGAAGTTTGGTGGGTTTGGTTGGAAGAAAGTTTTTATCTTTACAAGAATAAGGGGTCAATCTGGGGAAGGACATCCCTCAAAGGCAGGGATGCTCTGATCTTTTTCCTGCATTCGGCGGCTCGGTGGGTAGATGCGACAGACTAGTCAGCTCGGTAGGGGTCAGAGGCAAAAGGCAGGTACAGAGTTTGGAGGTAGTGGAACGTTGAAGACTGGGCCTGGGGAAAATAAAGGAAAAGGTGTTTTAATTGATGGGTCTGATGGGGTGGGCTCAGGGACGCTGGACTGTGCTAGCGGGTTGGAGGGGTCAAAAAGGTGTAGCCCGGTTACAACTGGGTTGGATAAAATTTCATTATCCAGGCCGCATAGGGAAAGCCCGTTAGATGGGAGGACTCATTCAAATGGGGCAGGTGGTGTAGTCAGTAAACAAGGTGGTGCGGCTGTAAAATTTACAAGTAAAAAACCCAAGTTTCAAACAACATTTCGTTGCCATCGGCTCTGGGTTTTGCTGGTTCGAAGATATCAGGTCATGGTGGCGTCTTTCATCAAGGGAGTGAGGGGGATATTCCAATAATTGATCTGCTTGATAAAAGATTGCAAAAGTAAAAATTGAGGGGAAAAAGATACGAGTCTACTCAGATGTCTAGGGACAACCAGCAACATGTTCTTCAAGTAAAAAAAAAAAAAAAAGTCTTGGGGGAAAGAGGATCAAATTCTTGTCTAATTTAGGGTCTGGATTTTCTTTTCCTAAGTTAGTTAGTCGTGTTCAAGAAGGCGTAAGAGGGGATTAGGGGAAAACAAAGGAGCTAAAAGGGGGTAAGAGAAGACGTAAAGGTTTTTATTTTGGCAGTGATGATGGCAACCGTGATGATATAGAAGATGTGCGATGTAAGGACTGGGGTGTCAGATCAAAGTCAGTGTCGTGCAAGGGAGAACCCAGTATCTTTGAGGAGGGAAACAATGAGGGTCTGGATGTGATTAGCCCCTCTAAGCTTGTTGGTGATTCCTTGTCTTTAGGTGATTTAATTTCTGACTCAGCTATCCAGATATGTAATAATTTGGTTAGGAGTAAGGTTTGTTTATCCCCTGTAGAGAATTTGTCATCTGCTGAGGGTATTTGGAATATAGGCTCTCAGCTAGGGGTCTCTTTTGGGGGTCTAAAACAATCTATAATTAGGAAAATAAAAGTCATGGAAGATAGAGACCGAACAGGAGTCTCGGATTCTGGGGTAAAGGAACCTTCAAAATGAAGATAGGATCTATAAATATAAGGGGATTAGGGACGGAGGTTAAAAAAAGGAAAATCCAGTCCCTAGTTAATTCTGAGAGCTTAGAATTCTTGGCAATCCAGGAAAAAGCTTGAGGTGGTTGATGGTTCCTTGTGTCACCAGTGATGGGGAAATATAGATCATGACTGGCGCTTTTCTCCATCAGTAGGTAGGTCGGGGGGAATTCTAAGTCTTTGGGACACAGGTAGTCTTTTCTATCTATTTTCATTTGGGGGTGATGGTTTCTCAGGAAACAGTTTTGAAAAGGGACCAAATAAGATCAAATGTTTTGTAGTGAATATCTACTCTCCATGGGGGTTATCAGATAAAAGGAAACTGTGGGCTGATTTGATTAGGATTAAAGCTATTTTTGGGGAGGGTAGGTGGTGCCTGGTGGGGGACTTTAATACTGTTTCTAGCCCGCGAGAAAGACGTGGGGTGGGGGATTCCTCCGGGGGTGCGAAAGTGTTGGAGTTCAAAAACTTTGTCGGGGAAATGAATTTAGTGGATCCACCTTTGTTAGGTAGAAAGTTCACTTGGTATAGGCCTGATGGCTCGGCAATGAGTCATCTAGATAGGTTCCTGCTATCATAGCTTTGGATACAAGAATGGGGTGTGGTAGCTCAATGGGCTCTAAATAGAGATGTGTCAGATCATTGCCCGATCGTCCTTTAAGATGGGCTTCAAAATTGGGGTCCTAAACCATTCCGATTCTTCATTTGCTGGCTTGATCACCCCCGGTTTGTATCACTAGTTGAATCGGCTTGGTCAGGTTTTCCTTTTATGGTTGGAAAGCTTTTGTTTTAAAGGAAAAACTGATAGCTCTGAAGCCGATTATTAGAACTTGGAATTCTCTAGTTTTTGGCAATGTTGATCATAACTTAAAAATCTTGGAAAATGATATTGGTAACCTGGACTCAAAAGCTGAGGAAGTTGGTTTGTCGAAATAGGAAGTGGAGCAAAGGAAAGCTAAGTTTGTTGAGTTATGGGCTGCTTTAAAAGCAAAAGAAAGTCCCATGAGGCAAAAATCTATAATAAAATGGCTTAAGGAAGGTGATTCAAATTCATCTTTCTTCCATGCTAGTTTGGCAATCCGTAGGAGACGGAACCAGTAGGTGGCCTTAAGGGTGGATAATAAGTGGATTGAGGGTGTAAGCCATATTAAAAGCCACATAGTTAGCCATTTCTCTAGTTTGTTCTCGAAACCTGATCTAGAGAGACCAAAATTAGATGGGGTCATGTTTCAAAGGATTGATGCAGTTTCTAGGGATAAGTTGGTGTCTACCTTTTCATTGGAAGAGGTGGAAGACATTGTGATGAGTTTTGATGGTAATAAATGCCCAGGTCCTGATGGTTACAACCTCAATTTTATACAATCTTTCTGGCATCTTCTCAAGGATTAAGTCTGGGGGATGGTAAATGAGTTTTTTTTATAATGGTAAACTTCCATCCAGTTTTTCTTCCTACTTCGTGGCTCTTATACCAAAGATCAAAAATCCTCAAGAGTCGAGTGAGTACAAACCAATCTCCCTGCTAGGATGCTTGTATAAGATAATATCAAAACTTCTGGCGGGGCGTTTAAAGTGTGCCTTACAACCGATCATTTCATGTAATCAGTCTGCTTTCCTTTCAGATAGGAACATCTTGGATGGCGCAGTGGTTATAAACAAAGTGGTTGATTTTTCAAAAATGAAGAAGGAAAAATGTATTATTCTTAAAGTTGATTTTGAAAAGGCATATGATTCAGTTAGTTGGGGGATTTTAGATTACATGATGGGCAGATTTGGTTTTTGTGATAAATGGAGACAGTGGGTCAAGGGGTGTATTTTCTCTGGGAAGTGTTCAGTTTTAGTAAATGGTAGCCCATCGGAAGAAATAAATATTCAACGGGGTTTGAAACAAGATGACCTGCTAGCTCCCTTTCTGTTTCTTCTGGTGGTGGAGGGTCTTACTGGTATGATTAATAGAGCAGTATCTTTAGGGAAGTTCTCGGGGTTTAGTTTTGGAAATGATGGCCCTCATATTTCTTTATTGCAATATGCAGATGATACTATTGTTGTGGGTAAAGTGAGTTGGGAAAATCTTTGGGTTTTGAATCAGTTTCAGATGTTTTGAATTGGTATCAGGATTGAAAGTAAATTTTAATAAGACACGATTGATAGGTATTAATGTGGATGATGCATTTATATCCTCAGAAGTTGAGTTTCTGAATTGTAAAATTGGGGGGATTCCTTTTAAATACCTTGGTCTCCTGATTGGAGCAAACCCGATGTGCTTATCAACTTGGCAACCAATCATTGGTTCCTTCGAGAGGCGTCTGGCAGTTTGGAAAGGCGGGCATCTTTCTCTCGGAGGTAGGATTACTCTTATCAACGCAGTCCTTAATACTGGTTTAATTTGGCACTTTTAGCTAAGTGGAGGTGGAGGCTACTGAAAGAAGATAAAGGGCTTTGGAGAAAGGTTATGGAGTTTAGATATGGTGTTACATTGGAGGGTCCTGGGGGTTTAGATGTTAATCAAGGTTTGAGGAAAGGTTCTCCTTGGTGGAAGGATATATATAGGTTAGGGAGGTTAAATTCTTGTTCGGATTGGTTCTAAGTGGGTTTAAAAAGGAAGATTGGGCAGGGGAATAAGATTAGGTTCTGCGAAGATGTGTGGTTTGGTCCAACCTGTTTGAAGACCCTTTTTCCCGGAATCTATAATATTTCTCTTGATAAAGAGAAAGTGATAGAGATGGTAAGGTCTTGGTTTGAGGGTCGGTGGTCTTGGTCCCATTCCCGGAGAAGAAATCCTTTTGATTGGGAAGTAGGGGAAATAGAGCTATTCATGGATACTATCCTTTCAGCTTCTCCCCAAAGTGTAGGGGATGACATATGAGTTTCGACTTTAGATGGGTCAATGAACTAGTCCTCTAAGTCGGCCTATAATTGGCTTCTTGGTTTCTGTCCTAAGTTCCACCAAAAGTTATAGCTTTTTGCTGGGCAAGCTGTTAGGAATAGGCTACCCTCTAAGTTGAACCTGTTTCATAGACATATCCTGGTAGATCACCAGGATCTAGTTTGTGCTTTTTGTAAAGAGGATATGGAATCAGGGGATCATCTGCTCTTAAACTGATCTCTGTCAAACCTGGTCTGGCGGAAAGTTCATGGTTGGTTAGGTTTTTAGTCACCTTTATCGGCGTCTGTTGAAGACCTCCACTGGTATCATAGGGGCTGTTTAGAAGGAAAGCAGGTAGGAAGAGAGGCCTGGTTGTTTGGCATGCAATTATTTGGACTTTGTGGTTAGAAAGGAACGCGATGATTTTTTCTGGAGATTCTGTTGATCTACTGGGGATTTTGGACTTGATAAAGACTAGGTCCTGGTCTTGGCTGGCAGTGGATAAGGATTGGAAATTCACTTTCAGTGATTAGTATATGAACCCAATGGGTTGTTTACAGTAATTTTGATCAACGGAACCCATTAATGGTATTCTTTTTAGGTTAAACTATTATTATTCTCTAGTTATTGTTTGCTAACAGGTTTTTGAAGGGAGGTTACTTTTGGTTCTGCTCCTCTTTTGGGCGAGATACTCTTCATTGTACTCTGAGTGAAACATAACTTTTGGTTTATGAGTGTTTTCTTGTGAGAGATTGAGTTGCTTCTGCAAGTTTCTGGAGATTACAAATTGAGAGAACTAAATGAGGGAAGTAAGGGAGAGTTTTATCACTAACATGATTATGGACTGTTCTTTTTCATTTTGGCAGGTTGGTCTTTCAGGGGAGCTGCTATCTATTATGAGCAACAAGTGGGTTGGGTTTTTGTGCGCGAGTTAAAATGTGGGTGAGGGGTTTTGTTTTGTTTTTGGGGTGTGTGTACAAATGGTGCGGAGTGACATACCTCAAATGGGTGGTGTGTGTTTGTGTCTGTGTCTCGATTACTTTTCTAGCTTGGTGGTGCAGTCATTATCTTGTGGAGTTTTGGAGGTTTGGTGGGGTTGTTGTGTGGTTTCTGTTCATGTTCATACAGGTTGTTGGTGCTTAGTCGGTTGGTGGGTTCTTTTGAGTGGACTATGCTTCCTTTCTCTACATCCTTGGAGTTTATCTCTTTCCGCAGTCGGCCTGGTTTTTGGTGTCTCTGTGGTTATGTTGGCTTGGGTGGTTTTTGGGTGGGGTGCTGATTTGATGTCTATGTCTTTGGTTTCTCTCCTAGCTCGGTAGAGCTGTCACTATCTTGTGAAGTTATGGAGGTTTGGTGGGGCTGCCTGTGTGGTTCTTGTTCATGCTCATTTAGGTTGTTGGTGGTTAGGGAGTGGCACTGATTTTTCTTTGTTAGCTTCCGTCTTGGTTGTTGATATGGTGGTGTTCTTGTTGTTTCGTCAAGTGGTACCTATTTTTAGAGGGTGAAGGTTATCCTGGTTGAATTTTTTGATGGTGTTTTCTTTGCCCTGTGACTTCCCGTGGGTGATCTGGTTGTTTAGTTGATTATGGATCTACATTGTAACATTTGGATCGACCTCTTTGATTATGTGGTTTGGTGACTTGCCTCTGAGACTTTTTCTCCTTGGGATGCTTCTAGCTCTTGGTTTTGCTGTTTTGACTTTCGGGCCTCTTATTTTTTGGGGGTTTGGCTTTGTTTGTTGGTACTGTTCTTTGGGTGTAATTTTCAGGTTTCTGCCTCTCTTTGGTTTGGTTGTTTCTCTAGTTTTGGCTTTGGTTAGTTTTAGGATTGGATCACCAAGTTTTGTAAAGGCAATACCATCCTTGCCATCGGATAGTCTTTTATTTACATCATGTGGTGTTGGATTTATTTTGGTGTACATGGGTTGGAGGACTCCTAGTTCTCCGTTTATATGAAATTTGTTCGTTTATCAAAAAAGAAAGAAAGTAACTAACTAAAAACTATTAAACTAATTTTATCTCTTGTTGGGGAGAGGTCAATCATTAAATATCGTTTAGTATCTCGAGGAATTAGTCTCGACTGTTGCACGCGGAGGATACCATGGAAAAAAAAATTATATTTCTAACCGGAAGTGAGCATTAACACATCCAACTTGGAATCAGTGGTACAATAAAAAGATAATGCAATACAATCAAACAAGTGAAAAAATACAAAAGTATAAATTGTAATTACGGTGACATATCAAGGAATGTGACAACGATTGAGATGCATGATTATTCTATCTTTATTAATTCCAGAAAGTTAAATAAATTTTCATAATCGTGCTATATTTTTCCATTGTAGTTGTATCTCATTGAGGGGAAAAAACCAGTTGGAGTTCAATGAGGGAAAAAACGATATTTTTTCATTTGTTAGTAGGTTCTAACTCAACATTCACATCGCTGCCTACTTGGACTTTTTGAAGTCGTGAAACATGGGGCATTTCAACCACAGTCCCTTATGAATTGAAGATATTCTCCTTGATATATTAACCCTAATTTAATTATACAAACTATTTGAGCGTGGGTCTATGTTCTAGGCTAGTACCTGACTTACCAGAAAGGGTAAATATATTAGCTCATTGGATACTGGGTCTGGATCTTCTTCCTGCCACGGTGATGGACTGGTGAGGGTGTACACAATATAAAAAGTGGGTCACGTTGCAACCCAAACTTGTCCCGGACATAGCTGGGCTTTGGGTGGTTTGTTTGTGTCCTCTTTTTTGGGCTAAAAAAATAGGGGTGAAGTGTTTTTGAATTTGAAGTGAGAGAATAGAAAAGTTTATCATAAAGTTTAATAATAAGGAATAAACATATAAGATAGAAACAAATTTTATTAAGGGCTCGTTTGGATGAGCTTTAAAAATAGGGGCTTCTATGATGTATAGGCAGAAGCTAATTTGTATTTGGATGAGCTTTATAGAAAAAAAGGCTTTTATGGAATTTATTATAGGGATATTATTGTCCAGTAAAACATGACCGATTCTCGCTTTCACTTTTCTATTGTTTTTCCTTTTTTTAGAAGTTAGAAATTGTAGATTCTTAAAAAAAACCAAAATGTGTTTTTTTCCCACCATTTTTTTTTTATAAAAAAAAGCTCATCCAAACATATATTTTTAAAAGCGCTTTCATCTAAAAAAAAGTGCTTTTCTAAAACAAAAATAAAACCATCCAAAATTCCAAAAAACTCTAAGATGTCTCGACAAATACGCACCTTACTATTCTTAACCCATAAATACTTGAGAGATAAGGATATGTAGAGAGGAAACGGTATCATGGTTTAGTTAGGACAATCCTCTGTTATCCTTGCCTTATAAATAAAGATTTGAGAGATGGTCAAAGGAGGGCTTCTCTCCTCTTAAATTTTGCGAGAAATGACAAGACCACAACAAGCTTATCGAATCGTTGTAAGTAATAAAATGATAAATAAACCAAGTGTGGTTCATAGGAATTGCATCTAAATACCAATTCTCAAATTAAACAACCATATATTTGGCATAAATTTGGAAAGAAGAGAATTCATTAAACATTAAGCAGTAAAGGAGCAATTAGATATTTTTGGTTAACTTAAATGCGTTTGATCCTTATTGATATTTGGTTAATATATGTTGATCTTTGTTAGTGTGTATGATATCCACAATTGGTTTTGTAAAGACATTAAATATTTTATTTTGTTTTGATGTTTGGATGATGTCAAGAGAGTTTTTTTTAAAAAAATTTACTTTTGATTTTTTCAGTTGTTTTTGATATTTTGTTTCACTTGTTTCAAAATATTTTTAAAAAATTTGTATTAATTATGAGGGCCAACCACCAACTCATGGGTCTAGATGGCATGGATATGAATCAACATGTTTATAGAACTATTTCACGAGCCAATCCAGTCCAATCCATTTACCTACGAACCAATGTGGACTGGACTTATGCGTGTAGGATTGGCCCGCATATCCTCTCCTAGTTCTTCTTCTTTTATTGATGGAAACTCTTTTTACTTTTCTAGCTGCTGATGAATAAATCAAATACAGCATTAATACCATTCAACAATCCAAAAAGTACATTTATTCACAAATCTGTAATTTTATTGGGAAAAAAGAAGTTACTTATCAAACAAAATATGGTTAATAAATTAATTCTCCTTGATTTCCTTGATTTTGAAAATCATTAATGATATATCAAAACAACTTTCTATTATATATATATATATAAAAGTTTACTTTTTATGTATTGTCAGTGTAAAAAAATAAATATACTGACATTCAATAATATCTTAACAAATCAATATTATTGGGTGCTTTGAACTTTGATTTTTTTTTTTACTTTGAACTTTGAAGTTTATTTGCCCATGGTTTTGTTTTGTTTTTTTCTTTTTTATCAATAAATTTAATTGGGAAAAACATTAACATGCCTTTTACAAAAAAAAAAAAAAAATAGTTACCCAAAAAATAAAAAACAAAAAGACATTAACTTTCCTTCTCCGGCATTGAAAACTGTGGACCAATACTACCCAAAACAAATTAGTCTATCTCCTTCTTCAGTATATAATCGTACTCACCCTCCATTATGTTTTCCGCATTTCCTACACATAAACCAATGACAAAACCAACTTCTTTTCCCGCAACTCTCTCTCTTCTTCTTCTTCTAAGTGTTTCTGCTTCTTCTGCAGCACCTGATGACTCAGTCTATGCCACATTCCTTCAGTGCCTAACACAACACACAAACTCATCAACCCAACTCTCCAACATACTCTTCGCCCCAACCAACTCTTCCTTCTTCTCCGTTCTCCAAAACTACATTCGTAATTCTCGCTTCAACACCACCTCTACGCCAAAACCTTCAATCATAATCACACCCCTTCAAGAATCCCATGTCCAAGGTGCTGTCATCTGCGCCAAAACCATTGGAATCCAAATAAAAATCAGGAGTGGTGGCCATGACTATGAGGGTCTTTCTTATGTCTCTGATGTTCCATTCATAATCATTGATCTTACAAACCTTAGGTCCATAAACATTGACATCAAAGAAGAAACCGCATGGGTTCAATCAGGTGCTACTCTTGGAGAACTCTACTATGCAATTGCAAATGCAAGTAAGGTTCATGGCTTCCCAGCTGGGAGTTGCCCTACTGTTGGTGTAGGAGGACACTTGAGTGGAGGTGGGTTTGGTACCATTTTCAGAAAATATGGCCTTGCAGCTGATAATGTTATCGATGCTCATATTGTTGATGTTAATGGGAAGATACTGAATAGAACTTTGATGGGTGAAGATCTTTTTTGGGCTATAAGAGGAGGTGGGGGTGCAAGTTTTGGTGTTATTACTGCATGGAAAGTTAAGCTTGTGCGTGTTCCACCAATTGTGACAATATTTGAAGTTCCAAGGACCCTTGATCAGGATGCAAGTACCCTTTTTCAGAAATGGCAAACTATTGCTGACAAGGTTCCTGATGAACTTTTTTTGCACTCGGTTATGGGAGTTGCCAATTCTTCTTCTCATGGTGGAAAAACTATACAAGTTTCTTTCACAGGGTTGTATCTTGGGGAAGTTGACAATCTGCTTCCTTTGATGAAGAACAGTTTTCCAGAATTGGATTTGCAACACAGCAACTGCACTGAGATGAGTTGGATTCAATCTGTTCTTTATTTTGCAGGTTACTCAATCAACACATCCTTGGATGTCATACTTCAGAGAAACCAAACATATGGAAGTTTCAAAGCAAAATCTGATTATGTGAAGGAACCTATTCCTAAGGTAGGTTTGGAAGGGTTGTGGAATATACTACTTGAAGAGAACAGATCAAGTTTGGTCATAACACCCTATGGAGGGAGAATGAGTGAGATTTCAGAATCAAAAACCCCATTTCCACATAGAAAGGGAATTATATATGGGATCCAATATTTGGTTTATTGGGATTCAAATGAAGAAACACAAAAACATATAGACTGGATGAGGAAGCTATATGCATACATGGAATCTTATGTTTCCAAGTCTCCTAGAGCTGCATATTTGAATTATAGGGACCTTGACATAGGAGTGACCAGAGACAACACAACTTATGAAGAAGCAAAATCTTGGGGCTTTAAATATTTCAAGCATAATTTTGAAAGACTGGCTCGAGTAAAGGCTGAAGTTGATCCTACCAACTTCTTCAGGCATGAGCAGAGCATTCCACCTTTGCATTAGTTGTCTATTTTATAAAAGAAACATGCAAAAAAAACTTCAAATATTTTGTTGTTCTTGTAGCTAGGGATGCCAACCTGGCACGGTGCGGATAGTCTTTCCGCATCCATCATCATTGTCAATATTTATGGATATTTATGCGGGTAGCGGGTATCCATGGATATTCGTCGGTATTTATGAGTCTATAATAAATGGAAAGAAAATAAAATTATACAATATAATATAACAATATATATTATATTAACATTATATAATATATTATATGTATTTTAAAAAAATTATTATTATGGATTTAACCATTAAAAAGTATGAAATAATAAAGAAAATAAAGTTTTTTTCATCTCAAAGTGATAGAAATTACCATAATATATATTATATATTTAATAAAAAAATATTTATTATGAATATGCGGGTATTCGTGTGACGGGTACTATGATTCATATCCCCACTTAATAGTTATTCATTTACTACCCATTGCGGGTAATCCATGCAGGTATCCGCGAGTGCGGGTAATTTTGTCATCCCTACTTGCAGTCAAAGTATTGGAAAAGATAACCTCATGGTATAATCAAGTTGGATATAATCTTGGATATTCGATGCGTTTGGGTAAACAACTTAATTAAGAGCTTATCACATAAGATCTTATCGTATGAGAGCTTATGCCATAAGCGCTTAAAGAAAGAAAAAGAAAGAAAGGGGCATGAGAGGATTCGAATAGTAAAAAACACGAAGATGGTGTTTAGTGCATAAGCTCTTATGATAATTCCATAAGTTTCTCCCAGTGACTTATGAAAATAAGTCAAAAACTCCTTATGAGATGGCATAAGTTATTTTTATAAGCTCTGCCAAATACACTCGCATAAGAGCTTATGTCATCGATAAGTCAAAATGAGTTTAAATAAGCTCTTCCAAACGCCACCAATATAATATTAGGACGGTGGTTAAGGGATCAAAACATATAAGTTTGTATGGAAAAAAAAGAGGAGAATGCTAATCAATAAAGTATCAAAAAAGAAATTTATCATTATTGAAAAAAATACATTCAACGTTTGAAGGAATGTTTTATCTAGTTTTTCAATAAATATTTACTTTTATTACATTCTTTGATCAGTGTCCTCTAACAAGGCCCTTAAAAAAAGTATATATTTGATATATTAACAAATATTATACTTAATTTTTAAATATAAATTTTTCTTTTGTTGTTAATTACTGATTACAACAATCATCTGCTATGGGCGGCAATCTTAAGATTTTAGTTATCTAAGTGAGAACAGTAGAATATATTATAATTTTTTTTCCAATAACCCTTTTTTTTAAAATTATTTTTCATAATACCCCATTTTTTCAATTATGTATCAAAATACCCTACTTTTGTACACATTAGGAAGTCGGCTTTTCTATTAGCAACTTCCCTTCTTTCTTTCTTTTTTATCCAATTGAGAAGTCGGTATTTGCAAAGCCAACTTCTCACCTCTCTCTCTCTCTCTCTATATATATATGTTTAAAATTTAATTATTTAATTATTGTTAGTTTTAATTTTTAGTTTAATTAATTAAGTTAGTTTAATTAATTATTGTTAAGTAGGTAATTAAAAATTTAATTTTATAACAAAAACATAAAAATAAAATTAAAATCAGTAATTAAATATATTAATCATTAATTAATTACTTAGTTTAAATTTTTTAATTAGTTAGTTGTATTTAGTTATTTAGTGTGTGGGTTAGGAGGTTTAGAAATTAAATTTAATAATTAGGTTAGTTTTAAATTAGTTAGATTTATTTATTACATTAATTAGGTTAGTGTTAATTGGGGAATTAATAAATTAATTTAATAATTAAAAACATTAATAAAAAACATAATTGTTTTTAATAAATAAAAACTACATAAAGGGAACAGAAGATTAAATTTCTATGGTTGTGAAGAGCTTCCGGCACGGTGAGGACAATTGCTCTTGTTATGACCAGGCATCCGGCTCCACATCTTTTTGGCTGGCTTGATTCCCTCATGTCCATTTCAGTATGAATCTGAGAGGATTGTGGACAACCCTTAGGATCTTATCGCATCTCGATGTTGTGTGCGACACCCTACTCTAGGGTCATCACATTATTACCCAAAAGCGGAAATTAAATTGTTAATTACTGGTTACTTTCGGAAAATATATTTTAAAGTAAACGTTTCTTTACGAAAATAGTGCTGAATTTTTTTTCTTTACATAGAACCATTGTAAACATCAACAACATATATGTATATCTATATATACATCACCTTTTACATACACAAAACCTATAATAGGAGATAACAAAAGAACCCTCATAAGTATAGGCTATTCTCCATCAAACTAAGCAAAGAAGATAAAGACATATACATATCAGCAACGATTAGTTCAGAACCATATTCAAAACTCATGGTTCTCTGAAACCAGATCAAAAACTGTTAAGGCTCACTACCCCAGAACTATACCTATAGCTGGTCAAGCTACTATAACCCATTGGGAAGATCATGATGATCAACCCCGCCTACAACTGACGAATCTGACGATGATGCCTCCGCTTCCGCTACGTCATCAGAAGAATCCTCATCATCAACCGCAGGAGGGTGAAACTCAAGATCGTCCTCAGTGTACTCCTCTGGATCTTCCTCGCCATCATCTAACTCCACTTCAGTAGGAGGTTCCTCAGGTCCTAATATCTGAAGAGGATGTGGTTGAGGTGGCGGATCCATCAATCCATGCTCTTCCAAGTACTGCAGGTATAGCCAAACTGGAGGTAGAGATACCTTGACCGTCTCCACGACATGAATTCTCTGCTGTGGTCCTTCCTCTATCGTGCCGATAACTTCTCTACTCGGGCCATGGTAGGTGGCACTGAGTGCCCCAGGGTTAATCTCCCAGGCACCACCGTACTGTGCACGATCAAATATGATCGTTCAAACCCTCGATTGTACCAAAGGTATATCCGGGTCCATCTGAACATGTAAGAGTGAGAAACCAATACATGGATCTTACTCAATAACTACATACTAGCCACCACATAAACACATCAGCATTTACCAAATACCAGCATTTATAAACAAATAGTTATCAGTGGGTTCAACACCCCAAACATCATTGATTTGAGAATTATGCATGACACTTCATATTCATCATCTAATTTTCGTCCTATTCTCATGAGATATCCCAACATATAATGAGGTGATCAGGCTCCATAGCCACACTGGCTAACTTGGCACACTGCCACTAGGCCCGAAGCCTATTCCCATCCACACAGGCACACAAGGCCAGGCATGCAGCCAAACACATTGCTAATGTCCACACTCGGGGCACCAATAGCAAGTAAGATGGGGTCTCAAATGTCCTCACTAGGCACATGAGAAAAACACAAAAAAAATTACCTTTCGCCATTGTAATTAATACATCGAACCGCAGCACGCCTCGTCGATGCATGCAAAACACTTTGTTTTGTTCTTTTCTTTGTGTTCAATCTTTCTATGCAGAAGCTCAAAATGGCTTAAGACTCACATAGTTTTAAAACACTTTTAAAACTTTTATTACAACACAGGACCTCACAGTCCGAGTGCTCAATCACGACACCTCTTGACCGATGCACCAGTCTTAGGTTCGTGGTACTAGAAAACATCTTCAATGTTTCAATACGGTATACCCCACGTATACGGTATAGGACCTCAAAGTCCAAATGACCTCGAGTCCATGACAACACAGAACCTTAGTACCCCGACGTCTCGGTTACTAAGTCCAACTGTACTTTCAACACGGTTGAAGTTTTTTTTTTTTTTTCAGAAATTATTTTCCAAATTGGAAATTTATGAATAAAATCCTTAACTAATAAAACTTAGTTTTTCACAAACCAATGAGTCACTTGAGGTTTTAACTTCTTCAAAGTATGCACTGCCGTTTCAAAAATACTTGCCGTCTACACTTTTCCAAATTTGCCGTCAAATACTATTTTTAAGGTTTTTTAAGCCAAAACTTAACTTTTTCCATTTGATTAATTTTCTAAAATCATAATTAACTTATTTTCACCAATTAATTTCATAAAAGAATATTTTGTAATATTCCGAAATTTCTTACGTAAAAATTAGCAGTGCTAAAATATTTTCACGGTTTCGCGCTCATTGTGACTCATAATTCACTTTTTCAGAAATAAATTATTAAAATAATAATATTTTCCAAAACTCCTTATTTTTCTCAATATAAATTCCCTTTAACATTATATATCAATATTTCACCGTTAAAACATTGAATATAATTTGCGAAGCTTTTTAAAGCTTTTATCCGATTTAACTTAATTGGGCACTGACCACTGTCCGACTTCTCACACATCAACCAACAGTTATATCACATATATTTCCCAGGCAGATCATGCATCACAGTAGCATAATATAATTACTGATAAACACAATTAAAACCACACAGATACAAATAACACAACATTAAACAACTTAAATAAATACTAACAAACAAATAATTACAGACAAACACGGGATAGCATATAGCCATCGAATAAATCCTCAGGTGTTCCCCTCTTGCCTCTTGAAGACTTTCTTGTGAACTTACTGATTCCTTCGGAAGTTCGGATACCACTTAAACGTCGTACTCACTTAACCTTCAACCATTACAATCAAATAGTTACAAATCAAGAAACTAAAACATTCTAAACCCTAATACATAGTCACGGCCTCTAGGGTTTTGAATGACTAAAATTTCTAATCATGATTAAGTCATGGATTAATGATCCTTGATCAACCTAAATCATAGATTAGTGACTAAACAACTAAGTTTCAAACTCAAAACTTCCTAACTCTTTTATACAAGGATTCGGCCTCAACATGTTCATAGGGCTAGGGTTCTTAGTTTAATAAACCAACTTGGATTTATTAAGCATACATACTAATAGTTTGATTAACAAGATCATTAATGAAAACTATGAACAAAAACTCATCAAATCTCACTCACTTAGGGTTCAACCAACATAGAGATTTTTGAGTAAATATTTTCATTTTAAGAAACTAACATGGATTAGAGTGTGTAGACATACATGTCATATAGAATACATGATCATACATGACAACACATGAACAAAACTCTACCAAACCTACTTTGATAGATTCGGCCAAGGCTAGATTTTTAGGAAAGAAATTTTTGATTACATCATGCTCTTGGATTTAGATAATATGCATGATATCAAGAAGATAGAAAGTAGTTTCATCACCATGAGATTTTTCTAGAATTTATTATGATTTTTCAAAGTTTAAGACTTAGAAACTTGAAAATGATGAACAACTATGAAACAAACTTTGAATCAAGAAACTTGCTAAAGAACATAGGCATGATTAAGGAAGAAGATTAGGATTTACCTCTTGAAGATCAATGACAAAGGAAATCCAAGAAACTTGCTTCACAAATCTATCACTAAAAGACTTATAACTTTAGGGTTTTTGAACAAATGACAATAGAAACTAAGTGAAAAGTGAGAGAAAGTATGTATAGAGATGGGTGGCACCACTTTTAGAAGGATCTAGTAGGATGAGTTGTCTTGCTAAAAGGATTGAAATGCAAATACTTCCTAGGGACCATTTTGCAAAGATTCCAAAAGTTTAAGGACTAGTTTGCAATTTGCCAATAAATTGTCATGATGACTATTTGCCACATTTAATGTGAGCTTATCTTGACTAACTTTGGGCTGATTTTTTGTCATAGATCTTTTAAGAAGAATCATGAATGTTGAAGAAGATTAAAGAATGATGTAGGATAATGTGGAAGATTGTTGAACATTCTAGAAAATCTTGGTTCATCCAAAAATAAATGAGGGCAGCCTTCAATCCCTCATGGACTTGCGCATGGGCTTGGTAAATTTGGGCTTGGATTCATTTTTGTGGGGCCCACTTGAAGATTTAAGCATTAGGCATAACATAGGAAACTGGTAGAGTTTTAAATGAGCTTTATGGAATCAATTCATGAACTAGGAAATTTTGGGTTTCATAGCCACGTCCATTAGAGATTGGGAACAAGGATTCTAGCCCAATTCACTTGAAAAAACTTAGAAACTAACTTAGGGCCAAAAGGGTAATTTACAGAAAGTTCAGGGACTTAAGCGTAAAATTCATGAATTTTCACTTTAACCCTGTAGAACCTTCTAGACTTAAAAATATGATTCATCCCCTTGAATCATCTCAAAATCCCAAGATAAACCCTTCGTCGGCTCTTAGAAACTCCGAAATCCCCTCCGTCGTCTACCCGATTGCGTATTCCGCCCGAAAAACGTAAATTATTTTATTTTTCTAAAAAAATTCAAAAAAATACAGAATTGTATAAAATAAAATAATAATCTTAAGTCTTTTGTTCACGAATTAAAATTAGGTCTTTTGAGCAGTATTATTATACTGTCAATGGAATTCGCGGGCCGGGTTTCGCCTGACTTTCCAACCTAAATTTTAATCGTAGCTTCCTACATTCAAGTAGGATTGAGTGTAAACTCCGTTTATTTAAAATAATTTTCTAAAACTCAAATAAATTTATAAACATGATTATATGTATTACTGTTATTTAAAACAGTGAAATACAGGGTGTTACATTGTGGCACACCGTTATTCCTGATATTGTAGCCAGTATCCCTCGTTGGGGACCACGCCAAAACGTTCTCGATAAACGTTGAACACATGTGTCAACCTGTACACATCTGCCACTTGGTTGTTCCAGTCGAGTTCGTGTGTGAACAAGCAACGAGGACATGCGAACATGGGAGGTGCATTGTCTGAAATTTTCCACAATCACACCACTTCTCATTCAAGTTCACCCGGAAGTTGCCAGCAATCCACCCCTCTCTTAGGTTTTCCAACTCTTCCACCAAGAATTCACTCCTTTGTCGATCGAATACGCACATTGTGCCATTTAGCAACGGCTCGATCCTCCTTGATGGACTTTGTGAGAAGTTCGGTATATGTATGACCAGCTCGATCGGATCATTGCGTCGGCCTTGTGTCCCTTCTCGACGAAGGTTTTCACCAATCTGTAATAGGTGGCCTTAACCAATGCAGTTAAGGGGAGATTTCTGGTTCCCTCGAGTACGTCGTTGATTGATTATGCAAGATTGGTTGTCATGTATCCCCAACGACACCCTCCATCCCAAGCTTGAGTCCATTATCCTTGGGGAAACGATTTAGGCAACTAGCACCCTCTGCGTTGTCCGCTTTCAAATTATTGTAATACCAATTGAAGGTCGGTAGGAGGAGGGTATTTTGATACATAATTGGAAAAGGGGGATATTATGGAAATTAGTTTTAAAAAAGGGTTATTGGGAAATTCAGTCGACCTATTGTTTCCCTAACTTATTTTTACCGTGTTGAATGATTTTTGCACTAGAAAGTAAAGAAGTCAAATAGTAGTGAAGACAATAGAGGAATCCGTCAACCACAATAGACCCATACGTAGACCAAAGCACATGGAGCTGTGCAAATTATGTGTAGAATTTATGCGACATCGTTTTCTTGGCCGGAGATATATTAGCATTGGCAGTTTATGTTGAAAGAGTCCAATTATGGAAACATATTTGGCACGCAAGTGGGATACGACGATACGTGATTGGATTTCTAATTGATAAGGATATCTCCTAACTCCTATACACCAATTGAATGGAAATGAATGTAAATATCTTAAGCTAGTGTTTGATATAAAGTTTAAAAAATTACTTTTGTGAACGTGGATATACAAATAAAAGTTTTTCATATTCGGGATAAGTTTTAAAGAATATTATTCATAGATATAAAAGATGTATATAAATAAAATTAATGAATAATAATTAAAATTTATACGATCATGTATGAAGATGAGAAAGAAATATTCCTGAAAATGAGATTTTCCAAAAATATTGATTACTTGTTAATAAAAATTTCATTAACTGAGCAAAAAAAAAAACATTTCATTAAGCAAACGCCACCTCATGATCATGAGTGCTCGTGAAATCAATAAAAAATATTTATATTAAAAAATTAAGGTATAATATATTTATAATTATTAAATATATCTTCTTTTCATATATATATATATATATATATATATATATATATATTTAAATTCTTTAATCGGTGCCTTGTCATTCTCCATTTGTTAATACTCTTCCCATTTTGAAATATTGAACCATCTAAACTTTCAAACTTAATGAAAACAAACATCAACTGTTGAGTATTGACTTGTTCTTGTTCGGCAGTCAGGGGGGATCTCTCCCTCTTAATGTCTTCATCACACCATCAATTGCAATGTCCATATATAAATTGTGTACATGCAATTGCTAAACTTTATTTCTTCAAGTACATTTTAAAAACAATAATTATACATATGCATACGTGTGTGTGTATATATATATATATATAATTTTGATTTTTTTTATAAAGAACTTTATCACTGATTAAGGAATTAAGAAAAAAATTGTATCGATAAATTAAAGATTTAATTATGAACAACTCCAATTTTTGCCAAAAATCATATTAGTGTTAATATTTTATATACGTTCAATATTAATCCATGAATTGACATATTATTAAAAATATTTAATTTTTATGATAAAGTACAATAAAAAAAAGGTTGATATATTAAATTTAAACTCTAAATCAAAATGACACCTTCCATTCTTCAACCTTTATTGACATCTTCCCAGCTGATTCATGGGCACGCTCAATCTCAACAGAAAAACGAAGTTTTGATAATTAACTATACTATACTGTAATGAATTCTGAATATAATTCGATCTATCAAAATTGTATTATTAAAAACAATATTCAGATAAAAAAAGGAAAACGTTCAAAATTAATTATATATATATATATATGTATGTATGTATGTATGTATGAAGTGACTCAAATGATAGGAGTGTCTTAATATGAGAGATGAGACGAGTAATTCTAGACCTTTGGATCACACATTAATGACTTTTTTTAAGTGATGACATGATCACCAACTAATTTTTAATCCTGAACATCCATGTATGGTTTAATGGTCCAGATTTTTTCCTCTCACTCTCGTAATAAGACATCCCTCTCACTTGAGTCGCTCCCTATATATTTATATATATATATATATATATATATATATATATATATATATATATATATATGAAGGCTCAAGCTAAGGAAAAATCAACATGTGTAACCAATCAGTTGGGCACAAGTGGTTAATGTGCTGCTGTTAAGAACGAATGGTTCGTGCTTTGCACGAGTTCGATCCTTGGCAGCAACAACTCTTAGTCAGGCTTTACTTACCTCCCGGCTGCACCCCGGATTAGTCAAGATCAAAGACTCCGGACACCGGGATGGGGGTCAAAGACCCTCTGGACCAAAATCGACACGTGTCAATCTCTGGTTTGTTTCTCATATATTATTATAACTTATTCTTTTTTTTTAAAATTTTAATTTTTTATTTCAAATTTCGAATTTCAAGTTTTAAAATGTTTTCAAGACATTTTCTTAATTGCTCATTAATTACTCATATAATTCCAATACAAATTGATATATAAGTATTAAGTGTAAGGAAATTATACTGATTGACAATCAAAGTGAATACAATCAAAATCCTTTAATACAAAAATTATAACGCATCAGTAGTTTAATGTTATAAAATTTTAATAATTAATACTTATGAAATTAATTTTTTAATAAAATATTGAATAAGTAGAATATCTTTTTCTTTTAGATTGGATGAGTAGAATATTGATATATAAGTATTAATAAGTATTAATTGCAAGAAAATTATATTGATTGACAATCAAAGTGAATACAATCATCAATACAAGCTTATTTTCTATATGATACTGAAGTGTAGCCTCTGCAAGAATCTATATCTATATCTATACTATATATAAAAGAAGGTTCAAACTAAGGAAAAATCGACACATGTCAATCTCTGGTGCAATAGCTTCTCATATATTATTCTTTTATTTTTTTTTTTTTCAAATTTCGAATTTCAAGTTTTAAAATGTTCTCAAGACATTTTCTTAATTGCTTATTAATTACTCATATAATTCCAATACAAATTGATATATAAGTATTAATTGCAAGGAAATTATACTGATTGACAATCAAAGTGAATACAATCAAAATCCTTTAATACAAAAATTATAACGTATCAGTAGTTTAATGTTATAAAATTTTAATAATTAATACTTATGAAATTAATTTTTTAATAAAATATTGAATAAGTAGAATATCTTTTTCTTTTAGATTGGACGAGTAGGATATTGATATATAAGTATTAATTGTAAGAAAATTATACTGATTGACAATCAAAGTGAATACAATCATCAATACAAGCTTATTTTCCATATGATATTGAAGTGCAGTCTCTGCAAGAATCTATATCTATATCTATACTATATATAAAAAAAGGTTCAATCTAAGGAAAAATTGACACGTGTCAATCTCTGGTGCAATAACTTCTCATATATTATTCTAACTTATTCTTTTATTTTAAATTTTAATTTTTTTTTTCAAATTTCGAATTTCATGTTTAAAATGTTTTCAAGACAATTTCTTAATTGCTATAATATTTGGCATATGTTATTAAAATGTTATAAATTATTTATTAAATTTTATAATTTATTTCATTAACTATTATATGCTTAAATATTCTAAAGAATATATGACAAAATATATTATATATATGAAATATGAATGTGATATGATGTGTATATGATATGATTTGATTTGATATCTGAACAATATATATATATATATATATATATATATATATATATATATATATATATATATATATATATATATATATATATATATCAAAAATATATATATTCTCTAACTAAAACTACCTACCTACTACTGCTTTAAACAAAAACCAAACAAAATGATTAACTCATTCATGAAATAAATCAAGTATTTTCCATTTTACCTTGCAGACTCACTGGATACAACAATAGAGACCGACTCAAAGAAACACCCCCTGCAACTTCCTCTGCTGCTGTTGCAAGGAAGATGAATGAATGCAGTTAATAATGGTATCCATACTTCCTAATTTTTTCCAATTTTATACTTAATTAATTAAAAATGCTACCCATCATTTTTCGTATATTTTATGTTCGTTGTTTTTGTGAAATTTTTAGGCATCAATTTCGAAGGAAAAGAAAATATGGGGACGTCAAAAAGCAGATGTTATATTCCACAGGAATTGTCGATGGCAACCTTTGTCTACACTGTAATCTTCTAATCGCATTCTTTCAGGAAAAAGAAATAATTTCACACCATCTCAATCCAGAATGATGGATACAACACCCAATCAATCATGTATAAACTTCAATTATTATTGTCATTTAGTTGTTTTTAGTTTAAAATTTGGTTCCTTCCATACTTTTTAAATTTTATATGAAAGTTATAATCAATTGAAATATGCACCAAACTAAAAGATTAAATTTTAAAACAATATGCATTTTAGGAAATGATCACTACTAACCCCTTCATTGATCCCTCTTAAATATTACTATTCCAGGAATGTCATATTTAAACTTCAGTGTGGGAACAAGTAATGAGATACTTTCTTGGCTTGAGAATGGAAGTTGTTTTTCAGAAATTTTACTTGATGTGTGAAAGTCAAATTATGAAATTGTCATTCCTTTAAACTCATAGGAGTCAAAATTAACCATCAACATTGGTTAAAATTTGTAATTCATCCATAAATTTTTCATAAAACCTGAAGTGACAACCAAATTTGTAACAATATAAATATACCATATTTCTAATGCTTATAGCTTTTAATCTTATATTTTTATTTCGTATTAAGTAATTCTAATTTCTAACTATATTTTTACAAAAATTGTTCCCATATGTTACACGGATTCAGTTACTAGTATATATATATAAGAAATAAAAAAGACAAATGTTAACTGGTTAAGGAATAATGGCCACTTTGTATGAAAAAGTAATGTACTTAATATATTAAAAAATGATACCCTCTAATACATGTAATGCAAAAATTTATTAATTTATGTCAAATAATCTTATTATTTATATAAAAAATTGTTAAAAAGTATATATGTTGCAATTAACTTCAAGTTGGGATGAGTTAGCGGGTAAATCAAGAACATCCTTAATAATTTTTTTTTCGTAAAAGGGAGGGGTCAAAACCCAAAAAGATTACAACCTAACAAGAAGAGGAATCGAAACCCTAGCAAGGTCATGCAACATGTAACACCTCCTGGGCATTACTTTGTAAACACATGCGAAAATAAATTAAAAAGTAATTTATTGGTTGTTTTAGGAAAGTTGTTTTCTTTTAAATCAGAAAACTGGGGTATAAAAATTTTCTTCTGCGGATAACTCTGAAAACCCAAGAGACATACATCTAAACAGTAAAATCACATTCATAACAAAGTCGCCACGACATACAAATTCTCTCAAAAAGTTTCAATTTTCAAAATAGAGAAACAATTAAACCAAAGACTAATGTATAATACCACATTTATCGACCTTTCAAAAATACAACCCAATCTAGACTCCTAAGCTGGTCTCTCTACAAGACATTTATTGGAAGGACCCCCTGTGGTCATTCCACGATCAAATACATCCTTAGACCTCTAGATCTAAGTCTCTGAGTGACTTAGGAAAACTCATTTGCACCATCTGTACTAGAGTACCAATGTACAACAACGAAACCAGAAGAAACCAGATATATTTGTAAGGGTGAGACACCAATATATTGATTTAAACACGATAACCACCTGCGTGACACACAAAACATCATATAGACATATAAAATCATATATCATAATTTCTCAGAAATGGACAAGTATTTTATCAATGGGTTTCATACCCAAACAATCATCGTCATTTTAAAAAAATGCACGACACTTCAATATTCGGGCTCTAACTTAATCTCATGAGATCCCATCATCTTTCTATGAGTTGATCAAAATCAATTGCCATAATAAGGCATACACGGTAAATTTTCCATAGGTCACTGTCTAGTACAGGATGCAGTGATCAATCTTATAGATTCCATAGCACACTGTCCAATTTAGGATGCAGTGATCAATCTTGTGGATTTTCATAGCACACTGTCCAATTTAAGATGTAGTGATCAATCTTATGAATTTGTTGTCTATCAAGGCACAATGTTACCACGTGATGTGAATACCCCGCCCATCAAGGCATCACTCCTAACAATGATTAGCACGTCTGCCAAAAATGTATGAAAAACAATTGTTCTCAACGTTTTCTTTGTGTTCAATCTTTTCTCGTCGATGCTCAAAGGCTAACGACTATAATAAACTTCAACGTTTTAAGATTATTCAACATCAACACGGGACACGAAGTCCGAGTGCTCAATCACAACGCCCTAAACCGATGCACCGGTCTTACGCTTGTGGTCATAGAAAACAACATTTCACCTTTAACAACGTTTATCACAACATGATTAGGACATCAAGTCCACAACAACGTGATTAGGACCCAAAGTCCACAACAACGTGACATGGATCCAAGTCTACATGTATATTACAGAACACTAGTATCCGACGTCTCGTATACTAGATTCATATTTCAACGTGTTTATTCTTTTACGTTCAGTGAAACACAAATTTAAAACAAAACCTCCGCAACTTATCCAAGCTTGCCGGAATATTTTTGTTGAATAAAAGTATTTCACATAAAATTCTTTCCAGTTGAAATTCATTTATAAAAGCTAAGTTATTGAGAAATTCCTGGTTTGTCTCAAATCCATTTTCCTTTGAAATTCCTCCTTTTCCGAAACAGCATCAATACTTTGTAAAATCCTTTTAAATCCACAAGAACGTGACACAGATCCAAGATCTACATGTATATTACAGAACACCAGTATTCGACATCTCGTATACTAGATTCATATTTCAACGTGTTTATTCATTTTTGTTCAGTGAAACACAAATTCAAAACGAAACCTCCGCAACTTATCCAAGCTTGCCGGAATATTTTTGTTGAATAAAATTATTTCACAGAAAATTCTTTCCAGTTGATATTCATTTATAAAAGTTAATTTATTGAGAAATTGCTGGTTTGTCTCAAATCCATTTTCCGTTGAAATTCCTCCTTTTCCGAAACAGCATCAATACTTTGTAAAATCCTTTTAAACCCATTTATGACCGAAATAATATAAATTATTTCCTCAAAGGTTTTTCTTCAAAAACATATTTCCAAATGGTTTTCATTTATACTAGAATGATTTATAAGTCAAATGATTTTCCTCTAACTTCAAAATATTTTAACATTTAGTTGTTAAAATGATTTTCCACTTCATTCTTGAAAATGATAACATACTAAAATGTATTTCTTTCTTAATTCAATTCTCATTCTTCTTCTTTCACCAAAAGAAATTGACACATATATTTCTTAAAATAACTTTTCATCTACATTTTGAAAAAGATAACATACTGAAATATTTTTACGATTTCATCCTTGTAATTATCCATTACTTTCGCTTTTATCAAAAGAAATCATCAACTAAATATTATCATTGTCAAAATTCCTCATAAGACTTTTTAAGGTTTTTATCTCAACAATTGATTGAGCACTAACGAATGTCAGGCTTCACAGACAACAATCCACAACAGTATAATTTTCACATCAACATCATTTCAGATAATACAGTTCATGCCATATCTCAAAGCTATAACACATTTCAACAAATAAATCATCAAACTCAGATATGTAAAACAGACATTTTTAACCACATCAGATAAACTCAGGAAATCACAATAAAATTTAAAACAACTTAATAGACCACAAATAATAGCATATAGCAATCGGGAAAAATCCCTCAGGTAAGCTCCCCTTACCTGATTCCAAAGCAAACAAAGTCTTTCGTTATTTGTTAAGTGCTATGATCTTCATCGACTTGCTTCGTGACGGAAGTCTAAAGATTCCAACACATAACACAAGTTAAAAACAACCAAAAACATCTAGTCTCCCCTAGCCATAGATTCGGCCATGATGACAAAATAGGGTTTGAGATATCAAACTTTCACTAACTCATGGATTAATGATCCTTAAGTATTAAAGATTCATAATCAATGATCATTTAACAAAGATTGAATAAAAACTCCTCTAAGCCACAAGCTTAGGGTTTCAGCCAAGACACATAAAATAGGCTAGAGATTTTCAAACTTTTCAAGCTTTTAGATTTGACAACAAAAGGTATTGAAGAGCTTAAATCAATGATCATATTTCAAAAATTGAAACAAAACTTTCTTGCTCCAACACAACATAGGTTCGGCCTTTTTAGGAAAACAGGGAAGGAAATTTTTGCTTGATGCATGCTCTTATATAATGATTATAGAGATCATTGTGAGTCTATAGAAATTGGTTTCAAGTCAAAATGATTTTTCTACTAATTTCTACCGATTTTGGAAGTTATAGATCTAAGAATGATAAATGGAAAAACATGTCATAAACTCAACAAGTAAGTGAAGGAAAGAACTTAGATGAGTAAGAGAATAAAGTATTACCCTTGAAGCTTGAATAAAAAGAGTGTAGATGATGAACTCTTGAAGAAAATCAATGAAGTTTTTAAGTAGAAAACATGGTTTTTGAGAGTGTAAACCATGAATGAAAAATGAGGAGTGTATATATAGCCAAAGAAGGATGTGAGGCCGTGGAGAGGGAGAGAGAATGGAGTGCTTGGGCTCCAAGTTTGGTTAAGGGTTGTTTGGTTGGAGAAAGTGAGAGAAAAATGAGTTTTGGAATAAAATATAATAAATTTCAAAAAGTGTAATTATGATTTTTCTTTGATGTGACATAGACTTTAGTCCATCAAGTCACTTCAACTCCAACAAGTCACCTCAGTCTTCTCAGCTCTCCATTCTGCTCCGTTGTTCACCCGATCAAAGTTTCCGATCGTAACTTTCGAAGATTTCACCGGATAGAATATCATATTTAATTCCCGAACAAAAATTTTCTAAAATAACCAAGATCATTGGAAATGCGACAAAAACACTAACCGTTTCGTTCACGGGTCAAAATTAGGTTTTCTGCTCAGTAAACTTTTAATGTCAGTGAAAAGACAGATCGATTTTCGTCTGAATTTTCATCTAAAAATTTGACCGTAACTCTCTACAGTAAGGTAGAGCATGACAATGATTTTGGTTTATCCAAAATCATTTTCTGGATTTTTAACAAAATAAATAAATAAATATATATAAACATATATTTACTGTTATTGAAAAATAGAAAAATCGGGGTGTTACATTACTACCCCTCTAAAAAGAATTTCGTCCTCGAAACCAGACAGGGTTTTGTAATTATATCCTAATCCCAAGATCCTACGTCGTACTTCCTATATTCACTTTCCCTTAGATGATTTAACTTAATAGCGAAATTCATACTTATTCTTCGTTCTATTCTTCCTCAACATCAACTCGATCATCCTCAATCCATACTCTCCCTCCTTTAAATACTAGTCCATAAGAAAATTTCTCTACATCCTTAAATCCTAATCCCAAGATCCTACGTCGTACTTCCTATATTCACTTTCCCTTAGATGATTTAACTTAATAGCGAAATTCATACTTATTCTTCGTTCTATTCTTCCTCAACATCAACTCGATCATCCTCAATCCATACTCTCCCTCCTTTAAATACTAGTCCATAAGAAAATTTCTCTACATCCTTAATTCTCGCGGTTAACACACCAAGATTCCATCTAAGATTTACATTCCTCTCACATTAAGAGTAAAATCAAAACTTAATCCATCCTATTCTCAATTACTGGTATGCTAGAAAACTGCTTTCCACACATCTTACTCTCATCGTTATAACCAAGATCAAAACTGTAACACCCCCCTTGGGCATTACTATGTGAACACATGCAGAAATAAATTAAAAGAATTTTGCCGGTTGCTTTCGAAAAATTATTTTGTTTGAAGTCATAAAATCTGGGTGCAAAACAATTTCTTCCGAATACTTTGAGTATAACGTGCATAACACAATAATAATAACCATCTAATTCACAATCAAATTTCCAAACATATAAAGGTTTTCAAAATACCTACACAGACTTTCTCAAAACATACCACCCAACAAAATTTAAAATATCCTAAGCTGGTCGCTCTACAAGACACTCATTGATAAGACCTCGTGATCATCCCTATGATCACGCATCTCGTCCCACAATCCGGACTTAAGTCTCCAAGTGACTTAAGGAACTCTTCCGCAACATCTGCATTCGTGTATCAGGGTACAACAGCAAGACAGAAGAACATGTATATGCAAGGGTGAGTTCCAATATATGGATTTTAAAATGATAACCACATGTACGACTCACAAATACCATTTAACATGAATATTCAAAGATAAACAATATAAATTTATCAAAGGGTTTCATACCCGACAATCGTAACAGTTTTTAAAAATCATGGCACTTCAATATTCATCAACTAACTTTGACACCTAATCTTCGGAGCTCCAACCAACAAGTAAATGAGCTGATCAGTCTCTCATTGCCAAATAAGGTAGAATCAATGCCAAATATGACAAAGTTCAAATAACCATTCCACAGTCCAAAACGAGGTAAAGTGGTGACTACATATAGCACATGGTTTTCATTGTCATATATCCATCAAGACACAGTGATGCAAACGTCATGAATACTTGCCATCAAGCATTCAAGTCCTATGCAAAGGCATGGTTGTCCAAAATGCATGTAGAACGTTTTGTTCACATAATTTTCTTTGTGTTCATTCTTTCCTTGTCGAGGCTCAAAGGCTCACGACCAACCAAGGTTTAAACATTTAAGTTTAACAATAATACCAATAAAAAGGACTCCAAGGCCAAACCAATCAAACAGACTCCAAGTAAAAAATGTGTAAATCATGAAATCTAGACCCGTGCACCAGATTCAGATTCGTAGATTTTTGGTGCACAAAAATCAATATAGATTTTTATAGGACATCTAGTCCATAACTTAACCTTTCGGACCCCGGGTCCATATCATAGAACTCTAGACACCTACATCTCGACAGATAGGTTCGTATTTCAATTTAACAACATTTTCGCTCTGTGAAACACAAATCCAAAACAAAATTTCCTTAACTTATCCAAGTTGTCGGAAATAACCCATTGTATAAAAATACTTTACAGAAAATCATTTTACGTTGGAAATTCGTTTTACAAAATCATCAAAATCACTTAAAATTCATTTTCTTTCAAAAATCAATATTTTGAACCTGAAAATATTGCTTTGAGACAAATTCTCTGTTTTAACTAATATTACCATTTTTAATAATACTACCGTAAATATTGTTGGAATAGTCCGACGTTTGACGTTTTAAGTCCAAAAATAAATTTTCTAGTAAAATAGTTTTTCCAACACTATAATAAAACTTATTTTGAAACTTATTTTCTTAAAATAACATTTTCTAATATTTAGAAATTTCTTACGTCAAAATTAGAAGTGCAAAAATATTTTCACGGTTACGTCCTTACTATGACTCATAAAACACTCTTACGCTGTTAAATTATTAAAATAATATTATTTTCAACTTTTTCTCATTTTCAACCAATCAAATAATTAAGTAATATTATATTACTATTTCTCATCAATTAAAACTCATTATTCCGTAAAAAGCTTTTTAACGCTTTTAACCTCATTATTAATTGAGCACTGACCACTGTCAGGCTTTATAATCCACAAACAACATCAATAACAACCATGCCAATAATATATCAAATAGCACAAGCAAATAAATCATACAAACCAAAAACAAATTACATATAGCTATCGGAAAAATCCTCAGGTACTCCCCTTACCTCTTGAAGATTTTTCTTGTCGAATTGAAATTCCGTCAAACGTTCGGTCTCCGCAAAACACGTACACGACTCACACAACAACTCATCCTTCAATCAAAACACAACAAATAATTAACAATCAAACAACTAAATACACCTATACTCCTATATGCTTGGTTCGGCCATGAGGGGATTAATTAGCTAAAAATTTCTAAAAATCCTAAGCTCTTGGATTAGTGTTCTTTAATCACTTGAAACCCTAAAACAAAGATTAGAATACAAAGATTGAAATAAAATATTCCAACCTTTCAAGAACCCTAATTCGGCCATGATACTTAACATAGGCTAGAGATTTCAAAAATTTACATACTCTTAGATCCATGACCTTAGAGTAGTGTAGAGTTAAGATAAACTATCATAAGTTGTAAAATGAAACAAAATCTTTCAACTTCTCAAGAAAATAATTTCGACCAAGAGAAATAAAATGGCTTAGAGGTTTCTTTTTTATTCAATAATCATGGATTCAATATATATATGAATTATAAGATTGAATCAAGTAAGACTAGTTTAAAAAAATTGAACAAAGTCCTCCCCCCACATTAACTAGGGTTCGGTCTCAACAAGATCAATAGGCATGAATTTTTGGTTTGATGTATCCTCTTGGATCTTGAATATATAGAGGATAATAAGATCATAGATATTGGTTTCACTTTAAAAGGATTTTTCTATGAATTTTCAAAGTTCTAGATTTAAGAATTGAAAAATATGATCAAGACTTCAAATCACAAAAATGAATGAAGAAAATGATGATGATTGAGTGAGAGGAGTGTGGTATAACTCTTGGAATTGACAAATAAGCAAGGAATCAAGTAGTTGCTTCACAAAAATGGCTTATGTATCTTTAGATTTTTGAAGAGAAAATGGAAGAAAGCTTAAGGAAGATGATGAAGTTATAGAGGAATGAGTGAAATGGCCTAATTTAGGTATGTTGACCGTGGGGTTTGGGGGGCTAAAGGGTCCAAATTGTTTTTCATTTAAGGACAAAGGTGTATTTTCACTTAGGGTAATTTTGTGATTAAGTTAGGACTTAAGGACATTTTGGTAATTTCATGCCTAAAGTAATCATGAAAATTATGTGGTTGAGATTGAAGGAGAGGTGGCTGATTTGTGTCCACAAATTGTGGGGTAAACTTGTCATTTCAATGAAAGTTCAAGGGTAAAATGGTCCAAGGGCAAAATGGTCTTTACACTAATTTAAAGAAATATCTAGATTTTTTTTGTTAAAAGCCATCATGACATTGGTGACTCATCCATATGACTCATCACCCTAGGTGGCAAGAGGTCTCAGCATTCGATGTCGGGTTTTGTCTCTGCACGTCCGTTCTCGACTCCGTCGATTACCCGATTTAGGGTTTTACGACCGAATCGAATATAATAACCTATTTATTTTGATAATTTTCAAAATAACCTATATCGTTGGAAATGAGATATAAAATCTATTCATTTCGTTCTTGGGTCAAAATTAGGTTTTTGGATCAGTAAAATCTTACTGTCAGTGAAAACGCAGACCTGGTTCCGTCTGAATTTTCAACCGAAAATTTAACCGTATACTTATAAAAATAAGTATGATATGAATATGACTTTGGTTTTCCCAAAATAATTTTCTAAGTTTTAGATAAAAATATAAACGTTTATTTATATTTATACCGATCTTAGAAAGCGGAAAAATCGGGGTGTTACAAAAACTAACTTTACTGCAACATGTATCACTTTCCATTCAAAGTATACCATTGTAGTCTTATCCCCTCTAAACATAATCTGATTTTCCAGATTCTATTGACATCCCATACTTCAAGTCTCCATCGCAATACCTCTTAAGATAAACTGAAACCAAAATACAACCCGCCAGGTTGGATTATCTAACTCATCAACTTTGAATCTTCCTAACAAACTTATATAATACACGAGCTTCCCTCTTTCGATTCGAATCAACTTAAGGGAAATCACTATAGATACTTTCCTTCCAAACATTCAACTCATACAATCAATCTTAACTACAAGCATATGATCATTACTCTAGATTCCTTTAGTAACGTTCTGCCTCAAATCATGATAAGATCTATTGAAATCGTCTCACTTCGTGACATCAAGCTTAGGGGTTCTCACCTGCCAAACAACTCTACATCTCAATAAGATTCCAACTTTAGGAATGATCGTACTCAGGTACTAAACCTACTCCCCCACTAGCCTTCTAAGGATAGATCGTTCCTTACTTGTCCATTGGGTTGAGGGTGATCGGTTGGACTTAGTCTCAACTGGGTCCTCAACACTCACGGCAGACTTTACTGATAAACGTTGGTAAACTTTGGGTCTTCATTTAGAATGATATTGGAATATACTCCATGAAGTTGGAACAGTCCTCTGATACATTCTTCGGTTTACTTCTCCACTTCATAGTGAATCTTAACAGCTAAGTAAGGTGCCTTCCTCGTTAGCATGACATCGATCGTCCAAACAAATTACAACTCTTAGAGGTCCTGGTAAACTCATAAAGGGATTAATTGCGACGCCATCATCTTAACAAGAAATATCTCAAACAGCAAGTTATCTCTTTTTCCATGTACTCGATGTAACATCCCAACTTGGGAGTCACATGGTTACCCGTTGAGGAAAAATAAAACTGATTAAAATGCTGGTTACTTTTGAAAAATAACATTCTCTTAATAATTAAATATTCTAAAAATGGTGATTATATATATATATATATATATTCTTTTTTTTCTTTTTTTAAAAGAGTAGATGAACACTCATAACATGATACATGAACAACATAAATATCTAAGCAGTGGCAGTTGTAACTTTATATATATATATATAGATATATATATATATTACAAAAGGTCAAGGCCTTATAGTACCGGCCATTGATAACACTAAACATAAAAGGAAAAGCTGTAAGCAAGATAAAGCAAAATGGGGGAAGGTCCGGAACCACATATCAAAATACCGTGGCTCTATGAAGCCAAATACAGTCGGACCAGGATACACTATTCCCAAAAAGGACACCCCTAGCTGGTCTACAACTAATAGCCATAAAAAGGGCCAGTCCTAACACTCCCTCTCCATGAGGATTTCCCCGACGATGCATCCACCACTTCTCCGCCCTCATCGGGGGAGTCAGAATCATCAAAATCAGGATCGTCGTCAAGCACATACTCCGGCACATCATCAATGTCGTCATCATAAAGGACGTGATCTTCCGGCTCTCCTTCAGGGTACTCCCCAGGATCTTCCTCCATATCCTCTTAAATAGGTGAAGCTGGGTCAACTCCTGGAAGTAGCACTCTTAAGGGTGGGTGCTCGTGAAGCTGTCCCCTCCGCGCCAACACTTGTAGATAGTACCAAGGGGGTGGTAGTGACACTCGGACCATTCCTAGTGTCTGCACTCACTGTTGTGGTCCCTCTTCCCCGTTTCCTTTCAGTTCACTAACAGGCCCGTGATAGATGGCCGCATGGGATCCGGGGAGTATGTTCCACGCCCCTGGATCTCCTGCATTATCAAAAGTTAGTGTCCTCATTCCCGTCGGTGCCAGAGGTGCGTCGGGATCCATCTAAACCCGAATATATATATATATATATATATATATATATATATATATATATATATATATATATATATATATATATATATATATATACACACAACAATTCCATGGGGATAAGGAACAACAAGAAAACATGCAAGAGTGAGATACCAATATATGGATTGGTCACAATAACCATATTCATGATACATACATCACATAAGCATATATCAGATATTTCCAAATAATTTATCAGAATTAAACATGTATAATGTCAAAGGATTTCATGCCCGCATGGTCAATTTCGATGAAAATATGCATGACACTTCAATATTCAGGCTCTAAACTTAATCTCATGAGATCCCTTCGTCATTCTAAGAGTTGATCAAACTCAAATTGCCACTACTTTGGCATCACATCAAGTGACTAAACATCCATAGCATACTGTCCCATCCCAGGATGCAGTATTCCATGCTCATGGATTTAATAACACATTGTCCCATCCTAGGATGTAGTGATACATCGTATTGTGAATACCTGATCATCAACGCATCACTCCTATCAACGTGAGGCACGTCTGCCTAAAATGCATGTAAAACAATTGTTCTCAACGTTTTCTTTGTATTCATTCTCTTTCGTTGTCGAAGCTCAAAAGCTAATGACTTTTCATAAATTTTAACGTTTTGAAATTATCAACATCAACACGGGACACATAGTCCGAGTGCTCAATCACAACACCTTAGACCGATGTACCAGTCAAGACTTGTGGTCATAGAAAACAACTTTAAACTTTTCCACGTTTTATCACAACATGAATAGGACGCACAGTCCACAACAATGTGACACGGATCCAAGATCTACGTGTAAGTTATAGAACTCTAGTATTCGACGTTTCACATACCAGATTCATCTTTCAACATATTTATTCCTTTTCGTTCAGTGAAATACAAAAACAAAATGAAACCTCAGTGACTTGTCCTAGCTTGCCGGAATATTTTCAAAAGTATTTTACCAAAATCTTTTCATTGGAAATGCATTTGTAAAATGTTAAGTCATAAAGAAATCCATTTTCCCCTTTAAAATTCCTATTCTCTTCCAAACTAACTTTAGAATGTTGTCAAATCCTTTCAAATTCTTTTCTAAAATAGTACCAATCATTTTCAAAAGTTTTCCTTCATAAAACATACTTCTTAAAATTATTTTCACTTATACTAAAATTATTTGAATGGAAGAAAGGTTGTTCTCATGCTTTAAAATATTTTCCACTTAGTTCCCAGAATACTTTCCATTTCATTTTTTTCTGAAATTGGTAATATACTAAAATATATTTTATTTTCTATTTTAAATCGCAACTTCATTTCTTTTAACAAAGAAGCGCTCTGATAAACACAGTTATATTCAAGGTTTCCTCATGAGTCTTTTAAGACTTTTATCTCAATAATTAATTGTGCACTGACAAAGGTTAGGCTTCTCAGACATCAATCAACAGCAGAATAATATTCTCATCAACAGTATAACAAATAAAACAGTTCATGCCATACATCCAAATCATAAATCAAAATCAAGTAAATCATCAAGCTTAGACATTTAAAGCAAGCAGTTCAATCATATTAGACAACTCAGCACATCACCAATCATATAAGACAACTCAGTTCATCACAACAATCATGCATACAATTATTGGAAACATCCCTCAGGCTTTGCCCTCTTACCTGAGATTGAGGTATTAGTGCGTCTAGCTTGGTGTAGGTTACCACGATCCTCCTTACTCATTTCACGACGGAAGTCTAAGAATTTCAAACACATAACACAAGTCAAAAACAACTAAAACATCAACATCTACCTTAGTCCTAGATTCGACCATGACATATACATAGGGTTAGAGATTTTCAAAATTTATACAAATCATGGATTAATGATCCTTAAGTGTTAGGTAAACAATGATCACTTTACAAAGATTGAACCAAAATCCCACTAAGCCACTAGTTTAGGGTTTCGGCCTTGCTAGGAAAATGAGGAGAGAAATTTTTGTTTGATGAAAGCTCTTAGATTTGGCATCAAAAGGTACTAAAAGGTTTAAATTTATGATCATATTACAAAATTTGAAACAAAACTCCCTAGGTCAAAAACCACATAGGTTTGACCATCCTTGGATAAATAGGCTAGAAATTTTTGTTTGATACAAGATCATATATAGTGAATATAGAGATGGTTATGAGTTCATAGAAATTGGGTTAAACTCAAATGGAATTTTCTAGAGATTTATAAGTTAAAAAGAGCTTTAAGAACATCAATGGAAAACATAGAGTAAACTCATGAAATAAATGTAGAACTTGAAAGAAAAGAGCATGAGAGTGTTACCCTTGAAGCTGGGATGAAAAAGTATGAAGAACTTGAAGCTTGACAATGAGTAAAAATGAAAACTTTAAGTGATAGAAACTTGAAATAGTAGGATGAAGAAGAAGAAAATGAGTTAGGTGAAATGGAGTGTGAATATATAGAGGGAGAGAGGGAGTAGGCATGAAAGAGAGAGAGAGAGGGAGAGAACTTGATGACCAAGTTTTGGGTTATGCCATGTTTGAAAAAGTGTAATGATGGCACTTTTTATGAATCTGACAAAAGGCTTCTACCACCATGGCTACTTTTCCAACAAGTCACTTCAATCCTTTCATGTCTCCTATTCTGCTCCATTGTGTATCCGATTCAAGTTCATGATCGTATTTCACCCGGAATAAATATTATATTTTGACCTAGAACAAGGATTTTAGAAAATTCCCAATATTATACAAAACACAACAAAACCACCAACCGTTTCATTCACGAGTCAAAATTAGGTTTTCTGCTCAGTAAACTTGTACCAACAGTGAAAATGCAGACCGACTTTCGTCTGAATTTTCAACCGAAAATTTAACCGTGACTTCCTACGGTAATAGATAGAACACAAGAAAATGATTTTAGTTTATTTAAAATCACTCTCTGGATTTTACCAAAAATAAATATATAAACACATGTATTTACTACTACAGAAATACACAGAAATCGGGGCATTACAATACTACCCCTCTAAAAAGAATTTCGTCCTCAAAATTACGCACCTGGAAATAGTTCAGGATATTGTAACTTCATCTTGTCCTTGACTTCCCATGTCGCTTCTCCGGTTCATCGTTCAAGATAACCTTGACCAAAGGAATTTGTTTTCCTCTGAGTTGGTTCGTCATCTTATCCGTGATTCCTACAGGTGAAGTATCAAAAGACAAGTTCTCTTTGTCCTTGTAGGTACTGATCACTTCCTTGTTTTTCTCTTATCTGATCCATTAATCCATTGGATACGGTGATCCTTCCCAAACACAGCTTTCCTGGTGACATCTTTACTGTCAAACTCAAATCCCTGAATTGTTCCAACAATCCCTGCTCTCTGACCATCATTACAGATGCGTGTATTAACTTTCTACTCAGGGCATCTGCCACCACATTTGCTTTTCCAGGGTGATACTGAATTTGGAAATCAAAATCCTTCAAGAATTCCAACCAACGTCTCTGCCACATGTTCAACTCCTTCTGGTCGAATAGGTACTTCAAACTTTTATGGTCACTGAAAACATTGAATGTAGCTCCATACAAATAATGTCTCCAAATTTTCGAAGCAAAAACCACCGCTGCTAACTCCAAGTCATGGGTAGGGTAATTCCTTTCATGAATCTTTAGATGCCTTGAAGCATACGCCATAACCTTCCAGTTCTGCATCAGTACACAACCTAACCCCTGATGTGAAGCATCACAATAAACCTCAAAAGTTTCCTTAGGATCAGGGAGTACTAGCACTAGTGAAGTAGTCAACTTCCTCTTTAACTCTTGGAAACTTTCTTCGCATGCTTCACTCCATGTAAACACTTGGTCCTTCCGCGTTAACTGGGTAAGAGGTCCCACTATCTTGGAGAATCCCTCGATGAATCTCCTATAGTTTCCTGCCAAATCCATGAAACTACGGATCTCTGTCGCCGTCTTTGGTCTTTCCCATTCCAAAACAGCTTCAACTTTTGACGGGTCTACTATAATTCCTTCACGCGATATTGTTAGACTCAATGACTTAGAGATTTTGATATATGACAAATACAACTTAATGTGTATGCAAGTGTTTTAGTGTCAAATTGTAAAGACATGTATCAAGCAATAATCAACAAGTTCAGTGAGAAAAGACAAAGAAAATATTCAAGGAAGAACTTGAAGGAATTGAAAGAGCTACATGGAGGAGTCAAAGAGCAAAGGCAGAGATCAAAGGAATCATCAAAAAATCTTTGGGAGCAGATGCATGAAGAAAATCTTTTTTCATAACCTACATTAAAAGGAATAAGTTTTCATTAATGAAAATGATTTTTGGAAATAAGAAGTGCTCGTCCAAAGCGCTCGTCCAACACTGAAGTAATACAAGCGCTCGTCCAAACACAAGTGATTGAAGCGCTCGTCCAACAAGTGACAGAAGCGCTCGTCCACCGAAGTGACAGAAGTGCTCGTCCAACATAAGTGATAGAAGCGCTAGTCCACTTAAGTGACAGAAGTGTTTGTCCACTGAAGTGATACAAGCGCTCGTCCACTAAAGTGACAGAAGCGCTCGTCCACTAAAGTGACAGAAGTGCTCGTCCACTACAGTGATACAAGCGCTCGTCCACTAAAGTGACAGAAGCGCTCGTCCACTAAAGTGACAGAAGCACTCGTCCACACATGTCTTTGGACTTGCTAAGTTCTTAAAGGAGTATCCGTCCAATGACGTGGCATATGGAGCTCGTCTACTAGCCCATCCGAATGTAAAATCTTAATGGCTAGATGGACGCGGTTATTTTCTAGATGGACGTGGATTCGATAAGAACTATCAGAATCTTATTTCAAGAACCAGAATCAAGAAAACAGATTCTGTTAATTAGATCCAAATCTGTTTTGATTGATCCCAACGACTATAACTTGTTTTCTATATAAAGAGGGATCAAAGGAACACTTTTCACAATATCAATCATAACAACAGTACACATATCATTCATCATCTTTCTTGAGCTTACTATGAAAAAAGTGTTTTGTTCTCATAAGTGCTTCAATTTGTTTAGCTGACTATTGAGAGTTAGGAATCAACTTTTGTTTTACATTTTGATTGTAAAGAGAGAGGGAGTCTCTCTGAGTGATTAGGGTGAGGTATCCCTAAGGAAGAACATTGAGGCTCTTCACAAGAGTGTGGTATCTCAAGGTGAAGGAGTGCTCTGTGGTGTAAAGGTTTTTCAAGCTACCTGGCAAAGCTTGTGTGTTAGTGTGTGAAATCCCACAGGTGGAGTGGGGACTAGATGTAGGTCATAGTGGTGATGACTGAACCAGGATAAATCTGGTTGTGTAGTATCTCTAAATTCAAACTCCTTTACTTTCTGTTTATGATCAAGAACCTGTTATTTTGATGTTTAAAGTTCAATATAATTTCTGTTCTTGATCTGTATAAACTGAATTGAAACCTGAGACTGATTGTAATCAAGACTGTGTTATCTGCGTTCAAAAATGAGTTGATCAAAACCATCCTGGATTGTTGAAACAGAACGAATACTGAAACTAAAACCTGCAAGTTTGTTCTTGATTGTTAATGCTTATATATGAAACTTGCATAACTTGTTCTTAATCTTTAAAGGCTTAAATCAATTTCTGTATTTTGTTATTATTGAATCTTGAAGTTGAACCTATTATGAATTAATCTTTCTTATCCTCATCACCTTCTATTCAAGATTTTATATAAACCCTTCATTGATTTTGTAAAAGATCCTGAGGCCACAAATCCGCAACTATGATTTGAAAAGTTTTGTAAAAATTTTTTAAGAGGGAAATATTTTTTGAAGACTCAATTCACCGCCCTCTTGCGTCGTTGAAGCCAAAACAACAATTGGTATCAGAGCTAAAATCTAAAGTTTGGCTTAACAGCTATAAGAGTATGGCTTCCAATGACTGTTTAAATGAAGGGGCTTCCTTTGCACGTCCGCCTGCCTTCAATGGATCTGAGTATATCTATTGGAAGGAAAGAATGGTAATCTTTCTTGAGGCAGCAGGTGTTGACATTTGGGATGTATTAGAAAATGGACCATTTGTCCCCTCTACAGTAGACGCTAATGGTGCTCCAAGAAATAAGCCTAAAACTGAATGGAATGAGGATGATAAGAAAATAGTTCAATATAAAGCACGTGCTAAGAATATTATAACATCTGCTTTAAGCCGTGATGAGTTTTTCAGGGTTTCAAATTGCAAATCAGCAAAGGAGATGAGGGATACATTGCAAGTAACACATGAAGGAACCTCAGATGTCAAAAGAACAAGAATGAACACCCTCACACATGAGTATGAGCTGTTCAGAATGAATCAGGAAAACCTATGACTGAAATGCAAAAGCGATTCACACACATTGTAAATCAATTGACTTGTCTTGGAAAATCAATCTCCAATGAGGATCAAATTAACAAAGTAATGAGATGCTTGAGCAGGGAATGGTAACCTAAAGTCACTGCAATCTCAGAATCCAGAGATCTCTCATCAATAACCATTGGCACATTGTTTAGAAAATTGCAAGAACATGAATTGGAGTTGAACATACTGAATGAGAGTGAAGAAACAGATATAAGAAAGAAGGGATTGGCTCTGAAATCACAAGTCAGAGAAGTAGAAGACAGTGATGATGATAATACAGAACAAGAGGTTGAATCTAAAGAAGAAATGGGAATGCTAGTTAGAAAATTCAAGAACTTCCTAAATAAGAAAGGAAACTTCAAAAGAAAGCCATCCACCTTTCAAAGGAAAAATTTCAGCAAAGGTGACAACTCTTCCAACAACATCACATGCTATGAATGTGGAAAGATTGGCCACATGAAGCTTGACTGTCCAAAGCTGCAAAAAAAGGACAAAACCGAAAAGTTTGACTCAAAGGACAAGAAGTGGAAAAATCCAAGAAAGGCCTACATTTCTTGGGATGATAATGATGTAGATTCCACTGATGAATCTGAATCTGAGGAGGCAAACTTGTGTTTGATGGCCAGCAATCATAGTGATTCAGAAAGTGAAGTAAGTTCTAATTATCAACCTTCTTATGATGAATTACAAAATGCTTTTGAAGAACTTTATAAAGAATCCATTAGACTTGCTAGATTGCTAACTAAGTCTAAGAAAACCATCACCTGCTTAGAGGAGAAAACTTATGTTTTAAACAAAGAGGTAGATCAATTAAAAATAGAAAATTGTGCTTTAAAAGAAAAACTAGCTACTATTTTAGATGCTTCTATATGTGATAAATGTCCTAAGTTGGAGAAACATATAAATCATTTGAATGGTGATCTATCTAGAATTACTAGTGATAAAGAAATCTTGAATGCATCTAGCTGTACATTGACTAAAGAGGTTGAAAAACTGAAAAATGGCCTAGCAAGATTCACAAATGGTAGAGATAACTTGGATGCATTGTTAGGACAACAAAAATGTATTTATGAGAAGGCTGGAATAGGCTATAAATCTAAGATACATGAGAAATCTTTCAAGAAATTTTTTTCTGTACCTAAGACATCAAACACACCATTTGTTTAATGCAATTTTTGTTCTAGAAAATGTCACACAGCTTCTACATGTTACTACAGAAAATCTGCTTATAATGAGTCTAAGTATATATGGGTTCCTAAAGGAACTATTGATGCAACTAACTCAAAAGGACCTAAACAGATTTGGGTACCTAAAGCAAAAACATGATTCTGTTTTGTAGGTGTGTTGGAAAGCCAATAATGTGAAATGGTATCTTGACAGTGACTGTTCCAAGCACATGACTGGAGACAAAAGCAAGTTCATTTCCTTTACCCCTAAGTCGAGTGGTAGTGTTACCTATGGAGACATTATAAAGGGAGAATACTTGGCATTGGCAACATTGGAAGTGACTCAACAACAATCATTGAGGATGTACTATATGTTGAGGGACTGAAACACAACCTATTAAGTATCAGTCAACTATGTGACAAAGGCTTCAAGGTAAAATTCAATTCCAATAATTGCTTAATATAAAATCAGCATGATGAAAATTTGAAATTAATTGGACATAGGACAGATAACATCTATATGCTTGATTAAGATAATATCTCTTCAAATACTACATGCTGTCTTATTTGAAAAGAAGAAGAGAATTGGCTTTGGCATAGAAGAATTGCACACATTCACATGAACCACTTGAATAAACTGATTTCTTAAAGATCTTGTAGTTGGCTTGCCTAAACTGAAATTTGTGAAAGATGGACTATGTGATGCATGTAAAAAAGAAAAGCAAGTTAAGGTCTCTTTTAAACCAAAGAACATTGTTTCAACAACTAGACCCTTGCAACTTTTACACATGGATTTATTTCGTCCATCTAGAACCAAAAGCCTTGGTGGTAACTCGTATGCATTGGTAATAGTAGATGATTACTCTAGATATACATGGACATATTTTCTATCTCATAAGAGTGATTCATTTGTTGCATTTAAGAAAATGGCAAAAATTGTGCAAAATGAAAAGGACATAAAAATTGTTTCTATAAGAAGTGATCATGGGGGAGAATTTCAAAATGAAGTGTTTGAAAACTTTTGTGATGAGCATGGCATTCAACATAATTTTTCTGCTCCTAGAACTCCACAACAAAATGGAGTAGTGGAAATAAAGAATAGATCATTAGAGGAGATAGCAAGAACTATGTTGAACGACTCTAGCTTGCCAAAATATTTTTGGGCAGATGCTGTCAATACATCCTGCTATGTGCTAAATAGAGTCTTGATAAGACCAATCTTAAAGAAAACCCCTTATGAGCTTTACAAAGGAAGAAAACCAAATATAGCACATTGACATGTTTTTGGTTGCAAATGCTTTGTTCTTAACAATGGAAAGAATAATCTAGGAAAATTTGATGCAAAGGCTGATGAAGGAATTTTCCTAGGTTACTCTCTATCTAGTAAATCATTTAGAATATATAATAAGAGAACACAAACTATTGAAGAATCTGTGCATGTGGCATTTGATGAGTCTAACCCCAGAAGGTTGGGAAAGGATTCTGTTATTGATGATCTTGCAGATTCAATTGAGAAAAATCTCCTAGAAGAGAAACAAGATAATGAAGAAGATGAAAGCTTAAAGAACGAATCGCTGCAGCAGGAGCAAACAGAACAACAGCCTGACCTACCAAAGGAATGGAGGACTGTCAGAAATCATCCGATTGATAACATCATTGGTGAAATTACAAAGGGGGTAACTACTAGACAATCTCTTGCATATGTTTGTAATCATATGGCATTTGTGTCTCAAGTAGAACCTAAGAACATAGATGATGCTATAATTGATGAACATTGAAAGATGGCTATACAAGATGAATTAAACTAGTTTGAAAGAAACCAAGTTTGGAAACTAGTGCCTAAACCCAATAACTGTCAAGTAATAGGTACAAAATGGGTTTTTAGGAATAAACTAGATGAAAATGGTATAATTGTAAGAAACATGGCTAGATTGGTGATGTTGAGCGTGCGTCGCGAGCGACGCGACTCTGCGATTCCGACAAGTGTACCGGATTGCCATCAAGTAATAAAAGATATCGAACCCACAGAGACTGCGTTCCCGAATCGCAATTAATTTCGAATTGAGTTAATCTGGACTTTTTAGAGGGTTTTGAAAAAGGTTTGAATTGAGAGATAAACAAACAGAATCAAATAAAACAGAAAACAAATGTTTTTTTGGGGTTTTGATCTAAATGGATTCCTAGGGATTTAGGTTACCAACAAGATCGTTTACGTTGTTAAGTCGATTACCCTTGATGATTAGAGAAATTGCCTTGAAGGCGAGTTATCCTCTGATAGCTTAAGCTCCCTCTCGGGTTACAAAAGCCGTGCCCAATTGACCCGACCCCTACTCTCGTGGTAGTCGATCCCAGATTGGACCCTTTGCGTTCCGTGACAACTCGTTGCTCCTCGAGGGACGGCTTCTAACTCTCGTGATTTCAGTCCCAAGTCTGACTTCTATAGATCCGACACCTAAGTTCACCGCTAGGTTCCTCCTTAAAATGTCTAAGTCATGCAAATAATCCTAAGTTCACCGCTAGGTTCCTCCTTAGATCATCCACATCTCACAAACAAACAACCGCCAGATTTTACGAGTGAAACACCCTAGAAATCCTAAGTTCACCGCTAGGTTCCTCCTTAGAACGTCTACGTCACGCAAATAAGCGGTCGCCGAGTTTACGAGTGATTAACACACTAGAAATCAGATCTAAAGCAAAATCGTAATTAGAAAGATATTACATCAAATTCAACATTGTAAACAAAACTTGGGCAGAGCCCCAATCCCTAGAAACTAAGCTACTACTCCATTCTTGCCATGGAGATGACAAGCTGGGTTGACAACATAATGAAAAATACAAAAATCAGAGAAGAGAGGAGGAGAAGAGAAGAGAGATCTATGCCTAAGTCCTTGTGTAAAAGTCTAGATATAATAGATGATGGATGATGGATGATGGATGATGGATCCCCCTTCTGCATCTGCCTGGTCCATATTTATAGAAATTGGGAAGTTAGAGTCCCAAACCAACTCAAAATCTGATCTATTTCAGTTTCTTCAGGTCCAAGTAATGCGCGTCACGGCCGTGATGGCCATCACGGGCAGGCCGTGACGGTCTCTGTTTCTGGTATTTTTGGAAGTTCCATTCGTTCACGATGCGAAAATATTGCTCGCGACGCGAGTATTCCTTTTGTGGCCGTGTTCTGAATTACGGGTGTGGCCGTGATGGTCTCTGACTTGTGGTGGTTTTGGGTCACGGCCGTGATGGCTATCACGGCCAGGCCGTGACAGACTCTGACTTCATCCTTTGTTCCTTTTTCAGTTTTGCTCGATCATGGCCGTGATGGGCATCACGGCTAGGCCGTGATGGCCTCTGTTTGGCTCATTTTCTTCAGTTTTAAAGCTCCATCTTCATCCAAACTTCATCATGGTTGATCTTGAGCATTTTACCCTTGATATTTGCAAAACAACACACGAAAACCGCCTTACCCGTTCCAAAGGAAAATTAACCTAAAATCTAATAAAAAGATGCCTAAACTACATGAAAATGCATGCAAAATGATGGACAAAGATGAGGTGAAATCACACTCATCAAATCACCCCAAGCTTAAAACTTTGCTTGTCCTCAAGCAATTACTCAGGCCATAAGATATATCAATCAAAGCATGGATAGTGAACCAAGAACCTTAGAAGCTAATCCAAGTGACAGGCATATTTAATAAGCACTCAAAAGATAATCAAGTTCAAGTCCAATTAGAAGCTTAGGTTCTTCAAGTTCATATTCTCACTGATTTGGGCACTCATCTCACCTCACTCAAGTGTTTTAGGGTATATGACAATTCACTCCATTTCCTCAAGGAAAGTATTTTACCATAGGCTTGACTATTAACCAAATCTCTACTTTATTAATGAAAACACTTAAGAATCAAGAGGTCTTTCACTTTGGTTGTAATGTGGCCATGGGATTTATTGTTAGGTGGGAAAATCAAGGAAAGGGAATTTCAAGAAGGCTAGACAAATCATCAAACATTGCAAAGCATGACACCTTCTAAAATACCTTTTAGGGGCTTTGATTCACTTCTCCACCTTTTTTTTTTTTTCATTTCTCACTTTCTTTTGTCATCCCTTTCTCCATTTTTTTTTCTTTTGTTTATTTCATTTTATTTGTTTGGAGAAGGGGAGATTTATAGCTCAAGAGAAATTACTTTCTAGCTTTTTTTTTTCATCCCATACTTTTTCCAACTATCATTTTGCCCTTTTGTAATACTTTAAAAGGTGCCATACCAAGCATTATTTCTCAAAGTAATTCAAGGTACCAAGAAAAGTATTTTTTTTTCTTTGAGGCTCAAAATCGGGCAACTAAGGGGTAGCATCTAATCATTCAAAGCTCAGAAGGCCGGAAAAATACCTAGTGCCTCCATCATTTCCAAAAGTGTTTTAAAAAAATTTTAAGTTTCGAAATGGTTTCAAGTCAAGTTCTAGAAAATGCAGTCCAAGAGGAATTACAACACTCTATCATAAGAAATGGGGTAGATTTAGTGAATACCCCTTTTGGCTCAAAATCTTACATTTAGTAGTTCAAAAATCAGTGAGGTACACAAACTTAAGGAACCACATGCTAATTATCAACTATCAAATGATTATCTCAAGAATTTTTTTATTTTATTTTTAGCCATATCACAAGAATAATGAAAAATTGGGTTCGAAAATTCACTATCTCAATTCATTTGGCTCCAAGTTCTCACAGTTGGATGCATGTTCTAAGTGAGGGGCAATCTAAAGAATGTGATCATACCAATCTATGCCTATGAGAATGCAATATGAATGCAACAATGCAAATGCAAAAATACCCCCACCCCAAGCTTGATTACTTACATTGTCTCCAATGTAAATAATCAAGTCGGAGAGAGGAGAAAAATTGGAACAACTTACCGAGGTGGTAGCGGGTGTTGGCTCACATTCCAGTCAAAACTTGGGTGGAAATTGTATCACAGCCGTGAGGCTCATCACGGGCATGCCATGATCGTTTCTGGTCCTCAGGAGTTGCCCTGTCACGGCCGTGATCTACATCACGGCTAGGCTGTGATGCTCTCTGGCCTTGGCATCCTACTCATCACGCCCGTGATGGTTGTCACGGCTGGGTCGTGATCCTTTCTGTGCTCTTGTATTAGTTCATCACGGTCGTGACCACTGTCACGGCCAGGGCGTGATGGCTTCTGACTTTATTTTTTTTCTGTGCTCTTCTTCCCTTTCTCAACCTGAAAACACTAGACAAACCTATTAATGATATTTTTTGCCTCTTGATCTTCTCAAATTATTCAAGAGGTTAATTCAAAAACAAAAGGAAAAAGGGAAAGAAAACTTGGGTTGCCTCCCAAGAAGCGCTTATTTACGGTCCTAAGCTTGACCAAACTTCCTTCAATCAACCGGGGTCGGCTGGGCATAGATGTGCCGGAATACTTCTCTTCCATGGAACTCCTTCAAAAAGTCGTTTCTGCTCATACGACCAATAACGCTTCCGCTTCGCTCTTTTCTCTCGGAGCTTCCTAGCCTTCCTTCCTCCCGCGGAAGTTCTGTTTCAGTATGGACAGCAACTCCAATTCCATCACTATTGGGTGCATCATCAACCATGCATATCTTCGGAGTTGCTTCCATGTTGAGCTCTTTCTCTACCGCTGGAGACGTTACATCAATTCTGCACACATGGCTCTCAAAAGGAGGGTTGTTACAAGAGTTAGTCAACTGAAAATTTACCCTACCTTCCTCTACATTTAGAGAGAGTTTGCCATTCCTTACGTCTATCACTGCCCCAGCGGTTGCCAAGAATGGACTTCCTAAAATGATGGGGAATTTGGAATTCCCTTTCATGTCCAATACCAGGAAGTCGGTAGGGATGAGAATTTTCCCTACCTTTACAGGAACATTCTCTAGTATGCCTAGAGGAGTCCTAGTTGAGCCATCCGCAAATTGTAAGGAGAATTTGAATGGTCTCAACTCTTTGCTTTCCAACCTTTCCATGATAGTGAGGGGCATCAAGCTTGCACTAGCCCCTAAGTCACACAAGGCTTTGTCTATTTGCACTTTTTCAATCGATCAAGCGATAGAGAAACTACCTGGGTCCTTCAGTTTAGTAGGCATTTTAGTCTCTACATCTACTTGCTTTTTCCTGACCAACCTTTGTGGGAAAGGTATCGGGGGTTGGTACGGTGGTGGAGGGACATACTTTGGTTCTGGCTCTTCCTTTTCGCTCGTGTCCTCCTCCGGTTCCACCTCTATTTCAGCTACCCCCACCCCAAGCTTATCATCCCTTAAGTGTATGACATTGCAATGCTCATTGGGATTTGCTTCGGTTTGACCCGGGAATGTACCCTTAGGTCTAGTGTATGTGCTGGCTTGTTGGGCAATTTGTGTTTCTAGCATCTTTCTATGAGTGGCTAAGTTGTTTACCTTGGATGCTAGCTCTTTTATTGCCTCGTTCACTGCCCTGCCTTGTTGTCTAAACTCCTCATTTTGTTTTGTCTGAGATTCGACAAAACTTTCCAATAAAGACTCGAGTTTAGACTGCTGCACTTGAGGATACCCTTGAGCGGGTTTCCTATTACCTTGGCCCTCTTGGAACTCATGGTTGAGCGTGTTGCTGTAGTTGCCGTAGGAGAGGTAAGGGTTGTTCCTTCTTTGGTTGTAGGGATTTGGGGGAGCATAGTTGGGTAGCTTCGGGTTCGTATAGTAGAAGTTGTGACAAGAGTTCACTTGTTCACCCGAAGCGCCGGATCCGTGAGCAATACCTCGTGGGCACTCCATGATGTCATGTCCCTGCATTCCACAAATCTCACAAACAAGGTTAGTAGCACCTATTGCACTCACATTAGCTCTTTCAAGCCGATCAAAACGTTTATTCAGTGAGTCTATTTTTGACATTATAAGATCAGTGCTATTTACTTCAAACTTACCCCCCGAAATCTTGTTCGGGTTATTACCTCTTTCGGACCCCCATTGGTGGTAGTTGGTGGCGACATTCTCGATGATGTTGAATGCCTCAGTCAGAGGCCTATTCATAAACGCTCCACCGGCTGCAGAATCAAGTGACACCTTCGAAGAGTAGTCCAATATGTTATAGAAGGTGTGCACTATTAACCACCTCTCGAGTCCGTGATGTGGGCACGACTCCAGCAGTCCCTTGTAGCGATCCCAAGCTTCTGATAATGATTCTCCATCTTTCTGGAAGAAGCCGGTGATCTGGGTTCTTATGTAGGCCATCTTGGATGGAGGGAAGAATTTCTCCAAGAACGCCTGCTCCAGTTGGTCCCAAGTGGTCAAAGTGTTAGCGGGGATTTGCTTAAGCCAGGCCTTCGCCTTTCCAGTGAGAGATGAGGGGAACAGTCTCAAACGCACAACATCGACTGAGGCTCCATTAATCCTGATTGCATCGGTGAACTCTAAGAATGTTTCTATATGATCGGTCGGGTCCTCCGAAGGCAATCCTCCGAATTGATGTTGCCTAATCATGTTGATTAGCATGGGCGGTATAGTGTAGTTCTCCGCCTCAATCTCTGGCCTTGCAATCCCAGTTCGCAAGCCTCTCGCATTTGGGGCTGCGTAGTCCTTCAAAGGTTTTGTATCCGGTTGATTCGCCATGAGTGGAACGGGACTCAACCTTTCTCCCTCTCTTTGTAGTCTTCTACGGCTGTGGAAGGTCCTCTCGATCTCCGGATCAATCTCACTAAGGCTCCCAAGACTTAGGGATCTTTGCATATAACACGCAGAGAGATGGATACAATAGAAGGAAAAGAAATTTTTGATTTTTTTTTTTGGTATTTCAGAAATAAAAATCAAATAAAAAGAAAAGGGTCCAGAAAAATCAATTTAAAAACTAATTGAAATTCGAAAAGGCACAGTCCCCGGCAACAGCGCCAAAAACTTGATGTTGAGCGTGCGTCGCGAGCGACGCAACTCTGCGATTCCGGCAAGTGTACCGGATTGCCGTCAAGTAATAAAAGATATCGAACCCACAGAGACTGTGTTCCCGAATCGCAATTAATTTCGAATTGAGTTAATCTGGACTTTTTAGAGGGTTTTGAAAAAGGTTTGAATTGAGAGATAAACAAACAGAATCAAATAAAACAGAAAACAAATGTTTTTTTGGGGTTTTGATCTAAATGGATTCCTAGGGATTTAGGTTACCAACAAGATCGTTTACGTTGTTAAGTCGATTACCCTTGATGATTAGCGAAATTGCCTTGAAGGCGAGTTTATCCTCTGATAGCTTAAGCTCCCTCTCGGGTTACAAAAGCCGTGCCCAATTGACCCGACCCCTACTCTCGTGGTAGTCGATCCCAGATTGGACCCTTTGCGTTCCGTGACAACTCGTTGCTCCTCGAGGGACGGCTTCTAACTCTCGTGATTTCAGTCCCAAGTCTGACTTCTATAGATCCGACACCTAAGTTCACCGCTAGGTTCCTCCTTAAAATGTCTAAGTCATGCAAATAATCCTAAGTTCACCGCTAGGTTCCTCCTTAGATCATCCACATCTCACAAACAAACAGCCGCCGGATTTTATGAGTGAAACACCCTAGAAATCCTAAGTTCACCGCTAGGTTCCTCCTTAGAATGTCTACGTCACGCAAATAAGCGGTCGCCGAGTTTACGAGTGATTAACACACTAGAAATCAGATCTAAATCAAAATCGTAATTACAAAGATATTACATCAAATTCAACATTGTAAACAAAACTTGGGCAGAGCCCCAATCCCTAGAAACTAAGCTACTACTCCAGTCTTGCCATGGAGATGACAAGCTGGGTTGACAACATAATGAAAAATACAAAAATCAGATAAGAGAGTAGGAGAAGAGAAGAGAGATCTATGCCTAAGTCCTTGTGTACAAGTCTAGATATAATAGATGATGGATGATGGATGATGGATCCCCCTTCTGCATCTGCCTGGTCCATATTTATAGAAATTGGGAAGTTAGAGTCCCAAACCAACTCAAAATCTGATCTATTTCGGTTTCTTCAGGTCCAAGTAATGCATGTCACGGCCGTGATGGCCATCACGGGCAGACCGTGACGGTCTCTGTTTCTGGTATTTCTGGAAGTTCCATTCGTTCGCGACGCGAAAATATTGCTTGCGACGCGAGTATTCCTTTTGTGGCCGTGTTCTGAATTACGGCTGTGGCCGTGATGGTCTCTGACTTGTGGTGGTTTTGGGTCACGGCCGTGATGGCTATCACGGCCAGGCCGTGACAGACTCTGACTTCAGCCTTTGTTCCTTTTTCAATTTTGCTCGATCATGGCCGTGATGGGCATCACGGCTAGGCCGTGATGGCCTCTGTTTGGCTCATTTTCTTCAGTTTTAAAGCTCCATCTTCATCCAAACTTCATCATGGTTGATCTTGAGCATTTTACCCTTGATATTTGCAAAACAACACACGAAAACCGCCTTACCCGTTCCAAAGGAAAATTAACCTAAAATCTAATAAAAATATGCCTAAACTACATGAAAATGCATGCAAATTGATGGACAAAGATGGGGTGAAATCACACTCATCAATTGGTAGCCAAAGGGTATAACCAAGAAGAAGGCATAGACTATGATGAAACATATGCACCAGTAGCAAGATTAGAAGCTATAAGAATGCTACTTGCTTATGCTTGCATAATGGGATTTAAATTTTATCAAATGGATGTTAAGAGTGCTTTCTTAAATGGATTTATACAAGAGGAAGTCAATGTTGGTCAACCACCTGGTTTTGAGAATAATGAATTACCTAACCATGTTTATAAACTGTCTAAAGCACTATATGACTTAAAGCAAGCTCCTAGAGCTTGGTATGAAAGGTTAAGTAATTTTCTCGTTGAAAAAGGATTTAGAAGAGGTAAAGTTGAAACAACTTCGTCCACTAAGAAAAAGGCACACAACATTTTACTTGTACAAATATATGTGGATGATATAATTTTTTGTGCCACTAATGAGCATTTGTGCAAAGAATTTGCAAGTCTTATGCAGAGTGAGTTTGAAATGTCAATGATGGGTGAGCTGAAATTTTTCCTTGGACTGCAAATAAAGCAAACTGAAAATGAAATCTTTGTTTGAAATCTTTGGCATGGAAAATACTAAGGAGATTGCTACTCCAATGAGTACCTCCTGTTATCTGGACAATGTAAACCTGTTGATGTTTCTAAATTCAGAGGTATGATAGGCTCGCTACTTTATATTACAGCTAGTAGACCCGATATCATGTTTAGTGTATGCATGTGTGCTAGGTATCAAGCAAATCCAAAAGAATCACACTTAACAACAATTAAAAGGATAATTAAGTATCTGTTAGGAACAAAAGAACATCAATGGAAAACATAGAGTAAACTCATGAAATGAATGTAGAACTTGAAAGAGAAGAGTATGAGAGTGTTACAATTGAAGCTAGGATGAAAAAGTATGAAGAACTTGAAGCTTGACAATGAGTAAAAATGAAAACTTTAAGTGATAGAAACTTGAAATAGTAGGATGAAGAAAAAGAAAATGAGTTAGATGAAATGGAGTGTGAATATATAGAGGAAGAGAGGGAGTAGGGGTGAAAGAGAGAGAGAGAGGGGGAGAGAACTTGATGACCAAGTTTTGGGTTATGCCATGTTTGGATGGCAAAAAGGAGAAAAAATGACTTATTTGATTATAAAATAGTAAAATTTGAAAAAGTGTAATGATTACACTTTTTTATGGATATGACAAAAGGCTTCTACCACCATGCCTACTTTTCCAACAAGTCGCTTCAATCCTTTCATGACTCATATTCTGCTCCATTGTGAATCTGGTTCAAGTTCCTGATCGTATTTCACCCGGAATAAATATTATATTTTGACCCAGAACAAGGATTTTCGAAAATTCCCAATATTATACAAAACACAACAAAACCACCAACCGTTTCGTTCACCGGTCAAAATTAGGTTTTATGCTCAGTAAACTTGTACCGGCAGTTGTAACACCGTGTTTTTCACTGTTTTAAATAACAGAAATATGTTTATATGATTATTTAAGTTTTATAAAATTATTTTAAATAAACAGATTTTACCACTCAATTCTAATTGAATGTAGAAAGCTACGATTAAAATTTAGGTTGGAAAGTCAGGTGAAACCCGGCCTGCGAATTCCATTGACAGTATAATTATACTGCTCAAAAGACCTAATTTTAATTCGTGAACCAAAATCTTAATATTTTTATTTTATTTCCTACGATAGTGTATTTTTAGAATTATTTAATAAAAAGTGAAATAATATACGTTTTACGGACGCTATACTCAATCGGACGAACGACGGAGCTGATTACGGGAGTTTCGGGACTCGATAAGTGGATAAACCCTATATTATCTTAGGACTAAGTCATCCATGTGAGAGGTTTAATGTGGCTTAGGGTTATGTTAGCAATTTTTGGTAATTTCATTTTGACCCCTAAACTTTCTATTAATTACATTTTGGTCCATAAACTAATTGTCATGATACACTAAGTGAAATGGGCCAAATTCTTGCTATTTAAACCTATTTAGGGCTGCATCCTAGAGCCCAACATCATGGTCATAAATTCATTTTGCATGAGGCAAATTTCTACTCTTATGTTTCCTTGACAAAGTATTAAGTCTTAAGCTATTTTCATGTTACAAAATCAATTGGACTTGGGCTTTCTTGGCCCAAAATTGCGCAAGGCCCATGCTTACCATGGCTGTCCATAAGCTTGAAGAGTCAAGCTCATTCAGGCCATTCCATCATATTCTTGAACTTTCTCTCATCTTCTCCAAACTGCTTCCTTGTTCTTACTTTCTCCTTGCACAAGAACGCTCCATTTGTGAAGCAAGTTGGTGATTACTTTCCCATTTTCAAATTCCAAGAGGTGATTCATGTTCCTCATCATCTTTAAGATGTGGTTTCTTCAAATCTTTTCATGATTCAAAGCTTTATTTTTCATGTTCATCTTAGTTGTTCTTAACTTTGATAAATCATAGAAAATCATAGAAAAATCCTAAAAATGTGAAACCAATTTCTATGTTCCTATTATTATCTCGTCTATCATAATCCAAGATAATATTGAAAACCAAAATTTCCTCCCCCTTTATCTTGTTAGGGCCGAACCTATAGGGATGTTGGGAGGAAAGTTTTTGTTCATGTTCTTCATCAATTATCATGTATATTATCTTGTTAGTATATATGCTTGTTGAATCCAAGTTGCTTTGTCAAACTAAAATCCCTAACCTCATGCACTCACCATGGCCGAAAATAGGGATTTGAGGGATTGGAAGTTTTTGTTCTAATCTTTGTTGTTAATCATGTGCTTTAAAGACTTAAGTGCTTAGGATCATTAATCCAATAACTTAAGCAAATTTAGAAATTTTAGCCACTAAACCTAATGGAGGCCGTGACCTATCATAGAGGATTAGGTGATTTATTTACTTGATTTTGATTGGTTGACTTGTGATTTATTGAAGGATAGTGGTTTGTGATTGTGTACGTGACATCAGGACTTCCGACGAAATTCATTTAATTCACAGAAAATTCTTCAAGAGGTAAGAAGGGATTACTTGAGGTATATATTTGATGGCTATATGCTATCCTGTGTTTCTCTGTAATTATTTGCCTTTTAGTATTTATTTAAGTTGTTTAAGTTACGGTATTTGTATCTGTGTTGGTTTAATTGCGTTTAATTGTTTATCTGCTATTATATTATGCTGTTGTGATGCATGATCTACCTGAGAATATCTTTGTGATATTATTGTTGTTTGTTGTTGAGAAGCCTGACAGTGGTCAGTGAGCAATTAAATTAATTGGATAAAAGCTATAAGAAGCTTCATAAAGTATATTCAATGTTTTAACGGTAAAATATTGGTATATAATATTATTGGAAATTTTTATTTGGTAAAAATAAGAAATTTTGGAAAATATCATTATTTTAATGATTTATTACTGTAAGAGTGAGTTATGAGTCACAATGAGAGCGAAACCGTGAAATTATTTTTGTCCTGCTAATTTTTACGTCAGAGTGGTCAGTTGTAAAAATTAGTTATTACTGCTAATTTTTTTACTGCTAATTTTTCCACTTGAAAATAAGTTAATTATGATTTTATAAAATTATTTAAGTGGAAAAAGCTAAGTTTTGGCTTAAAAGACTTTAAAAGTGATAATTGACGGCAAATTTGGAAAAGTGTCAACGGCAAGTATTTTGAAATGGCAGTATGTATTTTAAGTAATTTTAAAACCTCAAGTGACTCACCTTTGTGAAAACTAAGTTTTATTATTTAAAGATTTTATTGAAGAGTTTCCCATTTGAAAAGATTTTCCGAAAGTAAAATTAATTCAACCGTGTTGAAAGTGGTGTTGAACTTAGTAACCGAGACGTCGGGGTACTAAGGTTCTTTGTTGTTATGGACTTGGGGTCCTTTGAACTTTGAGGTCATGTAGACTTGGTTTCTACTGTATACGTGGTGTATACTGTGTTTAAACATTTAAGATGTTTTCTATTACCACCAACCTATGACTGATGCATCGATCGAGAGGTGTCGTGATTGAGCACTCGGACTGTGAGGTCCTGTGTTTTAATGAAAGTTTTAAAGATGTTAAAACTATGTGAGTCGTAAGCCATTTTGAGCTTCGGCAAAGAAAGATTGAACACAAAGAAAAGTGTTATGAACAAAGTGTTTTGCATGCATTTGGCAGACGTGCCCACGGTTCTATGTGTGATTACCTTGTGGCATCAGGTATTTCATGCTACGATTTTCTTCATTGTGCCCGGGTTGGACAATGAAACCCCATTTACGGTTTTATCACTGATGCCCTGGGTGTGGACAGTGTGCAATGGGTTATGGCTGCGTGCCTTTATGCCATGGGATGGCAATTGAGCCTGATCAACTCACCATGTGTTGGGATATCTCATGAGATTAGGTGCAAATTTAGATGACGAATATGAACTGTTCATGCATAGTTTTTCACATGATCATGTTTGGGGTGTTAAACCCATTGATAAACTATTTGCTTATGAATGCTTGTGTTGATATATGTGTATGTGTTTTATGTGGTGTCTAGCATGTAGTTGTTGAGTAAAATCCATATATTGGTTTCTCACACTTGCATGTTTTATTTGTGGTTTCTTTACTTGTGCATATATCTTCACGTCTGAGATTAGATGGACCCGGATATGCCTTTGGCACATTTGAGGCTTCGGTCGATCATGTTTGATCGTGTTCATTTTGGTGGTCCCTGGGAGATAAACCCTGGGGCACTCAGCACCACCTATCATGGCCCTAGTAGAGAGGTTGTTGGCACAGTAGAGGCAGAACCACAGCGAAGGATGCATGTTGTAGAGACTGTTGAGGTATCTCTACCTCCAGTATGGCTATACTTACAGTATTTGGCTGAGCACGGGTTACTTGATTTGCCACCTCAGCTGATTCCGCTTCATATAGCAGGACCAGCAGTACCTCCTGTTGAGGTAGTTTTGGATCAGGTTGAGGAGGACCCTGATGAGTACTTTGAGGACGATCTTGAGTTTCACCCTCCTACTGTTGATGATGATGATTCTTCCGACGAGGGAGCGGGAGCAAAGGTATCTTCATCGGATACATCTGCTGTAGGTGGGGTTGATCATCATGATCTCCCCAACGGTTTTCATTAGCTTGACCAACTATAGGTATAGTTCTGGGGTAGCGAGTCTTGTCAGTTTTTGATCTGGCTACTGAGAGCCATGAGTTTTTGGTATGGTTCTGGACTGCTCGTTACTTATATGTATATGTCTTTATTTTCTTTACTTAGTTTGATGGAGAATAGCTTATACTTATGAGGGCTCTTTTGTGATCTCCTATTAGATATAGTGTGTATTTAAATGATGATGCATATATATATATATATATATATATATATATATATATATATATATATATAACGTTTGTTTACCTTCACGATGGTTCGATGTTTTAAAAAAAAAAATTCAACACAGTTTTCTTAATGAGACATTTACTTTAAAGTATATTTTCCAAAAGTAACTAGCAATTAATAATTTAATTTTTCACTTTTGGGTAACTATGTGATGACCCTAGAAGGGGTGTTGCATTTGTGGTATCAGAGCTGGTCGAGTCTTTCGGGAATTTTGGGAAATAGGTCTGTTATGTCTATGTTGTGTGATCTCTGACTTAGACTTGTTTTAATTACTTCTTAGAAGTAATGTGTGATAATGAGTAAGTTTGCGTTTCGATTTCTGGTTTTGGTTTAACTGATTGTGACTTGTAGGTCAGTTATGGAACCAATTGTTGAACCAGAAGCTGGACGTGGACGCGATCGTGGAAGAGGCCGTAGAGATGGTCGTGTTGGCGGTTGTGGTAACATGAATGAAGAGTATGAAGAAGGAGTGGATTATACAGCTCAAGCAATGGAAAATGTGGCAGTGGCGATTGCAAATCAAACTGCATCTATGAATGCCTAGAATCTGCAAGCTGCGGAAGGCAAGGCTTTGATAGCGTTTCGAAGTCAAAATCCTTCACAGTTTGGTCTGAATGCTGATCATGAGAAGGCTGATTTGTGGATCCATGAGCTGGAGAAAATCTTCGAGTTGGTGGTCATGCCAGCAGAAGTTAGGGTTACTTATGCTGCTTTCCTACTGGTAGGAGATGAGGAGTACTGGTGGAGAGGTGCCGGACTACTGTTAGAAGCTGATCATCAAGACATTACTTGGAATGTTTTTCGAACGACATTCATGGACAAATATTTTCCGGAGAACATAAGGATCGAGAAAGAACAACAATTTTTGGGGTTACAACAGCGAGAGTTATCTGTAGGGGAGTATGCGGCGAAGTTTGAATCGCTTGCCAAATACTTGCGTTTTTTTCAAGCTCAACCGAATGAAAGCTGGAAGTGTGAGAGGTTTGAAGCAGGACTATGACTTGAGATTAAGGAGTCTGTTTTACCTCTGCTACTTCGTAATTTTCAAGCTCTAGTGGAAATGAGTCGTAAGATCGAGCAAATGAGGAAAGGAAAGGATAATAAAGGGAGTGTTGGTGGACCCTCTCATTTCAAGAACCAGACTCAACTAGAAAGGGAAACAGAATCAGAAGAAACCATATTTCCGTCCACAAGGAAATAACCAGAATCGACAACAATACCGTTCGAATTTTGCTGCATCAGGGAATGGAGGCCAAAGGAATCAGAATCAAGGCTAGATTAGGAGATGCTTTAATTACGGAGATACCAGACACTTGTTGGATTCTTGACCAATGCCGGGAGTAAAATGTTTTAATTGTGATCAAGTGGGACACATGGCGAGGGACTGCAATGCACCAAAGCATGGACCGATTATCAATAATAACATAACAAATAAACCGACAGCCAAAGAGAGAGTTTATACGATGAGTGGCTCTGAGGCTTCAAACTCTAACAATCTCATATAGGGTAAGTGTGACATAAACGGTAATCTTTTAACTGTACTTTTTGATTCGGGTGCGACACATTCTTTTATCTCGATGGATTGTGTGAAACTGCTAAAATTGCCTGTTTCTTCTTTGTCGTGTGATCTTATTGTTTCAACTCCTACTGCTAAGACAGTTTTAGTCACTTCTATTTGGTTGAATTATCCTATCATTATTCAGGATAAACATTTTCTTGTTAACCTGATCTGTTTGCCGTTAATACAGTTAGATATAATTTTAGGCATGGATTGGTTGTCTTCTAACCATATCTTGATTGACTGAGCTCATAAAACTCTAGTTTTTCCTACGGAGGAGATTTCTGGATTTTTAACTGCTAATCAAGTAAACTCTTCTTTAAAAGAGGGAGCGCAAGGATACATGCTATTATTTTCATTAGACGTTAAGAGCGAGTTAGACTTGCAGTGTATACCCGTTGTCAACGAGTTTCTGGAAGTTTTTCCTGAAGATGTACCTGGATTACCACCTGTTCAGGAGATTGAGTTCACGATTGATCTGGTTCCAGGCACTGGACCAATATCCATAGCACCATATCGAATGCCGCCATCAGAACTTGAGGATTTAAAAGGACAACTAGTGGAACTGATGAGAAAGGAATTCATTAGACCCGGTGTATCGTCCTAGGGAGCTTCAGTTTTATTAGTGAAAAAGAAAGACGAAACTTCTCGTTTATGCGTAGATTTTCGTCAGTTGAATAAAGTGACGATTAAGAATAAGTATCCGCTTCCAAGAATAGATGACTTAATGGATCAGTTACGTGGAGCAGCCGTTTTCTCAAAGATAGATTTACGTTCGAGCTATCATCAGATTTGTGTGAAGGCGGAAGATATTCTTAAAACAGCGTTTCGAACACGTTACGGGCATTACGAGTACCTTATGATGCCATTCGGAGATACGAATGCTCCATCTATATTCATGGATTACATGAATAGGATTTTTCGCACTTACTTAGATCAGTTTGTCGTTGTTTTTATAGACGATATTCAAATATATTCTCCCAATAAAGAAAAACATGATGAACATCTCAGTGTGGTTCTCCAAATTTTAAAGGAGAAATAGCTTTACGCGAAACCTGAAAAGTGTGAATTTTGGTTAGACCAAGTTCAATTTTTAGGACACATAATCTCAAGTGAAGGAATTGTCGTTGATCCGTCGAAAGTTGAGACTGTTTTACAAGGGGAAAAGCCTAAGACGGTAACTGAGATTCTTAGTTTTGTGGGTTTAGTGGGATACTATAGAAGATTCATTGAGGGATTTTCCAAAATAGTAGGACCCCTTAACCAATTAACTGGAAAGGATCAAGCGTTTATATGGACTGAAGCATGTGAAGGAAGTTTTCATGAGTTAAAACGGAGGTTGACTACTTCACCTGTGTTGATACTACCTGATCCTCATGAACCTTTTGAGGTTTATTGTGATTCTTCACATCAAGGGTTAGGATTTGTATTGATGCAAGACCGAAAAGTCGTGGCTTATGCTTCAAGACAGTTGAAGATTCATGAAAGGAATTATCCTACACATGACTTGGAGCTAGCAGCAGTGGTATTCACCTTAAAAATCTGGAGACATTATTTGTATGGAGCAACTTTTAATGTTTTCAGCGACCATAAAAGTTTGAAATACCTATTTGATCAAAAGGAGCTTAACATGAGGCAGAGGCTTTGGTTGGAATTTCTAAAGGATTACGATTCCAATTACAGTATCACCCTAGAAAAGCAAACGTAGTAGCAGATGCTTTGAGCAGGAAATCAATGCATATATCGGTAATGATGGTTAAATAGCAACAGTTATTGGAGCAATTCCGAGATATGTGATTGACGATTAAGACATTGCCAGGAAAATTGTGCTTAGGTATGATTACTGTTTCAAGTGGACTGATGGAACAAATTAAAGAAAAGCAAGAAAGTGATCAGTACCTACAAGGAGAAAGAGAATTAGTGCGACAGGGAGCTGTGTCGGAATTTAAAGAAGGAAATGATGGAATATTAAGGTTTGGTGAAAGAATTTGCGTATCAAACGATGCCGAGCTGAGAAAGTTAATTCTTGAAGAAGCTCATAGGAGTAAGTTAAGTTTACATCCGGGAGCTACTAAGATGTATCAAGACCTCAAGAAATTGTATTGGTGGTATGGCATGAAGAAAGATGTAATGGAGTTTGTAGCTGCATGTTTAACTTGTCAAAAGGTTAAAGTAGAACATCAAAGACCGGCGGGAATGCTACAATCCTTAGACATTCCAGAATGGAAATGGGATGGTATTGCGATGGATTTCGTGTCAGGTTTGCCAAAGACTCGGAAAGGTTATGACTCTATATGGGTAATAGTTGATCGACTGACTAAGTCAGCTCACTTTTTACCAATTAATATGAAATACCCACTGGAAAGACTAACCCAGTTATACATCGATGAAATTGTTAGATTACATGGAGTACCTTCGAGTATTATCTCAGATCGTGATCAGAGATTTACTTCAAGATTTTGGCAAAGTCTGCAAGATTCGTTGGGAACGAAACTCAGATTAAGTTCTACGTATCATCCTCAAATGGATGGACAATCAGAGAGGACTATTCCGTCTCTTGAAGATTTGTTGAGAGCCTGTGTGCTAGAAAATGCTGGAAGGTTGGATGAATATCTATCATTGGTAGAATTCACTTACAATAACAATTTTCACTCGAGCATAGGAATGGCACCCTATGAAGCTTTGTATGGTCGACGTTTCAGAACGCCTTTATGTTGGTACCAGGATGGTGCTAGTTTAATAGTAGGAACATATATCGTGCAACAAACGACGGAAAAGGTGAAAATGATTCAAGAGAAAATGCGGACAACTCAGAGTCGACAGAAAAGTTATGCTGCCAAGAGACGACGACCTCTTGAGTTTATGGAAGGTAAGCATGTGTTTTTGAGAGTCACGCCAACGACTGGGGTTGGCAAGGTAATTAAATCCATGAAACTCTCTCCTAAATTCATTGGACCTTACCAAATTCTTCGTCGAGTAGGTCTAGTAGCCTATAAAATTTCTTTACCACCTTTTATATCCAATCTTCATGATGTTTTTCATGTTTCACAATTAAGGAAGTATATTCCTGATCCATCTCACGTAATTGAATCTGATTTAGTACAACTAAAAGAAAACTTGTCTTATGAGACTTTACCTGTACGAATCATGGATAACATGACAAAGCAGCTCAGAGGTAAACAAATCTCATTGGTCAATGTTATTTGGGATGATGTGACTGGAGAAGAAACATGGGAAGTGGAAGACAAAATGAAGTTACAGTATCCTGATTTGTTTACAAGTACGTAACTTCGAGGACGAATTTTTTTTAGTGGGTAGTAATGTAACACCCTGTTTTTCACTGTTTTAAATAACAAAAATATGTTTATATGATTATTTAAGTTTTAGAAAATTATTTTAAATAAACGGAGTTTACCACTCAATTCTACTAGAATGTAGAAAGCTACGATTAAAATTTAGGATAGAAAGTCAGGTGAAACCCGGCCCGCGAATTCCATTAACAGTATAATTATACTGCTCAAAAGACCTAATTTTAATTCATGAACCAAAAACTTAAGATTTTTATTTTATTTCCTATGATAGTGTATTTTTAGAATTATTTCATAAAAAGTGAAATAATATACGTTTTACGGACGCTATACTCAATCGGACGAACGACGGAGCTGATTACGGGAGTTTCGGGACTCGATAAGTGGATAAACCTTATATTCTCTCGGGACTAATTCATCCATGTGAGAGGTTTAATGTGGCTTAGGGTTATGTTAGCAATTTTTGATAATTGCGTTTTGACCCCTAAACTTTCTATTAATTATATTTTGGTCCATAAACTAATTTTCATGATACACTAAGTGAAATGGGCCAAATTCTTGCTATTTAAACCTATTTAGGGCTGCGACCTAGATCCCAATATCATGGTCATAAATTCATTTTGCATGAGGCAAATTTCTACTTCTAAGTTTCCTTGACAAAGTATTAAGTCTTAAGCTATTTTCATGTTACAAAATCAATTGGACTTGGGCTTTCTTGGCCCAAAATTGCGTAAGACCCATGCTTGCCATGGCTGCCCATAAGCTTGAAGAGTCAAGCTCGTTCAAGGTCATTCCATCACATTCTTGAACTTTCTCTCATCTTCTCCAAACTTCTTCCTTGTTCTTACTTTCTCCTTGCACAAGAAAGCTCCATTTTTGAAGCAAGTTGGTGATTACTTGCCCATTTTCAAATTCCAAGAGGTGATTCATGTTCCTCATCATCTTTAAGCTGTTGTTTCTTCAAATCTTTTCATGATTCAAAGCTTTATTTTTCATGTTCATCTTAGTTGTTCTTAACTTTGATAAATCATAGAAAATCATAGAAAAATCCTAAAAATGTGAAACCAATTTCTATGTTCCTATTATTATCTCTTCTATCATAATACAAGAGAATATTGAAAACCAAAATTTCCTCCCCCTTTATCTTGTTAGGGCCGAACCTATAGGGATGTTGGGAGGAAAGTTTTTGTTCATGTTTTTCATCAATGATCATGTATATTATCTTGTTAGTATATATGCTTGTTGAATCCAAGTTGTTTTGTCAAACTAAAATCCCTAACCTCATGCACTCACCATGACCGAAAACAGGCATTTGAGGGATTGGAAGTTTTTGTTCTAATCTTTGTTGTTAATCATGTGCTTTAAAGACTTAAGTGCTTAGGATCATTAATCCAATAACTTAAGCAAATTTAGAAATTTTAGCTACTAAAACTAATGGAGGCCGTGACCTATCATAGAGGATCAGGTGATTTATTTGCTTGATTTTGATTGGTTGACTTGTGATTTATTGAAGGATAGTGGTTTGTGATTGTGTACGTGACATCCAGACTTCCGACGAAATTCATTTAATTCACAGAAAATTCTTCAAGCAGTAAGAGGGGATTACCTGAGGGATATATTTGATGGCTATATGATATCCTGTATTTGTCTGTAATTATTTGTCTGTTAGTATTTATTTAAGTTGTTTAAGCTATGGTTTTTGTATCTGTGTTGGTTTAATTGCGTTTAATTGTTTATCTGCAATTATATTATGATGTTGTGATGCATGATCTACCTGAGAATAACTCTGTGATATTATTGTTGGTTGTTGTTTGAGAAGCCTGACAATGGTCAGTGAGCAATTAAATTAATTGAATAAAAGCTTTAAGAAGCTTCATAAATTATATTCAATGTTTTAACGGTAAAATATTGGTATATAATATTAATGGAAATTTTTATTTGGCAAAAATAAGGAATTTTGGAAAATATCATTATTTTAATGATATATTACTGTAAGAGTGAGTTATGAGTCACAATGAGAGCGAAACCGTGAGATTATTTTTGTACTGCTAATTTTTACGTAAGAAATTCCGTAATATTATAAAAAGTTATTTTATGAAATTAATTGTTGAAAATAAGTTAATTATGATTTTATAAAATTATTTAAGTGCAAAAACCTAAGTTTTGGCTTAAAAGACTTTAAAAGTGACAATTGATGGCAAATTTAGAAAAGTGTCGACGGCAAGTATTTTGAAACGGCAGTATGTATTTTAAGTAAGTTTAAAACCTCAAGTGACTCACCTTTGTGAAAACTAAGTTTTATTATTTACAGATTTTATTGAAGAATTTCCCATTTGAATAGATTTTCCGAAAGTAAAATTAATTCAACCGTGTTGAAAGTGGTGTTGAACTTAGTAACCGAGACGTCGGGGTACTAAGGTTCTTTGTTGTTATGGACTTGGGGTCCTTTGAACTTTGAGGTCCTGTAGACTTGGTGTCTACTGTATACGTCTACTATATTTGTTTGATCAGAAGGAGCGGAACATGAGGCAACGTAGATGGATGGAATTCATTAAGGACTATGAGTTTGATGTTCAATACCATCCAGGGAAGGCTAATGTTGTGGCAGATGCACTAAGTCGAAAATCCTTGCATGTATCCGCAATGATGGTGAAAGAGATGGAGTTACTTGAATAGTTTAGAGATTTGAACCTAGGTATGGATTTGATTAAGGATAGAATATGCTTAGGTATGATCACCATCAGTAGTGAGTTTTTGAAAGACCTTAAAATTAAGAAGGGTCAGGATGAATATTTGGTGGATGTGAATCGAGGTATAGATAAGGGTAAAGTTTCAGAGTTTAGGAGAGGATCAGATGGAGTGTTAAGGTTTAAGGATCGGATATGTGTGCCAGAGAACTTAGAGATTAGGAAGATGATCTTAGAGGAGGCACATAGAAGTAAGCTGAGTTTCCACCCAGGAGCCACCAAGATGTGCCAAGACTTGAAGAAGATGTTTTGGTGGCCAAGGATGAAAAAAGAAGTGGCGGAATATGTTCTATCATGTTTGGTATGTCAGAAAGCTAAGATAGAGCATCAAAAGCCCGTCGGGTTGTTGCAGTCCTTGGATATCCCAGAATGGAAATGGGATAGTATAGCGATGGACTTTGTGGTTGGATTACCACGAACTCCGAAGAGGTTTGATGCGATTTGGGTTATCATTGATAGGTTGACGAAGTGTGCTCACTTCTTACCTATTGGTGAGAGTTATAGTCTTGAAAGGATGACCCAAATCTATATCAAGGAAGTAGTGAGGTTGCACAGTGTGCCATCGAGTATTGTCTCCGACCGAGATCCTAGATTTACATCTAGATTTTGGAGACAGTTACACGATGCTTTGGGAACAAAGTTGAGGATGAGTTCTGCTTATCATCCTCAGACGGATGGACAATCTGAGAGAACAATTCAATCATTAGAGGATCTTTTAAGAGCTTGTGTGTTGGAACGTGTTGGCAGTTGGGATGAATTCCTACCATTGATTGAGTTCACCTACAATAACAGTTTCCACATGTAACACCCCCCCTTGGGGCATTACTTACGTAACACGTACGAAAATAAAATTAAAATATAATTTGCTGGTGCTTTCAGAAAATAACTTATATAAGTACATAAGTGTCTGAAATTGGGTATAAAATTTTTGTCACGACTCAACACCTAGGCCTTAATCAACACACAAACTTACTATCATAGCTTGACAAGCCTATTAAATTTAAAGGATATACTTAAATACAAGATAGTAGTTTTACAAAAATTTCGACAGAGTCTCCTCTGTAATTCGGACATCCCAGAGTAAAATAACACCTGTTAAAATAATTATATTTTCACTCCAGAATTCCAGTTACACCAAATTCAACCAGGCATCAACACATAAAAATAATAGCTATAGCCATAAGCTTTACAAAACCAAAAGAAATAGCTTAGATTTTCATTCAAAAGATATGCTCTCCGAGCTATAGACATTCCCTTTTAAAATAAAGGCTCTCTGAGCCAAACTCATTCATACCATCAAAATAATCCAAGTCTCAATCCTAAGCTGGTCGTTCTAAAAGTTATTCCGCAAGTAATACCTCATCAAGCAACTACATCTATGTCTCTGAGTGACTTAGAAAGACTCCTCTGCACCATCTGTGTTAGAGTACCCGGGGTACAATATCGAACTAGAAGAATCCTGAAATGTGTGTAAGGGTGAGATACCGACAAATGGATATATCACACAACAACCATACACATGATACATACATCACATAATCATATAAGCATTTTAAATCATGCATATACATAACATAACAGTGTTATAACAAAGGGTCTCAAACCCGAACAATCGGTTTTATAAAGAGAATGCATGGCACTTCAATATTCAACTCTATTTTGATACCTAATCTCCGGAGATCCCACAACTTTCTGTTTCGTTTCAAGCTGATCAGGCTCGCACATGGCGCATTGTAAAAACGAACAAAACAATGCCCAAGAAAATAAATGGTGCACATCCCCATTCCCGATAGGATGTTCATGCCAGCACCTAACACAATTGTGCACATCCCCATTCCCGTTAGGATGCTAATGCAAAGTACATAACACAATTGTGCACATCCCCATTCCCGTTAGGATGCTCATGCAAAGCAATGACACTATTCCCCCATTCCCGATAGGAAATAGCGGCACATTCATGTGACCAGTGCTCAAACAGCTATTGCAACTGTTCACATGACACCTCTGTGACAACCACTCAAACAGCTATTGCAGTTGTACACAGATACACTGTCGGATAATCCATCTCAATCACATGTGACCAATGCTCAAACAGCTTTTGCAATTGTTCACATGACCCTTCTGTGACAACCACTCAAACAGCTATTGCAGTTGTACAGAGATACATAACCACTCAAACAGCTATTACAGTTATGTACAGGGTCACTTGTGCTATAACCACTCAAACAACTATTGCAGCTATGCACAAATATTATCCGACCTCGTATGATAGCCACTCAAACAGCTATTGCAGCTTAGTCATACGGCCCCTTGTGACAACTCTCCAACCATTGTTGTAGTCATACACAAGGTAACTCATTGGTCCCCACAGAACACAATGATCATCATCTCCTGACACGTCTGCCATATACATTGATCCATTCTGGATTCAATGCCCATAATCACATGACACAATTGCCATTGAATGCATGAGAAAAACTTTTATTCTCATTTTGTTTTCTTTGTCGTAATAATATTTCCCTGTCGAAGCACAAAGCTTAACGACCATGCTTAATTCTTTTAATTAAGACTTTTCACTTAAAACAAATACAGGACACACAGTCCAAATCTTTTAATCTCAACATAGGACATACAGTCCGAATGCTCAATCACGATGCCCTTAAACCGATGCACCAGTATTAGGCTCGCGGATATGGAACTCACACTGTCCACATTAACTTAGGACACACAGTCCAAAAACAAAACTTTACAGGACACTCCGTCCCCTGACACAGATCCTTGATCTACGTGTCCATACAACACTAGAACCCCGACGTCTCGGTTTCTAGGCTAATTTATCGATTTGTAAAACATTTCGCTCAGTGAAAATCAAAACCAAAACAAAACCTCGGTCACTTATCCAAGTAACCGGAACGTTTCCAAAATTATTTGGGAGAAAATCCTTTTCCTTTACAAAATCTTTTCTAAAACATCTAGGAAATTCATTTGTATTTGAAATTCATTGATGGAATAAAGTTAAATATTTTCAAAAGGTCTTTCCTTCATAATAAATATTTTCAAATGGTCTTTCCTTCATAAAGCACACCGTTTGAAAAGGTTTTCTCTCGTACAAAACTTTTGATCGTAAAAATATAGTTTCCTTCAACTCAAAATCACTTTAAAATTTTTCTAAAACAAAAGAATCTTATTCTTCTGATGTAAGCACTTTATACAATGAACTTTTATAAGTGAACCCAAAACTTTCAAAATTCTATTCAAGGCTTATTAAGGCTTTTAATCCTTATCATTATTTGGCACAGACTCAAGTCTGGCTTCTCAAACTTCAATCAACAACAATAACATCACAGTTAATCATGTATATATAATTCATATATATCACAGTTAATCACATACATATAATTCATAACACTTTAAAGCAGCAAATATTCAACTCCAAGTAATAACCACAAGGGTTCAAATAAACAAGTTATTTAAGTATTGGCTAAACATCACAACAATATTCACAGAAATCAATTACACACATGCATATAGTTATTGAATATCCCTAGGTAACTCCCCTTACCTTTGAAAACAAGTAAAGAATCCTCGTCCTAATGCTTACGTTAGCTCATCTCTACTCCATTAAGCAAGCATAGTCGTGTCCAATCGTCTCAGAGAGTAATTCCAATAACGCGCAACAACCAGAAATGAAGAAATTAATTTCACATGATCAAATACACATCCTAACTTAATCTAAACACTTAATCTAATTACCAAACAAGTTTATTTTTAAAGAAAATTATGTTTGAAGCTCACGCTTCCTAATACCCTTTTAGAAAACTTTGTTTTGATTAAAAGATCTTGAAAAAGAACTTTGGAAATCATCCATTAAGAGTCCTAATTACACTAAATCATAATTAATTTCATAAAAACATACCCAAATTCAAATAAAATCAAATTGGGGGTTTAGGGCTCATTATTAAAATTTAGGGGAAACTCAGAATAATGAAATTGGTTTAGGGAAACACAAACTCACAGTCCCAATCTCCTAAAACAACCTTAAATTTCAAGATTAAAATCTGAAATTAAAGGGTTAGGGTTAGGGTTTCAAAAATCAGATTTGGGGTTTTTCAACTAGAAGAGGTTATGGTGAAAACTCACCCAAGATGAAAAGCAAAAGAACATGGTGGCTGCCTTGCTGACCGGCGAGAGAGGCGGCGCGGGGGACAGCGGCAGATCGAGGTTCTACAACAACCATGGACAAAAGAGATGAGAGAAAACATAAAAGAAGGAGATTCAACACTTAAGGGTGGTAGAACCACCATGAACGGCGATTAAGGGAGCTTACCGCGGCGAAGCTTGCGGCAGTTTCGAAGCAGAACTGTGGCTGCGCCGTTTCGCTGTTCCGGCGATGTGTACAGGGACGCGAGACGCGTTGTCTCCTCCTTGTGCGACGACTGAGCGGTGACCGGCTGGGTTGTGCAGGGGCGGCTCGTGGCGGCTAGAGAGAAGGAAGGAGGAGGGTGAAGTTTGGAAGAGGAAGATGGCATGAGAAGGAAGAAGAAAGAAAGAAAGAAAGAAAGAAAGAAAGAAAGAAGGAGAAGAAGCAGAGAAGAAACGTGAAAAAGAGAGAGATTTGCGTCGAGTGAGTGAGAGAAAAGAGAGAAACTTTAAGTTTTTATACTAATTATTTAGTAATAGGTACAAAATGAGTGATAAATATTAGGCCTAAAATAAACATGTTTTTACTTTTTAGAATCTAAAAATAAAGATTGATAAGGATATGTTTTCGAAATTCGAGTTAGAGTAAAGATTAATAGTTGAACTGATCCACTAAGAAAATACTCAGTCCAAAATTTAATCTCCGAAAATTATCAAACCAAAATATTCTTAACTCTAAAATTAAATAGGATAAGAATATGAAAATGTTTTTCTCTTATTTACATTATTTAAAATATTTTTCTGTACTGGTATAATAGTGACAATAACGTAAATTATTGTCTAGTAAACGTGCATTCACTGAAATAAGTCAGTGCTAACGCACCTAATAAAATAATTTGAAGAGAGTAATTTAATTACTCAGACTAAACCACATAACATAATAAACATAAACATCCAAATAAAATAATTAATCCTAGGTGTAAAAACTAGGGTGTTACACCACAACAGCATCGGGATGGCACCGTATGAAGCTCTGTATGGGAGAAAGTGTAGGACTCCATTATGTTGGTATGAGACTGGCGAGAGCCAAGTGTTAGGTCCTGATGTGGGACAACAAACAACAGAACAAGTTAGGAAAATAAGAGAGAAAATGAAGGAAGCCTAGGATCGGCAGAGAAGCTACAGTAACAAGAGGAGGGGACCCTTAGAGTTCCAAGAAGGTGATCATGTGTTCTTGAGAGTCACTCCGAAGACCGGAATTGGAAGAGCTATAAAGTCTAGAAAGCTCACTCCCCGATTCATTGGATCATTTCAGATTCTTCGACGAATTGGTCTAGTAGCTTACCAGATAGCCTTACCGCCTTACCTTTCCAACCTTCACGATGTCTTCCATGTTTCCTAGTTAAGAAAATATTACCCTAATCCTTCTCATGTACTTGAGCCTGAGTCTATACAGCTCTGAGAGAATCTAGAATATGAGGCTTTACCGATTAAGATCGCAGATAGAAGGACTAAAGAACTCCGTGGTAGATAGATTCCTTTGGTTAAGATCATTTGGGATGAGATTACTGGAGATGCTACATGGGAGCGTGAGGCGGATATACAGCAGCAGTATCCACATCTTTTCTGAGGTACGTAAATTCTGAGGACGAAATTTCTTTTAAGGGGGGTAGTAATGTAACATCCTATCTTTCATGAATAAAAATTATATATCTTAATTATATGAGAATGAGGGTTAGATAAATTAAAATTATTTAAGAATCTAAACACATGCAAGTTTAAAAAATAAAATTCAAGCACTTGAAAAAAAATTCATTAGGCAATCACCTCAATTTAAATTCTAAATTAAGGTGGTTTATCATCAACAAAAACATTAAAAGATAATTAGTCATAGATATAAATCTTAACCATAGCTAGATGATTATAATTAATTTACTCAAGTTTTACTCATTATGATTAATTAGCACTAGTCTTAATTAATTATACCCTAGTTACAAGTTTAACCTAATTAAATTAACTAAATTAATTTTAATTTTCTATTTTTATATATGAGCAAGTAGCTCACGGTTTTGATGCATGAAGGACACCTCCATCTCTTCAAATTCTGGATGCATGATATTGTAGTGCCACCTCATCCTTATTACATTTTCTTTCATCATGCAAGTGGTAAATGTCTTTCATTCTTTTCTTTGATTCACGCCACCTCCTACTTGCCATTTTTTTAATGCAAATTTCTACGACCAATATCAAACCATGTCACCTGTTTGCCTTTCTTTTCCTTAGTCCACGTAAATTCCAAGGCCTATAACTGTAGCATGGTAGCATGGATGAGTCATTAGGTTACTTCATCATGAAGAAGGCTAGTTAATTTAAATTAACATGAAACTAAGGTAAAAGAAAAGAAAGAAAACGAAGGAATAAAAAAAAACCGGGGCAGCGTGAGAAATAGAGAGAAAGAGAGAGAGGGGCCGTGAGAGAGAGTGAAACTTCCGGAGCCGATTCCGATCAATCCATTCGTCCTATTGAGAAACCGATTATACTGTTGTAATCCTCGCAACGTCTACTTCATTATCCTATCTTTCTTTTCTTGATTAGGCTAAGGTAAGCCTATGTCCTTTTTATGCCTAAATATCGTCGGCGACGGTATTGAGGTTATCTTTCAATTCATTTATCGGTTTCCAATTCCGTCTTCAGATTTGGATTATACGTAACGTGTACTTCACAATGATGTATCCAGGTGAATTTTTGGAACCCCGAAGGGTGTAGAACTGTGCGTGGCAGATTTGAGGGAGTATAGGGAGTGTCCGTTTCGTTACTCCAGAGCTAGCCTAAAACATCTCAGGTGGGGGAAAGAAACTATTTAACTTCGGAAACGGCGCGGTTACATTTAATTAGATCATGGCGTAGGGCGACCCAAACCCTACACGAGAACGAGTAACGGACAATGTCTATACCACATTGGGAACTACTCAGTGGTACCGATGATGATATAGAAATTGTGCGTTTATCGTCGTTACGTTACATACATAGATTATTTTATTACGTGATGATTATATGTTTGACTGGTTGATGTGAACTTGATACTTGGTATATGATATCATGAGTGTGGTAATTATTTAAGAAGTGTTTATACTTATTATTATTATTACTATTATTACTATTATTATTATTATTATTTTAATATTATTACTACTACTACTGTGATGATAATAATAATAATTATTATTATTATTATTATTATTATTATTATTATGAGTATTATTATTGTCATTATTATCATTATTATCATTATTATGATTATTATTGTGATTATTATTATTATTATTATTATTATTATTATTATTATTATTATTATATTTCGATATTTATTATTCGGAAATGATATTATGATATGAGGATATATGATGATGATTTTGGATAACATGATGACGATTATGATGATAGGATGGGTGTAATGATTGTGCTTAGATGATTGAGTAAATCATAAGTTATGTTGAGACACGAGGATGTATTTGGGGATTGCATACGATATGTGACAGCAGTACCCAACCGAGATAATTATCGTGAGATGAGGTTGAGATTCACGAGAAGAGATATTTTGAGGTTATCTATGAGATTAGGATGACCGGTTAGGGAACTAGGGGGTGACCTGAAATATGGTCTGTGATAAGAGGGATCTGAAACATGGTCAAGTGGACCTGAAACATGGTCGAGTGGGGTCTATGCCTCGAAGGAAAAATTCCCGGGGATAGGCTAACGGCGGACCGTCCAGAGATGATTTCATTTTAGTCGCAGCTATAGTTCATGCATTGCATGAGCATCCTGGATTGTGGTCCAAAGGTGTGCACCTGGTTGTGTAGCTATAATGCCATTGCTTTGCATGGGCGCCCTCCAGCCGCGGACGAGGGTGTGCGCCGGGGACTATGGGACATGTCGATTATATTGTTGTGGTATCCGGATATGGCCGATACCTGAGGAGATTATTCATACAGCATTTGCATTGCATCATGATGGAGGGTAGAGGAAAGATCCTAGATGTGGATTGAGGGTGATTGTGTTACATATATTTATACTTGGGAGACGGATGTTTGGTGTGCCGTTATTTAATTAAATGTTGCTAAACCCTTTCCACGTTTGATGTTATATGGTTTCTTATCCCTGTCTTCTCTATATTACATATGTTTTCTTTTTGTGATTGTGATGAGAAGATCCTACGGGGGAGCCAGCTATGGAGGAGCTTGATGGGACCTCGTATGAGCCTGACGTTGGAGGACGAGCAGTGGATCCTCATAGTTGAGTATAGAGTCTATGGCCAGCGCGTCTTGTCTCTTTAGGATGTTGTTTTTATTTTCTGTTTGATTATCAGTTTGTACATTTTGGGATCCGACTGAAGGGATTCCCTCTACTGTACTGTATCAGGACTTGAGTTGTATATGTTATGTATGTATGTTAAGTTTTAAATTTTCCGTTGTTTTAATATACTCGCTTAATGACTATAACGAAATTAGGTCTTAATATTTAGAGTTTTCTTTAATGGGACGTCGGGGCGTCTCAGGCAGGACCGCAACGAAGGACGCATGTTGTAGAGACTGTTGAGGTATCTCTACCTCTGGTATAGCTATACTTACAGTACTTGACTGAGCACGGGTTACTTGATTTGGCACCTCAACTGATCCGCTTCAGATAGCAGGACCAGCAGTACCTCCTGTTGAGGTAGTTTTGGATCGGGTCGAGGAGGACCCAGATGAGTACTTTGAGGACTATCTTGAGTTCCACCCTCCTGCTGTTGATGATGATGATTCTTCCGACGAGGGAACGGGAGCGGAGGTATCTTCATCGGATACATCTGCTGTAGGTGGGGTTGATCATCATGATTTCCCCAATGGTTTTCATTAGCTTGACCAGCTATAGGTATAGTTCTGGGGTAGCGAGTCTTGTCAGTTTTTGATCTGGCCACTGAGAGACATGAGTTTTTGGTATGGTTCTGGACTTCTCGTTACTTATATGTATATGTCTTTATTTTCTTTACTTAGTTTGATGGAGAATAGCCTATACTTATGAGGGCTCTTTTGTGATCTCCTATTAGATATAGTGTGTATTTAAATGATGATGCATACATATATATATATATATATATATATATATATATATATATATATATATATATTCGTTTGTTTACGTTCATGATGGTTCGATGTTTCAAAAAAAAAATCAGCACTATTTTCGTAATGAGACGTTTACTTTAAAGTATATTTTCCGAAAGTAACCAACGATTAATAATTTAATTTTCCGCTTTGGGGTAACTACGTGATGACCCTAGAACGGGTGTCGCAGCAGTGAAAATGCAGACCGACTTTCGTCTGAATTTTTAACCAAAAATTTAACCGTGACTTCCTACGGTAATAGAACACAAGAAAATGATTTTAGTTTATTTAAAATCACTCTCTGGATTTTACCAATAATAAATATATAAACACATGTATTTATTGCTACAGAAAGACACAAATCGGGGCGTTACACTCAACTAACTCTGACATCCTGATATGAATCATACCCATCCTCATGACTCAGAAGATATGACAATGATGTTTTTGAAAAGATACGGGGTAGAATTGGTCAACAAGTGATAAGTTCTATCGAACTACCACCAGACACGGTCTTAAGGATCACAAAAAGGAATCTTCAAGGAAAGAAATTTCTTGATCTCACTTTCACAAAGACATAGAGAAGAATTTCATCAATTTGAAATATACTGGAACATCCAGTATAGAAAAGATTCTTCAATTATGTTCGTGGGTGTAAAAATGCATGATCAATACATATTTACAAACATGAATCTAATAAAGTTCATTTTTCCACAAGAACTTCCAGTGGATTTAGAAAATCAAAGGATGAATAGTTTCTCATCCCAAGAGGATTCATTCTTAGTACAAAGAATTTACAAAATGACGACTTTAAAAAGAAAAATAGTCTGGCTAAAAATCAAACTGGGTCACCTCTACCAAAGTAAAAGCGATTTGACTAAGCTTCAACAAGGAACTTACATTACCAGGAAGTTGTTTGCGTTATAACTCAAGAAATGGTCATAACAAATTCTTTCAACGAAATGTGAAAATATCCAGACCAACGGATAATATTAGTTCCATCCATCCAATGTCTAATACACCGATGATTATTTAGAAGTGTGAGTAAAACTGCTCACAAGCAAGGAAGTCAATTAGAATAAATTGAAATTTATGGACTAGCATAACCAATTTATGAGTCCTGATAGATTTCAAATCAAAATCAGAAAAATCTGTCTGACACGCACAAACTTCACCACTGTGATTGTCTAATACAACCGTAGGACTCGAGAAACAAATTTTGACTTACAAATTCATATGGATCGAATAGTACAGTGAAGAGTTTCTTAATCATTATACACTCATTTAAGGTCAAAATTTCAAATCGATTTGCCTTGGTTCCAACTAACACACATATCTTTCCATACACACTCAGTGTGGTCACCCTGAATCGTGCACGATCACGGACAACTTAATCAATCTATCGAACATACGAAGAGTTGACTTTTCTGTATGAGCTGAATCCACGGCGCAAAATCTTTAATAGGTCCTTACTTCAATATAATGATAACTCATCCTCAAGTCGATCTTTGAGTAGACAACAACTCCTTGTTAAATCAACTACGCACGGGAGAGAATACTCGTTCATAATCGTCACTTTGTTGAGTCATTAGAAATCCATGTAGATTCTCAAACCTTCAACAATTTTGGGGTCTACGGAAAAGACTCGGTCTCATCAACTTTTTAGTTCGCAGATCTTCTAGTTTGGATCGAGTCGTCTAACTGGATTAACTTTGAAGGTGGCATCCTACACAAAGTGATAGAGATCAATCTGTATCTAGGAACTAGATCGATTGATAACTCAATATCCTTCTCTAGCAGCACACCCAAAACATTTCCATGGAACACTCCCGGAAAGTCCTTTCGTACACGATACTCCTGGAACATTCTCAGCGAACATTCATAGAAAATCGACCTTAACAGGCTTACTATCCAAGTGTCTGACACAATCCAAAAAGGATAACCAAATGTGTCACTCATGGATCGAACATTCCTGAAACTGTTTTGTTCCCAGAGCTTTAGTGAATATATCAGCTTCTTGCTGCCTTATAGATATGTGTTCTGTCCTGATTGTTCCATTTTGTATGTGCTGTCTTATGAAGTGGCAGTCCACTTCAATGTGCTTGGTTCTTTCATGATAGACAGGGTTGGCAACTAGGTGTATGGCTGCTTGGTTGTCACAAAAAAGTCTTGTTGGAGGTCTGCATGGAACCTGTAAGCACTTGAGTAAGCCTTGTAGACATATAATCTCACTAGTAGCATAGGCCATTGCTATGTACTCAGCTTCACTGGATGACTTAGAGACTGTAGTTTGCTTCTTGGTTTTCCAGGATATAGGAGATGTCCCTAATTTCACAAGGTAGCCTGTTATGGACCTTCTAGTCAAAGGGCAAGAAGCCCAATCCGAATCACAATATGCTATCAGTTGTAGGTCATTGTCTTTTGGTAGCAGGATTCCTGTCTGGTGTGAATTTTAAATACATAAGAACCCTCAGTGCAGCATCCCAATGTCCTTGTCTTGGAGCCTACATAGACTGACTTAAAACATGCACAGAGTATGTTAGATCCGGTCTAGTAATGGTCAAGGAGATCAACCTACCAATTAACCTTCTGTATTGTGAGGCATTCTGATATAAATCACTTTGGTCTAAAGCCAATTTGTGAGTCTGTTCTAAGGGAAAAGATGCAGGTTTGCATGGAAGCATGCCACACTCCCTGAGAATATCTAATATGTATTTTCTGCCATAAAAATAGTCCTACCTTTCCCTTAGCTAATTCAATTCCAAGGAAATATTTAAGGGTTCCTAGATCTTTCATGTGAAAGCATGTACTCAAATGTTCTTTAAAGGCATTACAAGCCTCATTATCATTACTAGCTATGACCAAATCATCAACATAAACTAAGATAGTTATGAAAACAGTGCCCTGTGTGTATGTGAACAGACTATGATCCAGTTGTGATTCAAGAAATCCATAAGAAACGAGATTTAGAGAGTTTAGAATACCAATTTCTTGATGCTTGTCTAAGGCCATAGATAGATTTTCTCAATCTACAATCCAAACCTTCTTTAGATGTTTGATAACCTTGTAGCAGATCCATATATACTTATTCATCCAGATCCCCATGCAAAAAGGCATTAATCACATCCATTTGATGGAGTTGCCATCCTCTTGCCACAACTATGGATAACAGACATCTGATTGTGGTCATCTTTGCCACAGGGGCAAATGGCTCATTAAAATCCTCTCATTCTATTTGTGTGTAGCCCTTGGCAACTAATCTAGCCTTATACTTCTCTATCTCTCCTGTTGACTTGTATTTGAGCTTGAAAACCCATTTACAACCTACTGTTTTCTTATCCTTAGGCAAGTTCATGAGTTCCCATGTCTCATTTTATTCTAAAGCCTTGATATCTTTTTCTACTACATCTCTCCATTCCTTCTTCTGTATTGCTTGTGCATAGGACTTAGGTTCTTCATGTGTGACTGCAGCAAGGTATGCTAAGTACTTTTCTGAGTACTGTGAATGATCTAGATAGTCAGAGATGGGATATACAGCTCTATGTTTAGTTGATCCAGTCATGGATATGTCTTTACGTGTAGCTGTGTGAACATAACAATCTTTTAGATATGCTGGTGGCTGCCTAGTCCTAGGCTGTGCACGAGGTGGTTCCTGGTGCAAAAAGTCAAGCTCCCCCTCACTGTGAACTTCACTGTCTGTTCCTACAGGCATGACTGTTTCTCCATTTTCTTCATCATCAGACTGATTTCCTCCCGACTGATCTAACTCATCTCCATCCTGTGATTCCTCTCCATCACAAAAATGTGAAACCTGGTGCTCACTGCTATTGCAGTGATTTTCTATATTTGTCCCTGCATTAGTCATAAGAGGAAAAACACTTTCATAGAAAATAACATCCCTAGACACCAAGAAATCTTTGGTTTTTAGGTTATAAACCTTCCATCCCTTTTGTCCAATGGGATATCCAACAAAGATACATTGTTCAGCTCTTGCATCAAACTTGTCTATATTCTTAGAGGCATTTCTAACATAGCAAAGACAATCAAAGTTCCTCATGTGCTCATAAGATGGAGATTTATTAAACAACATTTCATAAGGAGTTTTGCCTTTGTTTGCAATAGTTGGAGTTCTATTTATGATGTATGTGGTTGCAAGCACACATTCTCCCCAAAAGTTCAAGGGAAGGTTCCCTTGAAACCTTAGAGCTCTAGCCACATTGAGGATATGTTTATGTTTCCTCTCAACCCTTCCATTTTGTTGGGGTGTGGCAACACAAGAAGTTTCATGTGATATCCCTTCTTGTTGAAAGAATCTCTTAATAACAGAATTCACAAACTCTGTCCCATTGTCACTCCTTACACACTTAATTTTCTTATTAAACTGATTCTTGACCCTATTATAAAAGTTCATGAGAATGCTACTTGTTTTAGTTTTCTCCTTCATTAAGTAGATCCATGTCCCTCTAGAATAATCATCAACAATGGTTAAGAAAAAATAGGAACCATTAAGGGAAGGAGTGTGATACTTTCCCCATAGGTCACAATGAATGAGATCAAAAGACTCTTTGGATTTATTATCACTTTGACTTAATCTTAGTCTACATTGTTTAGATTTATGACATATGTCACAACATTCAATCTTGCTAAAACTAAAACTACTATTAAGGAAAGGAAAAATACACTATAGGGCCTTATTAGAAGGATGCCCCATCCTTTTATGCCAAAGAGTGGTGAGGTCTTTTCCTGCTGCCAAAGAAGTACCTTCCACCATTCCTTTGATCATGTAAACTCCATCTTGAAGCTTACCCAGTCCAATCATCTTCATTGAGTCCTGGTCCTGGATTTCATAGGAATTCACAGTATAAGTAACTTTTCATTTTAGTCGCATATCAATTTATGTATAGAAATTAAATTGCAATTAAAATTGGGCACATAAAGAACATCGTGCAAGGTTATATTTCTATTTAGATGGCAAGTTCCCATCCTATCCACAATTATTGTGTCACCAGTAGGCACAATTATTCTAAAAGGTTTTTCTATCTTCTTCACTTTTTCAAGAAGAGTGAAGATGTGGGTTATGTGGTGTGAAGCACCACAATCAAGAACCCAATTTTGCCTTTTAACTGTGCCTACATTACCTGCGACACCCTTCTACCCCGCATGTTAATATAAAACATTTACTTAAAAGTGGTAATTATAAAAAATGCATTTATTTGATTAAAATAAAAACTTGGATAAAAAGATTTTACATCTCAACGAAAACAACGTGGAAATAACATAGTTTTAAAACAATAAAACATAAACAAGACAGATAAAGAAAAACCCAACCCCGATGTCACATACAGAGCTGGCATAACCGAAAATCCGGATACATCACGGAAACAAACTGAAATAACTAACAAAACTAACAACTATAACTAAGCATTCTAACTAGAGTCGCGACTCCTCAGAGTCACTCCTCCGCTGGCTGCTCACTGTCCTCTGCATAAGGAAATACATGAAACAACAGAAACATGAATGCATGGAGTAAGAAATCATGTAAACACAACGGCATGGAAATAGGGGATAAGATGAACATACATCATAGCTTGGCATAGCAATTTCACAATATACAATATATATACATCATCATATAATATCATAACAGCGTGTTAATCATCCAACATATGCTATGCAGTGCAACGTAACCTTACTCCACTACTCCATCAATGCATGTGGATCCAACTAACTCAGGAAGTCAACTTCGGAGTTACATATCCGTATTGGCCAAAAAGCACCAACACCGGCAGTTCCCCAAACCATGGAGGAAGCCCTTGGATAGCCGACATATCATAACTGGATACGCCACCTCGGGGGCGCACGGTTCACCAAACCATGGGTGAACCACCCGAGACTTGGGCCAGATCATCATAACTAGGACGACCTCCCCTATGTTGAACATCCCCCTCAACATCAACTCCAATGCTCTGTGCAAATGGCACAGCAACACACAAGGCAACCACCTCCTTTGCTTGGGCCTAAAAGCACCCAAGACTTATCACCAACATCAACATTAACACCTTAGACCCAAACCATGGGGTCAAGGTCCCGTTGGCCAAAAAGCACCAAGGTCCAACATAACAACATCTCGACCAAAAAGCATCGAGAGCACTTTGGCCAAAAAGCACAAAAGCGTGACAACATGCGGTAACCCATCGGGTACCGACTTAACCAGCTTATCAGTCTTTGTTATCTTAATTAATCTTTAATTAAGTTATCTAACTTGTTATCATTTGATTAGTGTATTATTACATCATCTGGGGATAATTGGGGTAAGCACCCCTTTAATTCATTAATCTTAAGTTCTGACCAGTAGGGGGAAGCACGGGCGTACTAAACCGCCAGTATGGTCGTGCTGCCACTTTAGTGGAGCACGATCGTGCTCACTGTCCTGCACGGCCGTGCTCAATGCTGGCCTGTTTTCCAGAATTTAACTGGGAACACGATCGTGCTCCCTGTTCAGTACGGCGGTGCTCCTGGGCAGGGCCATACTGTTCTGGGCAGAATTCAACGTGTTCTTGGAGTTTAGGCTCCCTAATTCTCTCAAATCAGATCCTAGGGTCTAAACTAAAACTTTCGGCATGAAACCTCATCCCTCTTTAACACAGTTTATGTCTTATGAAGATTTGGGGAATTAATCTCTTAATTCCTATGTTAACTAAGAGTCCTAATTAAATCTGATTGGGGTCTCATTAACATATTCAACATAACGGTAACATCATCATCAACAGGATATCCAGTCAATGTGATCAACATAATCCATGTCATAACAACAACATTCATAATCATGGGTATTCATACCAATTCAACCAAAACTCATGGCATAAGACAATTCAACAGGCATACCACATCATGAACAACTCAACAATTATAACAAATAGGCATACCAATTAATCCAATTAAACATATAAACAATTCAGTCATACAACCAGGCAGATCATGGCATCAATACATTATAACAACAATAAACGGGGCTATAGGAACCCCTCATCTTACGCTACTCCCTAGCCTAGTGTATACACTATTCTTCTCCCATACCTGGTATGCGGTTTGCGTTTCAAAAGAAGAAAGAGGGTCCTCTAGGGTCTCGTCTCACAAGCACTTATCTATGACCTCAAGAACAACAAGGAAACATCTTAATTAGACTCTTAGGCCAAGAAATCAAAAGGGAAAGAATGAAATGGACGAGGTGTACGAATCTTACCTTGTTTGAAGGTTTAAACAACGAATACGATGATCACGTCTTCGCAGCGATGTTCTCCTATCAACGAATGGTGAAGAACGGTATAAGAACGGGTTCCCTAGAGAGAGTTTTCTAGATATGATTGATGGAAATTGAGAGAAAAAGAGAAGTGAGGCAGCTCTGAGTGTTGGGACGTGATAGACTAGGGTTTAGATCGTGTTTTAGGTGTTAAAAATGGGTTGGAATGTGTTTTGGGCTTAAAAAGAACCTAAATTGTGTTTTCTGGTTCTGCACGTATTCGCGGGGCGAGCTAGAGAACCAATTTCTGTCAGTTGGATTCTCGAGGGGTGAGGCCGAAACAGTCGAATTTGGCCAAAATACCTGAGATAATATTTGTATATAATTCTCTTAGCTTTCCAACGCCACCAATATCATCTCGATCGGACATCTAGAACTCAAGATATGGCCAAAACGGTGAAACGAATTACTAGGACTCTAAGACAATTGAACCTTCCTAAGACTAAACCTACGCAAAATGAACTTAGACATCAAGAACAAGCATAACAAGCATATATATAATAGCTAAGTCTAACACATTAACATTTATTAATGTATGATGGAATTCAGGGTGTTACATTACCCGCCATATCATCATGATTCACAAGAGTGCCATGAAGAGCATGCCCTATGGCACTCTAATTTGAATCCTTGGCCTGTTCTTCTCCAATATAAGCATGGTGTGATTGTTCTGCCCAGCATTTCTGTTCAAACTTATTCGAGCCCTATTCATGTCCCATTGAGTGGATAGCCTACAATCTCAAAGCACTTTGCTTTGATATGTCCTGTTTTACCACAATGGTCGCACTTTGGCCTTGGCCCATCTCTAGCCCTCTGCCTGTTGTTGTTTAAATAGAAAGCTGAGGCTGATTCACTCTTAATGTTCTTCTCCTTCTCAGTTTGGAACCTTGATTCCTCCCTTAGCACATGACTGAAGGTAGTGCGCAAAGAAGGCAAAGGCTCAGAGTTGAGGATTGTGGCTTTGATGTGAGCATATTGATCACCATCTATGCTCCCAAGAAAGAGATGTACTCGGTTCTCCTCCTCCCTTTGCATCAGGGCTCTCGAGGCTCCACAGGTACATTCTGACAAAGGCTATAGCTCACTAAGTTCGTCAAGATACCCCTTAAATTGGGTATAAAAATCTTTGATATTCATCCCTGATTCTTGTTGAATCAAGCATAAAGTGCGCCATAATTGATGAACCCTAGGCACCTTTCTTTGTGCGAATCTCTCTTCAACATCATCCCAGATTTCCTTAGCGGGGGTGGCGTGTGAGATGCTGGCATTGGAGTTTCGGGTCTACCGAATTCAAGATCCAGCCCAACACCATGGAATTCGCCTTGTCCCAGCTCAAGAAGTCTGCAGCGTTTGAATCGGGTTTTGTGATGGATCCATCGATGAAACCTAGGTTGGCCTTAGCTCGCAATATGGTTTTCATCGATCTTGCCCAGGTCCTGTAGTTGTCACCATTGAGGACAGAAGCGACCAGAGGAATCCCAGGGTTATCAGAGGCGTTCAACAAGAAAGCTGGATTTGGGGGCGGATTGACGGTTTTATTTCCCCCATCAAAGGCATTACTTTCCATCTCTGTTGGCTTTTTCTTCTCATCCCCAGAATCATTATCCCGCTCTGATACCATATTGAAAAATGACTGTCATCTGTAATTCTACTTTGAATTGTATTGATAGAAAAAATTAAATGATGCAAAGGACTCAACTCCTTATATAGAGGTTGCTAAGTACAGAGAAGCAAAAGTGAATAGTTTGTTATGCCTAACAGAATAACAAAAATAACAAAGCTAGGCTAAGCTAGAGTAAAAGACAGAAACACCCTCAGTTGCTTATCCATACAAAAACTAAAACAACTACTTGATCAACATACTTGATCTACATAACTGATACAAGCATATGCAACCTACTAATGTGACTATCTTAATAATAACTACAAACAACACTTGTGTGGGCTAATAGGTGGCAATGTCTTCAATCCTCCAGCAACATGGATGAAGATCAATCCTCTTGTTTTAAACCGCTAATTATGTCCATTTAGTATAAAAAATAAAAAAGTAGAAACATTTCAAGTATTTTTTTATAAATTAAAATATATTAAAAAAAAGAATACTTACGATATTCCAACCCATATACAAGGGAGCCCAACATACCTTATCTAGAGGAGACATTATCTAGCTTACAAAGTTCACCACAAAAAGAAGCCAACCCAGAGAAAAACTATAAATAAGCAACTATATCCAAGCAGTGAGGACATACACAGTAGACCAAGAGAACAAGAGTAAGAGAACCACGAAACCGTTGACCACAGCTTGGCAACATAATCAACACCGAAAAGAGCCGCTTAGGCTTTTACCATTTTTTTGGGTTTAAAAACGGGGCTAAGGCCCAACAGAAAAAGAAAAACTAACCCGAAACTACACAAGGTATAGAAGTCTCATATAAATCACTAAGGATTATTCTACAAAGCTCCGCACACAGAAAATATAGAATTTTAATTCCTATATTGTGCTCCAAGCTCTAATTAGAAAGTCAATCTGCACATCTATTGCCTTCTCCATCCTTCACGCATAATACAAGCAAATTATCACTTAGATTGCATTTGAATAAATAACTTAATTTTATTTTGCCTTTTCTTTTATTCTACTCCTTTAATTTTTTTTTTCTCTCTCTTTTCACTCTTGACATCCAAAATGAGAATTCTGAATAGCATTTTTGCTATTCATTTCTTTGGAAGAATAATTTAATTTTGATGTATTGTGGGTGAAAATTGTTTAACACTATCAATCAATCATATGTTACCCTTTATATGACTTTTAAGACAATAATTATACATGTCAAATATTTTTAATAATGTGAGAACACTTTATTTATTGATGGTGCAAAAATTAGGATTAAAGTAGAATGTATTGTTAGTGTAAAAACTTTTACGTTGACATCTACTAACATTTTGATATGTATGTATTTTTTAAGGTACTTAATTAGAAAGTCAATCTGCACATCTATTACCTTCTCGATCCTTCACGCATAATACAAGCAAATTATCACTTAGATTGCATTTGAATAAATAACTGAATTTTATTTTGTGTTTTCTTTTATTCTACTCCTTTAAAAAAAAATTGTTTTTCTCTCTCTTTTCACTCTTGACATCCAAAATGAGAATTCTGAATAGCATTTTTGCTATTCATTTCTTTGGAAGAATAATTTAATTTTGATGTATTGTGGGTGAAAATTGTTTAACACTATCAATCAATCATATATTACCCTTTATATGACTTTTAAGACAATAATTATACATGTCAAATATTTTTAATAATGTGAGAACACTTTATTTATTGATGGTGCAAAAATTAGGATTAAAGTAGAATGTATTGTTAGTGTAAAAACTTTTACGTTGACATCCACTAACATTTTGACATGTATGTATTTTTTTAGGTACTTATAAATTATACATCAACGAGGTCCTCACATCAATAGTGGGGTTCGAATTCACGACCTTGTGGGTTATGAGCCGAATCCTTACCAAATAGATCAACCTTCGTTGGCCATATATGCTTTTATTTTAATAAATAAAATATAAAAATAACAAAAATACTAATTTGTTAAGATATTATTGGATATCGTATAAAAATCTTTTATGCTGACTTTACATATAAATTAAACTCTAAATATCATTTCCAAAAAATATTATATCTTTAACTTTTTAATAATTTCGCTGACAAAACCGTATTTAAATTTTTACCTTCTAGGGACATTTGAACTTTTAAGCTTATCGCCCACGAGATTGCCGTTAATTAAGGGAAAATGAATGGTTGTGAACCTTTTTAAGACTTTTAAAGAAGTCAATTTATCATCAATTTTGTCTTTTCTAGTTTTATTCTTTTTATAGTTTTTAAAAGACTATATATTGTTCTTAACATTATTTTCTTCTTTTATTGACTTTTTCTCATTTTATTCTTCCACTAATAGGCAAGAAATTAAGTACAATTAGGCTTTTAGGCAAAAATTCCTTTCAATAAAATCCTCATACAAATGAATCCAAGAATCAAATAGAAAACACGAGTTAAAGGATCACACCCCTGCCACATAATACATAGTGGCCTTCTTAGAATTGAACTTGGTAAACAAGCCTTGGCCCCGGAAATTGGTTCAAATGACCTGTGGTTTGTGTGAGGCTAAACGTGCGACGTGTAAGCCGATCCGATCCGAGCCGAGCTGTATATTCGATGGATTTGAGCCAGCCTGAACCGATTTTAGCAGATCGGTTCGGATCACTGGATATAATGGAATTTGAATACACTAATCCGAACAAGGTCGGTTCGGGTCTCAGTTCCTACAAATCTAATCCGAATCGAATCAGTAACACCCCGATTTTCACTGTTTCAAAATAATCGAAATGCGGACGATTATTTGTATATATTTATATGAGTATTAGAAAATTATTTTAAATAAACGGAGTTCATCACTCAATCCTACTTGAATGTAAGAAGCTACGATTAAAATTTAGGTTGAAACGACGGGCGAATCCCGGCCCGCTATTTTCACTGACAGTATATTTATACTGCTCAAAAGACCTAATTTTAATTCGTGAACGAAAGACTTAATATTTTTATTTTATTTCCAACAATTTTGTATTTTTAGAATTATTTCATAAAAAAAATGAAATAATATACGTTTTACGGGTGGAATACGTAATCGGGTGAACGGCAGAGTGGATTTCGGAGTTTCAAAGAGCAGATAAAGAGGTTATCTTAGAATTTTGAGATGATTCATGGGGATGAATCACACTTTTAAGTCTAGAAGGTTCTACAAGGTTAAAGTGACAATTTATGAATTTTACGCTTAAGTCCCTGAACTTTCTATTAATTACACTTTGGTCCCTAAGTTAGTTCCTATGTTTTTCTAAGTGAATTGGGCCAGAATCTTTGTTCCCAATCTATTATTGGACTGAGGCCATGAAACCCAAATTCCTTGTCCATGGATTAATTTCATGAAGCCCATTAGAAATTATATAAGTTTCCTATGTCATGTTTAAGCTTTAAGCATTTTAGTGGGCCTCACATAATGAAATCCAAGCCCAAATTTATTAGGCCCATGCGCAAGCCCAAGGAGGAGTAGGGGCTGCCCTCATCTTGGATGAGCCAAGATTATTCTAGAATTTTCTACCATGTTCTCACATATTCTCCAAGGTTCCACACCATTCTACTTTGTTCTCAAATGTTCTCCATTCTTCTAGGTTCTTCCCAAGAAGTCTCAAGAAAATTCAACCAAGATGAGTCAAGCTGAGAACACATTTAATGTGCACATGGTCATCATTTCAAACTATTGGCAATTTGCAAAATAGTCCTTACACTTTTGGAATCTTTGCAAAATGGTCCCTATGAGTTAATTGCACTTAAGTCCTTAGAAAAATCACCTCCTTTCTCTTGAATCCATCAAAAGTGGCGCAGTCACTCTTCTATAAATACCTTCCCTCACATTTCATTTTCTTCCTATTGCTATTTGTTTTAAAAACTCTCAAGTTCATAAGCCTTTTAGCATCACTTTGTGAAGCAAGTTCTTGGATCTTCACTTGTTTTTGATCTTCAAGAGGTGAATCATATTCTCCTTCTCTAATCATGTCTATGTTCTTCAATAAGTTTCATGATTCAAAGTCTATTTCATCTATGTTCATCACTTTTAAGTTTCTAGATCTAGAACTTTGAAAATTCATAACTAATTCTAGAAAAATCTTTTTGACATGAAACCAATTGCTATGATCTTATAATCATCTCTATTTTCATCATCTAGAAGCATATGATCATGAGAAATTTCTTTCCAAAATTTCTGGACTGGGCCGAATCTATGACAAAATGATGTTCATGGGTTTGTTTCATTTTCATGCCTTGATTTATGATTCAATCTTCTAGTATCTTGATAGTTCTTGTATTTAAGTATATATAAGATCAAAAATCAAACTTTAACCTATTGGTTTCATTAAGGCCGAAACCCTAGCTATGAACACTTGATGGTTTAGTGATTCAAAAGTTGTTTTGTAACACTTGAATCCAACTCTAAGTCTTGTATATTGATTAAATCCAAGAGTTGAAGAAATTTTAAAAACTTCTAGCCTATGATCTTGAGAAAACAGAAACCCTAGTTCTTGGAACTAGATGAGTTTTGATCCATGTTCTTGGTTCATAATCTTGGTTTAAACTCTTAATCTTGTTTAAGTTACTTATGGATCATAAATCCCTAAGTTAACAAAATTTTAACTTTCCTAACCTAGAAAAGTTGTTGAGGCCGAAACCTAACCCTCATGAGCTAAGTATGTTGTTGTTTGATTTGATTTATTTTGGTTGCAATTCGTTTGAAGGAATCAACCGAGTTAACTGATTTAAGCCGACGGAGGAAACCGGATCAAATCGGGAGATTGTTTGAAAACGTTAGTTTGAGTCTTCAAGAGGTAAAGGGAGCTTACATGAGGGATTTTCTCAATAACTATTTGCTTTTAGTGTGGCTTATGTGATTTATATGTGGTTTGTGATTAATTGTTTATGTTGTTTACGATGTGTTGTTTATCTGTGTATCGGTGATTGATCTGCTTTTAATTATCTGCAGTAGTATATTATGTTGCTATGATGCATGATCTGCCTGGGGATATAATTATGATGATGTTGTTGAATGTTGAATGTTGTTTGAGAGGCCTGACAGTGGTTAGTGCACAACCAATTAAGCAGATAAAAGATTTAATAAGATGTGAAAGTTATATTCAACGTTTTATGGGGAATGTTGGAATATAATAGTGGTGGAAAAATATTATTTTGAAAAATGTTATTATTTTAATGATTTATTAGTGTAAAAGAAATTTATGAGTCACGGTGAGAGCGTAACCGTGAAATTTTTTTAGTACTGCAAATTTTTACGCAAGAAATTCCGAAATATTATAAAAATTTATTTTATGAAATTAATATTCGAAAATAATTTATAAAAAAAAATAATAATATAATAAAAAAAGAGTCAAAGTTTGACTTTAAAAACATTTTCTTGGAAAAGTGATAAACGACGGCAAGTTTCGAAATTATTTACGGTGACAGTTTTAAAATAGCAGTACGTATTTTGAGAAGAGGTTTCATCTGAATTGATTTATTTTTTAAGAGTTGAAGTTTCAGTAAAAAGAATTCTTGATGATTTGACGTTATTTTGGAAAAAATGAGTTTCCAAAGGAAAAGTGGATTTTTCTATGATTTGACGTGTTACAAACGAATTTCAAGTAGAAAGGATTTTCTGTAAATGAGTTTACTCAATGACGTATTTCAGGTAACTTAGATAAGTTGAGGAGATCTTATTTTGGATTTGTTTTCATAGACGAAAAATGACGTAAAGGACGATATAGAACTTAGTAACCGAGATGTCGGGGTACTAGTGTTTTTATGACGTTATCCTATTTTGGATTTGTTTTTCACGGACAGAAACGATGTAAAACAATGTTATGGAACTTAATAACCGAGATGTCGGGGTATTAAGGTTCGTTGTGTTGTAGACTGGGTATCTACTTAAAGAAATTAAAACATTTTGAGATGTTTTCTATTACCACGAACCTAAGACTGATTGCAAGGTCTAGGGGCTTCGTGATTGAGCACTCGGACTTTGAGGTCCTGTGTTGTTAATAAAAGTTGTAAAGATGTTTCAAACGATGTTTAAAACGATGATGAGTTGTAAGATTTTGATAGCTTTGACAAATAAAGATGTAACACAAAGAAAAGTGTTGAGAACAAAATGTTTTCTTGCATGCATTTGGCAGACGTGCCATGATTCTACGAGTGATTACCTTGCGGCGTCAGGTAGATCATACTACGATGTTCCTCATTGTGCCCGGGGTTTGGACAATGAGACCCCATCTACGATGTTATCACTGTGCCACGATGTTGGACAATGTGCAATGGGTGTGCCTGTGGCTGTGTGCCTGTGGCAATCGAGTCTGATCAACTCATCACGAGGTTGGAGATATCTCATGAGATTAAGAGTGAATGTTTAGATGATGTATTGAAGTGTTCATGCATAGTTTTCTAACGTTGATGTTTGGGGTGTGAAACCCATTGATAAACGAGATGTTATGTTATGAATGAGTATGTTGTTATAAACATGTATATGTGTATGTGCCTTCTTTTGTGTTGCACATTTAGTTATTGTGGTAAATCCATATATTGGCATCTCACCCTTACAAACATATCAGAGTCGTACAAGGAGTATGATCTATACAAGGAGAAGAAGGTTGTCTAGTTCGAGGCATGATGTGCTGATCCTTTTGGTTGTAGTGTCTGTTAGTTACGACCAACTTAGGTACTGTTATATTATATTATGTTTTGAGAATAAAGATGATTATGAGTTAGGTGAGAAAACATATGAGGCAGTATAGTTATATGACTTATATACATTATGTATTTAAGTGTGATTTGATTACGTTGTTGTGGTTATGAGGTTAAAAGAAAAGGAAAAAAAATTTATCACCATATTTTGAAGAGATAAATGTTGAGAAAATATTATTTTCCGAAAACAACCAGCAAATTAAGTTTTATTTCCGCAAACGGGTAGCCATGTGATGACCCGAGTTAGGGTGTCACAGAATCGAACACTATAAATATTTATTTTTTAATTATTTTATATACATATATATAATGTTAATATATTATTATATATATTTAATATAATTAATAATTAAATATGTATATTTTAAATTTTTATTTTTTTATATTTTTATTAATTTTTGAAGTTTAAATAAAAAAAAAAGGATAATCCGATGATCCGAACCAAAACGATCTGATTGTGGTCGGTTCGGATCCATAGTTAAAAATGACAAAATCTTAACCGATCAAATTTGATCGGTTCGAATGATGAAACCCGTAAACCTGATTCGAACCGATTACACCCATACGTGCGAGGCTAAACTTGGTATTGTGTGATTCATTTTTTTTGCGGGCTCATACTAGTCGGTCCATTTAGCCCATGAGTAAACGAGTTTTGATTCGTGAGTTTGCGTGCTGACCCACTAACTCACATTACTTTTTTCTTCCTTCTAATTTTTAAACAATTTTTTTTTAAAAATGAAATTCAATTTGTTTGGGACTTGGTGTTTGGTTTATAAATGTTGATCTTGTTAGTGTATGAATATCTATAATTGGTTGTATGAGGACATTAAATCTTTGATTTTGTTTTGACATTTTGATGACATAAAGTGAGTTTTTTAGAATTAGCTATTTGATTTTTAGTTGACTTTCGTGAATTTTTCAGTATTTTAATAATCTTTTTTTAAATTATGCAGACCAAATACCAACCTGTGGGGCTCGATGGCACGAACACAAATCAACATGTTTATAGACCCTTTCTCGCGGGTCAATCCAATCCAATCCGTTTACTTGCGAACCAATGTAGATTTGACTTATGTGAACCGGATTGGCCCGCATATCCACTTCTAGTTCGTCTTCTTTTATTTATTGAAACTTTATTTTTATTTGACTTTTTTTGCAATAAATCAATCGAGATACACTATGCAACATTAATATCATTCAACAACCCAAAAAGTTCAACCAATCACACTTTTTTATGACTTCATTGGGAGAAAAAAAGTTACTTACCAAACAAAATATAGTTAAGAATTCAATAACAAGAAAGTTTGTATTGAGATACAAATTTAAAGCTACCTCCATTTTTTTACTATGATAATTTTAGCTATTTGTTTTTGTTTTAAAATAATGGATTTTTTATAAATCCAAGATATATTTGACAAATTTTTTTCATATATACATGTAACACCCCCTTGGACATTGCATGACTAACACATTGCGGAAACAAAAGCTTAAAATATTAGCTAGTTTACTTTCGGAAAATAAATTTCGTGTAATTCTCTATAGGTCATGAAAGTGGGTATACAAAATTTTCTGCGGTTGCGGTAAAACTTAAACCTATTTTAAAATAGTAACACAACATCTTAGAATTATACTTGAATAAAGATCTATAACTTTTCCAAAATTTTCGACAGAGTCTCCTCTGTAATCCCAATATCTCAAAAATAAAAACACCTACTGAAATATTTATATTTTCATCCCAAAATAAAGGCTCTCCGAGCCATAAATATCATATCCACAATAGAAGCTATCCGAGTCGTAAACATACATACGCATGACAGTGATCCAATAAAAGACTCTCAGAGTCATAATACCTATAACTATGACTTTTTCCAAATAAAATTTACTCCATAACCTAAGCTGGTCGCACTATGAGATTCTTACTGGAAAAAGACTCCATGGTTATTCCAGTAAATCAAATTTCTTCAAAAGTTGGGACCAACCCCTCCGAGTGGGGCAAAGAACTCCTCAGCATCATCTGTACACTTAACCCAAAATACCACAAAAGAAACCAAACAGAAATAATGCAAAGGTGAGATACCGACATATGAGTTTTATCATAGCAGTCACATACACGACTCTCACACAATGACATACAATATATCATAACCATAAACATAGGGATCCATTCCCGACAATCAAATGCATTTTGTAAAACATTTCATGTCACTTCAATATTCACTATCTAGTTCAGTATCTCCGGAGATCCTAACTTCCCTTCGTCGAGCATGATAGGATCACGATAATGCCCATAACACAATTGTCTCGCGCGTTTTGGGTTGGCCCCTCAATTTAGGTCCGATCCCGAATTGTTCTGGGGTATCGCATCTCACCTAAATAATACATAATAGTTCCTGATTGAGTACATTTCGAGCAGGATAGCCGATTTCCACGACAAGGGGTTGCAAAGCCCCAAGCATTTCATGGAGTTCAAACCCGAACGTCCCTGAAGACCCAAAAACTAAAGGAGCCGTCTTTGGTCCGTAACTATTCAGTTTGTCAGTTCACCCTTTGAGAAATTGTAGCTCAAATACACAATGGCACGTCTGCCACAACGACATAAAAGCCTGACTATGCATGTAAAACAAGGTGTTCTCATTTTTCATTTTATTTTTCGCATCGTTCTTTCCTCGTCAAGGCTTATGCTCTCGACTACTTTTAATCAAGTATTAAATTAAACTTTAATACTCACATAGCATTTTGTCAATAAAATCTATGATTCACAATCTCCTTCACAACCGAACACTAGTCCGACGTCTCAGAATTATAGGTTCTATCTTTCCTCGAAACTAGAATAGGAACTCTAGCTCGTCAATCCGGAACACTAGGTCCTTTCTACTTTCTCAAAACTTAAAACTAGAACTCTAGCCCATCAAACCAGAGCACTAGGCCCTTTCTTTTCCTCAAAACTCAAAACAAGAACTCTGGCCCGTCAATTTGGAGCACTAGGTCCTTTCTTTTTCACTCTCTTTCCAGAGCTTTTCGTTCAGTGAAAAACTAAAAATCGAAATAAAATCCAATTGTTTCTCACTCTCGAAACTCAAATAGGAACTCTAGCCCGTTAATCTGGAGCACTAGATCCTTTCCACTTTCACTTCTTTCCACATGATTTTCTTTTTTGCTCAGTGAAAACTAAATCGAAAAACACAATATCAAAGTCTTCTCAACTTTGTGCCATAAATACGTTTTCATTCTTAGAAATACATTTTTCACCAAAACCTTTTATTTTATAAATCTATTTACCGTAAACTTAGAAAACTTCAAAAATCCTTTTCTCACTTTAAAACCAACTACGAAATTCTTACAAATCGGTTTATCAAAGAGGCATTTTCTCTAAATTTTTCCATTTTTGAAACCACTTTTGTAAAGCCTAAAAGAAAATCCTTGTTTTCAAAAGACTTTTCTTTTCAAAAATTCTTAAACCTTTTCATGAATTTTGATATTTCCCATTTTCTTTCTTTCCTAACTTTGTTCTATCTTCGCACTTTCATCATTTAGGATTTTTTTCTCATTTTCCAAAGAAAACAAAACACCACTTTTTCGATATTTCTGAGTTAAGGTACTTTAATGTCTTAATCTTGATTAACAAGCAATGACCAATGTCATGCCATCAACCAATCACAGTCAAGCAAAACAGTAATATAATCAACAAACAATAACATTAAAACTCCAATCAAACTCTAAACAATTCAAGCAAGACATCATTACAAAGATTTAAAAATTAACATACATTCAAATACAACAATAAGTATGTAACTACTAAAACTCTTCAGGTAAACTCCCTTTACCTTTGAAGACCAGAAAATATCCTTTCCTTGATGCATTCAACAACTAGTTTCCCTCACAATGATGCCCCGAGTTTCCTTTAACCCCTTGAAACCTGTGCAATTTAAACCCTATCAGCTCCCAATAACGAGAGACATGCTTCTCAATGCAAGACAATCACCATCAACGTCCCAGCGAGGGAGTCCAAACATTTTACAACAACCAGAAAATCAAGCAATCAATTACTCATCATCAAACACACACTCTAATTGGATTTGAACGCTAAATTTCACAAAACAGAGTCACTTTCGAAGAAAATCATATTTTGGGGCTCAAGGTTCATACCACAATTTTGGGGAAACTTTGTTTTGATTAGAGAATCATGAAACTGAACTTAGAAATTATCAATTAAAAGAGCTAATTGCACTAAAACATAACCAATTTGATGATTTGGGTAAAATGAAAAGTTAGGGTTTCAAAATCAAATTTGGGGGTTTTGAATCTTAAACAAATACATGAGTGAAATTCCAACTCACCCAGGGAAGAAGATGAAACTGGATGGTGGTTGTCAAGACTTAGGCGCAGCGGTGGTGGCGATGCGGCGGAGACGACGGAGGAGCTCTGTTTTCGTGCGGTGACAGTGGCCAAGGACTAACCAAACAGACAAGCACTTGCGAGGGATGGCGGAACTCGGTACTTAGTAGTCTCCTCCCTACCAGTGCGGTCGAACGACAAGCGGCGATGAGCTGCAAGTGGAGCTAGCGGCGAATGACGCGACGCGAAGGAGGACCAGACGAAACAGAACGTGCGTCGTCTTCTTTGGTCCAAGCGGCGATCAACGATAGCGCTCCATGATGGGGCTGAGACACTGGTCGGAAGTGGATGTGTTAGTGAGAGGAAGTTTAGAATTTCTAGAGAAATAAGTAGCAGCTTTGGAAGGAGGAAGAAGTGTTAAACTCAATGACTTAGAAATTTTGATATATTTTTAGTGTCAAATTGTAAAGACAGGTATCAAGCATTATTCAACAAGTTCAATAAGCAATCAAAGGAGAATATTCAAGGAAGAACTTGGAGGAATCAAAAAGCAAGGACGAAGATCAAGGAATCATCAAGATAAGAGCTTAACGAATAAATTAGTGATAAGTCTTAGATGATTTGTAAGAGATGAAATCTCTTATTCACAAATAAGCTTAATTTGAAAAGATGCATGAAAGAAAATCATTTTTCATAACCTGCATTAAAAGGAATAAGTTTTCGTAAATGAAAATGATTCTTGAAATAAGATTTCAAAGCGCTCGTCCAACACTAGAATAGTAAAAACTGGCATCCAAGAAAGTGATACAAGCACACGTCCACTAAGGTGATACAAGCGCACGTCCACTAAAGTGATACAAGCGCACGTCCACTAAAGTGACACAAGCGCACGTCCACTGAAGTGATAAAAGTGCTCGTCCACACAAGTCTTTGGACTTGCTAAGATCTTAATGAGAAGCTCCGTCCACTGACATGGCATATGGAGCTCGTCTACTAGTTGGAGCACGTCCAATTACTTTGTGTTAGTACTCCTGTCTGCTGACGTGGCAAATGGCCGCGACTATTTTTTTCAAGATGGACTTGGCTATTTTTTCCAAATGGACGCGGCTAATTTCTTCAAATGGACGTGGCTATTTTTCCAAATGGACTAGGTTATTTTATGGACGCGAATTCTACAAGAACAGTCAGAATATTATTTCAAGAACCAGAATCAAGAAAACAGATTATGTTAATCAGATCCAAATCTGTTTTGATTGATCCCAACGACTATAACTTGTTTTCTATATAAAGAGGGATCAAAGGAACACTTAAGCAACATATACGAATATCATAACATATCACAGTTTTATGAAATCGTTTTGAGAAATCAATTGTGAAAATCATTCATCATCTTTATTGAGCTTACTATGAAAAGAGTGTTTCATACTCAAAGTGCTTCAATTTGTTTATCTAACTATTGAGAGTTAGGAATCAATTTTTATTTTACAATTTGATTGTAAAGAGAGAGGGAGTCTCTATGAGTGATTAGGGTGAGGTATCCCTAACGTTGAACATTGAGGCTCTTCACATGAGTGTGGTATCTCGAGGTGAAGGAGTGCTCTGTGGTGTGAAGGTTTTTCAAGCTACCTGGTAAAGCTTGTGCGTTAGTGTGTGAAATCCCAAAGGTGGAGTGGGGACTGGATGTAGGTCACAGTGGAGGTGACTGAACCAGGATAAATCTATTTGTGTGGTATCTCTAAAACTCAAACCCCTTTACTTTCTGTTTATGTTCAAGAACCTACAACTTTGATGTTTAAAGTTCAATATAATTTTTGTTCTTGATCTGTATAAACTGTATGTTGTTATTACTGAATTATTAAAACCGAATCTATTCTCTATTAATTCGGAATTAGTCTTTCTTATCCTCATCACCTTCTATTCAAGATTTTATTTAAACCCTTCATTGATCTTGTAAAAGATCCTTAGGACACTAATCCGCAACTTTGATTTATAAAGCTTTGTGAAAAAGTTTTAAGAGGGAAATATTTTTTGAAAACTCAATTCACCCCCCCTCTTGAGTCGTTGAAGCCAAAACAACAATTGGCATCAGAGCTAAACTCTTAAGTTTGGCTTAACAGCTATAAGAGTATGGCTTCCAATGACTGTCTGAATGAAGGGGCTTCCCTTGCATGCCCGCCTGCCTTCAATGGATCTGAGTTTATCTATTGGAAGGAAAGAATGGTAATCTTTCTTGAGGCAGCAGGTGTTGACATATTGGATGTAGTAGAGAATGGACCATTTGTCCCCTCCACTGTATATGCTAATGGTGCTCCAAGAAATAAGCCTAAAACTGAATGGAATGTGGATGATAAGAAAAGAATTCAATATAATGCACGAGCTAAGAATATTACAACCTCTGCTTTAACCTGTGATGAAGGAACCTCATATGTCAAAAGAGCAAGAATGAACACCCTCACACGTGAGTATGAGCTGTTCAGAATGAATCGAGGAGAACCTATGACTGAAATGCAAAAGAGATTCACACACATCGTAAATCAATTGACTGGTCTTGGAAAAGCAATCTCCAATGAGGATCAAATTAACAAAGTAATGATATGCTTGAGCAGAGAATGACAACCTAAAGTCACTGCAATCTCAAAATCCAGATATCTCTCATCAATGACCATTGCCACACTGTTTGAAAAATTGCAAGAATATGAATTGGAGTTAAACAGACTAAATGAGAGTGAAGAAACTGATAAAGAAAGAAGGGATTGACTCTCAAATCGCAAGTCAGAGAAGCAGAAGACAATGATGATAATGATTCATCACAAGAAGCATAATCCGAAGAAGAGATGGGATTGCTAGTTAGAAAGTTCAAGAGCTTCCTAAAGAAGAAAGGCAACTTCAAAAGAAATTCGTCCACTTTTCCAAAAAGAAAATTCAGCAAAGGTGACAACTCTTCCAACAACATCACATGCTTTGAATGTGGAAAGATTGGCCACATGGAGCTTGACTGTTCAAAGCTGCAAAAGAAGGACAAAACTGAAAAATTTGACTCAAAGGACAAGATATGGAGAAAGCCAAGAAAGGCCTACATTGCTTGGGATGATAATGATCTAGATTCCACTGAAGAATCTGAATCTGAGGAGGCAAACTTGTGCTTGATGGCCAGAAATGACAGTGATTCAGAAAGTGAAGTAAGTTCTGATTATCAACCTTCTTATGATGAATTGCAAAATGCTTTTGAAGAACTTCATAAAGAATCTATTAGACTTGCTAGATTGCTAAATAAGTCTAAGAAGACCATCACATGCTTAGAGGAGAAAACTTTTGTTTTAAACAAAGAGGCAGATCAATTAAAAACAGAAAATTGTGCTTTAAAAGAAAAACTAGCTACTGTTTTAGATGCACCTATATGTGATAAATGTCCTAAGTTGGAGAAACATATAAATCATTTGAATGGTGGTCTATCTAGAATTACTAGTGATAAAGAAATCTGGAATGCATTTAGCTGTACATTGACTAAATAAGTTGAAAAACTGAAAAATGACTTAGTCAAGTTCACAAATGGTAGAGATAATTTGGATGCATTGTTAGGACAACAAAAATGTGTTTATGATAAGGCTGGAATAGGCTATAAAACTAAGATACATGAGAAATCTTTCAAGAAATTTTTTGCTGCACCTATGACATCAAACACACCATTTGTTAAATGCTATTTCTGTGCTAGAAAAGGTCACACAGCTTCTATATGCCAATACAAAAAATCAGCATACAATAAATCTAAATATATATGGGTTCCTAAAGGAACTATTACTGCAACTAACTCAAAAGGACCCAAACATATTTGGGTACCTAAAGCAAAAACATGATTCTGTTTTGTAGGTGTGTTGGAAAGCCAAGAATGTGAAAAGGTATCTTGACAGTGGCTGTTCCAAGCACATTACTAGAGACAAAAGCAAGTTCATTTCCTTTACCCCTAAGTCAAGTGATAGTGTTACCTATGGAGACTGAGACACCCCGTTGTGCCCCATTGTATTATTACATTAAAACCTTAAGATTTATTTACTTAATCGCGCACTTACTATTGAAAATACGTGAAAATTTAAAACTTATTTAATGATCATATAACTTCTACAAATATAAAACACACCAAAGTTATAATATATAATTACACACATGTTTATTTATTACAAAACCAAAACACTGTTAAGGGTACCCTCTCAGTAGGATCCCTCACAGGTATAGACTTCACTACATACATACTTAGCGGAAATATAAATACTCCTTAGACACACTGGCCATCATGTCTATACTCTAATCGCTCTAGATCACAACTCGACCTCCAAAGATCCGATTCATACGGAGTTCCATCTAACTCCTCAAAGAATTGGTTCCTCCATCGGGTCTTCTCGTACGATCACATCAGAAATAAAATACAACACACAGAAAGATATAGGGAATAAGAAACAGTTCTATCATCAAAAAGCGGAAAAGAGTAATAGTAAATTATACCATAATTGTCACAGACACACATCACTCAAAATCAACAATCATCCTCAATTCACTATATCATCCTCTACCCTCAACCCATGCAACTAAAACTTTATACTGATGTGGCCATCTTCACTCCTGTCACATTAGTCAAGAGTCCGAATGATCCAAAGACCAATAACTTTCGAACGCATCAAAGACTAAACACTTATTAGTCTAAAATGATCCAGTGCCAATAACATTCGAACTCATCAAGGAACATCCTTCCATAACGGTCCAGTGCCAAGAACATTCGAACTCATCAAGGAACATCCTTCCATAACGGTCCAGTGCCAAGAACATTCGAACTCGTCAAGGAACATCCTTCCATAACGGTCCAGTGCCAAGAACATTCGAACTCGTCAAGAACTAAAGAGTATTACGGTAGTCTACCTCGGCCTCCACATCCGTAGGGCACTCACCCGCAATATCCGATATCCCCAACATAGGATATCCCGACCTCGTGTGTTCCACTCACACGGCTGTGACTAACAATATCTCGATAAATGAATCTCCCTAAATTACATCAATAACAACCTAGTGCCTTAACCTTCCATCAAAGTCTTAACACCTTTTCCTCATAGATAAAACCACTTAATTAGGCTAGGCACCTCTAAATCACCTTTATTCTCTCACCCACACAATTATCTCCCGAACAACACATATCCTTACTTAAAAATCATCTAAGCACAATATTAACAACCAGGCAGATCATGCATAACATAACATCAGGAAATATTCAAATATCTCAATATCATATAAAGCAATTTATCATAACCAACTCATAATAATCAAACCAAATAAATAACAAAGTCAGACTCTGTCACGGCCTGGCCGTGATAGCCATCACGGTCGTGACAGACATCAAAGACAAGAATCCTACAACACAGAACCTGTCACGGCCTGGCCATGACAACCATCACGGCCGTGACAGACAGCAAACATCCTCACAATCATAATTATTCAAACACCGAAACAATACGTCACATGCAGATGGAATACCTCAACCAGCGTATCACAACCAATCAAAAGTAAATAATTCAAACATCCTCAAATACTTAAAATCAACTTAATGTCGATAAACCAACAATCCCCGAATCACATTGGTTTTACAGAAAAGGTTTCCAATGGGATTTTGGTCTTGTCGATTACTCGACTACTAGTAGGGTTTAGGTCGCCCTACACAATTATCATATAATCTACTACTTATCGATTCCGACGATAGGTTGATTCTTTTCCCCACCTGAGTTTGCACCGGAAACATGTACACGACGATCCTCGTTATCCCGCCACGAGTTAACACAACCACCTTCAACCAAACAACATATCTATAATTAATCAACTAACAACCATCTATGACACTTTAGGGCTAGGTTCGGCCAACACTTAGAAAATAGGTTTAGGGTTATCTTCTTAATGCCATCTTTTGGATCCTAATTACTAGAGTCTTAACTAACATAGATTACTTATTACAAGACTAAAATTTGAAACAAAATCCTCTAACCTTTAGGGTTAGGGTTTCGGCCAAGGGCTGACTTTTAGGGTTCAAAATCCTTAAAATTCCTAATCATGATTAAGTCATAGATTAATGATCATTGATTAACCTAAATCATGGATTAGTGACTAAACAACTAAAGTTCAAACTCAAAACTTTCTAACTCTTTTATACATAGATTCGGCCTCAACATAATCTTAGGGTTAGGGTTCTTAGTTTAATAAACCAACTTGGATTTATTAATCATACATACTAATAGCTTGATTAACAAGATCATTAATGAAAACCATGAACAAAAACTCTACCAAACCTACTTTGATAGATTCGGCCAAGGCTAGGTTTTCAAGAAAGAAATTTTTTGATTGCTTCATGCTCTTGGATTTAGATAGTAGACATGATATCTAGAAGATAGAAAGTAGTTTCATCATCATTAGATTTTCCTAGGATTTATTATGATTTTTCAAAGTTCTAGGGTTTGAAACTTGAAAATGATGAACCACCATGATATAAGTCTTGAATCAAGAAACTATCTAAAGAACATAGACATGATTCAAGACAAAGATTAGGATTTACCTCTTGAGAATCAATGATGAAGAAAATCCAAGAACTTGCTTTGAAACTTAGAACTAAGAACTTAGAACTTTAGAGTTTTAGAAGACAACTAACCAAAGAACTAAATGAAAAGTGAGAGAAGGGTATTTATAGTGTAAGTGGCGACATCTCAAGAAGGATCTAGATGAAGATGAGTTGTCATGTTAAAAGGATCAAAGTGCAATTAAGTTCCAAGGACCAAATTGCAAAGATTCCAATAGTTGAAGGACTAGTTTGCAAATAGACAATAGAATGTCATGATGATGAGTTTAATCACATTAAATGCCATCTTATCTTTGACTTACTTGGCTGATTTTTATGAGTGCAAGACAAGTTAAGAAAGTAAGATAATTCAATGTATTAGAAGAATCAAGAAACTTGTAGACAAATCTAGGATAAGTAGAAACCTATAGAAAATTCTAGAATCAACTTGACAATTCCAACTAAAATGGGCAGCCACAATTCACATGGGCTTTCATATGGGCTTGAAACATTTGGGCTTGATTTCATTTTCTTATTGGTTGTGGGACCCACTTTGAAGATTTAGGCCTTTAAACATAAGATAAGAAAACTTGAATGGCTTTATGGACTCAACTATGAACTAAAAAGATTTGGGCCTATAAGCCACGACCATTTAGGATTAAAAACAAGGATTCTAGCCCAATCCACTTGAAAAAACGAAAAAAACTAATTTAGGGACAAAATGGTAATTTACAGAAAGTTCAGGGGCTTAAACGTAAAATTCCTAAATTTTCTATTTAACCATGAAAAACCTTCTAGACTTAAAAATATGATTCATCCCCTTGAATCATCTCAAAATCCTAAGATAAACACTCTCACTACTCTTAGAAACTCTAATTTCCCTTCCGTCGTCTACCCGATTACGTGTTTCGCCTGAAAAACGTAAATTATTTTATTTTTCTCTGAAAAAATTCTAACCATACAGAATCGTATAAAATAAAATACTAAACTTAAGTCTTTCGTTCACAAATTAAAATTAGGTCTTTTGAGCAGTATTATTATACTGTCAATGGAATTCGCGGGCCGGGTTTCGCCTGACTTTCCAACCTAAATTTTAATCGTAGCTTCCTACGGTCAAGTAGGATTGAGTAATAACCTCCGTTTATTTAAAATAATTTTATAAAACTCAAATAAATTTATAAACATATTTATATGTATTACTGTTATTTAAAACAGTAAAAATCGGGGTGTTACAGAGACAATAATAAAGGGAGAGTACTTGGCATTGGCAACATTGGAAGTCACTCAACAACAATCATTAAGGATATACTATATGTTGAGGGATTGAAACATAACCTGTTAAGTATCATTCAACTATGTGACAAATGCTTCAAGGTAAGATTCAATTCCAATAGTTGCTTAATAGAAAATCTGCATGATGAAAATTTGAAATTAATTGGACATAGGACAGATAACATCTATATGCTTGATTTAGATAATATCTATTCAAATATTGCATGATGTCTTATTTCAAAAGAAGAAGAGAATTGGCTTTGGCATAGAAGAATTGCACACATTCACATGAACCACTTGAATAAACATATTCGTAAAGATCTTGTAGTTGGCTTGCCTAAACTAAAATTTGTGAAAGATGGACTATGTGATGCATGTCAAAAAGGAAAGCAAGTTAAGGTCTCTTTTAAACCAAAGAACATTGTTTCAACAACTAGACCCTTGCAACTTTTACACATGGATTTATTTGGTCTATCTAGAACCAAAAGCTTTGGTGGTAACTCGTATGCATTGGTAATAGTAGATGATTACTCTAGATATACATGGACATATTTTCTATCTCATAAGAGTGATTCATTTTCTACATTTAAGAAAATGGCAAAAATTGTGCAAAATGAAAAAGACGTAAAAAATGTTTTTATAAGAAGTGATCATGGGGGAGAATTTCAAAATGAAGTGTTTAAAAATTTTTGTGATAAGCATGGCACTCAACATAATTTTTCTGCTCCTAGAACTCCACAACAAAATTGAGTAGTGGAAACAAAGAATAGATCATTAGAAGAGATAGCAAGAACTATGTTGAACGACTCCAGCTTACCAAAACATTTTTGGGCAGATGCTGTCAATACGGCCTGCTATGTGATAAATAAAGTCTTGTTAAGACCAATCTTAAAGAAAACCCCTTATGAGCTTTACAAAGGAAGAAAACCAAATATAGCACATTTACATGTTTTCGGTTGCAAATGCTTTGTTCTTAACAATGGAAAGAATAATCTTGGAAAATTTGATGCAAAGGTTGATGAAGGAATTTTCCTAGGATACTCTCTATCTAGTAAAACATTTAGAATATATAATAAGAGAACACAAACTATTGAGGAATTTGTGCATGTGACATTTGATGAGTCTAACCCCAAAAGGTTGGGAAAGGATTGTGTTATTGATGATCTTGCAGATTCAATTGTGAAAACTCTCCTAGAAGAGAAAAAGGACAATGAAGAAGATGAAAGCTTAAAGAACGAATCGTTGCAGCAGGAGCAAACAAAACAACAGTCTGACCTACCAAAGGAATGGAGGACTGTCAGAAATCATCCAATTGATAACATCAATGGTGAAATTACAAAGGGGGTAACTACTAGACAATCTCTTAGAAATGTTTGTAATCATATGGCATTTGTGTCTCAAGTAGAACCTAAGAACATAGATGATGCTATAATTGATGAACATTGGATGATGGCTATGCAAGATGAGTTAAACCAGTTTGAAAGAAACCAAGTCTGGAAACTAGTGCCTAAACCCAAGAACTGTCAAGTAATAGGTACAAAATGGGTTTTTAGGAATAAACTAGATGAAAATGGTATAATTGTAAGAAACAAGGCTAGATTGGTAGCCAAAGGGTATAACCAATAAGAAGGCATAGATTATGATGAAACATATGCACCAGTAGCAAGATTAGAAGCTATAAGAATGCTACTTGCTTATGCTTGCATAATGGGATTTAAATTGTATCAAATGGATGTTAAGAGTGCTTTCTTAAATGGATTTATACAAGAGGAAGTGTATGTTGGTCAACCGCCTGGTTTTGAGAATAATGAATTGCCTAACCATGTTTATAAATTGTCTAAAGCACTATATGGCTTAAAGCAAACTCCTAGAGCTTGGTATGAAAGGTTAAGTAATTTTCACATTGAAAAAGGATTTAAAAGAGGTAAAGTTGACACAACTTTGTTCACTAAGAAAAAGGCACACAACATTTTACTTGTACAAATATATGGGGATGATATAATTTTTAGTGCTACTAATGAGCAGTTGTGCAATGAGTTTGCAAGTCTTATGCAGAGTGAGTTTGAAATGTCAATGATGGGTGAGCTGAAATTTTTCCTTCGACTGCAAATAAAGCAAACTGGAAATGGAATCTTTGTTAGCCAAACCAAGTACTGCAATGAGTTAATCAAGAAGTTTGGCATGGATAAAGCTAAGGAGATGGTTACTCCAATGAGTACCTCCTGTTATCTGGACAAGGATGAGCAAGGTAAACCTGTTGATGTTTCTAAATTCAGAGGTATGATAGGCTCACTACTTTATCTTACTGCTAGTAGGCCAGATATCATGTTTAGTGTATGCATGTGTGCTAGGTATCAAGCAAATCCAAAAGAATCACACTTAACAACAGTTAAAAGGATAATTAAGTATCTGTTAGGAACAAAAGACATGGGATTGTGGTATCCCAAAGGAGCTACATGTACTTTAATTAGCTATTCAGACTCTGATTTTGATGGTTGTAAACTAGACTGAAAGAGTACTAGTGGAACTTGCCATTTACTAGGAAACTCATTAGTATCATGGTTCAGTAAGAAACAATCTAGTGTGGCTTTATCCACTGCAGAGGATGAATATGTAGCAGCTGGTAGCCGTTGTGCACAGGTTTTATGGATGAAACAACAATTAGTTGATTATGGTATGCAACTAAACCAAGTTCCTATTAGATGTAACAATACGAGTGCAATTAACCTAACTAAGAATCCCATAATGCACTCTAGAACTAAACACATATAAATCAGACATCATTTCATTAGAGACCATATTCAAAGTAGAGAAATTGAGATTGAATATGTTGATACAACTAAACAACTTGTCGATATCTTTACCAAGCCCTTGAACAAGGAAAGCTTCTTTTTCATTAGAAGAGAATTGGGCATAATCGATCAATCCTATATCTAATCTCTAAAGAAACTAATTATATGACTGTATATTTGTGTAAATATGCTCTGATTCTTGTATGATTTGATTTGAAATATCTATGAATGATCAGAAGAGAGCTTTGGAACATCAATGCGAGTTGGACGCATCTTTTTGATTTGCCCCTGCACCTATCCCTCTATCATGAACAATTTTATATGCTAAGTTTGAATGTTTAAATGCTTACCTTCTCTATCGCTTTAAATGTTTCTTTTCTTTACCTTTTTGATGATGCCAAAAGGGGGAGAAAAAAATATGATATAGAGAAAGGGGATATAACAAATTATACATGAAGAAAAAGTATGATATAGAGAAAGGGGATAATAACAAATTATACATGAAGAAAAAGTATGATATAGAGAAAATGAATTATACATGCATATGTTGATGGGGAGCTTAAAAGCTTACATGATTAATGGGGAGTAAATCAAATTCTGCTCTAATAATATTTTTTTTGCTCTAATATACTTCTTCTCTGACTGCTTTGATACCATGATATAAATCTGTAAAAAATACTTAGCGTCTACTACACTTATACTCTGATCTTATAATTTGTCAACAGGTTTGTCATAATAAAAAAGGGGGAGATTGTTAAACTCAATGACTTAAAGATTTTGATATATGACAAATACAACTTAATTTGTATGCAAGTGTTTTTAGTGTCAAATTGTAAAGACAGGTATCAAGCACTATTCAACAAGTTCAGTGAGCAATCAAAGGAGAATATTCAAGGAAGAACATGGAGGAATCAAAGAGCATGGACGAAGATCAAGGAATCATCAAGACAAGAGCTTAACGAAGAAATTAGTGTTAAGTCTTAGTTGATTTCTAAGAGATGAAATCTCTTATTCACAAATAAGCTCAATTTGAAAAGATGCATGAAAGAGAATCATTTTTCATAACCTACATTAAAAGGAATAAGTTTTCGTAAATGAAAATGATTTTTGAAACAAGATTTCAAAGCGCTCATCCAATACTGGAATAATATAAGCGCTCGTCCAACACTGGGAATAGTAAAAACTGGCGTCCAAGAAAGTGATACAAGCGCACGTCCACTTAGGTGATACAAGTGCACGTCCACTAAAGTGATACAAGCGCACGTCCACTAAAGTGACACAAGCGCACGTCCACTGAAGTGATAAAAGTGCTCGTCCACAAAAGTCTTTGGACTTTCTAAGATCTTAATGAGAAGCTCCGTCCACTGACATGGCATATGGAGCTCGTCTACTAGTTGGAGCACGTCCAATTACTTTGTGTTAGTACTCTCGTCTGCTGACGTGGCAAATGGACGCGACTATTTTTTTCAAGATGGACTCGGCTATTTTTTCCAAATGGACGCGGCTATTTTTACAAATGGACTCGGTTATTTTATGGATGCAAATTCTACAAGAACAATCAGAATCTTATTTCAAGAACCAGAATCAAGAAAACAGATTCTGTTAATCAGATCCAATCTGTTTTGATTGATCCCAATGACTATAACTTGTTTTCTATATAAATAGGGATCAAAGGAACACTTAAACAACATATACGAATATCATAACATATCACAGTTTTACGAAATCGTTTTGAGAAATCAATTGTGAAAATCATTCATCATCTTTATTGAGCTTACTGTGAAAATAGTGTTTCATACTCAAAGTGCTTCAATTTGTTTATCTGACTATCAAGACTTAGGAATCAATTTTTGTTTTACAATTTGATTGTAAAGAGAGAGGGAGTCTCTCTGAGTGATTAGGGTGAGGTATCCCTAAGGTTGAACATTGAGGCTCTTCACAATAGTGTGGTATCTCGAGGTGAAAGAGTGCTCTGTGGTGTGAAGGTTTTTCAAGCTACCTGGTAAAGCTTGTGTGTTAGTGTGTGAAATCCCACATGTGGAGTATGGACTGGATGTAGGTCACAGTGGAGGTGACTGAACCAGGATAAATCTGGTTGTGTGGTATCCCTAAAACTCAAACTCCTTTACTTTCTGTTTATGTTTAAGAACCTGCAACTTTGATGTTTAAAGTTCAATATAATTTCTATTCTTGATCTGTATAAACTGTATTTTGTTATTACTGAGTTATTAAACCCGAATCTATTCTCTATTAATTCTAAATTAATCTTTCTTATCCTCATCACCTTCTATTCAAGATTTTATACAAACCCTTCATTGATCTTGTAAAAGATCCTGAGGACACTAATACGCAACTCTGATTTATAAAGCTTTGTATTATTTTTTGAAAACTCAATCCCCCCCCCCCCCCCCCCCCCTCCCCTCCCCTCTTCTCTTGAGTCGTTGAAGCCAAAACAACAAGAAGATGAGCTTTAAAAAGAGAAAGAGTAAGGAAGGGGGTCGTGCGAGTCTTTCTGACTAGGGGAGAGGAATTCTTTCTTTTTGTTTTATTTTCTTTTTCTTTTAGTTAATAGATAAAATGTGTGGTTGAAATTGAGTCTAGAAAAAAAAGTAATTAATATTGATCCTTGGATCTAAAAAAATAACCAGTGACAATTATATAATTTAAAAATTCAAAATAAAGTAGATATTGATAGTTGAATTGATCAACTAAGAAAATCCACGGTCCAACATTTAATCTCCGATTAATGTCAAAGCAAATTATTTTCAAATCTAAAATCAAATAGAGTAAAATATGAAAATAATTTTCTTTCAATCATATTATTTAAAATATTTTTCTGAACAAAAACTAATAGTGACCATAATATAATATTATTGTATAGTAAAAGTACTTATACTGGAATAAGGCAGTGCTGACGCATTTAATAAAATGGTTTTAAATGAGTAATTAAAATTACTCAAACTAATCCACGTAAAAATAATTTAAAATGATTATCAAGGTAATTAATCAATCCAAATTAAATACATACTTATTTACTGTTATTGAAGAACGGTAAAAATTGAGGTGTTACAATACCCTTATCATACAATTAAATTGAAATGCTTTGAAAATATACTAAACCTTCCCTACTTAAATACTGCTACAAATGATGCATGTTCCAAAACAAAAGTGGCACATATCGATGCACCTTGCATTTGACCAAATAAAATATGCACCTTCCTAGTGGAGTGTGGAATAAATGTGGTTAGAATTTGTAAATAATTAATTATACTATAAATAAGGGTATTTTGGTACAAATGTAAAAAAATTAATGATTTCTTAATCTGTGTGTAGAAACCTTAAATTACCATAGAAAAATATCGGATGGAGTACTTATCAACTAATATTGCAACACCATGTTTTTCCTATGTTTTCTGTAGCAGTAAATACATATTTAAATGTGTTTATTTTAGATTCAACTTAGAGGATGATTTTAATTAAAATAAAATCATTTTATTTTGTTGTTATATCATATAAAGTCATGGTAAAAATTTCGGTTGAAAATTCAGACGGAAGCCGGTCTGCGTTTTCACTGCCGGTACAAGTTTACTGTGCAGAAAACCTAATTTTGACCCGTGAACGAGACAATTAGTGTTTTTATTATGTTTCTTTACACTTTGGTTATTTTGAAAATTTTCGTTTGAAAATAAAATAAAATATTTTATTCGGGCAAAAACGTCGGAAGAATTACGATCGGAAATGCAACCGGGTACGAAATGGAGCAGATTAGGGATCATAAAAGAAGAAGACATGATGGAAGAGGCTATGACACACTCTAAAAGTGTAATCATCACACTTTTCAAATTATAATACTATTCTAATCCAAAACCCATTTCTATCTCTTCTTCCATCCAATCAAGCATTAAACCACCAAGCTTTCTCAACAAGCTCTCACTCTTCTCCCCTTTGGCCGTGGAACTCTTCCCCTTTCCCTATATACATCCCTTTCATTTTCACTTCATCATCTTCCTCCTTCAACCTCAATTAAACCTTCATCTTCTTCTTTCTTCTAAAAGTTCAAGCTCTTAAAGCTTTAATTTTTATTCATCTTTTCTACTTAAGTTCTTCATTAAAGTTCTTCCTTATACTAAGGGTAATGCTCTCATATGAATCTTTTTGCAAGTTTCATCTTTTATATCTTAGTTTACTTTATGTGTTCTTTATATGCTTTAAACTTCTAAAATCTCTCTAAAATGGTAGAAAACTCCTTTTGAGTTGAAACCACATTCTATAGTCTTGTATTAACTTATATTTTCACACACTAAGAGGTTGTGTAAAACAAAAATCTCTATCCATCTCTTCCAATGAAGGCCGAATGCTTGCATTTGTGACCTAGGAAGTTTTTGTTTCAACTTTTGGAATATGATCATGTGTTTGAGTCCCTAACTATCCCTTGATCTTGAATCTATAAATGTTGGAAGTTTTGATAACTTGTTCCTATGATGGCCAAAAAATATGAATAAGTGGGCCTAGGATACTATGTTTCAACTTTCCAAGTATTGATCATGGATGTAGAATTCTTAATACCTCGTGATTCTAAACCTAAGAGTTATTGTTAAACAAAGATTATTTTCCTCATCATCCTATGATGGCCGAAACTTAGAGTTTAGGTGCTAGGATGTTTGAGTTTTTATTTTTCCAATATGATCATGGACTTGAGCTCCATAAGATATTTGGAAGCTAAGTCTAAGAGATTGGAAAGTTTAAGGATTTCTAACTTGTTTATTCTATGTTATTAAAGCTAGTATGTATTACTTTCATTTTTCCAAGATGATCATGGACTTGAGCTCCATAAGATATTTGGATGCTAAGTCTAAGAGATTGGAATGTTTAAGTTTCCATTGTTTTCCAAGATGATCATGGACTTGAGCTCAACAAGATATTTGGATGCTAAGTCTAAGAGATTGAAATGTTTAAGTTTCCATTGTTTTCCAAGATGATCATGGACTTGAGCTCCATAAGATATTTGGATGCTAAGTCTAAGATATTGAAAAGTTTAAAGATTTCTAGACTATAAATCCTATGAAGGCCGAACCTAGAAGGTTATGGACCTAGGATAGCTTGTTCTTATTTTTCCAAAATGATCATGGTTTTGAGCTCCTTAATACATATGGATGCTAAACCTAAGAGATTGGAAAGTTTAGTGAAAGCTAGCCTATTTTACTAGCCTTGGCCGAATTCCCTAAGTGTATAACTTAGTGGGATTTTAATTCAACTTTGTTAAATGATCATTGTTTATGAACTTCTAACACTTAAGGATCATAAATCCATGAGTTGTATAATTTTCGGGAATCTCTAACCCTAAGAACTAGTCTTGGCCGAACCTATACCATGTGGTTTAGTTTTCTAGTTTGAATTTTAACTTGTGATTTTGTGTTCATAACCTTAGACTTCCATCATGGAGGAAACGAGCACGTTCGGGGCATACCTCTTCGAGCATCTAATCTTCTTACCTTCACAGAAAGTAAGAGGAGATTGCCTAGGGATATTCAATGACTATATGCATGTGTGTATGTGTTTAATTGAGTGACTTTAAAATTATTATGATGTGGAGCAAACACTTGAATGACTTGTTTAGTTGAACTATTGTGATTATTACTTGAAGTTGATTATTACTTGCTTTAAAGTATTGTGAGTTGTATATATGTGATCAACTGTCATTAACTATGATATTATTGTTGAGAATATATTACTGTTGATTGAAGTTTGAGAAGCCGGACTTGAGACTGTGCACAATGATTATAAAGATTAAAAGCCTTAATAAGCCTTGAATAGAACTTTGAAAATATTGGTTTCATTTATAAAAGTTCCTTGTTTAAAACGCTTACTTCAAGAGAATGATATTCTAGTTTTGAAAAGAAACGTTGAAGTGTTTTTAAGTCAATAGAAACTATCTTTTTGTGATCCAAAGTTGTACGAGAGAACCTTTTTCGAACTATGTATTTCATGAAGGAAAAACCCCTTTGAAAATATTTGACTTTATTCCATCAAGGATTTCAAAAGCAAACGAATTTCCAAATGTTTTATAAAAGACTTTGTAAAGGAAAAGATTTTCTCCTAAATGATTTAGAAACATTCCGGTTACTTGGATAAGTGACTGAGGTTTTGTATTGGTTTTGATTTTCACCAAGCGAAAAGTAAGCACTTGTGAAAGAGAATACTAGTTCGCGAGACGTCGCCTCTAGCATTCAGTTTATGCACGTGATCTGGGATCCGTGTCAAAAATTATGGACCAAGGGTCCTAATCGTGATATTATGGGCTAGGAGTCCTAATTTTGGAATTGAGGACTGTGTGTCCTAATTTCATTGTTATGGGCTAGGAGTCCTTATCATGTTGAAATAAAACATGGATAAAATTGTAATTGTTTCTACTACCACAACCTTGGATGCGGCATCGGTCTAAGGTGTTGTGATTGAGCACTCGGACTGCGTGTCCCGTGTTATTGATTTTCAAGTAATGAAAATTGTGAATAGTCGTTAGCTTTGGGCTTCAACAATGGAAAAGAGTGAGAATAAAGAAAAGTATCGATAATGAAAAGTCTTTTATTCATATGCATTTCCCCTTAGCATATGTGCTTGTGTTAACCGAATACCCGCTTAAGATGTGGTATTCGATGAGGTACACATCCGAATGGCCGTTATAAGGGATTCGTGATGATATTGATTTGGGTGCATGAGGCGACGAAGACAACTTGACAAACGTGGTGTATGAGCCTGATCAACTCTTTCTTGCTTAATGTTAAAACGGTGATGGTATCTCATGTGATTAAGTTTAGAGCCTGATGCTTGAAGTGTCATGCATTATCTTTATAAAATTGATTAATTCGGGTCTGAGACCCACTGAAATAACACTTGTCGTTTACCTATGAGAACGCTTAAAATGTTAATATGCCAAGGTGTTGTATGTATCATGTGTATGGTTGTTGTGCGATATATCCGTTGTCGGTATCTCACTCTTTCATTTCTACTTGTTATTCTCTCTTCCTTTTTGGTATCGCCGTATGTACATGAGTTCAGATGGATCCCAATATCCCACTTGTGCCAACAGTGTCGAAGACTGAGGTCTTCGACGATACAGGGAATGCCGGGTCATGGCTGTTGACGGTCTTGGCAAGTATACCAAGTCGTACAAGTAGTAAAGAGGTAAGAAGGATATCGTTCCCACGAGGACTGAGACAAGTACTAGCACGTAACAAATCAACTACTATCTAAGCGGATATCTGGAAGGAAGGGAGCTCAATATTAACTACGAAGCCCAACAAGAGTTAAAATTTAAAATAAACAAAATAAAAGGGACAAGTTCTTTTAGGATTTTTATCAAACACTTGGAATGCAAAAAAAGGGATTCTTCAAATATGATGAAAGATGTTGGGATTAAACTTCACTAAACCTTTGCCTCATGCAATACTAAGATCACCAATCCTATTTATGCTTCGAATATTAAAATCAACCCACAAGATTACTCAAGTCCTAATTCCTTAGATGACAAGAGCCTAAATCCCCTAATGAGACCCTAATTCCTTAGGTGGCTTAATTAATGAATTTGCATTAAGAGTAGGGATTACACGATTACTAATAAACCAAAATCCATTCCTAGATGCAAGGTTTACTAGGTGATTAATTTCATATCAAGAAATGATAAGAACTTCCCAATTGCAAATCAAATCTCAGAACAATTCATGGATGATCAGACCACAAAAAGCATTAAGCATAGGAATCAAACACTAATAAAGAAGCATAAACATAGATTAATAAATCAATATAAATACATAAGATTCGGTTTAGCTACATCTAATCCCAACAAAAAGGGAATTTAGCTACTCATAGTCATAGAGAAAGCCAAAATCAAAGCAATAGGAACAAAGGAGAGAAGAAACTCCATGGAAGCTTTCACAGCAGTCACAGCAGCCCCTGGTTCATAGAAAACGTCCTTTTAGTGTAAAAGTCCCCACCCTTATGTTCTACCCAGATGCCTTATTTATAGATTAGGAATAATGCGCGTCACGGCCGTGATGGCCATCACGGCCAGGCCGTGACAGCTTCTGCCATGGGTGCTTCTTCAATTTTTGGTCTGTCACGGCCGTGATGCTCATCTCGGTTAGGCCGTGACCAGTTCTGACTTTTGCCTTCTTTTCTTTTCAGTTTTGCTTGATCATGGCCGTGATGGTCATCACGGTTAGGCCATGATGGTCTCTATTTGGCTCATTTTCTTCACTTTTCAAGCCCCATCTTCATGCAAGCTCTATAATGGTTGATCTTGAGCATTTAATCCTTAATTTCTGCAAAACAACACCACAAAACCGCCTTACCCGTTCCAAGGTAAAAACTAACAAAAATCAAATTAAAATTGCCTAAACTATATGAAAATGCATGCAAAATATAAATGAAATATGAGGTAAAATCACACTCATCAATGGCTGATACATCCAAGGGCGACATCTGCCACATACCACGGAGCAATTACCACACCCGATTTAAATGTTGACGGAGACCCAATCTGTAGGAGCCATACTGTGGAGACTAGGAAGGTAGCTTTGCCTCCGACTTGGTATTACCTTCACACACTACGAGCTAACGAACTGCTACATGAGCCACCCCCTCTAGATATAGAGCCGGCAGCACCGACTGAGGAGGATCCTGAGGAGGACCCTGAGGAAGACTTCTATGAGGTCATGGAGGAGGATGAGTCGGAGGATCACGTTATGGATCATGACGACGACGACGATTCCGAAGATGAGGGCGGCGACGTCATAGATCCATTACCTGATGTCTCGTCTCGTGGTAGCATTTGTGGAGACCCTGCTTGCAGCCAGTGTCAGTAACCAGTTCGGAGCGTTTTGTGTGTGGATAGTCTTCCGTCCTCTGACTTTTTAGAGTTACCTTTTTGGATGTGGTTCCGGACCCCTTTTCCCTGTGTCTTACTTACTCTCTTTTAAGTTGTATCTTCTAGATGCCTAATTCTGTTGCAATGGCCATTGATAACGCCCTATCTTATGTACTGGAACTTGGCTCTCATTGGGACATGTTATATATATATATATATGTTGTCTTCAATTCATGTTCTGAATGTTCATCACCTTTATCTTGTTTCTCCCTTTCCAAAAAAAATTAACTACCATTTTTAGTGTACTCATCCATCGAGAAAATGATACTTTCCGAAAGTAACCAGCATTGTAAATTAGAAATATTTCCGCAATTGGGTAACCATGTGATGCCAGGTTTAAGGTGTCACATTAGTGGTATCAGAGCGAGTCGAGTATTTCGGGAATGTTTGGGTTTAGGTCTGTTGTGTTGATGTTGTGTATTCTCTGATCGAGTCTTGTTTGAATTACTTATAATAAGTAATGTGTGTTATTCGACGAGTTACCTTTTATTTTCTGGTTACCATCTCGCTGATTGTGTCTTACAGGTCAGTATGGAACCAAGAGGGGCACGCGAGCGTGGCGGTCAGGGCTGAGGCAATGGCGGGATGGATTTCGCTGCCCAAGCTTTGAATGACGTTGCTGCTGCCATAGCTTTCCAGACTGCCAATGCGGCTGCCCAGAATCAACAGGAGCAGCTAAGAGCTGAACAGGCTGCAGAGGGGAAGAATCTGAATGCCTTACGATGCCATAATCCATCGCAGTTTGACAGGGACGTAGACCCGACTAAAGCTGATCTTTGGATCCAAGAGCTGGAAAAGATATTTAAGCTGGGACACACTCCAGAGGAAGCAAAGGTGCCTTATGCAACATTCCAACTGATTGGAGATGCTGAATAGTGGTGGAAGGGCACCAGACAACTGCTAGTAGCTGAGCATCAGGAAATCACCTGGGGAGTATTTCACCACATATTTCTGGATAAAATATTTTCCCCAGAGTGCTCGGACGGAGAAAGAGCAGGAATTCCTGAGGCTGAATCAGCGGGACATGACGGTGGGGGAATATGCGGCAAGGTTTGAGTCCCTTGCCAAATATTTCAGGTTTTCCAAAACAACCCCGATGAGGAGTGGAGGTGTGAAAAGTTCGAAGCCAATCTGCGCTTCGAGATCAAGGAATCTGTGATGCCCTTGGAAATCAGGAATTTCCAAGCACTCGTGGAGAAAAGCCGAACGGTAGAACTGATGCGTAAGAGGCGAGATAACAAAGGGAATGTTGGAGGACCCGTTCGTCCTAAGAGTCAATATCAGGGACAGAACCAAAAGTGTAAGCAGGACCAGAGGAAGCCATATTACCAATCACCCAGTAACAACCAGAAACAACAGTAACAACATCGTTCTGGTACTTCGGGAACGGGAAATGGAGGCCAGAGAAACAACAATCAAGGCCAAGAGAGGAAGTGTTACTGGTGCGGGGATCCCAGTCATCTAGCAAATGAAATAGATGAAGTGCTTTAACTGCGATCGTATAGGGTACATAGCCAGGGATTGCAGAGCACCGAAAAGAGAACCAGCTATCAATCATTCCAAAGCAAGCAAGCCGACTGCTAAAGGGAGAGTGTATACGATGAGTGGAGCTGAAGCATCAAATTCCGCCGATCTGGTGCAGGGTAAATGTGATTTAGCCGGTAACCTTTTAACTGTAATTTCCGATTCAGATGCAACTCATTCTTTTATCTTGATGGATCGTGTGAAACTTCTAGACTTGCCTATTTCTTCCTTACCATATAACTTGATTGTTTCTACCCCAATTGCTGACCCAGTAACTGTTAATTTTGTTTGCTTAAATTGTCCTATCATTGTTCAGGATAGGCACTTTCTTGTAGATTTAATTTGTTTACCTTTAATACAACTAGATGTAATTCTAGGCATGGATTGGTTATCTTCTAACCATATCCTGATAGACTGTGCTCAAAGAACCTTAGTCTTTAGGGATGAGATTTCTGGATTATTATCTGCTAGTCAGGTAAGAGCTTCTTTGAAAGAGGGAGCTCAAGGTTACATGTTGTTGTTTTCCTCAGATGTTAAGAGTGAGTTAGACTTAGAGTCCGTACCTGTCGTTAATAAGTTTCCGGAATGATATCCATGGCACCGTATCGCATGTCACCATTGGAGTTAGAAACCCTGAAGGAACAACTTGAAGAGTTGATGAGAAAGGAATTCATCCGTCCCAGTGTATCGCCGTGGGGAGCTCCAGTTCTGTAAGTGAAGAAGAAGGATGTGACTTCTCGACTCCTTGTAGATTTTCGGCAGTTGAACAAGGTTATGATCAAGAACAGATATCTGCTCCCAAGGATTAATGATCTCATGGACCAATTGCGTGGCGCGGCCGTATTCTCGAAAATAGATTTACGGTCAGGCTACCATCAGATTCGTGTGAAAACAGAGGATATCCCAAAGACAGCGTTTCGAACACACTATGGGCATTATGAGTACCTAGTGATCCCGTTTGGAGTGACGGATGCTCCTGCCATATTCATGGATTACATGAATAGGATTTTTCATCCTTACTTAGATCAGTTCGTTGTCGTCTTCATTGATGATATTTGATCTATTCTCCAAACAAGGAAGAGCATGTTGAACATCTCAGCAATGTTCTTCAGACCTTGAAATAGAAGCAACTCTATGCGAAGCCGTAAAAGTGCAAATTCTGGTTGGACCAAGTGCAATTCTTAGGTCATGTAATATCATGCGAAGGAATCACAGTGGATCCGTCAAAAGTAGAGGCTGTTTTATAATGGAAAAGGCCAACAACGGCAACTGAAATCCGTAACTTTGTGGGTTTAACGGGCTGCTATAGGAGATTCATTGAGGGATTATCCAAGATAGTGGGACCCCTTACCCAGTTAACTCGGATAGACCAAGCGTTTGTTTGGACGGAGGCTTGTGAAGGAAGTTTCCAAGATTAACTACGAAGCCCAACAAGAGTTAAAATTTAAAATAAACAAAATAAAAGGGACAAGTTCTTTTAGGATTTTTATCAAACACTTGGAATGCAAAAAAAGGGATTCTTCATATATGATGAAAGATGTTGGGATTAAACTTCACTAAACCTTTGCCTCATGCAATACTAATACCACCAATCCTATTTATGCTTCAAATATTAAAATCAACCCACAAGATTAATCAAGTCCTAATTCCTTAGATGACAAGAGCCTAAATCCCCTAATTAGACCCTAATTCCTTCGGTGGCTTAATTAATGAATTTGCATTAAGAGTAGGGATTACACGATTACTAATAAACCAAAATCCATTCCTAGATGCAAGGTTTACTAGGTGATTAATTTCAGATCAAGAAATGATAAGAACTTACCAATTGCAAATCAAATCTCAGAACAATTCATGGATGATCAGACCACAAAAAGCATTAAGCATAGGAATCAAACACTAATAAAGAAGCATAAACATAGATTAATAAATCAAGGTAAATACATAAGATTCAGTTTAACTACATCTAATCCCAACAAAAAGGGAATTTATCTACTCATAGTCATAGAGAAAGCCAAAATCAAAGCAATAGGAACAAAGGAGAGAAGAAACTCCATGGAAGCTTTCCAAAGCAGTCACAGCAGCCCCTGGTTCAGAGAAAACGTCCTTTTAGGGTAAAAGTCCCCACCCTTATGTTCTGCCCAGATGCCTTATTTATAGATTAGGAATAATGCGCGTTATGGCCGTGACGGGTTCTGCCATGGACGCTTCTTCAATTTTTGGTCTGTCACGGTCGTGATGCTCATCACGGCTAGGCCGTGACCAGTTCTGACTTTTGCCTTCTTTTCTTTTAAGTTTTGCTTGATCATGGCCGTGATGGTCATCACGGCTAGGCCGTGATGGGCTCTGTTTGGCTCATTTTCTTCACTTTTCAAGCCTCATCTTCATGCAAGCTCCATCATGGTTGATCTTGAGCATTTAATCCTTAATTTTTGCAAAACAACACCACAAAACCGCCTTACCCGTTCCAAGGTATAAACTAACAAAAATCAAATTAAAATTGCATAAACTATATGAAAATGCATGCAAAATGTAAATGAAATATGAGGTGAAATCACACTCATCAAATCACCCCAAGCTTAAGACTTTGCTTGTCCTCAAGCAATCACCAAGGCCAGAAGATATAAATAATCAGAGCATGGATAGTGAACCAAGAACCCGAGTAACTAATCCAAGTAACAGGCATTTTCAAATAATTCACAAGAGACAATCAATTTCAAGTTCAATTAGAAGCTTAGGTTTCCTAGACTCATATTCTCACTGATTCGGGTACTCTTTCTCACCTCACTCAAGTGTTTAAGGATATATGACAATTCGCTCAATTTCCTCAAGGAATGAATTCTCCATAAGCTTGATTATTAACCAAATCTCTACTTTATTAATGAAAACACATAAGAATCAAGAGGTCTTTTACTTTGGTTGTACCGGGGCCATGGGATTAATCGTTAGGTGGGGAAATCAAGAAAAGGAAATTTCAAGAAGGCTAAACAAAATATCAAGCATTGCAAAGCATGACACCTTCTAAAATACCTTTTTGGGTTTTGATTCATTTTTCCACCTTTCTTTCTTTTTATTTTATTTCTCACTTCCTTTTGTCATCCCCTTCTCTCTCTCTCTCTATATATATATATATAGATAGATAGATAGATAGATATAGATATATATATATATATATATATATATATATATATATATATATTTGGAGAAGGGGAGGTTTTCAATTCAAGAGAAATATTTTTCTAACTTTCTCATCCCATACTTTTTCAAACTACCTTTTTACCATTTTGTGCAATACTTTAGAAGGTCTCCTACCAAGCATCATTCGTCAAAATATTTCAAGGTACCAAGAAAAGTATTTTATTCTTGTAGGCTCAAAATCAGGCAACTAAGGGGTAGCATTTAATCAATCAAAGCTCAGAAGGCCGAAAAAATACCTAGTGCCTCAATCATTTTCAAAAAATGTTTTAAAAAATTTTTAAGCTTCAAAACGGTTTCAAGTCAAGTTCTAGAGAATACAATCCAAGAGGAATAAAGCACTCTATCACAAAGAATGGGGTAGATTTAGTGAGTACCCCTTTTTGGCTCAAAAATCTCACATTTAGTAGTTCAAAAATCAATGAGAAACACAAATCTACGGAACCACATGCTAATTATCAACTATCAAAGATCAAAGATCATCTCAAGCATTTTTTATTTGTAGCCTTATCATAAGAATAAAAAATTGGGTTCAACAATTCACTATCTCAATTTATTTGGCACTAAGTTCTCACAATTGGATGCATAATCTAAGCAAGGGGCAATCTAATCATGTGATCATGCAAAACTATGCATATATGAATGCAACATGAAAAATGCAAAAATTCAAAAATTTGAAATTCAAAAATTTGCAAAAATACCCCTACCCCAAGCATAAAAACTTACATTGTCCCCAATGTAAATAATCAAGTCGGAGATAGGAGAAAAATGGAACAACTCACCGAGGTGGTAGCGGGTGCTGGCTCACATGCCTAGTCAAAGAGATGCTGGAAAATGTGTCACGGCCGTGATGCTCATCACGGGCAGGCCGTGATCAATTCTGGTCCATAGGAGGTGGCCTGTCACGGCCGTGACCTATATCACGGCTAGGCCGTGATACTCTCTGATCTTCAGGGTCCTTCTCATCACGCCCGTGATGGATATCACGGTTGGGCCATGATCCTTTATGATCTTCTCATTAAGCTGATCACGGCCGTGACCACTATCACGGCCTGGGCGTGATGACTTCTGCTTTATTTGTCCTTCCCTTATTGCTCTTCCTTCCTTCAGAACCTGAAAATACTTGGCAAAGCCATCAATTAGTGATCTTTATTTTCTTATCTTCTCAATTTATTCAAAAGCAAAATTTCAAAAACAAGTGGAAAAGGGAAAGAAAACTTGGGTTGCCTCCCAGTAAGCGCTTCTTTAACGTCACTAGCTTGACGGGCCGGTGATCGCAAGGATCACGAAGGCGCATAGTTGTGGTCAATCTCTCGATGTCACCACCCAAGTAGGCTTTGAGCCTTTGGCCATTGACTTTGAAGGTCCTTTTTGAAGTTGGATCCTCCACTTCTATAGCTCCATGAGATGAGACTTCTTTGACAATGAACGGTCCCGACCACTTAGACTTCAGCTTGCCCGGAAACAATCTCAGCCGGGAATTGAATAATAAAACTTGTTGTCCTGGCTGAAATGCTTTCATCACGATCTTCTTGTCATGATAAGTCTTGACACACTGCTTGTAAATAGCTGCATTCTCATATGCATTAAGGCGCATCTCCTCTAATTCATGCAGCTGATGGACTCTTTTCTCACCCGCCAAAGTGGCATCAAAATTCAAGAACTTCAATGCCCAAAAGGCTCGATGCTCCAACTCTACGGGTAGATGACATGTCTTCCCATAGACCATCTGAAACGGAGATAACCCCAAAGAAGTTTTTAATGCAGTCCAATAAGCCCACAAGGCATCGTCAAGCTTCTTTGCCCAATCTTTTCTTGAAGTGGCCACAGTTTTTTCCAAAATTTACTTAATCTCCCGGTTAGAGACCTCCGCTTGCCCATTTGTTTGCGGATGATATGGAGATTCTACCTTATGCCTCACATCATACTTGGTCAACACATTTTTCAGTTGTGAGTTGCAGAAGTGAGATCCCCCATCACTTATAAGGACCCTTGGGACACCGAACCGGTCAAAAATGTTCTTTTTGATGAACTTAATTACTGTTTGTGCATCATTCTTCGGTGTTGCAACGGCCTCCACCCATTTAGAAACATAGTACACCGCCACCAAGATATATTGATTGGAGAATGAAGGTAGAAGTGGACCCATAAAATCTATGCCCCAACAATCAAATACTTCAACCTCCAATATGTTTTGAAGTGGTATCTCATCCCTTTTAGATATGTTCCCGGTCCTTTGGCACTTGTCACAACTCTTCACATGATTGTAAGAGTCCTTGAAGATTGAGGGCCAAAAGAGCCCAGATTGGAGGACCTTTGCAGCTGTCCTCTCCCCATTGTAATGTCCACCATATGGAGAGTTATGGCAATGCCACAAAATAATCTTCGCTTCCTCTTGACTAACACACCTCCTCCATAAGCCATCCGGTTGATGTCGCGTAAGTCAACGCGCGCGTGCGATTCCGGCAAGTGTACCGGACTGCCGTCAAGTAATAAAAGATATCGAACCCACAGAGACTGTGTTCTCGAATCGCAATCGGTTTTCGAATCGATTAGATCTGGACTTTGTAAATGGTTTTGAAAAATGTTTGAATTGGAAAATTAAAAGATAGATGAGCAGAAAACAAATGTTTTTGGGATTTTCGATTTAAATGGATTCCTAGGGATTTGGGTTACCTTTGAGGTTGTTTATGTTGCTAATCTGATTTACCTTTGTTGATTACCGAAATTGCCTTGAAGGCGAGTTTATCCTCTAAAAGCTTAAGCTCCCTCTCGGGTTACAAAAGCCGTGCCCAATTGACCCGACCCCTACTCTCGTGGTAGTCGATCCCAGATTGGACCCTTTGCGTTCCGTGACAACTCGTTGCTCCTCGAGGGACGGCTTCTAACTCTCGTGATTTCAGTCCCAAGTCTGACTTCTATAGGTCCGACACCCAAGTTCACCGCTAGGTTCCTCCTTGAAATGTCTCAGTCATGCAAATAACCTAAGTTCACCGCTAGGTTCCTCCTTGGATCATTCACATCTCACAAACCAGTGGCTGCCGGGCTTTACGAGTGGAACACCCTAGAAATCCTAAGTTCACCGCTAGGTTCCTCCTTAGAACGTCTACGTCACGCAAATAAACGGTTGCCGAAATTTATGAGTGATTAACACACTAGAAATCAGATCTAAAACAATAACGAAATCAACAATGATTTTACATCAAATCAACTTCATTTACAAACCTCGGGCAGAGCCCTAGTCCCTAGAAACAAACTACTACTCCAGTCTTGCCATGGAGATGACAAGCTGGGTTGACAACATAGTGAAAATCAGAAAAGAGAAGAGAGGAGAAGAAGAGAAGAGATCTATAATCTATGCCTAGAGTAGTAGCCCCTAAAGGTCTGATGTGTGTATCTGATGCCTTGGTCCATATTTATAGAAATGGGGAAGTTAGAGTCCCAAACCAACTCAAAATCTGATCTATTTCGGTTTCTTCAGGTCCAAGTAATGCGCGTCACGGCCGTGATGGCCATCACGGCCAGGCCGTGACGGTCTCTGCCTCTGCCAGTTCTGCAAGATTCATTGGTTCGCGACGCGAACATAATTCTCGCGACGCGAGTGCTCCTTTGTGGCCGTGAAGAATTTCACGGCTGGGCCGTGATGTGCTCTGACTTGTGGTGGTTTTGGGTCACGGCCGTGATGGCTATCACGGCCAGGCCGTGACAGACTCTGACTTCAGCCTTTCTTCTTTTTCAGTTTTGCTCGATCATGGCCGTGATGGGCATCACGGCTAGGCCGTGATGGGCTCTGTTTGGCTTATTTTCTTCAGTTTTAAAGCTCCATCTTCATCCAAACTTCATCATGGTTGATCTCGAGCAATTTACCCTTGATATCTGCAAAACAACACACGAAAACCGCCTTACCCGTTCCAAAGGAAAATTAACCTAAAATCTAATAAAAATATGCCTAAACTACATGAAAATGCATGCAAAATGATGGACAAAGATGAGGTGGAATCACACTCATCAAATCACCCCAAGCTTAAAACTTTGCTTGTCCTCAAGCAATTACTCAAGCCATAAGATAAATCAATTAAAGCATGGATAGTGAACCAAGAACCCTAGAAGCTAATCCAAGTAATAGGCATTTTTAATAAGCACTCAAGAGATAATCAAGTTCAAGTCCAATTAGAAGCTTAGGTTTTTCAAGTTCATGTCTTCACTGATTTGGGCACTCATCTCACCTCACTCAAGTGTTTTAGGGTTTATGACAATTCACTCCATTTCCTCAAGTAAAGTATTTTACCATAGGCTTGACTATTAACCAAATCTCTACTTTATTTAAGAAAACACTTAAGAATCAAGAGGTCTTTTCCTTTGGTTGTAATGTGGCCATGGGATTTATTATTAGGTGGGAAAATCAAAGAAAGGGAATTTCAAGAAGGCTAGACAGATTATCAAACATTACAAAGTATGACACCTTCTAAAATACCTTTTGAGGGCTTTGATTTACTTTTTCCACCTTTCTTCTTTCTTTCTTTTTTTCATTTCTCACTTTCTTTGTCATCCCCTTCTCCATTTTTTTTCTGTTTATTTCATTTTTATTTGTTTGGAGAAGGGGATATTTATAGCTCAAGAGAAATTACTTTCTAGCTTTTTCTTCCCATACTTTTTCCAACTACCAATTACCCTTTTTGTAAAACTTTAAAAGGTGCCATACCAAGCATTATTTATCAAATTAATTCATGGTACCAAGAAAAGTATTTTATCTTTAGGCTCAAAATTGGGCAACTAAGGGGTAGCATTTATCATTCAAAGCTCGGGAGGCCGGAAAAATACCTAGTGCCTCAATCATTTCCAAAAAATGTTTTCATAAATTTTTAAGTTTTGAAATGGTTTCAAGTCAAGTTCTAGAAAATACAATCCAAGAGGAATTAAATCACTCTATCACGAGAAATGGGGTAGATTTAGTGAATACCCCTTTTGGCTCAAAATCTTACATTTAGTAGTTCAAAAATCAGTGAGGTACACAAGTTTAAGGAACCACATGTAATTATCAACTATCAAATGACTATCTCAAGAAATTTCATTTTTAGCCATATCACAAGAATAATGAAAAATTGGGTTCAAAAATTCACTATCTCAATTCATTTGGCTCCAAGTTCTCACAATCGGATGCATGTTCTAAGTGAGGGGCAATCTAGAGAATGTGATCATACCAATCCATGCCTATGAGAATGCAATATGAATGCAACAATGCAAATGCAAAAATAAATACCCCTACCCCAAGCTTGATTACTTACATTGTTTCCAATGTAAATAATCAAGTCGGAGAGAGGAGAAAAATGGAACAACTTACCGAGTCGGTAGCGGGTGTTGGCTTCACATTCCAGTCAAAACTTGGGTGGAAATTTTATCACGGCCGTGAGGCTCATCACGGCTAGGCCGTGATCAATTCTGTCCTCAGGAGTTGCCCTGTCACGACCGTGATATACATCACGGCTAGGCCGTGATGCTCTCTGACCTTGGCATCCTACTCATCACGCCCGTGATGGTTGTCACGGCTAGGCCGTGATCCTTTCTGTGCCCTTGTTTAGTTTATCACGGCCGTGACCACTGTCACGGCCAGGGCGTGATGGCCTCTGACTTTATCTTTTTATGCACTTCTTCTCTTTCTCAACCTGAAAACACTAGACAAACCTATTAATGATATTTTTGCCTCTTGATCTTCTCAAATTATTCAAGAGGTTAAATCAAAAACAAAAGGAAAAAGGGAAAGAAAAACTTGGGTTGCCTCCCAAGAAGCGCTTATTTATGGTCTTAAGCTTGACCATACTTCCTCAAGTCAACCGGGGTCGGCTGGGCGTAGAAGTGCAGGCACACTTCTCTTCCAAGGAACTCCTTCAAATAGCCGTTTCTGCTCATACGGCCAGTAACGCTTTCGCTTTGCTCTTTTCTCTCGGAGCTTCCTAGCCTTCCTTCCTCCCGGCGGAAGTTTTGTTTCCGCATGGACAGCAATTCCAACTTCACCACTGCTGGGTGCATCATTAGCCTTGCATATCTTTGGGGTTGCTTCCATGCTAAGTTCTTTCTCTACCGCTGGAGACGTTATATCAATTCTGCACACATGGCTCTCAAAAGGAGGGTTGTTACAAGAGTTAGTCAACTGAAAATTTACCCTACCTTCCTCTACATTTAGAGAGAGTTTGCCATTCCTTACGTCTATTAATGCTCCAGCGGTTGCCAAGAATGGCCTTCCTAAAATGATGGGGAATTTAGAATTCCCTTTCATGTCCAATACCAGGAAGTCGGTAGGGATGAGAATTTTCCCTACCTTTACAGGAACATTCTCTAGTATGCCTAGAGGAGTCCTAGTTGAGCCATCTGCAAATTGTAAGGGGAATTTGAATGGTCTCAACTCTTTGCTTCCCAACCTTTCCATGATAGTGAGGGACATCAAGCTCGTGCTAGCCCCTAAGTCACATAAGGCTGGGTCTATTTCCACTTGTTCGATCGAGCAAGCGATGGAGAAACTACCTGGGTCTTTCAGTTTAGTAGGCATTTTAGTCTCTACATCTACTTGCTTTTTCTTGACCAGCCTCTGTGGGAAAGGTATCGGGGGTTGGTACGGTGGTGGAGGGACATATTTCGGTTCTGGCTCTTCCTTTTCGCTCGTGTCCTCCTCCGGTTCCACGTCCATTTCAGCTACCCCCACCCCAAGCTTATCATCCCTCAAGTGTATGACATTGCAATGCTCATTGGGATTTGCTTCGGGTTGCCCCGGGATGGTACCCTTAGGTCTCGAGTACGTCTTTGGCTTGTTGGGCAATCTGGTTTTCTAGCATCTTGTTATGAGTTGCTAAGTTGTCTACCTTAGATGCTAGATCCTTTATTGCCTCACTCACTGCTCTTTTCCTTGTTGTCTAAACTCCTCATTCTGTTTTGTCTCGAGTTTCGACAAAACTTTCAAATAAAGTCTCGAGTTTAGATCTTTGTACCGAGGATACCCCTGGTCTTTTCTCTCTTATTACCTTGACCCTCTTGGAACTCATGATTAAGCGTGTTGCTGTAGTTGCCGTAGGAAAGGTAAGGGTTGTTTCTTCTTTGGTTGTAGGGATTTGGGGGAGCATAGTTGGGCAGCTTCGGGTTCGTATCATAGTAGTTGTTACAAGAGTTCACTTGCTCACCCGGCCGCCGGATCCATGTGGGCATCCCATCATGTCATGTCCCTGCATTCCACAAATCTCACAAGCAAGGTTAGTAGCACCTAATGCACTCACATTAGCTCTTTCAAGCCGATCAAAACGTTTATTAAGTGAGTCTATCTTTGACATAATAAGATCTGTGCTATTTACCTCAAACTTACCCCCGAAATCTTGTTCGGGTTATTACCTCTTTCGGATCCCCATTGGTGGTAGTTGGTGGCGACATTCTCGATGATGTTGAATGCCTCAGTGAGAGGCCTATTCATAAACTCTCCACCGGCTGCAGAATCTAGTGACACCTTCGAAGAGTAGTCTAATCCGTTATAGAAGGTGTGCACTATTAACCACCTCTCGAGTCCGTGATGTGGGCACGACTCCAGCAGTCCCTTGTATCGATCCCAAGCTTCTGATAATGATTCTCCGTCTTTCTGGAAGAAGCCGGTGATCTGGGTTCTTATGTAGGCCGTCTTGGATGGAGGGAAGAATTTCTCCAAGAACGCCTGCTCCAATTGGTCCCAAGTAGTCAAAGTGTTAGCGGGGATTTGCTTTAGCCAGGCCTTCGCCTTTCCAGTGAGAGATGAGGGGAACAATCTCAAACGCACAACATCGACTGAGGCTCCATTAATCCTGATTGCGTCGGTGAACTCTAAGAATGTTTCTATGTGATCAGTCGGGTCCTCCGAAGGCAATCCTCCGAATTGATGTTGCCTAATCATGTTGATTAGCATGGGCGGTATGGTATAGTTTTCCGCCTCAATCTCTGGCCTTGCAATCCCAGTTCGCAAGCCTCTCGCATTTGGGGCTGCGTAGTCCTTCAAAGGCTTTGTATCAGGTTGATTCGCCATGAGTGGAACGGGACTCAACCTTTCTCCCTCTCTTTGTAGTCTTCTATGTCTGTGGAAGGTCCTCTCGATCTCCGGATCAATCTCACTAAGGCTCCCAAGACTTAGGGATCTTTGCATATAACTCACAGAGAGATGGATACAATAGAAGGAAAAGAATGTTTTTTTTTTTTTCAGAAATAAAAATCAAATAAAAAGAAAAGGGTCCAGAAAAATCAGTTTAAAAACTAATTGAAATTCCAAAAGGCACAGTCCCTGGCAACGGCGCCAAAAACTTGATGTCGCGTAAGTCAACGCGCGCGTGCGATTCCGGCAAGTGTACCGGACTGCCGTCAAGTAATAAAAGATATCGAACCCACCGAGACTGTGTTCTCGAATCGCAATCGGTTTTCGAATCGATTAGATCTGGACTTTGTAAATGGTTTTGAAAAATGTTTGAATTGGAAAATTAAAAGATAGATGAGCAGAAAACAAATGTTTTTGGGATTTTCGATTTAAATGGATTCCTAGGGATTTGGGTTACCTTTGAGGTTGTTTATGTTGCTAATCTGATTTACCTTTGTTGATTACCGAAATTGCCTTGAAGGCGAGTTTATCCTCTAATAGCTTAAGCTCCCTCTCGGGTTACAAAAGCCGTGCCCAATTGACCCGACCCCTACTCTCGTGGTAGTCGATCCCAGATTGGACCCTTTGTGTTCCGTGACAACTCGTTGCTCCTCGAGGGACGGCTTCTAACTCTCGTGATTTCAGTCCCAAGTCTGACTTCTATAGGTCCGACACCCAAGTTCACCGCTAGGTTCCTCCTTGAAATGTCTCAGTCATGCAAATAACCTAAGTTCACCGCTAGGTTCCTCCTTGGATCATTCACATCTCACAAACCAGTGGCTGCCGGGCTTTACGAGTGGAACACCCTAGAAATCCTAAGTTCACCGCTAGGTTCCTCCTTAGAACGTCTACGTCACGCAAATAAACGATTGCCGAAATTTATGAGTGATTAACACACTAGAAATCAGATCTAAAACAATAACGAAATCAACAATGATTTTACATCAAATCAACTTCATTTACAAACCTCGGGCAGAGCCCTAGTCCTTAGAAACAAACTACTACTCCAGTCTTGCCATGGAGATGACAAGCTGGGTTGACAACATAGTGAAAATCAGAAAAGAGAAGAGAGGAGAAGAAGAGAAGAGATCTATAATCTATGCCTAGAGTAGTAGCCCCTAAAGGTCTGATGTGTGTATCTGATGCCTTGGTCCATATTTATAGAAATGGGGAAGTTAGAGTCCCAAACCAACTTAAAATCCGATCTATTTCGGTTTCTTCAGGTCCAAGTAATGCGCGTCACGGCCGTGATGGCCATCACGGCCAGGCCGTGACGGTCTCTGCCTCTGCCAGTTCTGCAAGATTCATTGGTTCGCGACACGAACATAATTCTCGCGACGCGAGTGCTCCTTTGTGGCCGTGAAGAATTTCATGGCTGGGCCGTGATGTGCTCTGACTTGTGGTGGTTTTGGGTCACGGCCGTGATGGCTATCACGGCCAGGCCGTGACAGACTCTGACTTCAGCCTTTCTTCTTTTTCAGTTTTGCTCGATCATGGCCGTGATGGGCTCTGTTTGGCTTATTTTCTTCAGTTTTAAAGCTCCATCTTCATCCAAACTTCATCATGGTTGATCTTGAGCAATTTACCCTTGATATCTGCAAAACAACACACGAAAACCGCCTTACCCGTTCCAAAGGAAAATTAACCTAAAATCTAATAAAAATATGCCTAAACTACATGAAAATGCATGCAAAATGATGGACAAAGATGAGGTGGAATCACACTCATCACCGGTCCAACCTTGAACAAAAATGGGTCATCCCACATGAAATGGTTGGCATCCAGGAAGAATTTTTTCTTTTGTTGCCAAGTGGGGTGCTCTGGAACAATGTTGGCTGCCTTGAAATTTGCCATGTCGGCAAACCATGGTCTTTCATGCACTAGATATAAAGCCTCATCCGGGAACTCATCCTGAATGTCCTTTTCTTTTGCAGTAACCTCTTCATTCACTAACCAAGATAAGTGGTCAGCCACCATATTTTCGCTGCCCTTTTTGTCTTTAATGACTAAGTCAAATTCCTGCAACACTAAAATCCACCTTATGAGTCTTGGTTTTGAATCTAACTTAGTCAACAAATATTTAATTACAGCATGATCAATAAAAATAGTGAATCGGGACCCAATCAAGTATGAACGAAATTTTTCCAGTGCAAACACTATGGCTAGCAACTCTTTTTCAGTTGTTGCATAATTTATTTGGTTCTCATTGAGAACCTTGCTAGCATAGTGAATGGCAGGGAAAAGCTTTTCCCTTCGCTGTCCCAAAACTGCCCCAACTGCGTAGTCATTGGCATCACACATTAATTCAAATGGTGACTCCCAGTTGGGTGCAACAAGAATGGGAGCGGTGATCAACTTTTCTTTCAAAAGCTAAAAAGAAGTAAGACAAGCAGTATCAAACACAAATGGTGTGTCCTTGTTCAAAAGGTTACACAACGGCTTGGCTATCTTTGAGAAGTCTTTGATGAACCGCCGGTAAAAGCATGCATGACCAAGAAAACTCCTCACACCCTTGACATTCACTGGTGGAGGTAGTTTCTCGATTACATCAATCTTGGATCTATCCACTTCGATCCCCTTAGCTGAAATCTTGTGCCCAAGCACAATGCCCTCCTGCACCATAAAATGACATTTCTCCCAATTTAAGACTGAATTGGTGTCCATGCACCTCTTTAACACAGCAGCAAGGTTAGACAAGCAATTATCATAAGAGGAACCGAAAACAGAAAAATCATCCATAAAAACTTCAATGTATTTTTCTACCATGTCAGAGCAAATGGAAAGCATGCACCTTTGAAATGTTGCAGGCGCATTACAAAGACCGAAAGGCATCTTCCGATAGGCAAAAACTCCAAAAGGACATGTAAAGGCAGTTTTCTCTTGGTCTTCCGGATTAACCGCAATTTGGTTATAACCCGAATAACCATCCAAGAAACAATAATAAGCTTGCCCGGCCAACATCTCCAACATTTGGTCCATAAATGGAAGTGGGAAGTGATCTTTCCTAGTAGCTTGATTTAGCTTCTGGTAATCTATGCACATTCGCCAACCGGTGACCGTTCTAGTTGGGATTAACTCATTCTTCTCGCTTTTCACAACGGTCACACCACCTTTCTTGGGAACCACTTGTACCAGACTCACCCAAGCACTATCGGAAATCGGATAGATCATTCCGGCTTCAAGGAGTTTCAGCACCTCCTTCCTTACCACTTCTTTCATTGTAGGATTGAGCCTCCTTTGCGGTTGGACCACCGGTTTAAATTCAACCTCCATCATAATCTTGTGCATACAAAATGTAGGGCTAATACCTTTCAAATCTAAGATGGACCATCCAATAGCTGTTTTATGCTCTCTAAGCACCCTTACAAGTTTCTCCTCTTCCAATTTGGACAATACATTGCTCACTATGACAAGATTTTCATCATTCTCACCAAGAAACACATATTTCAAGTGGGGAGGTAGAGGTTTAAGCTCTAACTTGAGCTTCTCTTGGACTTCATCCTTTTTGAGCTCTTCTTTCTTAGTATTGACAGCCAGTTGATTGGGTTGAGCTTCCAAATCACACAAACACTCCTCTATTTCCTTATCATCTCTCTCATCAAGATTTTCAATAGAGTTCATAATTACCTTCTCAAGCGTAGAGGAGTGGTGCTGATGTGCAAAGACTTCTTTAGCCACTACATCCACAATGTCCATGCGGAAACAATTCTCTTCATCACTCGGGCGATGCATAGCTTCAAATACATTGAAAATAACCTCTTCATCTTTCACTGAGTCGAAGTTGGCCTTTTTGTACATCTATCAAAGCACGACCAGTTGCTAGAAAAGGTCTCCCTAATATAAGTGGAACTTCTGCATCCTCCTCCATGTCTAATATCACAAAATCCGCTGGGAAGATAAACTTATCCACTTTAACCAAAACATCTTCCATAATACCAAGAGGACGCTTGATTGATCTATCGGCTAGTTGCAATGCCATCCTTGTTGGTTTCACTTCACCACCTCCAAGCTTGTTCAAGATTGAAAGCGGCATCAAATTGATACTCGCCCCCAAGTCACACAAGGCCCTCCCAATAGCAACACTCCCAATTGTGCAAGGGATTGTAAAACTACCAGGATCTTTAAGCTTTGGAGGTTGCTTCCTTTGAAGTATCACACTACATTCTTCCGTCAAGGCAACAGTCTCATCTTCTTTAAACCTCCTTTTCTTCGTAAGTAACTCCTTCATGAACTTTGCATAAGTTGGCATTTGCTCTAGTGCTTCAGCAAAGGGTATGTTGATTTGTAACCTCTTAAAGATGTCAAGAAATTTGGCAAATTGTTCTTCCTTCTCCTTCTTCTTGCTTAAGTGAGGATATGGCAATTTTACATAAGAAGGGACCTCTTGAGGCTTGTCTCCATCTTTCAAAATCTGACTTTTACTCTTCCTCAAAATTGAATCTTCATCCACTAACTTTTCTCTCTTGTATTTTTCACTATCTTTTTCTTCTTCCTCTATTACAACCTCTTTGCCTTTTTCCTCATTTTTCACTCTTTTTTCAACACTCAACTCAGTTTTTTCAGCAACTCTCTAATTTTTCAACAAAGGCTCACCGCTCACCTTCTCAAGACTTTTACCACTCCTCAAAACAACAGCCTTACAATGCTCTTTAGGATTTATTTGAGTATTACTTGAAAAACTGCCGCTAGATTGTTCCGCTAGGTGCTTTGCAATTTGTCCAACTTGAACCTCCAAGTTTTTTTATGGAAGCATCGGTGTTTTTCTGGTTTGACATGGACATTTGCATGAATTGATTGAGGGTGTTCTCCAAGATAGAAGTCCGGTCTTGAGGCGGTTGTGTGGGATGAGGCTTACTTGCTTGTCCGGCATCTTGTTTCCAACCAAAACTTGTTTGATTCCTCCACCCTTGGTTGTGATTGTTAGAATATTGGTTGTTACCTTGCCGCCCATAGTTCCCCATATAATTAGCTTCCTCATGGGAACTAGGTGTGGCCTCACAATTTCCATTATCATGATCTCCTCCACAAAAATCACATATCATTACCTGTTGAGGTGGCATGGTTGTCCCTTGCATGGTTTGGAGTTGTTGTGGGAGTTGAACTAGTTACTTGGTAATGGACTCAAGTTGTTGTGACATAAGCTTATTTTGAGCCAAAAGTGCAGTTTGTGAGTCTAACTCCAACACTCCCTTTCTTGATGTGGTACCTCAGTCATGATGCATCAGATAGTCATTAGATGCCATAGCTTCTATCAAAGTCAATGCTTCCTCTGGTGTCTTTGTGTTCATGGAACCTCCAGCTGAGGCATCCAACATAAGCTTGGTTGACGGCCTCAATCCATTGCAAAATGTTTGCATTTGGACAAGATCATCAAACCCATGATTTGGACATTTTCGGAGCAAGTCTTTGAACCTTTCCCATGTGTCATGAAGAGTTTCACCCTCTTGTTGAACAAAGCTTGTGATATCACCCCATGTCTTCACAAATCTTGAGGTGGGAAAAAACCTTGTAAGAAATTTAGCCTCTAAGTCATCCCATGTAGTGATGCTCCCCCTTGGTTGAGATTGCAGCCAAGCCTTGGCTCTATCTCTTAGAGAGAAAGGAAACAACCTTAGGCGAATTGCATCATCGGTAGCACCATTTATCTTCACCGTATCACATAACTCAATGAAGTTGGAGACATGATTATTAGTATCATCCTTCTCCGTCCCAGCAAATTGATTTTGTTGCATAATATTCAAGAGAGCCGGCTTGATCTCAAAATTGTTGGAATTCACTGGAGGCCTCACTATGCTAGTGACATGCCGATTGACATTTGTATTGGCATAATCCCCAAGTGTCCTCCGTGGAACACCCTCACCATTGCCTGCCATCTCAAGTGGTTCTTGATGAACTTGTGAAGTGGAGGTCTCTTGTTCTCTTTCTTGTCGTGCTAATAACTTCCGCTGTCTTGCTTGACTCCGATTCTTCCTAGCCGCTTTTTCTATTTCAGGATCGTAGAGAAGTTGGTCAACTGGGATAGTACCTCGCATGCACAAAAGCCTAGAGACCAAGAATGTTAGTACTAAATGATAGCAAAGAGAAACAGATAACAAAACAGAAAAAATAAAATTGTGCTTAAATTAGTAATCGAAATGGGTATGCTAATATTGAAACTCAAGTCCCCGGCAACGGCGCCAAAAACTTGTTGACAGTCTTGACAAGTATACCAAGTCGTACAAGTAGTAAAGAGGTAAGAGGGATATCGTTCCCACGAGGACTGAGACAAGTACTAGCACGTAACAAATCAACTACTATCTAAGCGGATATTTGGAAGGAAGGGAGCTCAATATTAACTACGAAGCCCAACAAGAGTTAAAATTTAAAATAAACAAAATAAAAGGGACAAGTTCTTTTAGGATTTTTATCAAACACTTGGAATGCAAAAAAAGGGATTCTTCAAATATGATGAAAGATGTTGGGATTAAACTTCACTAAACCTTTGTCTCATGCAATACTAAGATCACCAACCCTATTTATGCTTCAAATATTAAAATCAACCCACAAGATTACTCAAGTCCTAATTCCTTAGATGACAAGAGCCTAAATCCCCTAATTAGACCCTAATACCTTAGGTGGCTTAATTAATGAATTTGCATTAAGAGTAGGGATTACACGATTACTAATAAACCAAAATCCATTCCTAGATGCAAGGTTTACTAGGTGATTAATTTCATATCAAGAAATGATAAGAACTTCCCAATTGCAAATCAAATCTCAGAACAATTCATGGATGATCAGACCACAAAAAGCATTAAGCATAGGAATCAAACACTAATAAAGAAGCATAAACATAGATTAATAAATCAATATAAATACATAAGATTCGGTTTAGCTACATCTAATCCCAACAAAAAGGGAATTTAGCAACTCATAGTCATAGAGAAAGCTAAAATCAAAGCAATAGGAACAAAGGAGAGAAGAAACTCCATGGAAGCTTTCCACAGCAGTCACAACAGTCCCTAGTTCAGAGAAAACGTCCTTTTAGTGTAAAAGTCCCCACCCTTATGTTCTGCCCAGATGCCTTATTTATAGATTAGGAATAATGCGCGTCACGACCGTGATGGCCATCACGGCCAGGTCGTGACGACTTCTGCCATGGGCGCTTCTTCAATTTTTGGTCTGTCACGGCCGTGATGCTCATCTCGGTTAGGTCGTGACCAGTTCTGACTTTTGCCTTCTTTTCTTTTCAGTTTTGCTTGATCATGGCCATGATGGTCATCACGGCTAGGCCGTGATGGGCTCTGTTTGGCTCATTTTCTTCACTTTTCAAGCCCCATCTTCATGCAAGCTCTATCATGGTTGATCTAGAGCATTTAATCCTTAATTTCTGCAAAACAACACCACAAAACCGTCTTACCCGTTCCAAGGTAAAAACTAACAAAAATCAAATTAAAATTGCCTAAACTATATGAAAATGCATGCAAAATATAAATGAAATATGAGGTAAAATCACACTCATCAATGGCTGATACATCCAGGGGCGACATCTGCCACATACCACGGAGCAATTACCACACCCGATTTAAATGCTGACGGAGACCCAATCCGTAGGAGCCATACTGTGGAGACTAGGAAGGTAGCTTTGCCTCCGACTTGGTATTACCTTCACACACTGCGAGCTAACGAACTGCTACATGAGCCACCACCTCTAGATATAGAACCGGCAGCACCGACTGAGGAGGATCCTGAGGAGGACCCTGAGGAAGACTTCTATGAGGTCATGGAGGAGGATGAGTCGGAGGATCACGTTATGGATCATGACGAAGACGACGATTCTGAAGATGAGGGCGGCGACGTCATAGATCCATTACTTGATGTCTCGTATCGTGGTAGCATTTGTGGAGACCCTGCTTGCAGCCAGTGTCAGTAACCAGTTCGGAGCGTTTTGTGTGTGGATAGTCTTCCGTCCTCTAACTTTTTAGAGTTACCTTTTTGGATGTGGTTCCGGACCCCTTTTCCCTGTGTCTTACTTACTCTCTTTTAAGTTGTATCTTCTAGATGCCTAATTCTGTTGCAATGGCCATTGGTAACGCCCTATCTTATGTATTGGAACTTGGCTCTCATTGGGACATGTTATATATATATGTTGTCTTCAATTCATGTTCTGAATGTTCATCACCTTTATCTTGTTTCTCCCTTTCCAAAAAAAATTAACTACCATTTTTAGTGTACTCATCCATCGAGAAAATGATACTTTCCGAAAGTAACCAGCATTGTAAATTAGAAATATTTCCGCAATTGGGTAACCATGTGATGCCAGGTTTAAGGTGTCACATTAGTGGTATCAGAGCGAGTCGAGTCTTTCGGGAATGTTTGGGTTTAGGTCTGTTGTGTTGATGTTGTGTATTCTCTGATCGAGTCTTGTTTGAATTACTTATAATAAGTAATATGTGTTATTCGACGAGTTACCTTTTATTTTCTGGTTACCATCTCGCTGATTGTGTCTTACAGGTCAGTATGGAACCAAGAGGGGCACGCGAGCGTGGCGGTCAGGGATGAGGCAATGGCGGGATGGACTTCGCTGCCTAAGCTTTGAATGACGTTACTGCTGCCATAGCTTTCCAGACTGCCAATGCGGCTGCCCAGAATCAACAGGAGCAGCTAAGAGCTGAACAGGCTGCAGAGGAGAAGAATCTGAATGCCTTCCGACGCCATAATCCATCGCAGTTTGACAGGGACGTAGACCCGACTAAAGCTGATCTTTGGATCCAAGAGCTGGAAAAGATCTTTAAGCTGGTACACACCCCAGAGGAAGCAAAGGTGCCTTATGCAACATTCCAACTGATTGGAGATGCTGAATACTGGTGGAAGGGCACCAGACAACTGCTAGTAGCTGAGCATCAGGAAATCACCTGGGGAGTATTTCACCACAAATTTCTGGATAAAATATTTTCCCCAGAGTGCTCGGACAGAGAAAGAGCAGGAATTCCTGAGGCTGAATCAGCGGGACATGACGGTGGGGGAATATGCGGCAAGGTTTGAGTCCCTTGCCAAATATTTCCGGTTTTCCAAAACAACCCCGATGAGGAGTGGAAGTGCGAAAAGTTCGAAGCCAGTCTGTGCTTCGAGATCAAGGAATCTGTGATGCCCTTGGAAATCAGGAATTTCCAAGCACTTGTGGAGAAAAGCCGAACGGTAGAACTGATGCGCAAGAGGCGAGATAACAAAGGGAATGTTGGAGGACCCGTTCGTCCCAAGAGTCAATATCAGGGACAGAACCAAAAGTGGAAGCAGGACCAGAGAAACAACAGTAACAACATCGTTCTGGTACTTCGGGAACGGGAAATGGAGGCCAGAGAAACAACAATCAAGGCCAAGAGAGGAAGTGTTACTGGTGCGGGGATCCCAGTCATCTAGCAAATACATGCCCAAAGAAATAGATGAAGTGCTTTAACTGTGATCGTATGGGGTACATAGCCAGGGATTGCAGAGCACCGAAAAGAGAACCAGCTATCAATCATTCCAAAGCAAGCAAGCCGACTGCTAAATGGAGAGTGTATACGATGAGTGGAGCTGAAGCATCAAATTCCGCTGATCTGGTGCAGGGTAAATGCGATTTAGCCGGTAACCTTTTAACTGTAATTTTCGATTCAGGTGCAACTCATTCTTTTATCTTGATGGATCGTGTGAAACTTCTAGACTTGCCTATTTCTTCCTTACCATATAACTTGATTGTTTCTACCCCAATTGCTGAGCCAGTAACTGTTAATTCCGTTTGCTTAAATTGTCCTATCATTGTTCAGGATAGGCACTTTCTTGTAGATTTAATCTGTTTACCTTTAATACAACTAGATGTAATTCTAGGCATGGATTGGTTATCTTCTAACCATATCCTGATATACTATGCTCAAAGAACCTTAGTCTTTAGGGATGAGATTTCTAGATTATTATCTGCTAGTCAGGTAAGAGCTTCTTTGAAAGGGGGAGCTCAAGGTTACATGTTGCTGTTTTCCTCAGATGTTAAGAGTGAGTTAGACTTAGAGTCCGTACCTGTCGTTAATAAGTTTCCGGAATGATATCCATGGCACCGTATCGTATGTCACCATTGGAGTTAGAAACCCTGAAGGAACAACTTGAAGAGTTGATGTGAAAGGAATTCATTTGTCCCAGTGTATCGCCGTGGGGAGCTCCAGTTCTGTAAGTGAAGAAGAAGGATGGGACTTCTCGACTCCTTGTAAATTTTCGACAGTTGAACAAGGTTATGATCAAGAACAGATATCCGCTCCCAAGGATTGATGATCTCATGGACCAATTGCGTGGCGCGGCCGTATTCTCGAAAATAGATTTACGGTCAGGCTACCATCAGATTCGTGTGAAAACAGAGGATATCCCAAAGACAGCGTTTCGAACACACTATGGGCATTATGAGTACCTAGTGATCCCGTTTGGAGTGACGGATGCTCCTGCCATATTCATGGATTACATGAATAGGATTTTTCATCCTTACTTAGATCAGTTCGTTGTCATCTTCATTGATGATATTTGATCTATTCTCCAAACAAGGAAGAGCATGTTGAACATCTCAGCATTGTTCTTCAGACCTTGAAATAGAAGCAACTCTATGCGAAGCCGGAAAAGTGCGAATTCTGGTTGGACCAAGTGCAATTCTTAGGTCATGTAATATCATGCGAAGGAATCACAGTGGATCCGTCAAAAGTAGAGGCTGGTTTATAATGGAAAAGGCCAACAACGGCAACTGAAATCCGTAACTTTGTGGGTTTAACGGGCTACTATAGGAGATTCATTGAGGGATTATCCAAGATAGTGGGACCCCTTACCCAGTTAACTCGGATAGACCAAGCGTTTGTTTGGACGGAGGCTTGTGAAGGAAGTTTCCAAGAGCTGAAGAGAAGGTTGACAACATCACCCGTGTTGATCCTACCTGTTCCTAGGGAACCTTTTGAGGTTTATTGTGACGCTTCAAATCAGGGGTTGGGTTGTGTACTGATGCAGAACCGAAAGGTCGTGGCATATGCTTCAAGACAGTTGAAGATTCACGAAAGGAATTACCCGACGCATGACTTGGAGTTAGCAGTGGTAGTCTTTGCCCTAAAAATCTGGAGTCATTATTTGTATAGAGCTACTTTAAATGTTTTCAGTGACCACAAGAGTTTGAAGTACCTCTTCGACCAGAAGGAGTTGAACATGCGTCAGAGACGTTGGTTGGAGTTTTTGAAGGACAATGACTTTCAACTACAGTATCACCCTGGAAAGGCAAATGTAGTGGCGGATGCACTGAGCAGGAAGTCAATACACGCGTCAGTAATGATGGTTAAAGAGCAGGGATTGTTGGAACAATTCCGGGATCTAAGTTTATCATTTAAGACATTTCCGGGAAGGCTGTGTCTGAATAGGATCACCGTTTCGAACGGATTGATGGAACAAATAAAATAAAAATAAGGGAGTGACCAGTATCTGCAGGAAGAAAAGGACTTAGTGCGACAGGGAGCACTGTCAGAATTCAGAGAGGGAACGGATGGAATTTTGAGATTCGGTGAAAGAATCTGTATACCAGATGACACCGAGCTTAGGAATTTGATCTTAGAGGAGGCTCACAGGAGTAAGCTGAGTTTACACCCAGGAGCCACGAAGATGTATCAAGTTCTCAAGAAGTTATACTGGTGGTATGGAATGAAAAGGGACATAATGGAATACGTCGCTTCTTGTCTGATATGTCAAAAGGCTAAGATTGAACACCAGAGGCCAGCAGGAATGTTAAAATCATTGGACATCCCAGAATGGAAGTGGGATGGTATTTCGATGGACTTTGTGACCAGCTTACCAAGAACTCGGAAGGGACATGAGGCTATATGGGTAATTGTGGATCGACTGACCAAGTCATCTCACTTTTTACCTATCAACATGAAGTACCTGATGAAAAGGTTGACTCAGTTATACATCGACAAGATTGTCAGGTTGCACGGTATACCCTCGAGTATCATTTCGGATCGTGATCCAAGGTTTACGTCAGAATTTTGGAAGGGACTACAAAACTCGTTGGGAACAAAACTCAAATTGAGTTTTGCGTATCATCCACAAACTGACGGACAGTCAAAGAGGACAATCCAATCACTCGAAGATTTACTAAGAGCGTGTGTGATGGAAGACACCGGGAGCTGGGACGACTTCCTACCGTTGATAGAATTCACCTACAACAACAGTTTTCATTCAAGTATAGGGATGGCACTCTATGAGGCTTTGTATGGTCGACGATGTCGAACACCTTTGTGTTGGTACGAGGATGGTGAGAGTCTGTTGTTAGGACCAAAGATCATACAACAAACGACCAAAAAGGTGAAGATGATCCAGGAGAAAATACGGACGACCCAAAGTCGACAGAAAAGTTACACTGACAAGAGACGACGACCTCTTGAGTTTGAGGAAGGCGAGCATGTGTTCTTGAGAGTCACACCAACGACTAGGATTGGCAGAGTGATAAAATCCAGAAAGCTTACTCCAAATTCTTCGTCGCGTAGGTCCAGTAGCGTACAAAATATCTTTACTTCCTTTTCTTTCCAACATCCAATATGTTTTCCATGTCTCTCAGTTGAGAAAGTATATTCCTGATCCATCACATGTTATTAAACCTAATAAAATACAATTAAAAGAGAACCTGTCTTTTGAGACTTCGCCGGTACAAATCGCGGATAAGATGATGAAGCAGCTTAGAGGTAAACAAATTCCTTTAGTCAAAGTCGTCTGGAACAAAACAACCGGAGAAGCTACATGGGAAGCGGAGGACAAGATGAAATTGCAATAGCCTGAGTTATTTCAAGGTGCGTAATTTCGAGGACGAAATTCTTTTTAGAGGGGTAGTATTGTAACACCCTGTTTTTCCTATGTTTTCTGTAGCAGTAAATACATATGTAAATGTGTTTATTTTAGATTAAACTCAGAGGATGATTTTAATTAAACTAAAATCATTTTCTTTTGTTGTTATATCATATAAAGTCACGGTAAAAATTTCGGTTGAAAATTCATACGGAAGCCAGTCTGCGTTTTCAGTGCCGGTACAAGTTTATTGTGCAGAAAACCTAATTTTCACTGGTGAATAAGACAATTAGTGTTTTTATTATGTTTCCTTCCACTTTGTTTAGTTTGAAAATTTTCGTTCAAAAATAAAATATAATATTTTATTCGGGCGAAGACGTTGAAAGAATTACGATCGGAAATGCAACCGGGTACGAAATGGAGCAGATTAGGGACCATAAAATAAGGAGACATGATGGAAGAGGCTATGACACACTCTAAAAGTGTAATCATCACACTTTTCAAATTATAATACTATTCTAATCCAAAACTCATTTCTCTCTCTTCTTCCATCCAATCAAGCATTAAACCACCAAGCTTGCTCAACAAGCTCTCCCTCTTCTCCCCTTTGACCGTGGAATTCTTCCCCTTTCCCTATATATACCCCTTTCATTTTAACTCCATCATCTTCCTCCTTCAACCTCCATTAAACCTTCATCTTCTTCTTTCTTCTAAAAGTTCAAGCTCTTAAAGCTTTAGTTTTTATTCATCTTTTCTACTTAAGTTGTGACACCCTAACTCGGGTCATCACATGGTTACCCGTTTACGGAAATAAAACTTAATTTGCTGGTTGCTTTCGAAAAACTTATTCATTTGAGGTCAGAAAAACTCGGGTGTAAAAATTTTCTTCCGCGAATAACTCTAGAATACCTTAATACATACAATAAATTGTAAAGTCATATTCTTAAAGGAGTCACCACAGCATACCGTTCTTATTTCAAAAAGAGAAACTTATAACAAAGATATTATTACGACATCACAGTTACCGACCTTTTCAACATAAAACCCAAAATTAAACTCCTAAGTTGGTCGCTCTACAAGACATTATTGGAAAGACCCCCGTGATCTTTTCCACAAACAAATACTTCTTCAAACATCTAGAACCTAAGTCCGCAAGTGACTTAAAGAACTCCTCCGCTTCATCTGTACTAGTATCTCAAGATACAACGGCAATTACCAGAAAAACCTGATATATTTGTAAGGGTGAGACGCCAATATATGGATTTAACACAATAACCGCATGAGCGACAAGAAGGAAAACATATACACATATACATTACCATAAATAAATAAGTAGTCTATCACTGGGTTTCATACCCGATCAGTCTTTTGGAAAAATGCATAAACACTTCAATATTCGGGCTCTAATTTAATACCTAGTCTCGGGAGACCCCAGCGTCGTGTAAATGAGTTGATCAAGCTCGATGTCCAAATTATATGTCGAGACATGCATGATTAACAATACGTCGAGACAAGAATATCATTAAGATATCATGATTAACAATGCATCAAGACATGAATATCATTAAGATACCATGATTAACAGTGCGTCGAGACATGAATACCATTAAGATACCATGATTAACATTAAGATATCATGATTAAAAATGCGTCGAGACATGAATATCATTAAGATACCATGATTAACAGTGCCCGAGACATGAATACCATTAAGATATCATGATTAACAATGCGTCGAGACATGAATATCATTAAGATACCATGATTAATAGTGCGTCGAGACATGAATATCATTAAGATACCATGATTAACAAATAAACCGTGGAGTAAAACACATTTACAAAAACCCTATCCGTTGTAACTCGTTTTATAAAATGTCCAACCATATTAAAATTCATTTTCTTTTTGGAAACCCTTTTCCCAAAATAACGTCCAATCTTCGTAAAATCATTTCTACTGTAAATTCCTTTGTCAAATCACTAAGAAACTCATTTTCTTTCAAAATCTATATTGTCGTTTTCAAAAATTGTTTCCGTAAATATTTGAGGAATTATCCGTCGTTTAACATTTTAAAAACATTTTAAGTCAAAACTTGATCTTTTCCACTTAAATAATTTTCTAAAATCATAATTAACTTATTTTCAATATTTAATTTCATAAAATAACTTTTTATAATATTACAGAATTTCTTACGTAAAAATCAGTAGTACAAAAATAATTTCACGGTTTCGCTCTCGCTGTGACTCATAGTTCACTCTTACAGCGATAAATCATCAAAATAATGATATTTTCCAAAATTCCTTATTTTTCTCAAATAAAAATTTCCATTAATATTATGTTTCAATATTTTACCGTTAAAACATTGAATATAGTTTATAAAGCTTCTTAAAGCTTTTATCCAATTAATTTAATTGGGCACTGACCACTGTCAGGCTTCTCAAACAACAATCAACAACAATATCACAGAAATATTCTCAGGCAGATCATGCATCACAATACATTATAATATAATTGCAGATAAACAATTTAAATGCAAATCAATCATCATAGGTAAAAATAACATAACTTAAACAACTTGAACCAAATTAAACAAGCACCACAACCACAGATAAATAATACAGACCACACACTAATCACATACAGTTATTGGGGAAAATCCCTCAGGTAAGCTCCCCTTACCTCTCGAAGAACTTAGCTTCCGATTTAAAACTTTGTCGTGAATCCGGAAACCGTCAACGCCCGTACACGACAATCTAGCTTGTCCTTCATCAAAAATAACACTCAATCAACAAACAAACAACTAAATCAAGCCTAAAATCCTACATGTTGGTTTCGGCCAAGGGCTGACTTTGGGGTTCAAAATCCTTAAAATTTCTAAACTCTTGGATTAGTGATTTATAATCACTTAAACCCTAAATCAATGATCATGGCATAAAGATTGAAATTAAATCTTCCAATCCTTCAACAAATGATTTTCGGCCATGACCATTAAAATGGTTTAGAGACTCTAATTTAACTCAAACAACATAGATCTAATACCTATATAGCTTATAAGATTGAATCTTGTAAAGAAAATGAACAAAATCCTCCCCCACACAAAACCCTAGGTTCTGCCTCCTTAGGTTAAATAGGTTCGAAAATTTTGTTTGATGCAAGCTTCTTGATATAGAATATAGAGATAATAATAGGATTATAGAAATTGGTTTCATATTTTTAGGATTTTTCTATGATTTATGGTGATTTTTCAAAGTTCTAGATCTAGAAACTTAAAAGTGATGAACATAGATGAAATAGACTTTGAATCATGAAACTTATTGAAGAACATAAACATGATTAGGGAAGGATAATAGGATTCACCTCTTGAAGATCAAAAACAAGTGAAAGATCCAAGGACTTGCTTCACAAAATCAAGCTATGTAACTTAGTAGTTTTAATGGAAAATGGCAAAGTTGATGAAGAAGATGAAGATGGTCTTTTTTAGAAGTGAAATGGGCTCACTTGGGAGGGTTTGGTCGTGGTTTTCAAGGGCATAAGGGTCCAAACATAAATTTTTAGGGACAAAGGAGTAATCTTACAAAATGGCACTTTTGTGATAAAATCCAACATTAAGGACAAAATCATAATTTCCAAAAAAAACCATCATGACAAACATGTGGTGAGGAGGGGTTGGTGATGTGGCTGATTTGTGTCCACAATATGTGGGGACAAACTTGGCATTTCAATGAAAGTTCAAGGATAAAATCGTCCAAGGGTAAAATAGTCTTTATACTATTTTAAAGAAATATCTAGATTTTTATTTAAAAGCAATCATGACATGAGTGAGTCATCCATATGACTCGCCACCCTAGGTGGCAAGAGATCTCTGCATCCGACGTTGGGTTTTGTCTCTGCACGTCCGTTCTCGACTCCGTCGATTACGCGATTTAGGGTTTTACGCCCAAATCTAGTATAATAATTTATTTATTTTGAAAATTTTCAAAATAACCTTTATTGTTGGAAATGAGATATAAAATCTATTCATTTCGTTCTCGGGTCAAAATTAGGTTTTCTGATCAGTAAAATCTTACTGTTAGTGAAAACGCAGACCTGGTTCCGTCTAAATTTTCAACCAAAAATTTCACCGTATATTTATAAAAATAAGTATGATATGAATATAACTTTGGTTTTCCCCAAAATCATTTTCTAAGTTTCAGATAAAAATATAAACTTTTATTTATATTTATACCGATCTTAGAAAGCGGAAAAATTGGGGTGTTACACAAGCTCCCCTTACCTTTGAAGACAAGTAAAGGACCCTCGTCTTAATGCTCACGTTAGCTGCAAGAGTGTAACTATCTACTCCATCAAGCAAGCATATTCGTGTCAAACGTCTCAGAGAGGGATTCCAACAACGCGCAACAACCAGAAATCGAGAAATCAATTACACATGACCAAACACACATTCTAATTTGATCTAAACACTTAATCATATTACCAAACAAGGTCATTTTGAAAGAAAGTCACGTTTGGAGCTTAAGCTTCAAAATACCCTTTGAGGAAACTTTGTTTTGATTAAAGGATCATGAAAATGAACTTGGGAATCATCAACTAAAAGTCCTAGTTTCATAAATGCATACTTAATTTTACCAAACATAACCAATTTCAATAAAAATCGAATTGGGGTTTTAGGGTTCAAAGAGCAATTTGGGGAAATTTTATTTAAATATAGAATCATAAAATTAACCTTAGAAACCATTAATTACATGTCCCAAATGCACTAAAACTGAACCAATTTCATGATTAAAGTAAGATGAAAAGTTAGGGTTTCAAAATCAATTTGGGGATTTTTGAATCTAAGCAAAATAGATGGGGTTTTCACTTACCCAAGGAAGAAAATGAGCTTGTGGTGGCGTTAAGGGTGGCGAAACGGCGGCGGCCGTGGTGGAGGGACGGCGACTGTGTTGAACTAGATGGACAAAACATATGGGATGAGAGTCTGAATTCAAGGTAAGCTTCTCCTCACTCTAGAAGCGACCGTGACGGTGGTCGGACGACCATGGAGCTATCGCGGCGGTGTAAGAGGAAACGATCGACCCAGGTGTGGTGGTTGTCTCCTCTCCATCGAGCGGTAGCCGAAGGTGCTAACAGGTGCGGCATGCTTGCGGCTGGACATGGCAAGACGGTGGCTACCGAAGTTCCTAGGGGCGGCGCGGCTGGTTTGGTGTATAGGAGGAGGAAGATGAAGATGGGTTCTGGAGGAGAAGAGTAAAAACAATAAATAAATAAAAAGGGGGGGAAGAGTGTCGTGGGGGTCGAGTACGGGGCATGGAGAGATAAGGTAGAAAATTTATTTTCTTTTCATTTTAGTTAATAATAGGTAAACTGAGTAGTTGAAATTAATTTTAGAAAAAGAAAATTCTATTAACCATTAGATCTAAAAATAATGAGTGACAAATGTATACTTTAAAAATTCAAATTAGAGTGAAGATTGATGGTTAAATTGATCGACCAAGAAAATCAGTGATCCAAAATTAGTCTCCGATTAATTCCAAACTAGTTTATTTTCAAATCTAAAATTAAATAGAATGAAAATATGAAAATGATTTTCTCATAATCGTATTATTTAAAACATTTTTTTGTAATGGTAATAATAATGACAATAACGTAAATTATTGTCTAGTAAGCGTGCATTCACTGAAATAAGTCAGTGCTAACGAACCCAATAAAATAATTTGAAGAGATTAATTTAATTACTCAAACTAAACCACATAACAAAATAAACATACACATCCAAATTAAATAATTAATCATATGTGCAAAAACATACACATCCAACATTAAGGACAAAATGGTAATTTCCAAAAAAAACCATCATGACAAACATGTGGTGAGGAGTGGTTGGTGATGTGTCTGATTTGTGTCCACAATTTGTGGGGACAAACTTGGCATTTGAATGAAAGTTCAAGGGTAGAATCGTCCAAGGGTAAAATAGTCTTTATACTATTTTAAAGAAATATCTAGATTTTTATTTAAAAGCAATCATGACATGAGTGAGTCATCCATATGACTCACCACCCTAGGTGGCAAGAGGTCTCAGCATCCGAAGTTGGGTTTTGTCTCTGTACGTCCGTTCTCGACTCCGTCGATTACGCGATTTAGGGTTTTACGCCCAAATCGAGTATAATAACTTATTTATTTTGAAAATTTTCAAAATAACCTTTATTGTTGGAAATGAGATATAAAATCTATTCATCTCGTTCTCGAGTCAAAATTAGGTTTTCTGAACAGTAAAATCTTACTGTCAACGAAAACGCAGACCGGGTTCCGTCTGAATTTTCAACCAAAAAATTCACTGTATACTTATAAAAATAAGTATGATATGAATATGGCTTTGGTTTTCCCAAAATCATTTTCTAAGTTTCAGATAAAAATATAAATGTTTATTTATATTTATACCGATCTTAGAAAGCGAAAAAATTGGGGTGTTACATAAGTTCTTCATTAAAGTTCTTCCTTATACTAAGGGTAATGCTCTCATATGAATCTTTTTGAAAGTTTCATCTTTTATTTCTTAGTTTACTTTATGTGTTCTTTATATGCTTTAAACTTCTAAAATCTCTCTAAAATGGGAGAAAACTCTTTTTGAGTTGAAACCACTTTCTATAGTCTTGTATTAACTTATATTTTCACATACTAAGAGGTTGTGTAAAACAAAAATCTCCATCCATCTCTTCCAATGAAGGTTGAATGCTTGCATTTGTGACCAAGGAAGTTTTTGTTTCAACATTTGGAATATGATCATGTGTTTGAGTCTCTAACTATCCCTTGATCTTGAATCTATAAATGTTGGAAGTTTTGATAGCTTGTTACTATGATGGCCGAAAAATATGAATAAGTAGGCCTAGGATACTATGTTTCAACTTTCCAAGTATTGATCATGGATTTAGAACTCTTAATACCTCGTGATTCTAAACTTAAGAGTTATTGTTAAACAAATATTATTTTCCTCATCATCCTATGATGGCCGAAACTTAGAGTTTAGGTGCTAGGATGTTTGAGTTTTTATTTTTCCAAGATGATCATGGACTTGAACTCCATAAGATATTTGGAAGCTAAGTCTAAGAGATCGGAAAGTTTAAGGATTTCTAACTTGTTTATTCTATGTTATTAAAGCTAGTATATATTACTTTCATTTTTCCAACATGATCATGGACTTGAGCTCCATAAGATATTTGGATGCTAAGTCTAAGAGATTGGAATGTTTAAGTTTCCATTGTTTTCCAAGATGATCATGGACTTAAGCTCCATAAGATATTTGGATGCTAAGTCTAAGAGATTGGAAAGTTTAAAGATTTCTAGACTATAAATCCTATGAAGGCCGAACCTAGAAGGTTATGGACCTAGGATAGCTTGTTCTTATTTTTCCAAAATGATCATGGTTTTGAGCTCCTTAATACATATGGATGCTAAACCTAAGAGATTGGAAAGTTTAGCGAATGCTGGCCTATTTTACTAGCCTTGGCCGAATTCCCTAAGTGTATAACTTAGTGGGATTTTAATTCAACTTTGTTAAATGATCATTATTTAAGAACTCCTAACACTTAAGGATCATAAATCCATGAGTTGTATAATTTTCGGGAATCTCTAACCCTAAGAACTAGTCTTGGCCGAACCTATACCTTGTGGTTTAGTGTTCTTGTTTAAATTTTAACTTGTGATTTTGTGTTCATAACCTTAGACTTCCATCACGGAGGAAACGAGGACGTTTGCGGCCTACCTCTCTGAGCATCTAATCTTCTTACCTTCACAGAAAGTAAGAGGGGATTGCCTAGGGATATTCAATGACTATATGCATGGGTGTATGTGTTTACTTGAGTGATTTGAATATTATTATGATATGAAGCAAACACTTGAATGACTTGTTTACTTGAACTGTTGTGATTATTATTGGAAGTTGATTATTACTTGCCTTAAAGTATTGTGAGTTGTATATATGTGATGAACTGTCATTAACTGTGATATTATTGTTGAGAATATATTACTGCTGATTGAAGTTTGAGAAGCCGGACTTGAGTCTGTGCACAATGATTATAAGGATTAAAAGCCTTAATAAGCCTTGAATAGAACTTTGAAAATATTGGTTTCATTTATAAAAGTTCTTTGTTTAATATGCTTACTTCAAGAGAATGAGATTCTAGTATTGAAAAGAAACGTTGAAGTGATTTTAAGTCAATAGAAAATACCTTTTTGTGATCCAAAGTTTTACGAGAGAAAACCTTTTTCGAACTATGTGTTTCATGAAGGAAAAACCCCTTTGAAAATATTTGACTTTATTCCATCAAGAATTTCAAAAGCAAACGAGTTTCCAAATGTTTTATAAAAGACTTTGTAAAGGAAAAGATTTTCTCCTAAATGATTAAGAAACGTTCTGGTTACTTGGATAAGTGACCGAGGTTTTGTTTTTGTTTTGATTTTCGCTAAGCGAAAAGTAAGCACGTGTGAAAGAGAATACTAGTTCGCGAGACGTCGCCTCTAACATTCAGTTTATGCACGTGATCTGGGATCCGTGTCAAGAATTATGGACCAAGGGTCCTTCCTAATCGTGATATTATGGGCTAGGAGTCCTAATTTTGGAATTGAGGACTATGTGTCCTAATTTCGTTGTTATGGGCTAGGAGTCCTTATCATGTTGAAATAAAACAGGGATAAAATTGTAATTGTTTCTATGACCACAACCTTGGAATGCGGCATCGGTCTAAGGTGTTGTGATTAATCACTCGGACTGCGTGTCCTGTGTTATTGATTTTCAAGTAATGAAAATTGTGAATAGTCGTTAGCTTTGGGCTTCGACAACGGAAAAGAGTGAGCACAAAGAAAAGTCTCGATAATGAAAAGTCTTTTATTCATATGCATTTCCCCTTAGCAGACATGCTTGAGTTAACAGAATACCCGCTTAAGATGTGGTATTCGATGAGGTATACATCCGAATGGCCGTTATAAGGGATTCGTGATGATGTTGATTCGGGTGCATGAGGCGACGGAGACAACTTGCCAAACGTGGTGTGTGAGCCTGATCAACTCTTTCTTTCTTAATGTTAAAACGGTGATGGTATTTCATGAGATTAGGTTTAGATCCTGATGATTGAAGTGTTATGCATTATCTTTATAAAATTGATTGATTCGGGTATGAGACCCACTGAAATAATACATGTTGTTTACCTATGAGAATGCTTAAAATGTTAATATGCCAAGGTGTTGTATGTATCACGTGTATGGTTGTTGTGCGATATATCCATTGTCGATATCTCACTCTTTCATTTCTACTTGTTATTCTCTCTTCCTTTTTGGTATCGCCGTATGTACATGAGTTCATATGGATCCAAATATCCCACTTGTGCCGACAATATCGAAGACTGAGGTCGTTGACGATGCAGGGAATGCTGGGGCATGGCTGATACATCCAGGGCGACATCTGCCACATTCCACGGAGCAATTACCACACCCGATTTAAATGCCGACGGAGACCCAATCCATAGGAGCCATACTGTGGAGACTAGGAGGGAAGCTCTGCCTCCGACTTAGTATTACCTTCACACACTGCGAGCTAACGGAATTCTACATGAGCCACCACCTCTACATGTAGAGCCGGCAGCACTGATTGAGGAGGATCCCGAGGAAGACCCTGAGGAAGACTTCTATGAGGTCATGGAGGAGGATGAGCGGGAGGATCACGTTATGGATCGTGACGACGACGACGACGACGACCACGATTCCGTAGATGAGGGCGGCAATGTCATAGATCCATTACCTGATGTCTCGTCTCGTGGGAGCATTTGTGGAGACCCTTCTTGCAGTCAATGTCAGGAACCAGTTCAGAGCGTTTTGTGTGTGGATAGTCTTCCGTCCTCTGACTTTTTAGAGTTACCTTTTTGGATGTGGTTCTGGATGAGACACCCCGCTGTGCCTCTTTGTGTCATTAGATTAAAACCTCATTATTTAATTACTTAATCGCACGCTTAACATGAAAATACGTAAAAATTAAAATTTAACTTATAAAGTATACAACTTCATATAGAATGGCATATCACAATATAAGTATATTATGCATATTACAAAACACTGTTGAGGATGTCCCATCAGTAGGATCCCCCACAGGCATATACTTAGACAAAAAGTTAAACAGCGGAAAACATAATAAAAATACGCCTCACGAGACGCACTGGCCATAACTAACTAGACCCTAATCACCATGGGTCACAGCTCGTCCTCTAGCCTCCGGTTCGTAGGGAGTTCCATCCAACGCCTCCTGGTTACGCTCATCAACAGGGTCTTCTCGTACAATTCTACAAGGAGATAAAATACAACATACAGAAATATACAGGGGATAAGAAACAGTTCTATCATCAAAAAGCGGAAAAGAGTCATAGTAAAATTATACAGTAATTTTCACAGACAATCAACACACTTAACTAACGAATCATCCTCAGGTTAATATATATCATCCTCTACCCTTACTCTCAGGCAATCTAACACGTTATTTAAACGTAACCTCTCTAATCTTGTCATCATGTCTTTACGTTATCGTGGCCACGACCACTCCTGTCACCATCCCTCATTTGCATCAGGCACACTGATGTGTGGCGTCAGTCGACGTGCGACGACGCTCGTGCGTATCCGGCAAGTGTACCGGACTGCCGTCAAGTAATAAAAGATATCGAACCCACAGAGACTGTGTTCCCGAATCGCAATTAAATTCTAATCGATTAAGTTCTGGACTTTTTAGAGAGGGTTTTGAAATTGGTTTTTGAATTGAAAGATAGATGAGCAGAGAACAATTAAAACAGAAAACAATTGTTTATGGGGTTTTTATCTAAAACGGATTCCTAGGGATTTGGGTTACCTTTGAGGTTGTTTATGTTGCTAACTGATTTACCTTTGTTGATTACCGAAATTGCCTTGAAGGCGAGTTTATCCTCTAATAGCTTAAGCTCCCTCTCGGGTTACAAAAGCCGTGCCCAATTGACCCGACCCCTACTCTCGTGGTAGTCGATCCCAGATTGGACCCTTTGCGTTCTGTGACAACTCGTTGCTCCTCGAGGGACGGCTTCTAACTCTCGTGATTTCAGTCCCAAGTCTGACTTCTATAGGTCCGACACCCAAGTTCACCGCTAGGTTCCTCCTTGGAATGTCTCGGTCATGCAAATAACCTAAGTTCACCGCTAGGTTCCTCCTTGGATCATTCACATCTCACAAACCAGTGGCTGCCGGGCTTTACGAGTGAATCACCCTAGAGATCCTAAGTTCACCGTTAGGTTCCTCCTTAGAACGTCTATGTCACGTAAATAAAAGGTTGCCGAAATTTATGAGTGATTAACACACTAGAAATCAGATCTAAAACAATTATGAAATCAACAATGGTTTCAACATCAAATTAACATCATTTACAAACCTTGGGCGAGCCCTAATCCCTAGAAACTATGCTACTACTCCAGTCTTGCCATGGAGATGACAAGCTGGGTTGACAACATAATAAAAATCAGAAAAGAGAAGAGAAGAGGAGAAGAGAGATCTAAGCCTAGAGTAGTAGCCCCTAATGTGTTGATGATATCAGATCTGATGCCTCGGTCCATATTTATAGAAATGGGGAAGTTAGAGTCCCAAACCAACTCAAAATCTGATCTATTTCGGTTTCTTCAGATCCAAGTAAAGCGCGTCACGGCCGTGATGGCCATCACGGCCAGGCCGTGACGGTCTCTGCCTCTGCAAATCTGGAATATTCAATTTCTCGCGACGCGAGATTCTTCTCGCGACGCGAGCCTTCCTTTCATGGCCCGTGATGAATTTCACGGCTGGGCCGTGATGTGCTCTGACTTGTGGTGGTTTTGGGTCACGGCCGTGATGGCTATCACGGCCAGGCCGTGATGCACTCGACTTCAGCCTTTCTTCTTTTTCAGTTTTTGCTCGATCATGGCCGTGATGAGCATCACGGCTAGGCCGTGATGGGCTCTGTTTGGCTCATTTTCTTCAGTTTTAAAGCTCCATCTTCATCCAAACTTCATCATGGTTGATCTTGAGCAATTTACCCTTGATATCTGCAAAACAACACACGAAAACCGCCTTACCCGTTCCAAAGGAAAATTAACCTAAAATCTAATAAAAATATGCCTAAACTACATGAAAATGCATGCAAAATGATGGACAAAGATGAGGTGGAATCACACTCATCAAATCACCCCAAGCTTAAAACTTTGCTTGTCCTCAAGCAATTACTCAGGCCATAAGATATAAATCATTCAAAGCATGGATAGTGAACCAAGAACCCTAGAAGCTAATCCAAGTAATAGGCATTTTTAATAAGCACTCTAGAGATAATCAAGTTCCAGTCCAATTAGAAGCTTAGGTTCTTCAAGTTCATGTCCTCACTGATTTGGGCACTCATCTCACCTCACTCAAGTGTTTTAGGGTTTATGACAATTCACTCCATTTCCTCAAGTAAAGTATTTTACCATAGGCTTGACTATTAACCAAATCTCTACTTTATTTAAGAAAACACTTAAGAATCAAGAGGTCTTTTCCTTTGGTTGTAATGTGGCCATGGGATTTATTGTTAGGTGGGAAAATCAAAGAAAAGGAATTTTCAAGAAGGCTAGATAGATTATCAAACATTACAAGGTATGACACCTTCTAAAATACATTTTAAGGGCTTTGATTTACTTTTTCCACCTTTCTTCTTTTTTTTTTCTTTTTTTTCTTCTCACTTTCTTTGTCATCCCCTTCTCCATTTTTTTCTGTTCATTTCATTTTTTATTTGTTTGGAGAAGGGGAGATTTATAGCTCAAGAGAAATATTTTTATCCCATTCTTTTTCCAACTACCAATTACCCTTTTTGTAATACTTTAAAAGGTGCCATACCAAGCATTATTTATCAAATTAATTCATGGTACCAAGAAAAGTATTTTTTTCTTTAGGCTCAAAATTGGGCAACTAAGGGGTAGCATTTATCATTCAAAGCTCGGGAGGCCAGAAAAATACCTAGTGCCTCAATCATTTCCAAAAATGTTTTCAGAAATTTTTAAGTTTTGAAATGGTTTCAAGTCAAGTTCTAGAAAATACAGTCCATGAGGAATTAAATCACTCTATTCACAAGAAATGGGGTAGATTTAGTGAATACCCCTTTTGGCTCAAAATCTTACATTTAGTAGTTCATAGATCAGTGAGGTACACAAGTCTAAGGAACCACATGCTAATTATCAACTATCAAATGAATATCTCAAGAAATTTCATTTTTAGCCATATCACAAGAATAATGAAAAATTGGGTTCAAAATTCACTATCTCAATTCATTTGGCTCCAAGTTCTCACAATCGGATGCATGTTCTAAGTGAGAGGCAATCTAGAGAATGTGATCATACCAATCTATGCCTATGTGGATGCAATATGAATGCAACAATGCAAATGCAAAAATAAATACCCCTACCCCAAGCTTGATTACTTACATTGTCTCCAATGTAAATAATCAAGTCGGAGAGAGGAGAAAAATGGAACAACTTACCGAGTCGGTAGCGGGTGTTGGCTTCACATTCCAGTCAAAACTTGGGTAGAAATTGTATCACGGCCGTGAGGCTTATCACGGGCAGGCCGTGATCGTTTCTGATCCTCAGGAGTTGCCCTGTCACGGCCGTGATCTACATCACGGCTAGGCCGTGATGCTCTCTGTGCTCTTGTTTAGTTCATCACGGCCGTGACCACTGTCACGGCCAGGGCGTGATGGCCTCTGACTTTATTTTTTTATGCTCTTCTTCTCTTTCTCAACCTGAAAACACTAGACAAACTTATTAATGATATTTTTGCCTCTTGATCTTCTCAAATTATTCAAGAGGTTAAATCAAAAACAAAAGGAAAAAGGGAAAGAAAACTTGGGTTGTCTCCCAAGAAGCGCTTATTTATGGTCTTAAGCTTGACCATACTTCCTCAAGTCAACCGGGGTCGGCTGGGCGTAGAAGTGCAGGAACACTTCTTTTCCATGGAGCTCCTTCAAATAGCCGTTTCTGCTCATACGGCCGATGTGCCCCGCTTTGCTCTTTTCTCTCGGAGCTTCCTAGCCTTCCTTTCTTCCGGCGGAAGTTTTGTTTCCGCATGGACAGCAACTCCAACTTCACCACTGCTGGGTGCATCATTAGCCCTGCAAATCTTTGGGGTTGCTTCCATGCTAAGTTCTTTCTCTACCGCTGGAGTCTTCACATCAATTCTGCACACATGGCTCTCAAAAGGAGGGTTGTTACAAGAGTTAATCAACTGAAAATTTACCCTACCTTCCTCTACATTTAGAGAGAGTTTGCCATTCCTTACATCTATTAATGCTCCAGCGGTTGCCAAGAATGGCCTTCCTAAAATGATGGGGAATTTAGAATTCCCTTTCATGTCCAATACCAGGAAGTCGGTAGGGATGAGAATTTTCCCTACCTTTACAGGAACATTCTCTAGTATGCCTAGAGGAGTCCTAGTTGAGCCATCCGCAATTTGTAAGGGGAATTTGAATGGTCTCAACTCTTTGCTTCCCAACCTTTCCATGATAGTGAGGGACATTAAGCTCGCACTAGCCCCTAGGTCACATAAGGCTTGGTCAATTTGCACTTGTTCAATTGAGCAAGCGATGGAGAAACTACCTGGGTCTTTCAGTTTAGTAGGCATTTTAGTCTCTACATCTACTTGCTTTTTCCTGACCAACCTCTGTGGGAAAGGTATCGGGGGTTGGTACGGTGGTGGAGGGACATATTTCGGTTCTGGCTCTTCTTTTTCGTTCGTGTCCTCCTCCGGTTCCACCTCCATTTCAACTACCCCCACCCCAAGCTTATCATCCCTTAAGTGTATGACATTGCAATGCTCATTGGGATTTGCTTCGGGTTGCCCCGGGAATGTATCCTTGGGTCTCGAGTACGTGCCGGCTTGTTGGGCAATCTGGGTTTCTAGCATCTTGCTATGAGTGGCTAAGTGGTCTACCTTAGATGCTAGCTCCTTTATTGCCTCATTCTGCTGAGCTTGAGTGGCAACAAAGTTTTCCATGAGAGACTCGAGCTTAGATTTTTGAACCTGAGGATACCCCGGTGCGGCTCTCTTATTACCTTGACCCTCTTGGAACTCATGGTTGAGCATGTTGCTGTAGTTGCCGTAGGAGAGGTAAGGGTTGTTTCTTCTTTGATTGTAGGGATTTGGGGGAGCATAGTTGGGCAGCTTCGGGTTCGTATCATAGCAGTTGTTACAAGAGTTCACTTGCTCACCCGAAGCGCCGGATCCATGTGGGCATCCCATCATGTCATGTCCCTGCATTCCACAAATCTCACAAACAAGGTTAGTAGCACCTATTGCACTCACATTAACTCTTTCAATCTTATCTAATCTTTTATTTAGTGAGTCAAATTTGGACATAATCAGATCAATGCTACTTACTTCAAACTTACCCCCCGAAATTTTGTTCGGGTTATTACCTCTTTCGGATCCCCATTGGTGGTAGTTGGTGGCGACATTCTCGATGATGTTGAATGCCTCAGTGAGAGGTCTATTCATAAACGCTCCACCGGCTGCAGAATCTAGTGACACCTTCGAAGAGTAGTCTAATCCGTTATAGAAGGTGTGCACTATTAACCACCTCTCGAGTCCGTGATGTGGGCATGACTCCAGCAGTCCCTTGTATCGATCCCAAGCTTCCGATAATGATTCTCCGTCTTTCTGGAAGAAGCCGGTGATCTGGGTTCTTATGTAGGCCGTCTTGGATGGAGGGAAGAATTTCTCCAAGAACGCCTGCTCCAGTTGGTCCCAAGTGGTCAAAGTGTTAGCGGGGATTTGCTTAAGCCAGGCCTTCGCCTTTCCAGTGAGAGATGAGGGGAACAATCTCAAACGCACAACATCGACTGAGGCTCCATGAATCCGGATTGCATCGGTGAACTCTAAAAATGTTTCTATATGATCGGTCGGGTCCCCCGAAGGCAATCCTCCGAATTGATGTTGCCTAATCATGTTGATTAACATAGGTGGTATGGTATAGTTTTCCGCCTCAATCTCTGGCCTTGCAATCCCAGTTCGCAAGCCTCTCGCATTTGGGGCTGCGTAATCCTTCAAAGGCTTTGTATCCGGTTGATTCGCCATGAGTGGAACGGGACTCAACCTTTCTCCCTCTCTTTGTAGTCTTCTACGTCTGTGGAAGGTCCTCTCGATCTCCGGATCAATCTCACTAAGGCTCCCAAGACTTAGAGATCTTTGCATATAACACACAGAGAGATGGATACAATAGAAGGAAAAGAATGTTTTTGATTTTTTTTTTTCAGAAATAAAAATCAAACAAAAAGAAAATGTCCAGAAAAATCAATTCAAAATTTGAATTGAGATTCGAAAAGGCACAGTCCCCGGCAACGGCGCCAAAAACTTGATGTGTGGCGTCAGTCGACGTGCGACGACGCTCGTGCGTATCCGGCAAGTGTACCGGACTGCCGTCAAGTAATAAAAGATATCGAACCCACAGAGACTGTGTTCCCGAATCTCAATTAAATTCTAATCGATTAAGTTCTGGACTTTTTAGAGAGGGTTTTGAAATTGGTTTTTGAATTGAAAGATAGATGAGCAGAGAACAATTAAAACAGAAAACAATTGTTTATGGGGTTTTTATCTAAAACGGATTCCTAGGGATTTGGGTTACCTTTGAGGTTGTTTATGTTGCTAACTGATTTACCTTTGTTGATTACCGAAATTGCCTTGAAGGCGAGTTTATCCTCTAATAGCTTAAGCTCCCTCTCGGGTTACAAAAGCCGTGCCCAATTGACCCGACCCCTACTCTCGTGGTAGTCGATCCCAGATTGGACCCTTTGCGTTCCGTGACAACTCGTTGCTCCTCGAGGGACGGCTTCTAACTCTCGTGATTTCAGTCCCAAGTCTGACTTCTATAGGTCCGACACCCAAGTTCACCGCTAGGTTCCTCCTTGGAATGTCTCGGTCATGCAAATAACCTAAGTTCACCGCTAGGTTCCTCCTTGGATCATTCACATCTCACAAACCAGTGGCTGCCGGGCTTTACGAGTGAATCACCCTAGAGATCCTAAGTTCACCGTTAGGTTCCTCCTTAGAACGTCTATGTCACGTAAATAAAAGGTTGCCGAAATTTATGAGTGATTAACACACTAGAAATCAGATCTAAAACAATTATGAAATCAACAATGGTTTCAACATCAAATTAACATCATTTACAAACCTTGGGCAGAGCCCTAATCCCTAGAAACTATGCTACTACTCCAGTCTTGCCATGGAGATGACAAGCTGGGTTGACAACATAATAAAAATCAGAAAAGAGAAGAGAAGAGGAGAAGAGAGATCTAAGCCTAGAGTAGTAGCCCCTAATGTGTTGATGATATCAGATCTGATGCCTCGGTCCATATTTATAGAAATGGGGAAGTTAGAGTCCCAAACCAACTCAAAATCTGATCTATTTCGGTTTCTTCAGATCCAAGTAAAGCGCGTCACGGCCGTGATGGCCATCACGGCCAGGCCGTGACGGTCTCTGCCTCTGCAAATCTGGAATATTCAATTTCTCGCGACGCGAGATTCTTCTCGCGACGCGAGCCTTCCTTTCATGGCCCGTGATGAATTTCACGGCTGGGCCGTGATGTGCTCTGACTTGTGGTGGTTTTGGGTCACGGCCGTGATGGCTATCACGGCCAGGCCGTGATGCACTCGACTTCACCTTTCTTCTTTTTCAGTTTTTGCTCGATCATGGCCGTGATGAGCATCACGGCTAGGCCGTGATGGGCTCTGTTTGGCTCATTTTCTTCAGTTTTAAAGCTCCATCTTCATCCAAACTTCATCATGGTTGATCTTGAGCAATTTACCCTTGATATCTGCAAAACAACACACGAAAACCGCCTTACCCGTTCCAAAGGAAAATTAACCTAAAATCTAATAAAAATATGCCTAAACTACATGAAAATGCATGCAAAATGATGGACAAAGATGAGGTGGAATCACACTCATCACACACCCTCATTCCCATTAGGATGTTCCACCTAGTGCACACCTCCATTCCTGTTAAGGTGTTCCACCCCCATTCCCGTTTAGGTGGAAGTGATCTTGCGAGAACTCTTGATTTTACGTGTATTATATTACCAATACACAGAAGTGTTTTATGTGTATTATATTACCAATACACGATGTATTATATTACCAATACACATAAATATACAGGGGATAAGAAACAGTTTCATCATCAAAAAGCGGAAAAGAGTCATAGTAAAATTATACAGTAATTGTCACAGACAATCAACACACATAACTAACGAATCATCCTCAGGTTAATATATATCATCCTCTACCCTTACTCTCAGGAAATCTAACACGTTATTTAAACGCAACCTCTCTAATCCTGTCACCATGTCTTTACGTTATCGTGGCCACTACCACTCCTGTCACCATCCCTCATTTGCATCAGGGCACACCCTCATTCCCATTAGGATGTTCCACCTAGTGCACACCTCCATTCTCGTTAAGGTGTTCCACCCCCATTCCCGTTAAGGTGGAAGTGATCTTGCGAGAACTCTTGATTTTACGTGTATTATATTACCAATACACGGTGTATTATATTGCCAATACACAGAAGTGTTTTACGTGTATTATATTACCAATACACGGTGTATTATATTACCAATACACAGAAATTTTTTACGTGTATTATATTACGTGTATTATATTACCAATACACGATATATTATATTACCAATACACAGATGTCCTTACGTATTATATTACCAATACACTTTTGTCTTTGTGTATTATATTACCAATACACTTTTGTCCTTTTGTATTATACTACCAATACACGGTTGTGGACAACAACATCTGTACTTGAATCTCACCAACCCGTTTTAACATCTTAGTGCCTTAACCTTCCATTAGAACTTGACACATATTCTATGCCATAACACCTCTTTAACATTCCTCATCTAAGTTAGGCACTTCTAAATCATCATTATCGTCACACCCAAAACAATCATCTCTTAGACAACATATATATCTTTGCTTAAAAATACACTAAGCATAATTAAAAAAAAAAAAACAGGCAGATCATGCATAACACAATATCAATCAAAATGTTCTCATATTACCAACATAGCACAAAATCAATTCAATAAAGGTAATAAAATCAAATCAACCATCAAGAATATAAAGATCAACCTAATGTCAATAAACCTACAATCCCTGAATCGCCATTGGTTTTTCAGAAAAGGTTTCCAATGTGATTTTGGTCTTGTTGATTACTCGACTACTAGTAGGGTTTAGGTCGCCCTACACAATTATTATATAATCTACTACTTATCCATTCCGACGATAGGTTGGTTCTTTCCCTCACCTGGGTTATCACCGAACTCCCGAACTCGAAGCTCATCGTCGTCACACCACAAAGTATTAACTCCACCTTCTGTGAAGGTAAGGAGATTAGATGCTCGAAGAGGTATACCACAAACGTCCTCGTTTCCTCCGTGATGGAAGTCTAAGGTTACAAAAAATGAAATCACGAGCTAAAACTCAATCAAAGAACACTAACCACAAGATATAGGTTCGGTTCATACAATAAACTAGGATTAGGGGTTTCCGAAATTTATGCGACTCTTGGATTTATGATCCTTAAGTGCTAGACGTTCATAAACAACAATCTTTTAACAAAGTTGAATTAAAAATCCCACTAAGTACTTGACTTAGGGTTTCGGCCAAGCATAGATAAATAGGCTAGGAATTTCTAAATTTTCCAATCTCTTTAGGTTAGCATCCATACATAGTAAGGAGCTTGAAACCATGATCATTTTGGAAATGGAAAAATCAAATGTCTTAGACCATGAACCCTTAGGTTCGGCCTTAACAAGTTTGTGAGATTAGAGATTTTTAAATCATCCAATCTTTTGGACATAGCATCCTTTAACATGAAGGAGCTTTAATCCATAATCATCTTGGAAAACAAAATAAAATAACACATCCTAGGTCAATTGTTACATTCGGCCATCATAGGAAAATAAAGCAAGAAAATATTTTAAACTTTCCTATCCCTTGGATTTAGCATCCTTATACATCAAGAAGCCTTAATCCATGATCACTTTGGAGAAACATCAACTAAGCATCAATGTCTTAAACTACTTAGAGTTTAGGCCTTTACATGAAAATGTGTAAAATCTCTAAACTTTTACAATCACTTAAACCTAACATCCTTTAGTACAAAGGAGCCCTTGGTCATGATCATCTTGGAATAGAACTCAAATACAAGTCCATACAAGCAAAGTTAAACAAAACCCACCAAAACCAAAAAGCATGGTTTCGGCCTTATCAAGAAAATAAGGTTAGAAATTTTTGTTTTAAACAACCTTTTAGTATGTTGTAGTAGGATTAAAAATAGGAACATATAAATTGGTTTCAACTCAAGCGGAGTTTTCTACCATTTTTAAGAGATTTTAGAAGTTTGAAAGCTTAAAGGAAACTTAAAGCAAAACTATGAACATAAAGACAAGAACTTGAAAAATAGACAACATAGGATCATTACCCTCAACAATATGAAGAACTTTGATGAAGAACTTAAAGTAAAAAGCTTGATAAAAATATGAACTTTAGAAGAGAGAAGAAGAAGAAGTGTAATAAGGTGTAAAGGTGAGAAAATGGAGGAAAAGTGATGAAGTGTGGAAATGAAGAGTATTTATAGAGAGTGAGAGAGAGGGGCACGGTTTTGGAGAGGAAAAAGAAGAGAAAAAGAAGGTTTGCTTGTAGGGAAAGAAAGAAGGTAAGGTGGAGGTATGGTTGGAGAGAGAATGTAAGAAAAAGTGAGATTTTGAAAAAAGTTAAGATTCACTTTTGAGATGTGTCATAGCCTTCACATCAAGTTACTCCATGTCACTTCATCCTTTTGATGCTCTGCTCCATTGTGTATCAGATGACTTCCCCGATCGTATTTCCCGACGATTTCACCCGGGAAATCCCTGAGATTTGGCCCCGAACAAGATTTTTCGAAAAACTCCAAACCCACACAAAACATCATAAAAATACTATCCGTCTCGTTCACGAATTAAAATTTGGTCTCTAGCTCAGTAAACTTGTACTGGCAGTGAGAACGCAGACCGGCTTTCGTTTGAATTCTCAACCGAAATTTTTTACCGTAACCCTCTGCCATAAATTAGACTATGAATATGATTTTATTTTAATCAAAAACACTTTCTAACTCTCAAATTAAAATATAATTAATTATATTTTAACCGATTGAACAACATAATTAAAATCAGGCTGTTACACCGGACCCCCTTTCCCTGTGTCTTACTTACTCTCTTTTAAGTTGTATCTTCTAGATGCCTAATTCTATTGCAATGGTCGTTGATAAGGCCCTATCTTATGTACTGGAACTTGGATCTCATTGGGACATGTTATATATATATATATATATATGTTGTCTTCAATTCATGTTGATTGTTCATCACCTTTATCTTGTTTCATCATTTCAAAAAAAAATTTAACTACCGTTTTTAGTGTACTCATCCATCGAGAAAATGATACTTTTCGAAAGTAACCAGTATTGTAAATCAGAAATATTTCCGCAATTGGGTAACCATGTGATGCCGGGTTTAGGGTCTCACAAATATCCTAAGAGCACTCGTTAGCATTCTTTAAAAATTAATGCTCCTTGATTTCATTCTTTCTAAAAGTCATTAATGATATATCGAAACGACTTTCTATAAGATATATGAAACATGGTTCATTGGAATTTGGATTCTCTAAATTCATATTTCTATGAAGTTCCTGTATTTAGACAAACTAGATCATGACCTGTGTGATGCACGGATAAATAAGAGTATGTGGTAAGCATAATTATATATTATTTGAAAAAACATAATACTTTTGTTATAATATAAAGGGCTAAGAAAATTAACCATTCCCGTAACATAACAAATTTTTCAAAATTTAACTTACAATATCAAGAAACTTAAATCCAAAAACAATCTGTAGAGTTTCTAAAAAATAGAGAAAATAATGAGAAAATATATGAAAAATGTACAAAATAAAATTAAAGTTTTGTTTGTAACTTATATTAAATTCGGAAAGACTTCTCTATACAGTACATTTGAAGTGAAGTTCGAAATGTGACTTTCATTGTCACATATGAGTATCTTCAAATCATGACATGATACATTTGATATTGTGATAATATAAATATTAAAGTGTTTTATTTGAAATATTTATGAAAATTTATTTTCAAGGTAATGAAAATAAATCATATTATAATAATAAATTTAAATATCATCAGAACTATATTTAATATTTAAAAATGCATTTCAATGCATTAGAACTATACTATATATTGAGAACTACATTGTATTCGTTTAAAAAATTAGTTTGTAATAGCCTGACCCATTACATCAATGAATTTTTAAAATTTCAAAATAAATATTTCAAATATAATAACTCTTAAAATATGAAAAATTATATTATATTAGCCTCGCTTGACCCACTCCATCAAAGAATTTTATTTTGAAAATTTAAAAATTAATATATAAAATTAATAACGCTTAAAATATTTAAAACTACAATGTATTAATCTTATTTGATCCATTCAACAAATGAATTTTATTTTGAATTATTAAAGCTACACCGTATTGATCGCGCTTGACTCACTTGACCAATAAATTTTATTTTGAAAATTTCAATAATTGAAATTGATAACTCTCAAAATATTGAAAACTACATTGTATCAATCTCTATTGACTAATCCCACCAATGAATTTTATTTATAAAATTTTAAAAAATATTTTTTTTAAAATTATTAACTCTTGAAGTATCGAAAACATTAATCTCCTTTGACCTATTCCACCACTGAATTTTAGTTCTAAATTTTCAAATTAACATTTTGAAATTAATGAAACTTAAAGTGTACTTAAATACATTAATAACTTTTATAATTTTGTTATTATTTCTTTATATTTGAATTTTAAAATTAAATTTACAGGTATTTTATACACTGTATAGGTATTTTATGATATATAAAATACTAAATTAAAAATATTTTTAAAATTCATTTATATATTAAAAATACTTTGAAATAACTTGAATAATCCATTATGGAAGGATCTAGTGGCATCGTGAATTGATGAGCAAGCCATGGCAAGCATGGGCCTTGTGCCACTTTTGGGCCATGAAAAGCCCAAGTCCAAATTGATTTTACAACATGAAATTAACTTAAGACATAAACCATTACAAAGGAAACTTGGGTAATTAAAATGGCATCATTAAAATTAATTCTTGGTCATGAATTTGGGCTCTAAGGTCGCAGCCCTCAATGGGTTTGGATGGCAAGAATTTGGCCCACTTCACTTAGTGTATCATGAAAAATAGTTTAGGGACCAAAATGTAATTACTAGAAAGTTTAGGGGTCAAAATGCAATTACCCAAAATTGCTAGCCTGACTTTATGCCACATTAAACCTCTCTCATGGATGACTTAGTCCTAAGAGAATATAGGGTTTATTCACTTATCGAGTCCCGAAACTCCCGTAATCAGCTCCGTCGTTCGCCCGATTGAGTATAACATCCGTAAAACTTATATTATTTTACTTTTTATGAAATAATTCTAAAAATTCACAATCGTAGGAATTAAATTAAAAATCTTAAGTTTTTCATTCACGAATTACAATTAGGTCTTTTGAGCAGTATAATTATACTGTCAATGAAATTCGCGGGCCGGGATTCGCCTGACTTTCCAACCTAAATTTTAATCGTAGCTTTCTACGTTCAAGTAGAATTGAGTGATGAACTCTGATTATTTAAAATAATTTTCTGACACTCATATAAATATATAAACAAAATCATACTTATTTCTGTTATTTAAAACAGTGAAAATCGGGGTGTTACAGCCTCTGCAAGAAACTCAAATTTTTCCAACCCCTTAGTCTTTTGTTCCCTTCACCGAAATATTGGATCCGAACTTTAATACATGTTACTTGGTTGGTACTTTTTTTTTCAGTGATATACTTGCTATTTCATTTATTCTTTTTTAGTAATGTACTTGCTATTAATTTTCTTTATTATCAATATTGATTTAATGCTTTTCAGATATAATCGGTCTACTTACTGGTGTTGGAGAGGAAAAAGGAATATATGAAGGATGGCAAAAAATCCTCATTGACGGTTATCGAATTGGACAATGATGGGTTAGGGTCATTGATGAGTCTGATTCTGCTACCTTTACAATCATTGACCGTGATGCAACATATCTCTTAGGCAAGGAATGTTCGGATTTGCTGAAACTTTACAAGAAGGTTGTTGTCATGGAAAACTAAAAAACATACATCCTATTTTACTTTTCTATAAATCGATGTTCATAAAACTAATACTGATACTAATACTAACTATACTAATCTTAAATTGGCCGGCCATCTAGTGCTTATAGCTCTCCTCAAGAGATTTGTACCTTGCTCAACAAGGATTTGTTGTTCAAGGTTGAGGTAAAAAATGTATCTAGCTCTCGGTTTCCAAATTCTTACAAAGTAGGAGGCTACCTAATGATCCTATCATCATTAAGACATTCAAAGAATTGAAACCGATTTCTGTGAGACCTTTTTTCCTTTCTGTTTAGACATTAAATATTTATTTATTGCTATTTGCTTTTATATTTGACAACTTGCTATTTTCTTTTCTTTTTTAATTTGATAGTTGTGAACACCTAATTTTGTCTGGGTATTTTCTCTTTTTATTTAAAAATTTAAAATAAAAAAATGCAAAAAAAAAAAAAATTGTGTTTATATTATTGGCCCAATTTGTTTTTGTTACAAGTTGTTTTGAGTCCAAGCCGAAGTAAAAAATATTAAATTAATAATACAAAAGGAAAAAAGAAAAAAAATAAAAAAGGAAAAAAGAGATTTGCCTTGTAGTTTCTCTCCCAAACATACACTGTGCTTCTACTGCTGCAATTTGGGTCATTCTTTTCTTTTTCGGTTTTCATGTTTAACCAACATACATTCAAGCCATTTTTGAAAGTAACAAGAAAGATAGTCAGATGGGGGCTCCTCAAGGATATGATGCAATTGTTGAGACACTTCCCACAAAGCTCAAGTAATCAATCTCCATTTTTAGTTAATTTTCAGAGCTTGGGAAGTAGTTCATGCCTATATCAGAGAAAAGGAAACATGAATGGAAATTGAAAAGGGACTAGAGAAAGTTGAGTCTCTACAACACTCCAACTCATCTGGTCCTTAGGAAAGCAGAGTTGATCTTTTTCGTCCTACAAATACTACTCAGAAATTCACAAGTAAGGGGGGAGGCATAAGAAAAGGGGAGGAGCATTAGAATAAAATTTACATAAATCTCACCCTCACCACCATCAATAACAGTGGCAACACATTCCACTCATCCAAAACTATCATCTTCATCTTTTATCTCAAATACCATCTCATTCTCTTCAACCTACTTACCACTTTCAAAAACCAAAGACAAAAGAGAAGAGTATAGCAACAAAAGAGAAAGCAAAAGAGGATCAAAGCATCGAGGAAAAAAAACAGATAAGAACAGTGGTTCTGTACTGTGTCGTGGGTTCCGCCACCAGCTCCATCACGCCGCCCTTCACTCCAGTCACAGTCATGTCCCCACCGTCGGAGCCAGCCACCACATCAGACGTTGCCGCACAGCTCCACCCAGCATAGGTCGTCCATCGCCGCAGCCGTTAACCCGGTGCCACCACAGGCCACCATCACCACCACGGTACTAAGCCCGTTGTTGCCAGCGTCAACCGCCATTATCTGCCGCCGTGAGCCACAGATCTAAGATCCACATCAGAACCTGCACATCTCCACATTCTTATGTGCTCGCTGCCTACTTCCACCATGCCATGCACGGCCCGCCGTCGTCTGGTTCTCAGTCACCGTCAAAATTTTGAAGACAATCAAGTAAGAGAAGGAATGATTTAAGAATTGATGTTTGATCTTAGTAGTGCCACATGCTCTATTTTATTTTAATTTGCAAAGACTTTTTAAAGTTATATTTCATCTTTGAATGTTTACTTTTGTTTAGTCTTTTGGGATTATGTAATGGATGTTAGTTTTATCATTTTCAAAATATTTGCAACCCTTTATGCCTTTATTTGTTATTTGTTGTTTGTATTACTTCTATTTAGACATCATAACTTATATTTCAACAATTATTAAAAAATTGACTTTAAGTTAACAATGGAAATTTAAATTAGAAAATGATTTCAATTAGACGATTCAATCAATAATTCATATTTGACTCTGACATTAAATGTATTTATCAGATATCAAAATATTTCATCATTATTTAAATACATTTTTAAATTATTTTATATTTAATTAATTTATAATTTATTTCATTAACTTTTATATGCTTAAATATTCTAAAAAATATATGACCAAATATTATATATATGATTTGATATCTGAATAATATATATATATATATATATATGTGTGTGTGTGTGTGTGTGTGTGTGTGTGTGTGTGTGTGTGTGTGTGTGTGTGTGTGTGTGTGTGTGTGTGTGTGATTTAATATATGGTAGAAGGGAGATTTGGTTGAAGAGATTTTGAATGCAGTTTTAGTTCATTCATTTATTCATTATAATCTTTTTTTGTTCATTCATTTATTCATTAATTGAATAGAAATTGTAACACCCCCTTGGGCATTACAACGTAACACATGCAGAATTTAAATTAAAAAGATAATTTGCTGGTTGCTTTCGAAAAATATTTTATATAAGTACGTAAGCGTCTGAAATTAGGTTAAAAAATTGTCACGATTCCAAACCTAAGCCTTGATCGACACACGGGCTTACTGTCCTAGCCTGGCAAGCCTATTTAATTTAAAAATATACTTGAATAAAAGTTAGCATTTTTATGAAAATTTCGACAGAGTCTCCTCTGTAATTCGGACATCCCAGGTAAAAGAACACCTACTAAAATAATTACATTTTCATTCCAGAATTCCAATTACACCAAATACAACCAGGCATTAATATGCTAAAAATAGTTATATCAATAAGCTATACATCACCAAAAGGAAAAGCTTAGGTTTTCATTCAAAAGAGATGCTCTCCGAGCCATAAACATTCCATTTTAAAATAGAGACTCTCTGAGCCATACTCATACATACTTATCAAAAATCTAAGTCTCAAACCCTAAGCTGGTCTTTCTAAAAGTTATTCTTGAGGAAAACTCACGTGATCATTCCACAATCAAATACTTCATTAAACAACCAAATCTAAGTCTCTGAGTGACTTAGGAAGACTCCTCTACACCATCTGTACTAAAGTACCCAGGGTACAATAGCGAACCAGAAGAAACCTGATATATCTGAAAGGGTGAGATACCGACAATGGATATATCACACAACAACCATATACACGATACATACATCGCCTCAGCACATTAACATTTAATTATTATACGGAGATAAAATGACAAGTGTCATATCAGTGGGTCTCATGCCTGAATCAATCAGTTTTACAAAGAGAATGCATGACACTTCAATCATCAGGCTCTAAACTTAATCTCATGAGATACCAACACCGTTTTATCATTAAGAAAGAAAGAGTTGATCAGGCTCATACGCCCCGTTTGGCAAGTTGTCTTCGGCACCTCATGCGCCCGGATCAACATCATCACGAATCCCTTATAACGGCCATTCGGATGTATACCTCATCGAATACCACATCTTAAGCGGGTATTCGGATAACTCAAGCACGTCTGCTAAGAGGGAAATGCATATGAATAAAAGACTTTTTGTTATCGAGACTTTTCTTTGTGTTCACTCTTTTCCGTTGTCGAAGCCTAAAGCTAACGACTATTAACACTTTTCATTACTTGAAAATCAATAACACAGGACACGCAGTCCGAGTGCTCAATCACAACACCTTGGACCGATGCCGCAGTCCGAGGTTGTGGTCGTAGAAACAATTATAACTTTATGCATATTTTATTACAACATGATAAGGACTCCTAGCCCATAACAACGAAATTAGGACACACAATCCTCAATTCCAAAATCAGGACTCCTAGCCCATAATATCACGATTGGGACCCCTGGTCCATAATTCTTGACACGGATCCCAGATCACGTGCATACAACTGAATACTAGAGACGACGTCTCGCGAACTAGTATTCTCTTTCACATGTGCTTACTTTTCGCTCAGTGAAAATCAAAAACCAAAACAAAACCTCGGTCACTTATCCAAGTAACCGGAACGTTTCTAAATCATTTAGGAGAAAATCTTTTCCTTTACAAAGTCTTTTATAAAACATTTGGAAATTCGTTTGCTTTTGAAATCCTTGATGGAATAAAGTCAAATATTTTCAAGGGTCTTTCCTTCATAAAACGTACCGTTCGAAAAGGTTTTCTCTCGTACAAAACTTTTGACCATAAAAAATGTAGTTTCCTTCAACTCCAAATCACTTCAACATTTTTCTAAAAACCAAGATCTTATTCTTCTGAAGTAAGCACTTTAAACAAAGAACTTTTATAAGTGAACCCAAAACTTTCAAAGTTCTATTCAAGGCTTATTAAGGCTTTTAATCCTTATAGTCATTGGGCACAGACTCAAGTCCGGCTTCGCAAACTTCAATCAACAGTAATATATTCACAACAATAATAATATTACAGTTAATGACAGTTCATCACATATATATAGTTCATAACACCTTAAAGCAAGTAACGTTCAACTCCAAGTAATAACCACAACAGTTCAAGTAAACAAGTTATTCAAGTATTTGCTCAATATCACAATAATATTCACAACACTCAATTAAACACATACACACATGCACATGGTCATTGAATATCCCTAGGCAAGCTCCCCTTACCTTTGAAGACAAGTAAAGGATCCTCGTCTTAATGCTCACGTTAGCTCCAAGAGTGTAACTATCTACTCCATCAAGCAAGCATAGCCGTGTTCAACACCACGGAGACACAAACCAAGCAAAATAACAACAAACAAATCCACCAATTCAATTTTTCATCCTCAAAACATATAATCAAAAGAAACCATATATTTAATTCAGTAAATAGAATCGATTTCTCAATAATATCGATTTGGGTAAAAAGGATCCGTAATTAAAATTGGGGAACATTTGATTTGGTTTGAGAAACATGAAATTGAACTTGGAAATCTCAAATTAAAGGTCCTAATTTGAATAAAACATAGTTAATTTCATAGAAACATAATCGATTTCAAATAAAATCAAATTGGGGTTTAGGGTTCAAAGAGCAATTTGGGGAAATTTGATTTAAATAGATAATCATAAAACTAACCTTAGAAACCATTAATTACAAGTCCCAATTACACTAAAACTGAACCAATTTCATGATTAAAGTAAGATGAAAAGTTAGGGTTTCAAAATCAATTTGGGGATTTTTGAATCTAAGCAAAATAGATGAGGTTTTCACTTACCCAAGGAAGAAGATGTCATGGTGGTGACTAGGGTGCTCCTCACGACGGCGTACGCCGGCAGCAAGGCGGACAACGACGGTTGGCGGTGGCAGAGGGCGGTTCGTGCGGCGGACGACTCGCTTTCAGGTGCGGTCGGCATTTCAAGGAGTGAGGTACGCGAGGCACGGTAGCCCTCCTCGAGCGGTGGTGGTCGCGTGGTGTGATAGAACTGGACGAGGCAAACATGGTCTTGCGTCTTCCTTCACGTCGCGCGGCGGTCGGAGGCGCTCTCAGAGGTGGCACACGCGGCTGGTTGGTGTTCCTACGGATGGTGGCGCATGGCTGGTTATGGTGGAGGTCAAGAGTGAAGGAGGAGATGAAGCTTAAGGGAGATAGGGATGGGTCTGCTACAAGAGGAAGAAGAAAGAAAATAAAAGAAGAAAGAGTGTTGGGGGCGTCAAGTGTAAAGGAGAGAGGAGAGAGAATTTCTGATTTTTTTGTACTGGTGGGTACAAAATGAGTGATAGATATTAAGTCTAAAATAAACCTGCTTTTACTTTTTGGAATTTAAAAATAAATATTGATAAATATATGATTTTGAAATTCAAATTAGAGTAAAGATTAATAGTTGAACTGATCAACTAAGAAAATACGCGGTCCAAAATTTAATCTCTGATTAATGTCAAACCAGTTTATTTTCAAATCTAAAATTAAATAGAATGAAAATATGGAAATGCTTTTCTCTTAATCATATTATTTAAAACATTTTTCTGTACTGGTAATAATAGTGACAATAACGTAAATTATTGTCTACTAAGCGTGCATTCACTGAAATAAGTCAGTGCTAACGCACCCAATAAAATAATTCAAAGAGAGTAATTTAATTACTCAAACTAAACTGCATAACAAAATAAACATAAACATCCAAATAAAATAATTAATCATATGTGTAAAAACTAGGGTGTTACAGAAATCAGGTATATTACATGGTTATGTTGTTTTGGTTCTGTTGTTTTTTGAATTTTGAATTGTATATAATTCATTCTTAATTCTTAATCCATTGTTAATATCTTATGTAGTCTTCTTTTTATGTAGCGTTATATTTGCAAGATGATGAAATTAAGAATCTTTGTTTGAGTCAAGTAGGAAATTTATTCCAATTAAATGGAAGAAGTCTTAAAGAATTTCCCTCTTTGCCATTTCCACAATTGCATGAAACTCATCAATATAGTAACAAATTTGTTGCTAATGAACTCAATTACGAAAAACAACGGCTGAAACAGAAACATGAATCACTGCTTTTGTCAATGACAAAAAAGCAAAGGAATGTGTACGAAGAGATTTTGATTGCAGTTTTAACAGATTTCGATGGTTTCTTTTTCCTTTATGGATATGGGGGAACAGGAAAGACTTTTATATGGAATACTCTGTCAGCAGCTCTTAGATCAGAAGGCAACATAATCCTCAATGTAGCAATTAGTGGTATTGCATCGTTACTTTTGCCAGGAGGAAGAATCGCTAATTCTAAATTTAATATTCCCTTGGTCATCAATGAAATGTCTAATTGCAATATAAGGCAGGGTAGTCAAAAGGCGGAACTTCTCCAGTATGCCAAATTGATTATTTGGGATGAAGCTCCAATGTTAAACAAATTCTGTTTTGAAGCTGTTGACAGGACTTTGAGAGATGTTATGAGACACAAAAATCCCAATAGCTTAGAACAACCATTTGGAGGGAAAGTTGTGGAACTAGGCGGTGACTTTGGTCAAATTTTGCCGGTTATTCGAAAGGGTTGCAAACAGGACATCGTTGGTGCTACAATAAACTCATATTATTTGTGGAAGTTTTGTAAAGTGTTAAAACTGACTCTGAACATGAGATTGAAGACTTCCTTAATAGCACAAGAAAATGGGCTAATAAAAGAGTTTGCTGAATGGATTCTAAAAGTAGGGGATGGTTCTGTTATTGGCAACGATGATGAGGAAAGTGAAATGGAGATTTCATCTGACCTTCTAATTGAAGACACAGACAACCCTTTGCTACACTTGGCAAACTTTTCTTATCCTGATTTGTTGAATAATATAACCGATGCAGCTTTCTTTCAAGAAAGAGCAATATTGGCACCCACATTGGAAGCAGTTGAGAAGGTCAACAATTTCATGCTTTCCCCGATACCAGGAGACGAAAAGGAATATCTCGGTTCTGACTCACCTTGCCAGTCAGATGAAGATTCTGAACTTCAGAGTGAGTGGTTTACAACATAACTTTTTTGAAAAATATCAAAACATCTGCAATTCCAAATCATAGATTGGTTTTTCAAATTGGAGTTCCAGTCATGTTACTCGGAAATATTGATCCAAGTGGAGGTTTATGCAATGGTACCAGACTAATCGTCAATGAGCTGGGAAGGAATATTATTGGAGCTACAATTGTTTCTGGAACTAACCTTGGAGAGAAGATTTACATTCCAAGGATGAATCCAATACCTTCAAATATTGGAATGCCTTTCAAGTTTCAAAGAAGACGTGTAAAGGAATGTTTTTCTCTCTCTGGTTTATTCATCAAGCTGAAGGAAAATATATACATGAATGGGCAGCAACTCCTAATAACTCCTAATAATGTTACAGCAACTATCAAGGGATACAAATCAAATGTGATAGCCACAAAATCTGCTATAATAACTCCTAATAATGTTACAGCAACTATCAAGGGATACAAATCAAATGTGATTGTTGTTATCTGATATTATGCGAGACTAATAAAAGCTATTAAAGCTAATAATGGATAATACCCCCCCTCAAGGTGGTGCATGCAAGTTTCGAATGCCCAGCTTGTCAAGGAGGAACTGAAACTGTGGTTTTCCTAATGCCTTTGTGAAAATATCTGCAAGTTGAATTGTAGTGGGAACATAGGTTGGTAGAATATTCCCTTTGAGAATCTCATCCCGGACAAAGTGGCAATCTACTTCAATATGCTTGGTGCGTTCATGAAACACAGGATTTTTGGCAATATGTAACGCTGTCTGGCTATCACAGTGAAGAGTCATGGGCTTGTTGTGAGAAATACCTAGGTCGGAGAGAATCCCATTTAACCATTTTAAATCACATGCAGCAATTGCCATGGACCTGTATTCAACTTCAGCAGAGGAACGAGATACAGTGTGTTGCTTCTTTGTTTTCCAGGATATAGGGGAACCACCAAGGAGGACTAACCAGCCAGTAATAGAACGTCTGGTTAAAGGACAACTGGCCCAGTCGGAGTCGCACCAACCATGAAGCTGGAGGTCACATGTACTATCCAGAAGAATTCCTTGTCCTGGATTCCCTTTCAGAAATCGAACTACTCGAAGTGCAGCTTCCCAATGCTCGGTTGTGGGATGTTGCATAAATTGAGACAGCGTGTGGACACTAAATGATAATTCAGGTCGAGTGAAACACAAGTAAATCAGACGCCCAACCAAGCGCCTATACTGCTCGGGATTAGGGAATAGCTGATCCGAAGCCAGTGCCAAGCGGTGGTTTTGCTCTAATGGAGTGGCAGCAGGTTTAGCACCAAGGAGACCAGCTTCAGATATAATATCAAGGGCATATTTACGCTGACAAAGAAAGATCCCTGTAGGATTTCTGGCAACTTCAATGCCCAAAAAATACTTCAATACGTCAAGGTCTTTCATATGGAAACACGTGCTCAAGTAGAGTTTAAAGCGCTGGATGGCAGAAGAAGTGTTTCCAGCAATAATCAAGTCATCAACGTATACTAGGACCACAAGGTGAGTGTCTTGTTTTTTCAAAGTGAACAAAGAATAGTCAAGAGATGATTGTTGGAACCCATAAGCTTTGAGGGCAGTAGAGAGCTTGGCAAACCAGCAATGTGGGGCTTGCTTTAGCCCATAAAGTGATTTGCGAAGCTTACACACCATATCTGGTTGCGGTGCGGCAAATCCAGGAGGAATTTTTATAAAAACTTCTTCGTGAAGATCACCATGCAAAAACGCATTGTGCACATCCATTTGATGAAGTTCCCAAGCTTTTGCTGCTGCCACAGCTAGGACAATGCGTACTGTGACCATTTTGGCAACTGGTGCGAATGTTTCGGTGTAATTGATCCCTTCCACTTGATGATTTCCAAGCACAACCAATCTGGCTTTAAAACGTTCAATCGTTCCATCAGAGTGATATTTAATGCGATAGACCCAATTGCATCCCCGAGCTATCTTGCCAGGTGGTAAGCGCTGCATGGTCCAGGTGCTGTTACGTTCAAGGGCTTCAATCTCGGCTTGCATGGCTTCTTTCCACCGAACATCTTTCACTGCTTCATGGAAGTATAGTGGTTCCTTTTCTGCAGTAATTGCTGCAAGAAATTGTCTATGTGGCAGAGAAAATTTATCACAGTTTACATAATGTGTTATAGGATAGGGTGTACCTGAAGAATGTGATGGAGTTAGTGAACGAGTGGGAGGACTCAACTTTTGAACAGTGTTCGTGACGTAACCTTCCAACCTGGTAGATGGACGTTTAACACGACAACCTCGTCCCAGTGGCCCAGAATCATCGGAAGGATTTGTCGTGACACCAGTGTCTTCTACATCAGCTTTGATAGTATGGGGCATTTCTGGCGGGTTCAGTATGACGGTAGTGTCTTCTACATTCACCTCAACAGTATGGGTGCCCCCTATCGTTAAGACTTGCTTTTGTTGCTGATTCTAATGTGTCTAGACAAGAATCATCCACTTCACACGCTGTTTCATTATGATTCGCTGAGTTTGATGTAGATTCACTGTGTTGGAAGGGAAATTGTATTTCAAAGGAGACTACATCTCTTGACACAAAAAAATCATGGGTATCAAGGTCATAAACTCGCCATACTTTTTGCCCATAAGGATACCCAACAAAAACACACCGACGACTTGCAAACTTATCTCCTTTAGTGCCTTGGTTGCGAGCATAGCACAGAGAGACGAATATGCGTAGATGAGTGTAGGAGGGTGGCTGGTCGTGCAGGACTTCATATGGAGTTTTGCCATTCAAAGTTGGGGTTGGAGTGCGATTAATCAAGTACCCTGCCGTCAAGATGCACTCCCCCCAGAAATTAAGGGGAAAACTTCCTTGAAACCGCAAAGCTCTTGAAACATTGAGGATGTGACAGTGTTTTCTTTCGACCCTTCCATTTTGCTGCGGTGTCCCTACACAAGATGTTTGAAAAACAATTCCATGTTCCAGGAAATAATTTTTCATGCAAACAAATTCTGTTCCATTATCACTTATAATAGCTTTAACCCTTTTATTATATTGTCTTTCCACCATCGCAAAGAAATTTACCAAAATCAGTGACACTTCTTTCTTATCAATTAACAAATAAATCCACACTGCACGCGAGCAATCATCCACAACAGTAAGAAAATATGAAGCGCCACAAGAAGATGGAGTTCTGTAAGCTCCCCATAAATCACAATGTATCAAATCAAATGTATTAGAAGCATGATAATTACTCAATGGAAATGTTTCTCTAGTTTGCTTAGCTCTTTGACAAGTGTCACAAGCTTTATTCAGTAAATTACTATCTTTCCCACCGCTGTCTTTAGAAATCAACTGAGTAATCTTCCAAGATGGATGTCCCAAGCGTTTATGCCACAGTTCTAGTTGGTTCATCCCTTCAGATCTGCAAGCCTTCATTCTTGGAATTTCCCGGAAGAAGTAGAGTCCATCCCTCCTTTCACCCGCTCCAATCAGCATCTTCGAAGTTTGGTCTTGTATAACACACATGTTATCAGTAAACTAAACAATACAACGGGATTCATCTATCAGTTGTGATATAGAAATTAAGTTGCAATTTAATTGAGGAACATAAAGCACGTTCTCGAGTTTTAAACCCCCAGCAAGCCTTATTGTCCCTTCCTTAGTGGCCATTACAGATTTTCCATTAGGAAGTCCGACAGGACATCCAGGCACTTCACGTACGTCAGCAAAGTATTGAAGGCTTCCTGACATATGGTTGGATGCCCCGCTATCTAGGATCCATATATTGGGTTTAGTCTTACCAGTCATGCACTCATTTGGAGTGACCTTAGATGTATTGAGCATTTGCAACAAAGTTTCCCATTGCTCATTGCTTAACCCTGCCATGGCACTCGTCAGGTATAAGAATTCTAACCTGATGCTCTTTGATACCATGTAAAGGAATGTTTTTCTCTCTGTGGTTTATTCATCAAGCTGAAGGAAAATATATACATGAATGGGCAACAACTCCTAATAACTCCTAATAATGTTACAGCAACTATCAAGGGATACAAATCAAATGTGGTAGCCACAAAATCTGCTATAATAACTCTTAATAATGTTACAGCAACTATCAAGGGATACAAATCAAATGTGATTGTTGTTATCTGATATTATGCGAGACTAATAAAAGCTATTAAAGCTAATAATGGCTAATAAGACGGTTTCCTATATCCCTCTGTTTTGCCATGACCATAAACAAAAGTCAAGGACAATCTTTATCACATGTTGGATTGTTTCTTCCTAAACCAGTTTTCTATGGACGACTTTATGTTGCACTTTCTAGACTCAGATCGAGGAAGGGGTTGAAGATACTTATTTTATATGAAGATGAAAATGTGTCTGGTGTTACCAAAATGTTGTATACAAAGAAGTTTTTTGAAAATCTGTAGAAGTTACATCTAATGAAGTAGACACTTCAAAAGCTTTTGCCTTGAATAATTCAATATATTCTTTTAACTTTTAAACTGTTATTTAACCTTTTTTGTTTTATTTATTTTATATTTTAATACTTTAATATTTTAATGTTTATACAAACAATAAAAAGACAAAGGCTTAACTAAGTTGTTTTTGCATTAAGATTTGGTTCCTTCCGTACTTTTTAAATTTTATATGAAAATTATAATTAATTGAAATATGCACCAAAACTAAAAGATTAAATTTTAAAACAATATGAATTTTAGGAAATTGTCACTACTAACCCCTTCATTGATCCCTCTTAAAGATTAGTATCCCAGGAAGGTCATATTTAAACTTCAGTGTGGGAACAAGTAATGAGAGACTTTCTTGGCTTAAGAATGGAAATTATTTTTCATAAATTTACTTAATGTGTGAAAGTCAAATTATGAAATTGTCATTCCTTTAAACTTATAAGAGTTCAATTAGCCATCAACATTGGTTAAAATTTGTAATTCATCGATAAATTTTTCATAAAACTTGAAGTGACAATCGATTTTGTAACAATATAAATATATCTTATTTCCAATGCTTATAGTTTTTAACCATATTTTGTATATTTTATTTGGTATTAAGTAATTCTAATTTCTAACTATACTTTTACAAAAATTATTCTCGTGCGTTGCACAGGTTCAGTTACTAATGTATATATATATATATATTAGTAAAAGGAGCGATCAATTTACCCAAGTGTAAATCTTCTTTAATTACACCCAATTTAAACCGCTAATTTTCTCTTCTCAAAATATATATATATATATATATATATATAAAAGTTAGATAAACAATTTTACTGTACGTACACATGTAAACATTATGATTTTTTGTTTTTTCTTAATTTTTTCTTTACTTTTTTTAAAAAAACTTTAAATTTTTTTTAGTTTTTTTTTTTACTTTTAAATTTTATATATGTTTTTTTAGTTTTTATATTTTTTTACATTTTCCTTAATTTTTTATTTTTTTTCCTAATAATTTTTTTTTGCTAATACTTTTTTTTTGAATTTATTTGTATACACTAACAATGTAAAGTTTTTTTACACTATCAACCAATCATAAATTGGCAAACAGTAAAATTAGAGTTGTCATGTTCTTGATGTTTTAATTTTTACATACTTATATTTTAATGTATATATAATTAAATATTTTTATTTATATATATATATATATTAATATTTTTCGGTTCGAACCGAATCAAACCAAATCAATTTTAATTGGTTCGGATATTGTTATTGACTTTTTAAAGTTTATAATTTTTTTATTTTTAAATATTTTTAGCCAGGAAAGGTAGTAAAGCTACCATGTTCTTCGAAAAAATTTAAGGTCGTAAGACTCGAATCAATAATTAAATGAATTTGAAAATTCGAACCAACCAATTAAATTGGTTCCTTTTTTTTTTCTTTTTTTATGCACGACTCCGAATTGAACCAAACCAAATGGTCATTAATTCGGTTATTTTGGGACCGAACCAATTACTATATTTTAATATTTATATGTATTTTAATATTCAATATGTATCTCGCTTTATCAATTAACAACTTTTATTCTAATGTTCCTGTAACAGTAGAAGGAGTTGTCAACTGATGGATTATTTTGGATTACTTAAATTTATTTATTTAATTTTTAAACATATATTCTTTATAATATTTTTTAAAAAACATTTTTTATAATTTAATTTTTTTAAAATGTTTATTTTATAATTGATTTTTGTAAAATATTTTTATTTTCCAATTAATTTAATTTTTCTAATTTTTTTGAATATTTTTTCTAATTATATTCCTAATTTTTTAAAAAACATTTTTATATACTTTTTCTATTTTTTTATAATTTTTTTAATTATATTTTTTATAATTTTTTTAAACATATATTTTTTTATAATTAATATATATTTTTTATAAATAATTTTATTTTTTTAATTTTTATAAATCGATTTTTCCTAATTGTTTTAAATTATTTTTTTCATAAGTATTTTTTCTAATTATTTTTTGTTTAATTTTTTTCTAATCTACTTTTTGATTTTTCCTTTTAAAATAGTTTTTTTATAACTACATTTTTTTATTATTATTTTTTAAAGTTTTTTTTACGTTTTCCTTAATTTTTAAATTGTCTTTCCTAATTATTTTTTTTGGTAATACTTTTTTTAAAAAATTATTTGTATAAACAGACAGTGTAAAGTTTTTTTACACTGTCGACCAATAATAAATTGACAAACAGTAAAAGTAGAGTTATCGTGTTCTTGATGTTTTAATTTTTATGTACTTATTTTTAATGTATATATAATTTAATAGTTTAAAATTTAATATTTTATATTATATATATATATATATTTTAATATTTTTCGGTACGAATCGGATCAAACCAAACCAATTTTAATTGGTTCGGATAGTGTTATTGACTTTTTAAAGTTTATAATTTTTTTTTTGTTTTTAGATATTTTTAGTCAGGAAAGATAGCAAAGCTATCATGTTCTTCTAAAAAGTTTAGGATCGTAAGACTCGAACCAATAATTCGATGAATTTGAAAATCTGAAACAACCAATTAAATTGGTTCTCTTTTTTGTGCACGGTTCCGAATTGAACCAAACTCAATGGTCATTAATTCGGTTATTTTGGAACCGAACCAATTACTATATTTTAATATTTATATATATTTTAATATTCAATATATATATTATTTTATCAATTAACAACTTTTTTTCTACTGTTCCTGTAACAGTAGAAGGAGTTGTCAACTGGTTGATTATTTTGGATTATTTAAATTTATTTATTTATTTTTTTAACATATATTCTTTATAATATTTTTAAAAAAAATTTTTTTTTATGGCTCCGAATTGAAACAAACTCAATGGTCATTAATTTGGTTATTTTTTAATCGAACCAATCACTATATTTTATTATTTATATATATTTTAGTATTCAATATATATATCACTTTATCAATTAACAACTTTTCTTCTACCGATCCTATAACAGTAGAAGGAGTAGTCAGCTGGTGGATTATTTTGTATTGTTTTAATTTATTTATTTATTTTTTAAGCATATATTCTTTATAATAATTTTTTAAATTTTTTTTCCTGAATTAGTTTTTTTCTAATTTACTTTTTTTAAAATGTTTATTTTTTTAATTGATTTTTTAAAATATTTTTGTTGTCTAATTAATTTTATTTTCTAATTTTGTTGAATATTTTTTCTAATTATTATTTTCATATTTTTTAAAATTTTTTTTATATACTTTTCTAATTTTTTTTTAAATTTTGATTTTTTTTTCTAGCTTACTTTTTAATTTTTCTAATCTCTGTATTGACATAAACATAGGCGGAGCTATTCATATTTTGTATTTTTTTCTATATCATTGCCTTTGTTTTTTCTATTTTAAATAATAAATCTATATCTATACTAATTAATAAGGGAAAATGCTAATTTTAGTGTAGCACAATGATGCAAGCCACATGTCAAGTGATGAAAATTTTTAATTTTTTTCTAAAATTTATATATATATATATATATATATTTTAAAATATTTACAAACCGGTAAAGGTACAATGTTTTGGGAGTCAAACACGACAATCTCTGAATTAACATAAATAGAGGTAGAGCTATTCATATTTTCTAATCTATTTTTTCTACATCCTTGCCTTTGTTTTTTCTATTTTAAATAATAAATCTATATCTATACTATTTAATATGGGAGATTGATGATTTTCTAAGAAAGTGACACGTGTCAGCACCACATGATTTAAGAGGATTAGTTTATCATTAGTAATAATCGAAGAGGAACACTTAACACATAGTGTTACATTACGTATTATAATATCATTTTAAAATAAAAAAATATTCAATTCTTTGCACTTAAATTATAGATAAAATTGTTTCAAGATTTTTGCTGATCACTTCTGTCTATAAATAAAAAGTCTTGGAGATGAGTGAGTACCTCCATTATGGGTGAGATGGAAATATTGAAAGCAATGTGTGAAATAAATTAAGAAAATGTTTGACATAGTGGACTTAATTTGGGATAAAAGGAAAAAAAGTTTCGTACATATAGAGACACAATTCAGGTTATTAATAATAACAATGCTATCAATAATAATAGTAATTGATGACCCGTGTATCACACGGGTGCAAAAATACTAGTATTTATATATGTATATATTTATTTATTGACACACACCACGTACATATAAACCAGAATATTGCTAACCACTAGCTAGTAAATAGGAAAACTTAACATATCACTTCTTAGAAAAAATAAATACATTATTTTCTAAAAAATAATTGAATTTTTTGTTCCTTAATCAATATTTTAATGGTAACAGTTAGCAGTTTTCATTAAACAACAAGACTCGTCAGATTTAGTAGACAGTCGGATTACTTCTTTTTTTTTTTTTTTGATAAATGGGAAAGATAGTTGGGTTATTTATATACTGATCGGGGTTCGATTCTAATTGTGTATAGAAAATAAAGATTATTATATTCACTTTAGTGATCTTCGTCTCAAAGGAATTGGTCAATAGTTATCAATTGGGAAACATCTTGATGCACACAAATAAATAACTATATATATATATATATATATATATATATATATATATATATATATATATATATATATAATCTTAACACTCAAAATTATGTTGCTAATCCGACAGATCCATTGAATAAAAAAGTTTTTTTTTTTTGTTAACATCAAGAAGATTCCTTAAAATATGTACTCTCTCCGGTCCACAGCATAAAAAACAAATAAGTCTCTCTTTTTTCAAAATATAAAAAATATATATAAATTTTCATGCATATTAAATGTTAATTTTCATTATTGTCCTTATTAATTATTGTTATTAATTATAGACCATCAGAATATTAATTAAAATTAGAAATTGTGTTTTTAAAAATTTATATGAATATTATTTATAATTAACTCATTCTAATATATTTCATTGATCTATGTGTTTTATGATTTTGTTTCTTATATCGTGGATCGGAGGGAGGGAGTATTATTCTATTTATCTGTACAATTAAAACCAGTCATCAAATCATACTTACATTCTCATTTTGTACACCATTCATATACTTACTTTAAAATATAATACACCTCAACAGCCACGACTTATCTCTATCCGAATTCGCCCCATGTGTACAGTATTTATACGAATATATCATTTCAGGTAGTTTAAAAACATATAGAAACAGATCCTTATAAAAATAAAATATAAAAAGGAAAAAAATTGAAAAGTAATAAATTAATAATATATATATATATATACGGTTGATTAGTTAAAAATGTTCGAAATTAAACTAATAACTAATTAAAAATAGATACACTTTTAAGTTATTTAATCCCAACAAAAGATGGTATAATATCTCGTTATGACAAAAATTATTTTATTTAAACATAAATTTTGGATATCATAATATGTGATGTCGTATATATTTTTTTATCAAGCAACAAAAGATGGTAGTATCCCATTATTGAAATGATATTTGGACACTAAATTTGAAACACTATACATCCTTTAATTTTTTTTTGATGTATTTTAAAATACATATATATAAAAAAGTTTTAAAAAAAATAATTGAAATATAAAAATAAATATATACTATATCACACATAACGTGTGAAATTTATCATACCCGATCCCGTTATGACAAGGCTCAATTTCTCACGTTCTGGTCAAACAAATAAAATAATGTTCTTTGAAGTTTCTAGTGGGAAAAATATGCTTTCTCCGGCATTGAAAACTATGAACCAAACCAACACGCTCCCAAAACAAAAGTCTTAAAATTTGTTTCTCCTTCTTCACTATATAACCGTACTCACCCTCCACCATCTTCTCCTCGTAAACCAATGGAAAAAAAACCAACTTCTATGGCCTATCTTTCCGCAACTCTTTCTCTTCTTCTTCTTCTATGTGTGTCTGCTTCTTCTGCAGCACCTAATGATTCAGCCTATACCAATTTCCTTCAGTGCCTAACACAACACACAAAATCATCAACCCAACTCTCCAACATAGTCTTCTCCCAAACCAACCCTTCCTTCTCCACCGTTCTCCAAAACTACATTCGCAACGCTCGCTTCAACACCACCTCCACGCCAAAACCATCAATCATAGTCACACCCCTTCAAGAATCCCATGTCCAAGGTGCTGTCATCTGCGCCAAAACCATTGGGATCCAAATCAAGATCAGGAGTGGTGGCCATGATTATGAGGGTATCTCCTATGTTTCTGATCACCAACCCTTTATCATCCTTGACTTGTTCAATTTTAGGAACATCTCTGTTGACATAGAAAACGAGGTTGCTGTGATCCAAGCTGGTGCCACACTTGGTGAAGTTTATTATAGGATTTGGGAGAAGAGTAAAGTTCATGGCTTTCCTGCTGGGGTGTGTCCCACTGTTGGTGTTGGTGGCCATCTCAGTGGTGGAGGGTATGGTAACATGTTGAGAAAATATGGTCTTTCTGTGGATAATGTTATTGATGCTCAAATTGTTGATGTTCAAGGTAGGATTCTTGATAGAAAATCTATGGGGGAAGATCTGTTTTGGGCTATAAGAGGAGGTGGGGGAGGAAGTTTTGGTGTCATATTATCATACACAGTTAAGCTGGTTTCAGTTCCTGAAACTGTTACTGTTTTTAGGGTTATGAAGACTTTGGAACAGAATGCCACTGATCTTGTTGTGCAGTGGCAACAAGTTGCTCCAACTACTGATGATAGGCTTTTCATGAGGCTTCTCTTGCAGCCTGTTACCTCCAAAGTTGTGAAGGGAACAAAAACTGTTAGAGCCTCAGTTGTGGCCCTTTTTCTTGGTGGTGCTGATGAGGTTGTGTCAATTTTGGGGAAGGAGTTCCCACAACTAGGCCTGAAGAAGGAGGATTGTAATGAAACTAGTTGGATTGGTTCTGTTATTTGGTGGGATGATGATAAAGCTTTTAACAATGGTGCCAAGCCTGAGACCCTTTTGGATAGGAATCTCAACTCAGCAAGTTTTGGCAAGAGAAAGTCTGATTATGTGCAGAAACCTATTTCCAAAGATGGGTTGGAATGGATTTGGAAAAGGATGATTGAATTGGGAAAAGTTGGATTTGTTTTCAACCCATATGGTGGAAAAATGGCTGAGATCTCATCTGATGCAACACCATTTCCTCACCGTGCAGGGAATTTGTTTAAGATGCAGTATTCTGTGAACTGGGATGATCCATCAGATTCTGCAGCACAGAATTTTATAAATCAGGCTAGAAGGCTTTACAGTTACATGACCCCTTTTGTGTCAAATAATCCAAGAAGTGCATTCTTAAATTATAGAGATCTTGATATTGGGGTCAATGACTTTGGTAAGAATAGCTTTCAAGAAGGGCAGGTCTATGGGGCTAAGTATTTCAATGACAATTTTCAGAGGCTGGTGAAGATTAAGACTGCTGTTGATCCTGAAAACTTTTTCAGGAATGAACAGAGTATTCCAGTACAGGCATAGAGAATCAAACAGTGAAGCATTGAACCATATTGGTGAATTGATGCACTTACTTTTTTATTCCAATATTTTAATGTGAATGCTTGGCCTATAGGTCCTTATTATTTTGGTGTTTGATTTGATAATTATACCAATACCATTGAATTTGATTAATTCAATAAGTTAGATAACTGAGCACTAGTTTTTTTGTTTTTGTCTTTGTTCTTCCCTTTCTTGATTCTTGGTTTTTTTTTCCATTCTCTTGAACCATGTGACTTGTGGTGGGGGCAGTTGGGAAATTGGTTCATTCAAAGAAAAATGACATGGTTGTTTGGGTTTTACTCGGTATTGGTTGAATTGTTATCTGTAGAATATTTGTATGAGTGTGATGGGTGGATGTCTACCTTTCCATGCTGACCAAATTTTGTGGCTCTTGGTTAATATTTTAACTTTTGTACGTGTTGTCTCTAAGTCCTCTCAAGTCTCAATCTTTAGTCGGTGATGTTCTGCAAATGATTATTGACTAATCCGATTTATTATTTAATTTTCTAAATTAACCTGTTATAAGTTTAAACTGATCATGCCAACTTACCAAGCAATTTCAGTGGCTCAAATCATGAGAAATAACAACATTTGGTTTTGCCTGAGTCAAATATTTCTGATGGTTGGCCTCTAACAGCTACAGTTGGACAATGACACACCCCTACAGGAAAGCCATGAACTTTACTCTTCTCCCAAATCCCATAATAATCTTGGCACCAACTTGAATCATACAGCAAGCTCGTTTTGCGCATCAACTATGATATTGCAGAGATTGAACATATCAACGATAATAGAGGGTTCGATATCAGATATGGTATCATATGAGAGGCCCTCAAAGCCATGGCCACCACTTCTGATTTTTAGCTGAATATTCTTTTGGCATAAATTACAGATGCTTGGACATTAAATTCTTGCAAAGGAGTGGCAAGATTCTATTGCATCACAAATTATTAATTGGGAAATAATTTTGGCACATCATTTTTTATATGTTTTTACATCTATATTTATTTGATATATGTTCCTGCCGAGATCCGACTTGCCGGAATCTCGTCATAGAATGTCAAACCAAGAGTGAACGATGGGGGTTGTTTTAGATTATGGCTTGACAGAAAATTGTATTCAGGTCCTACGTATCCCAAGGGGAATCAAAGCCAGACGTAGTTCTAGGTTCAACCCTTGGCCGTAGTGATCTCGATCCATTAATCTTGTATCTGATGAATACCAGCGAGCAAAGACTCTTCAATAGTCTCTTGGTTGAGCTAGTTTCCCTAATACGCTTAAGGGAGAGTCACCTGGGTTTGTCAAAAGTGAGTCTCTCTCTTGGGGTTCTCCACTTTTTATAATAGGATCCCCATATCTTTAAGAGATCTGGATATATTTTCTTTTATCTCTTAAATCTTCTGAGATGTGATTTCCTTAATTTAAGGGATATTATCTCTTTTAACCAGATAAGGTTATGTGAGATAATATCCGGATTGATTAAGATGATATCTTAAATTGATCTCCTAACCGTATAAGGTTATTTGAGATAATATCAGGATTATTATCAATATCTTATCCTTAATATCTGGGTTGGATCGGGTATCCACGCTCAGTGGCCGGGTTTTCTTCCTCGGCCAGTACACAAGCCCCCCAAGCTTTGAGCTAGTAAAGCGTAGAAGCTTTCATGACATTAGCCGAGCTTAGGAACTTGGTTTCTTCTTTGGTCTTTCGAGTTGGCGAGGTAATTGGCCGAGCTTCATACTTCGGTATCCTCCAACTCGGTGAACAGCTCGGGCGACCGAGTTTGATGCTTCGAGCTACCGAGCTTCTACACCTCGGCTCATACACAAGCCCCCCATGCTTTGAGCTGGTTGCATGGAAGCTTTTTTCGAAGGAGCCGAGCCTAGCCGAGGTGGAGGTAATCACCTGAGTATCGTACTGAGGCCATACTTTCTCGGTTCCCGAGATGGAAAAGAGACGTTGCTCTTTGTGATTACGGCAAAGCTGACTTGTGACGCGTGGCTTTTATGGCATCATTTTCGAGACCTGCGCTGTAACTGCGTGCTAATATTTTTCCTTGATGACAGCGCATATTCCGACGTCTCTGCCACGTGTTTCCTTTCTATTAGTGCGCCGAATTTGCGCAGACTTGAAGGGACGTTTCTCTTCTCTCGCACGCCAACAACCATCATCAATTCGCCAAAAGGAACGTTCCATTTCTTCGCGCTTTTTCTATAAATTGAGCGAGCCCCCTGGCACAGGGTTTCACCTTCCTTGAGCCCTAGATTTTCTTCTCTCTCGAGTCCTTTTTAGTCCAAGCTCTCACATTCCCTTCCTATTCGAGGTACATCCTTCTCATCTCTTTCACATTCCCTTAAATCTTTTTCTTTTTTCCAGTTTGATTTCTGATTTTTTTCATCCATGGAGACTTCATTCGAGGCATCCCAGAATGCCTCTTCCGGGGTTCAGATCATAGAGTCCGAAATCAATTGGATTGGGGGCTCTCCTTGTCACTCCCCCTCTCCTTCTCATGGTGATAGAGGCTACAAGGGATCTTCTCCCTCTTCTGACGGGAGTAGCTCTGCTACTCCTGACGCCATTGTTGCCCCCAAGCACCGCAAGCGTGTTTCTAGGATGCCCAGGGTTCCCTACCCGGATATTACCATTCCTGGGTATTTCTAGGTAAAACCCGATGTTGCTACATTTTATTCTAATTTCAGGGACTTTGACTCCCTCGAAGCCATAAAAAACAAGGTTGTTGCTAAATGGGGCACTGTAGAGTGCCTTCCTTGTACAGAAGATGATCATGTTTTTCTTTGCCCCCCCCCTCAGACGAGCCATACTTTATATATGTATACAAGACCTTTTTTGAACAAATTGGAGTTTCCATTCCCTTCACCCTGTTCGAATGCGAAGTCTTGCAAGTTATGAACGTTGCTCCTACCCAGCTTCACCCGAATAGTTGGACATTTCTGAGAGCCTTCCACATTTTGTGTGGCCAGATAGGGATAGAGGCTACTGCTCCTAAGTTTCTTTACTTCTACCGAGTTCGGTTCGGGGACCGAGTTGGCTTGATCTCTCTGAGTGGGATTGAGCAGAGGGGGATCATCGGGCTCTATAAGAGCTCGTATAAGTTTTTTAAGTCAGATTTCTTCAAAGTCCGACCTCTAGAGGGTAATGAGGCCTTCTTTTTTGACTTGGCTGGAAACCTTAGATTTCCCTTCTACTGGCAACCACACGCTTCCAAATTTTCTAGCTATGACCTCAGCTCTATGACCTCTCAAGAGCGAGCCGATGTCGAGGTCCTGAGACTGTATCCTCGGCCATTGCCTTGTGGAAGGCTTTTAAAGCTTACTGCCTCTTCCACTCGGCAAGCTGATTTTGAACGGAAGTAGCTTTTTTGTTGACAAGTGTTAATTTATCCTGTAGCATGCTTATTGTATTTGACCGATTTCCTTCTTGTAGTGATAATGGGGAAGTTCGACTACAAGGCCCTGATGAAGAAGTCGGCTGCTCAAGCTGTTGGCGGATCAGCTATAGCTTCAAATGTCAAGGGGAAGAAAAAGAAAGTTGCTGAAGCTTCTGACCTGAACACTCGCCCTACTAAAAGGACTCGGGAAGACATGCTGTCTGAGGTCCCGATTAGAAGTCCCCCCCCCCCCCCCACCCCCGCGCTGATGATCGAAGAAACTCCTGCTGCTGATAGGAAGTTGGGCAATGCTCCCATGGTGACCGATCCTACTTCGGACACCAAATGGTACAATGGAAACTGCAACCCGGGCATCAGCTCCCTCTGGGGGAATGAGTTCGACCCTGCTGGCCTGATTGACGGCTAAGTGCTAAAACCTTCTGAGGCTCGGCTCTTGCTGGAGCAAGGGCCTAATGTGAGTATGGAGGCGGCCGCTGCCTATGCTCTCCGGATCGCCTCAATTACTCGCTTCTGGAGTCATCAGATTATCGATAATGTCAAGAAAATGGAGGTGATGAGGGCCGATGCGGCTCGTGCCTTGAGGGTGAGGGACGAGCTGGCTCAGGCCGTGGCCAAGTGTGAGGAGCAAGCTCGGGTCATCGGTCAGCTGAAGGCCCAAAAAACTGAGCTGGAAAAAGACAAGACCGTTCTTCTGGCCGAGCTGGATCTAGAAAAAGCCGAGCGGCTGAATCTTCAGAAGGTCGCAGAGGGACTTCAAGCCGAGAAGGAGGCCAATCTTGAGTTGCGGAAGTCGCTAGAGGCCGAGAAGGAGGTCACTCTCAGGCTTCGGTCTGATCTGGATGAGGGCCGAGGCTGCCATTATGAAGGAGCACGTTATTGGCTTCGCCCGAGTCATGAAGCAGCTTCAGTGTTTCAACCCAAATGCTGACTTCTCCCATGCTGATGTTGACAAGGATTTTAACAGAGATGTAATTCTAGTTCCGTTTTCCGAGCTGGAGGATGAGGCAGAGGCAGCTCAAGAAGAGGAGGCCGAAGGAGAAGCGGTCAAAGAGGAAGCCGATGGTGAAGGGGGAATGGGCTTACCCGACCAATCTTCTCCTATTCCTCCGAGTGCCGAGGATGAGCCCAACTCCACTCCTGTTGAGATCGTTGCTCATGGGGGTGCCCATGAATAGCCTAGGGGAAAGGTTCCTAGGGCAATGCTTTTATTTTGGATTCTTATGTACTCCGGGCTTTGCCCCCTTTTTATTAATGGAATCACGTGCTTGCTTACGAGTTACTTTTTACTTAGAAAATGTTTGTAACTATTTTTCTAAGTTAGTGCTCGATTTTTACGGTTTGGCGTGTTACACGGTTTACTCAAGTTTTTGAAACTCGAAATACTTGTAGGTATTTACTTACCTTCTTAGGCGTTGTTTACCTTTTTTAGGCTCGGCATTTCGACTGCGACTCGGTCGATTTTAGCTCGGTCAACCTTTTTAGGTTTTTTAACCACCTTCGGGTATTGTATACCTTTATAGGCTCGACGTTTCGACCTCAACTCAGTCGATTTTAGCTCGGTCAGCCTTTTTAGGTTTTTCAACCACCTTCAGATGTTGTATACCTTTATAGGCTCGGCATTTCGACCTCAACTCGGTCGATTTTAGCTCGGTCATCCTCTTTAGGTTTGTAGTTGTTGTTTACCTCTATAGGCTCGACATTTCGACCTCAACTCGGTCGATTTTAGCTCGGTCAGCCTCTTTAGGTTTGCAGTTTGTTGTTTACCTTTATAGGCCCGGCATTTCGACCTCAACTCGGTCGATTTTAGCTCGGTCAGCCTCTTTAGGTTTGCAGTCTATTGTTTACCTTTATAGGCCCGACATTTCGACCTCAACTCGGTCGATTTTAGCTCGGTCAGCCTCTTTAGGTTTTTAGTTGTTTTCATAAATAAATTTTTAACCATAACAGTATTTTTGCCTAATAGCACAACTGAAAATGATTCTATTTATTTATTTTTCCGGGTGTGCCTCATTAAAACCCTCCCGGCCAAAACCTCGTGGGAAAAAGACCGGGATAGAAAAAAGAGTGCACCACCTATAACCTTAACTAAAATAAAACTTAAGGTGGGAAGTGTTCCATGTTCTTGGAACAACCTTTCCTGACAATTCTTCTAGCCTGTAGGCACCATTTCTCAGATTTTCAACGATTATGAATGGGCCAGACCAGTTCGCTGTGAGCTTACCCTCTCTGGGGTCTTTTCTCGCATCGTTTTGCAGTCTCAGCACTAAGTCACCTTGCACAAATTCCCTTGGCTGCAACCTCGAGTTGTACTTCCGAGTTGCTTTTTGCTTGCATAGCTCGTCTCTGATTTTCGCCTCATCTCGAACCTCTTCAACCATGTCAAGCTCAACTCAGTTCTTCTTCGTTCTTACTTTGGTCATGATGCTGCCTTCGGAAAGAGAGTTCGTCGAGCTCAACTGGAATCATTGCATCGGTTCCATAGGTTAGCTTGAACGGCGTTTCACCAGTTGAAGATTGCGGTGAGCAATGGTAAGCCCATAGGATGCTTGGTAATTGTTCAACCCAAGCCCCTTTTGATTGGCCTAACCTTCTTTTGAGCTCGTTTAAAATGACTTTATTGGCTGCCTCTGCTTGTCCATTTATTTGTGCATGTTCAACCTTGGTCACTTTATGTTTAATTCCGAGGTTGGAGTAGAATTCTCCAAGCTCTTTATCGGTGAATTGCTTTCCATTGTCTATGACAATTGCATAAGGGAGGTCGTGCCTGCATATGATGTTTTTCCATACAAAACTCTGAACCTTTTTAGCATTTATCGTAGCTAATGGTTCTGCTTCAATCCACTTGGTGAAGTAGTCTACACCTACCAACAAGAACTTAACTTGACCTTTGGCAACTGGGAAAGGACCGACTATATCCATCCCCCACATAGTAATGGGTCATAGTGAGAACATGGAATGGAGCTCTTCTCCTGGAGCACGTGCTATGTTAGCGAACTTATGACAGGGCTCACACCTATTAGTCCAAGTAGCACAATCCAGTCTCACGGTTGGCCAGTAAAACCTTGCTGCAGGACCCGAGCTGCTAGAGATCGGCCACCTAAATGCATTCCACAGATTCCTCGGTGCATCTCATCCATTATGTACTCGGACTGCTCCTTTGCTAGGCACTTCAGTAATGGCATGGAGAATCCTCTTCTGTACAACTCACCGTCTCGGATGGTGTAATGGCAAGATTTTAGATGAATTTGCCTCGCCTCCCTAGGGTCACTGGGCAATTTGTCTGAGGCTAAATATTCCCAAATCGGTGTCATACAGCCACAATCATAGTGCTCGGTCATTATTACTTCGGCACTTTTTATGCTCGGTTCGAGAAGGTTTTCCTGAATGAAAGTTCTTAGCTGGCCAGCTTTCTTGGTGCTAGCCAACTTGGACAACAGATCTGCCCTGGAATTTTCTTCCCGGGGTATATGCTCAATAGTGAAATTATCAAATTCAGAAACTAGGCTATTAACCTTGCAGAGATATCTGGTCAGTTGGGGGTCCTTTGTTTGATAATTACCCGAGACTTGTCCTGTTACAAGCTGTGAGTCACTTCGGCATTTTAATTCTTAGACCCCTTCTTTAGCTAGCATCAGTCCTACAATAAGGGTTTCATATTCTGCTTGGTTGTTTGAAGCGGTAAACCCAAACTTTAAAGATTGTTCCAGGATTAGGTCATCAGGTCCTTCGAGAATTATTCCAGCCCCGCTTCCCTTCAAGTTAGATGATCCGTCAACATATAGGAGCCAGATGAAGGATTCCAACCTCGGCTTAGAAGAGAGCTCGGCAATGAAGTTGGAGAGGTAGTGTGCTTTCCTTGGCCCCCTCGGCTCATATTGCAAACCGAATTCCGACAATTCTACTGACCAAGCTATCATTCGTTCGGCAAGATTGGGTTTCCTGAGCACCTGCTTTATTGGATGATCAGTTTTGACTATAACTTGGTGCGATTGGAAATAAGGTCGTAACCTCCGAGCTGCTATAACTAAGGCGAGGGCTAGTTTTTCAATTACTTGATATCGTGCTTCTGCGTCTTTCAGGATTCTACTCACATAATACACAGGTATCTGTTGCTCTTCCTCTTCCTGGATGATTACTGCACTGATTGCATAATCGTTGACAGATAGGTACAAGTACAGATCTTTACCGAGCTGAGGCCGAGTGAGGATTGGGGGAGAGGCTAGGAAGAGTTTCATATCTTCGAAGGCTTTCTGACACTCTCCAGTCCAGATGAACTCTTTTGGTTTTTTCAAAAGCTAGAAGAAGGGTCTTGCCTTTTCTGCGGACTTCGGGAGAAAGCGGGATAGGGAATCTAATCGGCCGGCTAACCTCTGAATTTCTTTCACATTCTGAGGACTCCGTATTTCCATAACAGCCTTGCATTTATCCGGATTAGCTTCAATCCCCCTGTGTGTTAGCATATATCCTAAGAACTTTCCTCCTTGTACACCAAAAGAGCATTTTTCTGGATTTAACCTCATGTTGTATTTTCTGAGCTAGCTGAAAATTTCTTCGAGGTCGGCTGAGTGTTGCCTTAGGTCATCGGATTTTACCACCATATCATCATCATATACTTCTAGGTTCTTTCTGATTTGGTCAACGAAAACTTTGTCCATTAGCCTTTGATATGTTGCACCAGCATTTTTTAAGCCGAAAGGCATTACCCGATAGCAGTAGTTGGCCCCATCAGTCATAAATGCCGTTTTTTCTTCATCGGGTGGATACATCCTGATCTGGTTATAACCCGAGTATGCGTCCAAAAAGGACAAAACTTTGTACCCTGAGGCCCCATCCACCAGTCTGTCAATGTTGGGAAGAGGATAAGCATCCTTTGGGCATGCCTTGTTGAGATCGGTGTAGTCGGTGCACATTCTCCATTTACCGTTGGCCTTTCTAACTAACACCATGTTGGCTAGCCAAGCAGTGTATTTCACCTCTCTGATAAAATTTGCTTTGACCGGTTTGGAAGTCTCCTCGGCTACTGCTTGGCGCCTTTCTTCGCCAAGTTTCCTTTTTCTTTGAGCTACAGGCTTGGCTTCGGGACATATGGATAGCTTATGGCACATAAAATTGGGGTCTATTGGCACGCTGTCGTGCGCGGGTCAAAAAGCGAGTGGTTTGAAAACTATAGTGAGGGTGCGACAACTCGAGTATCGTCTCACACGGACACTTGTAGTGTTATTTGCAGAAAAATCAGTTTTTTTTTTTGGGGGGGGGGGGGGGGGGGGTTGGTTTGAAATTCAATTAACAAAACTGGGCAGAAAACAGAGCGAGAAGTGATTATCAATGATCAAAACGATTAATCTGCTGTTCTCGGCTTCCCACTATCATCGACTCATACAATTCCCATGCCCTAAGCAGATTCTAATCCCTTTTCGATTGTAGCAACAATTAACAAGCGAAATTGGCACTACACGATATATGTTCCTAATTCCCGAATTAAGCAAACGGGGTGAAGCACTCGTGAATTAAGCAAACACGATTGAACACACGCGAATTAAGCAAACGCGATTAGATATAGGAACATAAAATCATCGAAACAAATCAATACCTAGTCTACACAACTCTGAATTAAGCAAACAGAAAATATAGCATGGTATTGAAAGGGAGAAGCAAATTAATCCGGGAATTGTATAAACCTCAAGTGTCGGCGAAGACCGATTACAACAGATTAATCAAGGGGAATTAGTTCTCCATCAACAATAGAATGAAAATCTAAAAATATAGTGTGAACAGTGAAAATCAAGATCCCCTCTTCTGTCTGGTGAGCCTCTATTTATAAGGTGACCACGCATCACGACCGTGATGGTCGTCACGGCCTGGCCGTGATGCATTCTGGAGTGGGCGCGCTTTCAAATTCTGGCCTGTCACGGCCGTGATGTATATCACGGCCAGGCCATGATCCTTTCTGCCCAGTGGTGCTGATTTGTCACGGTCGTGACCTCTATCACGTCCAGGCCGTGATCAATTTTGTTCTTCATTGTCTTCTCATCACGCCCGTGATAGGCATCACGGCTAGGCCATGATGGCTTCTGGTCTTCAGGGTCTTCACATCATACCCGTGATGGACATCACGGCTAGGCCGTGATGCTTTCTGACTTTCATGATCTCCTCATCACGCCCGTGACGTGTGTCACGGCTGGGCCGTGACCCTTTCTGTCTTCCATGGGTAGCTCATCACGGTCGTGACCAGTGTCACGGCCTGGGCGTGACGGCCTCTGCTTCAGGTGTCCTTCCCTTTTTTCTCTTCTTATTATCCTGAAAACATGAAATAGAAGTAAATGCTTTATTTGACTCAAAATCAACTAAAATACCCTAAAACTACTTTACAGACTCAAAATGTTGCTTGAGGACAATTACGTCCAAATTTGGGCGAAAACGAGATTAAACTCATATAAAACCCTGGTCTTACTAGTCATAAAACTAGTCGAGTCAAAGGCTGATCAAAATACCCCAAACTTAAACCTTGCTTGTCCCCAAGCAAACTAAAACTCAAAAAGACTCAAACTTGGCAAGCTCAAAGGTTTCAATCAAATTCGCACAAATTTCATGCAATTTCAACAAAACAATTTTTCTTCAATGTTTCCCCCCCTTTTGTAACAATGTAACCCCCACATTCATCTACTTTAAACATTGAGAATTCTACCATTCATGCAATCATTAATCTAAGTTGAGGATCCAAGTTACACACAAAAGAGAGATCACTAAACTCAAACAATCGCCTTCCTCATAAGGGCATTTAGTGTTTCACTCATTCGCTCAATTTGTCTAGGCTTTGAACCTTTCACTCAATTTCACATTTCAAGGGCACTTCCCATGAATTTGCTTTTCATCTCAAACAGAGTTCCCACGAAAACATGCATGCAACATCAGAAGGTCTTTTAAAGGTTGTAATGGGGCCTGACTAAGGGTAGGATATTCAAAGGTACTAGGCTTAAGTCCCTAGGAACTAAGAGAGCATGAGCATTTCGATACATTGAATTTCCACTCAAGTTCCTTTTTCCATTTTTCTTTATGCTTTTGGGTGACTACAACCTTTTTCTTCTAATACCCTTTTGACATTTTTGCACTTTTCTTTTTTTTTTCCTTGCCTTTGGCTCCAACCTTTATTTTTTTATTTTTCCCAATCCCAAACAACACATCATATCCTTGTAGTCACCCCAAACTTAGTTTCTTGCAACCCTTGTCTTGCTAAGGATCCATGCTCTCCTAATCCTAAGATCGGGTCAACATGGTTTTTCCAGATTTTTTTGGCTTATAATGTAAGGTCATCACGAAACAATAGGCTAATTAGGCTCAAAGGGGCTAACTAGGGAACATGCATTAGGGATGGTTCTTTTCAGGCCAAGTAGCTAATTCAAAGAAAATTTTGCCTAAATCATTTGATGCAAGCACATAGACATGCAAACCATGAAGAGATTCAAGCAAATTCGGGAAAGTGCAACTTGAAAGTGATTCACACAATTAAAAACATGTTGGAGGCTCAAATCCTCACCTGGACATTTTTCGCAAATTGTTTGACCGAGATTCAATCCCTAGTGTGTGCATCCCTTCACCCCAAACTTATCATAAATCATGCAATCACCACAAAATATCTCAAAGTTCAATTTTCAATTTTTCACATGGGGGTCAATTTTCAATTTTTAAGACCTGGGGGGGGGGGGATCATCAAGCCATCATATATCATGCAATCTATCTATGCAAATTCAACAGAATCCACCAAACTTTCCGACACAACACTCACACATAAACTCTTGATCTTCTCAAATTATTCAAGAGCTAAAGGAAAACAAAACAAAAACAAACAATTGGTTCCCTCCCCCACACTTAAAACATACATTGTCCTCAATGAAAGAACATAAATATAAAATCAGAGTGAGGGAAAGGAGAAGGTGCTCCCTGATCAAGTTGTAGTGTAGGTGGGCTCTCCCAAGGAGAGCTCCTCAACAATAGCATCTTCAGGCACCGAGCTCTCATGGAATGGCTTCAAGCGCTGCCCGTTAACCTTAAAACTTTGTTTCTACCTGCACTTTTAATTTCAACTGCACCATGATGGAAATCATTAGTGACAACAAATGGGCCAACCCACTTGGATCGAAGTTTCCCAGCCATTACTTTCAGGCGGGAGTTAAACAGTAAAACCTGTTGGCCCACAGAGAATTCTTTCCTAGATATCATCTTGTCATGGAAGTGCTTAGTTTTCTCTTTATAAATCCGAGAGCTTTCATAGGCTTCCAAACTAAGCTCTTCAAGCTGCTGCAATTGGAGTTTTCTTTCAATGCCTGCCTTTTGCATTTCCAAGTTACAGCTCTTGACCGCCCAATAAGCACGGTGCTCAACTTCCACAGGCAGATGACACGCCTTACCGAACACAAGTCTATAGGGGGACATCCCTATTGGTGTCTTAAAAGCTGTTCTCTGAGCCCAAAGTACATCTTCTAGACGGCGGCTCCAGTCCCTCCTATTTGGCTGCACCACTTTCTCTAAGATCTGTTTGATCTCTCTGTTGGAGATCTCAGCCTGCCCATTAGTCTGGGGATGGTACGCAGTAGAGACCCTGTGCACAACTCCGTACTTCCGGAGTAAGGCTTCCATGGTGTGGTTGCAGAAATGAGTGCCTTGGTCACTGATGATAGCACGAGGTATGCCGAACCTGCAAAAAATATTGGACCTGACAAAATTTGCAACAACTCTAGAATCGTTAGTCCTAGTGGGGATAACTTCCACCCACTTTGAAACATAGTCAACAGCCAGTAAAATATAGAGAAAACCAAAAGATGCAGGGAAAGGACCCATAAAGTCAATTCCCCACACATCAAACACCTCACAGAAAAGCATGGGTTGCTGAGGCATTTCACTCTTACGAGTGATGGCTGTACCTGTTGTCTGACACTCTTTACAAGTCCGATAAACCTCATAAGCATCTCTAAAAATGGTGGGCCAATAAAAACCTGAGTCTAGGACTTTCCTTGCAATCCTTTGTGGTCCAAAGTGTCCCCCTACTTGAGAAGCATGAGAAAAGTGCAAAATAGACTCAATCTCATAGTTGGGGACACATCTCCTAATTACCTGATCACTGCAAAATTTCCAAAGAAATGGATCATCCCAAACATAGTACTTGGCGTCACTCTTGAGTTTGTGGATTTGTGACCTAGTTGCACCTGCAGGGAAAACACCATCAACAAGATAGTTAACAATATCAGTAAACCAAGGAGTTACCCCATGCAACTGTAAAAGCTGCTTATCAGGAAAGTCATCGTGGATGGGAGAAGGATTTTCATCCATTCCTATTCTGCTCAAGTGATCAGCCACCAAGTTCTCAGCTCCACTCTTGTCCTTAATCTCCACATTAAATTCTTGAAGCAACAACATCCACCGAATCAATCTCGGTTTCACTTCTGGTTTCTTCAACAAGTACTTCAAAGCTGCATGGTCAGTGAAAACAACAACCTTGGAACCTAGCAAATATGATCTAAACTTATCAAGAGCAAAAACAATAGCTAGAAGTTCCTTTTCAGTAGTGGTGTAATTAGCCTGTGCAGCATCTAAAGTCCTAGAAGCATAATAGATCACATAGGCAACCTTGCCCACCTTTTGTGCAAGGACCACTCCCACAGCATAGTTAGAAGCGTCACACATGAGCTCAAAAGGGAGGGTCCAGTCAGGGGGCTGGATGATGGGGGTAGAGGTCAGTGCCTTCTTCAGGAAGTCAAATGCCTTTCTGCAGTTGTCATCAAAGTTGAAAATGACATCGTTCTTCAACAAGTTTGACAGAGGGATAGCTATCTTGCTGAAATCCTTAATGAAGCGCCTATAGAAACCTGCATGACCAAGAAAAGAGTGAATCTCGCAAACGCAAGATGGGTAAGGCAAAGTAGAAATCACCTCAATCTTAGCAGGATCTACTGAAATACCCCTTTTAGAAATAATATGCCCCAAAACAATCCCCTGTTCAACCATAAAATGGCATTTTTCATAGTTCAAAACAAGGTCAGTTTCAATGCATCTCTCTAAAACCAAATTCAAACTATGCAAGCATGCATCAAATGAGGAACCATAAACAGTGAATTCATCCATGAACACTTCCATGCAATTTTCAATGTATTCAGTAAAAATGCTAATCATGCATCTCTGGAATGTTCCAGGAGCATTGCAAAGATCGAATGGCATCCTCCTGTAAGCAAATGTACCAAAGGGGCACGTGAAGGTTGTCTTTTCCTGATCCTCTGGTGCAATGTGGATCTGGAAGTAACCTGAAAAACCATCAAGAAAACAGTAATGTGATTTACCTGCTAACCGTTCAAGCATCTGATCAATGAACGACAAAGGAAAGTGATCCTTCCTAGTAGCCTGGTTCAATCTCCTGTAGTCAATGCAGACTCTCCAGCTATTCTAAACTCTAGTGGGGACAAGTTCATTGTTCTCATTTTTCACCATTGTGAGTCCAGACTTCTTAGGCACAACTTGCACCGGGCTCACCCAATTACTGTCAGAGATAGGATATATGATACCCACATGCAAGAGTTTTGTTACCTCCTTCTTCACAACATCAAGAATCAAGGGATTGAGCCGCCTTTGGGGCAACCAAACTGTTTTAGCCCCGTCCTCCAACAGAATCCTATGCATACACCTGGAGGGGCTAATACCTGGTATGTCGGCCAAGGTCCATCCAATCGCCTTCTTGTGCTTCTTCAAAACCTCCAAAAGCTTAGTTTCTTGATCAGAATCAAGGTTAGAGGAAATTATAACTGGAAGTTTTTCATTCCTCTCTAAGTAAGCATACTTCAGATTTCCAGGAAGTCGCTTGATCTCTAAGGAGGGTGGCTTCTTAATAGATGGTATGTTGAACTTCAGCTGAACAAATAGCTTCATCCACACTATCACCTTCCCAAGCAGCGTCAACCCCAGAACAAACAGCACAAGGGTCAGTGTGGGTGCAATCAACACATGAGTAGACATCATCCAAACCAGAAATGGATGGGAAATCATCAGCTGCAACCAATTCATCACAAGTTTCATTAATAATTTCATAGAGCAGCTCTAATTGAAAAACAGAGTGCTCTTCCAAGGGGTGCTTCATAGCATCGAAAATATTGAATTTTGCCACAATGTCATCAAACTCCATGGACATGGTCCCATCGTGAACATCAATCTTTGTCTTCGCTGTCTTCATAAACGGCCTGCCCACAATGATTGGCGATCTGCTAGAATCTGTTTCCCCTGCCACGTCCAGGATGTAAAAATCGGCAGGGAAGATCAAATCATTAACCTGTACCAACACATCTTCTACCACTCCAATGGGGCGAGCATTGGTCCTGTTTGCCAACTGAATAGTAAGACCTGTATGTTGCAAAGGACCAAGATCAAGGTTGTTGAAGACAGAAGTGGGCATGACATTAATAGAAGCTCCCAAATCCAACATGCAATTGTCGAATTTACTGTCTCCAATGGTGCATGGAATAGCAAAAGTTCCCGGATCCTTGCACTTTTGTGGCATTGCCTGACTGAGGGCTGAAACTGTAACCTTCTCAAGCGCAGGTTTAGGTTGAATAAGGGCTGAAACATTTCGCCCCAAGTTGACCCTCTCATTTCCCTTCAACCTCATCTTGTGTGTGCACAAGTCTTTCAGAAACTTTGCGTACTTCGGAACCTGCTTGATCACATCAAGAAGCGGAATGTTTACCGCCACCTTTCTGAACACATCTAGAATCTCCCTCTCCTTGTCTTCCCCATCAATCTTCTTATTTTTCAGCACTTTGCGAGAAGGGGATCGGTGGCACATACTCTTTCTCAGCTTCAACAACAACAGAAGGTTCAGGTGTTACCTCAACAGTTTCTTTATCCTTTTCAAGGGCTGCCTCTACAACTTTCCCGGATCTCAAAGAAATGGCACTCACATTAGGATTTGGAACATTATGATTCACCACTGTTTGTGCAGGTAGTTGTTTCGATCCTTGAGCTTGATGCATGGCATTCATCGAAGTGGCAAGCTGTCCAATCTGTGTCTGTAAGGTATGAATACTAGCATCCGTTCGCTGCTGAAACTGTCCAATCTGTGTGTGTAACGTATGAATACTAGCATTTGCTTGCTGTTGAAATTGGAGATTGTTTTCAGCCATTTGCTTGATCAGGTCCCCTAGTGAAGGTCCAGACGGTACAGAGGTGGTCACTTGGGGAGAATTCTGTGGTGGTGCTATCAGCTGCTGTTGTGTGGATGAGTTCCCATACCGAAGGTTTGGATGATTCATCCAGTTGGGATGGTACTTATTTGTGGAAAGTTCAGGAATGCTATACCGGTTCTGATTTTTGCCTTGATTGTAAAGATTGGCTGCATAAGCTTGAGACAAATCAGTTACTGACTCATCCTTCAGAATGGGGCATGCATCGGTCAGGTGCTCAGGAGAGGTACAGATACCACACAGCCTTGCTGGTTGAACCTTATCCATTGCCAACTGCTTCACCAAAGAAGTGAGCTCATCAAGTCTGGTCTCAGGGGCCTTGTTGGAAGAAGAAACATGGACCTCATTCACTCCCCTTGTCTCGGCAGAATTGCTCCTAGTTGTGAGTTGCTGGGAGTTAAGTGACATGTTCTCAATCAGTTGCTTGGCAGCGGCTGGGGTCTTATCAACAAGTGCTCCCCCACTAGCAACATCTAAAATATTTCTATCCATCGGAAGCAACCCCTCATAAAAGTACTGAATCAGCAGCTGCTCGGAAATCTGGTGCTGAAGACAACTGGACACCAACTTCTTGAATCTCTCCCAGTACTCGGCCAATGACTCACCGCCTTGTCTAATACCACATATCTCCTTTCTGATTGATGCGGCTCTGGAGGCAGGGAAGTACCTCTCTAGAAAGACTTTCTTCAGATCATTCCAGGTTGTGACGGAATTCGGTTCAAGGTAATATAGCCAATCCTTTGCAGCACCTTCAAGTGAGAATGGGAAGGCTCTCAGCTTGATATGATCTTCTGTTATTCCTTCCGGTCTCAAAGGTGTAGAGCAGACAACCTGGAATTCCTTCAGATGCTTGTGTGGATCCTCACCTGCAAGACCACCAAACCTTGGCAACAAGTGTATTAAACCATATTTTAGTTCAAAAGGGGCAACCATATCAGCATACTCAATACACAAACCATTATAATTAACATCAGGGGCAACAAGATGTCTTAATGTTCTTTGGTCAGCCATGTTATCAAAAACAAGTACAGAATCAGAACCACTACTGGTTGGTGAACTAGTGCTAGCCTGAATTGCTCTACGGCGTGTGTGCAGTGTTCTTTCAATTTCAGGATCAAATTCAAACAAATTAGGACAACCAGACCTAGTATCCAAAACTAATTAAGCAGAAAAACAAAAACGAAAAATACGAAACTAACAAACAAGAGTCCCCGGCAACGGCACTAATTTTGGCACGCTGTCGCGCGCGAGTCAAAAAGCGAGTGGTTTGAAAACTGTAGTGAGGGTGCGACAACTCGAGTATCGTCTCACGCGGACTCTTGTAGTGTTATTTGCAGAAAAATAATTTTTTTTTGGTGGGGGGGGGGGGGGGGGTTGAAATTCAATTAATAAAACAGGGCAGAAAACAGAGCGAGAAGTGATTGTCAATGATCAAAACGATTAATCTGCTGTTCTCGGCTTCCCACTATCATCGACTCATACAATTCCCATGCCCTAAGCAGATTCTAATCCCTTTTCCATTGTAGCAACAATTAACAAGCGAAATTGGCACTACACGATATATGTTCCTAATTCTCGAATTAAGTAAACGGGGTGAAGCACTCGTGAATTAAGCAAACACGATTGAACACACGCGAATTAAGCAAACGCGATTAGATATAGGAACATAAAATCATCGAAACAAATCAATACCTAGTCTACCCAATTCTGAAATAAGCAAACAGAAAATATAGCATGGTATTGAAATCGAGAAGCAAATTAATCCGGGAATTGTATAAACCACAAGTGTCGGCGAAGACCGATTACAACAGATTAATCAAGGGGAATTAGTTCTCCATCAACAATAAAGTGAAAATCTAAAAATATAGTGTGAACAGTGAAAATCAGGATCCCCTCTTCTATCTGGTGCGCCTCTATTTATAAGGTGGCCACGCATCACGGCCGTGATGGCCGTCACGGCCTGGCCGTGATGCATTCTGGAGTGGGCGCGCTTTCAAATTCTGGCCTGTCACGACCGTGATGTATATTACGGCCAGGCCATGATCCTTTCTACCCAGTGGTGCTGATCTGTCACGACCGTGACCTCTATCAAGGCCAGGCTGTGATCAGTTCTGTTCTTCATTGTCTTCTCATCACGCCCGTGATAGGCATCACGGCTAGGCCGTGATGACTTCTGGTCTTCAGGGTCTTCACATCACGCCCGTGATGGACATCACGGCTAGGACGTGATGCTTTCTGACTTTCATGATCTCCTCATCACGCCCGTGACGTGTGTCACGGCTGGGCCGTGACCCTTTCTGTCTTCCATGGGTAGCTCATCATGGCCGTGACCAGTGTCACGGCTTGGGCGTGACGGCCTCTGCTTCAGGTGCCCTTCCCTTTTTGCTCTTCTTATTATCCTGAAAACATGAAATAGCAGTAAATGCTTTATTTGACTCAAAATCAACTAAAATACCCTAAAACTACTTTACAGAGTCAAAATGTTGCTTGAGGACAATTACGTCCAAATTTGGGCGAAAACGAGATTAAACTCGTATAAAACCCTGGTCTTACTAGTCATAAAACTAGTCGAGCCAGAGGGTTATCATCTATACCAGGCATATCCGATGTCTTCCAAGCAAACAAATCGGCATTCTTTCTTAAGACTGCTTGAATCCTTTGTTTGAGCGAGGGGTCGAGCTGACTGCCGACTTGAGTGCATTGTTCAACTTGGACTCCCAACTGGAACCTTTCTAAAGACTCTGTTGGTTTGGCTCTGGACTCATACATCTCCGTCCTTGGGTCAAGTTCAAACAGGCTGACCGAGCTGGCTGAAGTTACCGAACTGACCGAGCTTACCACTTCTGCTTTATCATCCTCGGTATTCTTTGAGATATCTTGGTTCCGGGTAACCTTTAGGCTATCTACATAGCATTTCCTGGCTAGCCTTTGGTCAGCCCGGACTACGACTATATATCCGGACTCGGCTGGGAATTCCATTGTCAGGTGTGGGGTAGAGACAATCGCTCCAAGTTCATTCAAAGTCGGTCTTCCAATAAGGATGTTGTACGACGTGCTGGCATCTACAATAACGTACCTGATCGATACGGATTTGGATAGTCTTCCTTCTCTAAACGTTGTTAAGAGGTCTATGTAACCTCGGGTTTTTACTTGATCCCCGGAAAACCCTACTAGCTTGTCTTCCTGTTCTTTTATCAGCTTTTATGGAATTCCAAGTTTCTTGAAGATCGCCAGTTATAGAATATCAACCGAGCTCCCCTGGTCAATAAGTGTTCGTTTGACCGAGAAGTTGGCTAGTTCAACCGTTATCACCATTGGGTCGTCTTGATTTGGATCCACCCCTCGGAAATCATCATCCATGAAAGTTATTGGAGGTCTTGTCCTTGTAGGCTTTCCAGACACCGGGTTGACAGATCGAAGGGCTTTTACATGACGCCGCCGAGCTGAAATCATCGTTCCTCAACCTGCAAATCCTCCTGAGATTGTATTGATGACCCCTCTGACTCCTTGATGTCGTGCGAGTGCACGTGCGATCCGGCAAGTGTACCAGATTGTCGCCAAGTAATAAAAAGATATCGATCCCACAGAGACCGTGATCTCAAATCGCAACTAATTGTTAAATGATAAAACTGGACTGTATAAAAAAGGATTTGGATTTTTGAAATAAGAGATAACTTGGATAAGGGATGCAATCAAGTAAAACAGAAAGTAAATCAGTTTATAGTTTTTCAGATCTAAATAGATTCCTAGGTCGTTTATGTTACTAAATTGATTACCCCTTTGTTAATTATTGAAATTGCCCGGAAAGCGAATTTATCCTCAAATAGTTAGTGCTCCCTCTCGGGTTACAAAAACCGTGCCCAATTAAACCAACCCCTACTCTCGTGGTAGTCGAATTTAGATTGGACCCTTTACGCTTTGTGACAATTTGTTGATCCTCGAAGGATGGCTTCTAACTCTTGTGATTTCAGTCCTAAGTCCGATTCTATAGATCCGACACCTAAGTTCACTGCTAGGTTCCTCCTTAGAATATCTACGTCACGCAAATAAGCGGCCGCCGAATTTACGAGTAATTAAAACACTAGAAATCAGATCTAAAGCAAAATCGCAATTAACAAAGATAAAACATCAATTCATAACATAAATCAAATCTTGGGCATAGCCCCAATCTCTAGAAATAAAGCTACTACTCAAGCCTTGTCATGATGATGACAAGCTTGGTTAACAACAACATGAAAATAAAAATAAGAGAAGAGAGGAGGAAGAAGGGAGAGATCCTAAATTATAGCCTAAGAGTAACAGCCCAGAAGTCTTTTTTTTTTAGTCTCTGCTCAGATGCCTTATTTATAGATTTGGGAAGTTTGAATCCTAATCAAACACAAATTAGATCCAAATCAGTTGCTTCTGATCCAAGTAATACACGTCACGGCTGTGATGGCCATCACGGCTAGGCCGTGACGGCTTATGCCTTGGGCGCTTCTTCAGTGATTGGTCTGTCACGGCCGTGATGTTCATCACGGCTAGGCCGTGATCAGTTCTGCCTGTTGAGGGTCTGGTTCAGCTGACAGGTCACGGTCGTGACCAGTTCTGACTTTTGCCTTCTTTCTTTTCAGTTTTGCTCGATCATGGCCGTGATGGTCATCATGGCTAGGCCGTGATGGGCTCTGTTTGGCTCATTCTCTTCACTTTTCTATCTTCATCCAAGCTCCATCATGGTTGATCCTGAGCATTTAATCCTTAATTTCTGCAAAACAACACCACAAAACCGCCTTACCCGTTCCAAGGTAAAAACTAACAAAAAATAAAATTAAAAATGCCTAAACTATATGAAAATGCATGCAAAATGATAATGAAATATGAAGTGGAATCACACTCATCAAATCACCCCAAGCTTAATATTTTGCTTGTCCTCAAGCAATCACCAAGGCCAAAAGATATAAATAATTAGAGCATGGATAGTGAACCAAGAACCCGAGTAGCTAATCCAAGTAACAGGCTTATTCAAATAAGAAACGTAGAGACAATCAATTTCAAGTCCAATTAGAAGCTTAGGTATCCTAAATCCATATTCTCACTGATTCGGGCACTCTTCTCACCTTACTCAAGTGTTTAAGGGAATATGACAATTCGCTCGATTTCCTCAAGGAAAGTATTCTACCATAAGCTTGACTATTAACCAAATCTCCACGTTATTAATGAAAACACAAAAGAATCAAGAGGTCTTTTACTTTGGTTGTAATGGGGCCATGGGATTAATCGTTAGGTGGGGAAATCAAGAAAAGGAAATTCAAGAGGGTTAAACAAAATATCAAACATTGCAAAGCATGACACCTTCTAAAATACCCTTTTTGGGCTTTAATTCATTTTTCCACCTTTCTTTCCTTCTTTATTTTATTTCTCACTTTCTTTTGTCATCCCCTTCTCCATATTATTTTTTTTTTTGTTTTATTTTATTTATTTGGAGAAGGGGAGATTTTCAATTCAAGAGAAATATTTTCTAACTTTCTCATCCCATACTTTTTTCAAACTACCTTTTTACCCTTTTTGCAATACTTTAAAAGGTGTCATACCAAGCATCATTCATTAAAATAATTCAAGGTACCAAGAAAAGTATTTTATTCTTTTAGGCTCAAAATTGGGCAACTAAGGGGTGGCATTTAATCAATCAAAGCTCGGAAGGCCCGAAAAATACCTAGTGCCTTAATCATTTTCAAAAATGTTTTCAAAAATTTTTAAGTTTCAAAACGATTTCAAGTCAAGTTCTAGAGAATACAATCCAAGAGGAATAAAACACTCTATCACAAAGAATGGGTTAGATTTAGTGAGTACCCCTTTTTGGCTCAAAAATCTCACATTTAGTAGTTTAACATCAATGAGAAATGTAACGCCCCCCTCGGGGCATTACTTACGTAACACATGCGGAATTTAAATTAAAAGATAATTTGCTGGTGCTTTCGGAAAATAATTTATATAAGTATATAAGTGTATGAAATTGGGTATAAAAATTTTGTCACTACTCCTAAGCCTTGATTGGCACACAGTCTTACTATCATAGTACGACAAGCCTATTTAATTTAAAGAATATACTTGAATAAAAGCTAGTATTTTACGAAAATTTCGACAGAGTCTCCTCTGTAATTCGAACATCCCAGGTAAAAGAACACCTGCTAAAATAATTACATTTTCACTCCAAAATTTCAGTTACACCAAATCCAACCAGACAACAATGTATATAAAAATAATGGTCATAACCATAAGCTTTACAAGACTAAAAGGAAAAGTTTAAATTTTCTTTCAAAATAACGCTCTCCGAGCCATAAACATTTCATTTTAAAATAAAGGCTCTCTGAGCCATACTCATACATACTTATCAAAATGATCTAAGTTTCAAACCCTAAGCTGGTCATTCTAAAAGTTATTCCTGAGAAGAACTCACGTGATCGTTCCACAATCAAATACCTTATCAAGCAACTAGATCTAAGTCTCTGAGTGACTTAGGAAGACTTCTCTGCACATCTGTACTAAAATACCCAGGGTACAATAGCAAACCAGAAGAAACCTGATATGTTTGTAAGGGTGAGATACCGACAAATGGATATATCACACAACAACCATATACATGATACATACATCACATAATCATATAAGCAGTTAAATCATGCATGTACATAACATAACAGTATTATATCAAAGGGTCTCAAACCCGCACAGTCAATCTTTTGAAAATATGCATGACACTTCAATATCAGGCTCTAACTTAATCTCATGAGATCACAACACCATGTTATCACTGGAGAAGATAGAATTGGTCAAGCTCTGCCCACCGGGCTGTTGCCACCGCATCCTGATGCACCAGGCCTCTTGGTCAGACAACGCCACATGCCTTTAACGAAACAGCTAGCAATGTGATCGACTCTCGATATACCCCATGGGTATCCTCAATAAGCAAAGGCACGTCTGCCAGGGGAAATGCATATGAATAAAAACTTTCCTTTTAAGGTTTTTCTTTGTGTAAATATTTCACTGTCAAAGCTCAAAGCTAATGACCTAACATTATTTCCCCATCACTTGAAAACTTAGAAACATAGGACACACAGTCCGAATGCTCAATCCCAACACCTAGACCGTGGCCGCAGTCAAGGTTTGTGGTAATAGAAATCAATATACTTTTAGTCATGTTTTACTTATCATGCTAAGGACAATAGCCCACAACAACGGAAATCAGAACGAACTGTCCTCGATTCCGCGAATTGGACTTGGAGTCCATAACATTACGAATAGGACTTTACGGTCCCGAATTAACACTGATCCAAGATCACGTGCTAAGCATGGAAAACTAGAGGCGACGTCTCACGTCTAGATTCCTATTCTTTTAGTACTTATCTTTCATTCAGTGAAAAACAAATTCAAAACCGAATCCTCGATAACCTATCCAGGTTATCGGAAAGTTTCTAAAATATTTAGGAAAAACCTTTTCTTTGAAAATCTTTTATAAAGCATCTTTGAAATTCTTTTATCTTTGAAATATTTCCCCCAATAGGATATTGCCAAATAATCTTGAAAGTTTTCACTTGAAGACACATAGTTCGAAAAGGATTTTTCTTTTGTATAGCAATAGTACACCAAAATCATTTCAACATTTAAAACAAATATTTTAAGTTTAAAGAGCTTTTGGAAAAGAACACCAATCCCTTCATCTTCAAAGCTTATTAAGGTTTTTAATCCTTATTATGGTTGAGCACGAGGACGCACGCCTGGCTTAGCAAACTTTCAATCAACAACAAGATATATCATCAATTCAATGCTAATATCACAGTTGAAAGCAATTCATCACATATATGCATTATATCATTTAGAACAAGTACAGTTCAACATCAGATAATAGCATAACAGTTCAAGTACATTAGATAATCAAGTAAGCTCAATCAACATGTAAATATCCAATTAAACACATACACACATGCACACAGTTATTGAATATCCCTAGGCAAACTCCCCTTACCTTTGAAGACAAGTAAAGGATCCTCGTCTTAATACTCACATTAGCTCCAAGAGTGTAACTACCCACTCCATCAAGCAAGCATAGCCGTGTCAAACGTCTCAGAGAGGGAATCCAACAACACGCAACAACCAAAAATCAAGAAATCAATTTCACATGATCAAACACACATTCTAACTTTATCTAAACACTTAATCTAATTACCAAACAAGGTTATTTTTAAAGAAAATCATGTTTGAAGCTCACGCTTCCTAATACCCTTTTAGAAAACTTTGTTTTGATTAAAAGATCTTGAAAAAGAACTTTGGAAATCATCCATTAAGAGTCCTAATTACACTAAATCATAATTAATTTCACAAAAACATACCCAAATTCAAATAAACTCAAATTGGGGTTTTAGGGCTCCTTATTAAAATTTAGGGAAAACTCAGAATAATGAAATTGGTTTAGGGAAACACAAATTCACAGTCCTAATTTCATAAAACAAGCTTAAATCTTAAGATTAAAATCTGAAATCAAATGGTTAGGGTTAGGGTTTCAAAATCAATTTGGGGTTTTTAAATCTGAGACACATAAGAGGGTTCTGACTCACCCAAGCTTGGAGACAACTTGAAGGTGGTGCTGTGGTGCTCCTCGCGGCGGCGAACGGCGGCCATGGCGGAGGACGGTGGCAGATCGAGGTTCTACAACAACCATGGACAAAAGAGATGAGAGAAAACATAAAAGAAGGAGATTCAACACTTAAGGGTGGTAGAACCACCATGAACGGCGGTTAAGGGAGCTTACCGCGGCGAAGCTCGCGGCAGTTTCGAAGCAGAACGGTGGCGGCGCCGTTTCGCTGTTCCGGCGATGTGTACAGGGACGCGAGACGCGTTGTCTCCTCCTTGTGCGACGACTGAGCGGCGGCCGGCTGGGTTGTGCAGGGGCGGCTCGTGGCGGCTAGAGAGAAGGAAGGAGGAGGGTGAAGTTTGGAAGAGGAAGATGGCGTGAGAAGGAAGAAGAAAGAAAGAAAGAGGGAGAAGAAGCAGAGAAGAAACGTGAAAAAGAGAGAGAGATTTGCGTCGAGTGAGTGAGAGAAAAGAGAGAAACTTTAAGTTTTTATACTAATTATTTAGTAATAGGTACAAAATGAGTGATAAATATTAGGCCTAAAATAAACATGTTTTTACTTTTTAGAATCTAAAAATAAATATTGATAAAGATATGTTTTCGAAATTCAAGTTAGAGTAAAGATTAATAGTTGAACTGATTTACTAAGAAAATACTCAGTCCAAAATTTAATCTCCGATAAATGTCAAACCAACATATTTTTAACTCTAAAATTAAATAGGATAAGAATATGAAAATGTTTTTCTCTTAATCATATTATTTAAAATATTTTTTTGTACTGGTATAATAGTGACAATAACGTAAATTATTGTCTATTAAACGTGCATTCACTGAAATAAGTAAGTGATAACGCACCTAATAAAATAATTTGAAGAGAGTAATTTAATTGCTCAAACTAAACCACATAACATAATAAACATAAACATCCAAATAAAATAATTAATCCTAGGTGTAAAAACTAGGGTGTTACAAGAAACACAAATCTGGAGAACCACATGCTAATTATCAATTATCAAAAGATCATATCAAGCGTTTTTATTTTTAGCCTTATCATAAGAATAAAAAAATTGGGTTCAAAAATTCTCTATCTCAAATTATTTGGCACCAAGTTCTCACAATTGGATGCAAACTTTAAGCAAAGGGCAATCTAATCATGTGATCATGCAAAATTATGCCTATATGAGTGCAACATGAAAAATGCAAAAATGCAAAAATACCCCTACCCCAAGCTTCAAAACTTACATTGTCCCCAATGTAAATAATCAAGTCGGAGAGAGGAGAAAAATGGAACAACTCACCGAGGTGGTAGCGGGTGTTGGCTCACAAGCTTAGTCAAAGATTGTTGGAAATTGTATCACGGTCGTGATGGGTATCACGAGCAGGCCGTGATCAATTCTGGTCTTCAGGAGCTGGCCTGTCACGGCCGTGACCTGTATCATGGCATGGTCGTGATACTCTCTGATCTTTAGGGTCCTTCCCATCACGCCCGTGATGCTTATCATGACTGGGCCGTGTGTCTTCTTGGTTAGCTCATCACGGTCGTGACCACTGTCACGGGCTGGGCGTGATGAGTTCTGACTTTATTTGATCCTGCCCTTTTTGTTCTTCCTTCCTTCTTAGCCTGAAAACAGTTGACAGATCTATTAATTTATGATTTTTTTCCTCTTGATCTTCTCAAATTATTCAAAAGCTAAATTCAAAAACAAATGGAAAAGGGAAAGAAAACTTGGGTTACCTCCCAAGAAGCGCTTATTTACGGTCTTAAGCTTGACCATACTTCCTTCAATCAACCGGGGTCGGCTGGGCGTAGAAGTGCAGGAATACTTCTCTTCCATGGGAGTCCTTCAAAGAGCCGATTCTGCTCATATGGCCAATTGCGCTTCCGCTTCGCTCTTTTCACTCTAAGCTTCATGGCCTTATTCCCTCCCGGCGGAAGTTTTGTTTCCACATGATGAGCAACTCCAACTTTATCACTACTGGGTGCATCATTTGCCATGTAAATCTTCGGAGTTGCTTCCATGTTGAGCTCTTCCTTTACCACTGGAGACGTTACATCGATCCTGCACATATGACTCACAAAAGGAGGGTTGTTACATGAGTTAGTCAATTTAAAATCTACCCTACCTTCCTCTACATTCAGAGAGAGTTTGCCATTCCTTACGTCTATTATTGCTCCAGTGGTGGCCAAGATTGGCCTTCCTAAAATGATGGGGAATTCATAATTCCCTTTCATATCCAATACCAGGAAATAGGTAGGGATGAAAAATTTCCCTACCTTTACAGGAACATTCTCTAGTATGCCTAGAGGAGTTCTAGTTGAGCCATCCGCAAATTGTAAGGAGAATTTGAATGGACTCAACTCTTTGGTTCCCAACCTTTCCAAGATAGTGAGCGGCATCAAGCTCGCACTAGCCCCTAAGTCACATAAGGCTTGGTCTATTTGTACCTTTTCAATTGAGCAAGCGATAGAGAAACTACCTGGGTCTTTCAGTTTATGAGGCATATTAGCTTCTATATCTACTTGCTTTCTCTTGACCAACCTTTGTGGGAAAGGTATCGGGGGTTGGTACGGTGGTGGAGGGACATACTTTGATTCTGGCTCTTCATCCTTGCTCATGTCCTCCTCACATTCCACATCCTTTTCAACCACCCCAAGCTTATCATCCCTCAAGTATATGGCATTACAATGTTCATTGGGATTAGCTTCGGGTTGGCCCAGGAACGTACCCTTTGGTCTAGAGTATGTGCTGGCTTGTTGGGCAATCCGAGTTTCTAGCATCTTGTTGTGGATGGCTAAGTTATCTACCTTAGATTCTAGCTCTTTTATTGCCTCGTTTACTACCCTACCTTATTGTCTAAACTCTTCATTTTGTTTTGTTTGAGTTTCAACAAAACTTTCCAATAAAGACTCGAATTTAGACTTCTGTACCTGAGGATACCCCGTTGCGGGTTTCCTATTACCTTGGCCTTCTTGGAATTCATGGTTCAGCGTGTTGCCGTAGTTCCCGTACGAGAGGTAAGGCCTGTTCTTCCTTCCTTGGTTGTAAGGATTTGGGGGAGCATAATTGGGAAACTTCGGGTTCGTGTCGTAGAAGTTGTGACAAGAGTTCACTTGTTCCCCCGAAGCACCGGATCCATGAGCAATATCACGTGGGCACTCCATTATGTCATGTCCCTGCATTCCACAAATCTCACAAACAATGTTAGTAGCACCTATTGAACTCACATTAGCCCTTTCGAGCTGATCAAAGCATTTATTCAGTGAATCTATTTTAGACATAATAAGATCAGTGCTATTCATTTCAAACTTACCCCCCCGAAATCTTTTTCGGGTTATTACCTCTTTCTGAACCCCATTGGTGGTAGTTGGTGGCCACGTTTTCAATGATGTTGAATGCCTCAGTCAGAGGCCTATTCATAAAGGCTCCACCAGCTGCGGAATCAAGTGACACCTGCGAAGAGTAATCCAATCCGTTGTAGAAGGTGTGTACTAATAACCACCTCTCGAGTCCATGATGTGGGCAAGACTCCAGCAATCCCTTGTAGCGATCCCAAGCTTCGGATAAGCATTCTCCGTCCTTTTGGAAGAAGCCGGTGATCTGGGTTCGTATGTAGGCCGTCTTGGATGGAGGGAAGAATTTCTCCAAGAACGCCTGCTCCAGTTGGTCCCAAGTCGACAAGGTGTTAGCAGGCACTTGTTTCAGCCAAGCTTTTGCTTTTCCAGTAAGAGATGAGGGGAACAACCTCAAACGAATAGCATCAACCGGGGCGCCTTGAATTCTAACTGCATTGGTGAACTCCAAGAATGTCTCCACGTGATCAGTCGGGTCCTCCGAAGGCAGTCCTCATAATTGATGTTGCCTAATCATGTTGATTAGCATAGGCGGTATATTGTAGTTCTCCGCCTCAATCTCTGGCCTTGCAATCCCAGTTCGCAAACCCCTCCCATTTGGGGCTGTGTAGTCCTTCAGTGGTTTCGTATCTGGTAGATTCACCATTAGTGGAATGGGGATCAACCTCTCTCTCTCTCTTTGTAGTCTCCTACGTCTATGAAATGTCCTTTCGACTTCGGGGTCGACCTCACTAAGGTTTCCAAGACTTAGGGATCTTTGCATAAAAAGCACAGAGAGATAGATACTCTAGAAGGAAAGAGAGAATTTTTTTAAAAATATAAAAATTAAATGAAAGGAAAAAAGTCCATAAAAATCAACTTAAAAATTAAATTGAGATTCGAGAAAGCACAGTCTCCAGCAACGACGCCAAAAACTTGATGTCGTGCGAGTGCACGTGCGATCCGGCAAGTGTACCAGATTGTCGCCAAGTAATAAAAAGATATCGATCCCACAGAGACCGTGATCTCAAATCGCAACTAATTGTTAAATGATAAAACTGGACTGTATAAAAAAGGATTTGGATTTTTGAAATAAGAGATAACTTGGATAAGGCATGTAATCAAGTAAAACAGAAAGTAAATCAGTTTATGGTTTTTCAGATCTAAATGGATTCCTAGGAATTTGGGTTACCAACAAGATCACTTATGTTACTAAATTGATTACCCCTTTGTTAATTATTGAAATTGCCCTGAAGGCGAATTTATCCTCAAATAGTTAGTGCTCCCTCTCGGGTTACAAAAACCGTGCCCAATTAAACCAACCCCTACTCTCGTGGTAGTCGAATTTATATTGGACCCTTTACGCTTTGTGACAATTCGTTGATCCTCGAAGGACGGCTTCTAACTCTCGTGATTTCAGTTCTAAGTCCGATTCTATAGATCCGACGCCTAAGTTCACCGCTAGGTTCCTCCTTAGAATATCTACGTCACGCAAATAAGCGGCCACCGAATTTACGAGTAATTAAAACACTAGAAATCAGATCTAAAGCAAAATCGCAATTAACAAAGATAAAACATCAATTCATAACATAAATCAGATCTTGGGCATAGCCCCAATCCCTAGAAATAAAGCTACTACTCAAGCCTTGTCATGGTGATGACAAGTTTGGTTAACAACAACATGAAAATAAAAATAAGAAAAGAGAGGAGGGAGAAGGGAGAGATCCTAAATTATAGCCTAAGAGTAGCAGCCCAGAAGTCTTTTTTTTTTAGTCTCTGCTCAGATGCCTTATTTATAGATTTGGGAAGTTTGAATCCCAATCAAACACAAATTAGATCCAAATCAGTTGCTTCTGATCCAAGTAATACGCGTCATGGCCGTGATGGCCATCACGGCCAGGCCGTGACAGCTTCTGTCTTGGGCGCTTCTTCAGTGATTGGTCTGTCATGGCCGTGATGCTCATCACGGCTAGGCCATGATCAGTTCTGCCTGTTGAGGGTCTGGTTCAGCTGACAGGTCATGGCCGTGATGGGCATCACGGGCAGGCCGTGACCAGTTCTGACTTTTGCCTTCTTTCTTTTCAGTTTTGCTCGATCATGGCTGTGATGGTCATCACGGCTAGGCCGTGATGGGCTCTGTTTGGCTCATTCTCTTCACTTTTCAAGCTCTATCTTCATCCAAGCTCCATCATGGTTGATCCTGAGCATTTAATCCTTAATTTCTGCAAAACAACACCACAAAACTGCCTTACCCATTCCAAGGTAAAAACTAACAAAAAATCAAATTAAAAATGCCTAAACTATATGAAAATGCATGCAAAATGATAATGAAATATGAGGTGGAATCACACTCATCACTCCTCCTTCTGATTCTTCATTAAGAGCCCTTTGAATATTCAACCGATCTCTGTTCTGATTGTTTCCTTGTAGGTTTGCATCTCGGTTGTGGTTGTCATAACCGCGTCTCCGTCGTCTTCGACCAGCTCGTCCGCCTCCATTATCATCTCGGCGAACGAAACAGTCAAGACGACCTGCCCATACCAAGTCCTCGATTTTTTCTTTGGTTGCTCTACAGTCTTCAGTGGAGTGACCATAGTTTTGATGCCACATGCATTCTTTACTTCTGTCAGTATTGGCCGGCGTTTTGGATGGTCGAGGTAAGGTGAGTAACTCGGCGTTGCACACCTCCTGGAGAATGGTTGCCCGAGATCAGTTTAGCGGCGTATAAGATTGGTTCCTGGGTTGCCTCTCCGAGAATCCCCTTTCATTGGTCTTTTGGGCCCTTTGTGGATCAGCCCCCTATTTCTTTCTTTGCTCAGAACCGAGTTCTTGTCTTCAAAACCTCTTTCTCTCCTTTTGAATTCTACCATATCTTCCGAGTTCATGAAACCTGTAGCTTTTTCCTGCAACTTTTCAAAATCTCTCGGTGGTTTTCGGGATAAATACTCGAAGAATGGCCCCGGCTTCAGACCGCCCATGACGGTATGAAGGCAGAGTTCCGAGCTCATGTTGGGAATTAAGATTTGTTTGGCATTAAAACGAGCCATATAATCTGAATGATTCATTCCTTTCTTGTTTAAAATTCACCAGCGAGATCGAGTGCCTTTTATGCCTTCGGCTTGCTGCGAATTGCGCGGTGAACTTAGTTACGAGCACATCAAAGGAATCAATTGACCGAGGTGGTAGATTCGTAAGCCAGGTTAAGGCAGGGCCTTTCAAAGTGGTTGGAAAAACTTTGCACATTACGGCTTCCGAATCGGTCACCAAGTAAACAGAAGAAATAAAGGATTCTACGTGCTCGGTTGGATCAGTGGTGCCATTGAATTTATCGATGTTAAGGGGCTTAAAATGTCTAGGCATGATTACCTCATCGATGTCATTCGTGAACGGCAACCTCGACCGTCGGTCCATTACCCTTTCTTTTTGGATAGTCCTTTCCGCACGAGATTTAGCTTTTGAAGCCTCCGGGGGAGGTTTGGTCTTGGATGGCCGATTAGTTTCTCGAGGAGAAGGTACGTAGGATGGATTCTTTTGGCTAGCCTCGAGCGAGGATTGCTCTTCCTCGGAAGGTGTCACTGATCTTTCTCTTTTTCGAGTTCTTAAAAGCCTTTGATTCTACGCACGTATCTCCTCATTCTCCTTCCGCAGCTGCCTTAGTTGTGCCATAACCTCTCCCAGCCGAGGGTTACCTTCATTGACGGGAGGGGGAGGGTGATTGTCGTGGTTCTGGTTCATGTTCGAGGCCTCATGATCTTCATGGTTCATCCTGTTCGCCCCTCCCCTGGGACCATTCCGTGTAGTCACCATCAAGCTTTCTTATGGAACCTGGGAAAGTTTTTCCTCGGCCCCACGGTGGGCGCCAAATGTTCCTGCCGAGATCCGACTTGTCGGAATCTCGTCGTAGAATGTCAAACCAAGAGTGAACGATAGGGGTTGTTTTAGATTATGGCTTGAGAGAATATTGTATTCCGGTCCTACGTATCCCAAGGGGAATCAAAGCCAGACATAGTTCTAGGTTCAACCATTGGCCGTAGTGATCTCGATCCCTTAATATTGTATCTGATGAATACCAGCGAGCAAGGACTCTTCAATAGTCTCTTGGTCGAGCTAGTTTCTCTAATACGCTTAAGGGAGAGTCACCGGGGTTTGTCAAAAGTGAGTCTCTCTCTTGGGGTTCTCATCTTTTTATAATAGGATCCCCATATTTTTAAGAGATCTGGATATATTTCCTTTTATCTCTTAAATCTTCTGAGATGTGATTTCCTTAATTTAAGGGATATTATCTCTTTTAACCGGATGAGGTTATGTGAGATAATATCCGGATTGATTAAGATGATATCTTAAATTGATCTCCTAACCGTATAATGTTATTTGAGATAATATCAGGATTATTATCAATATCTTATCCTTAATATCTGGGTTGGATCGGGTATCCAAACTCGATGGCCGGGTTTTACTCCTACAATATATATAAAGAGAAAATATGTGTTAAGAATTTTTATTTTTTTTGACAGAAATGTTGTGGCCATAACTTTTCTCGTCGGACACTAGTGCCCAATGAGGATTCTTCTTTGAGCTTTGCCGTTTGGCTGATTAGATCAGCCAGCGATTATCATTGAACTTACCTTACGATATTTTGTTGATACAGATATCAAAATGTTAGTGATAATTAGCGTAAAAAATTTATATTGACAATTCATATTACTTTAATAAATTTTGAAAATCAAACATTATTATTATTATCAATAAAATATAACATAAATATGTTTCAAAATATAATTAAGAATTACTTGATCATTTAATTAAATATTATTATAATAATTTATTTAAAAGGAGAATTGACCCATGGGTTGCATAATAATATATCATTTTCCTTGTCATTTTATGTTTTGACAAGTTAGCGTATAGTTGAAAATAGATTTAATGCCTGTTTGGATAGTGTACAAACGAACTTTTTGAATAGGATTTGACTTCAAAATCAATTCCTGCGATATTTAAAGGTGTTTGGTTTCAAAATTGCCTACAACAAAATCAATTTTGGAGTAGGTAGAATTATTTCAAAAGAAACAAAAAATTCTAGTTTTTTTATTGAGTAGAATTGATTATAGATGTGAGACTCATAAAATTATTTATATTTATATCCCTAAAGTGATTCTACTGTTTTTTTAATCAAGAAGTGATTTTGCTTTATCATCTAAAAAATAAATTTTCTTAAACTCGCTTTTAAAATAAGATTATCATACACAAACCAATTTTTTTAACTTTGATTTTCAAAAATTAACTCTTTTAAAACAATTTTATACCAATCAATTCTATCAAAACTTAAAACAAACAGGCCATTTAGTTAGTAGGAACGATTTTTCATTAGATAAATAAAAAATAATATTTAAATTGTATTTGATAGAGATATTAAAATAGGACGAAACCTAATATATGTATTCTTTTTTATATTTAGTGCATTTTATAAATAGGAGGAGACAAGATATATATAAGAGTTTAATTTCTATGTATTGTCAGTGTTAATCATTTTTACACTGACATCCAATAATATCTTGATAAATCAATATTATTGTTATTTTTCTCTCTTAGTTATTAAGATAAAAATATACATATTAAAATATTAGTGAATGCTAGTGTAAAACCAGGGCCGTGGAGATTCTAAGACCATTGCCTTAGGCCTCACCTCTCTCTCTCTCTCTCTCTCTCTCTCTCTCTCTCTCTCTCTCTCTCTCTCTCTCTCTCTCTCTCTATATATATATATATATATATATATATATATTTTATGCCAATTGCTTGGTAACGGGTTGAGTAATTATTAATTCCCAATTACGCATATAGTGCATACATTATTGAGATCAAAAAACAATCCCAGTAGTGTAATCTGCGAGGCACAATGTTAGTTACATTCCAACATTAAGGTTCCGCTTTTATGCCTTTATGTGTAACACCCGGGTGCCGACGAGGGCGGGAAGTGATCGCCGGTGCAAGAAGGCAGGGACAAGGAGCGGCTCCTGGCAGACTTTTAGGCGGAGGGACACATGAATGAACCGATTACAAACCCGAATGAGAGGGATCCTGAGACTGTGTAGGTATGAGACTATACAGTTGATGATGACTTATATGAATTGATTGGTACTACCTATACCAATAAGATGCATCTTCTTTTCGGGAGCCCATCACTTAAGAATTCCACAGTTAAGCGTGCTTGACTTGGAGCAATTCTGAGATGGGTGACCTCCTGGGAAATTTTCCCAGGAAGCGTGTGAGTGATGACAAAGCACACTATAAAGTTGAGGATGACTTATATGAATTGATTGGTACCTACCTATACCAATAATATGCATCTTCTTTTTGGGAGCCCATCACTTAAGAATTTCATAGTTAAGCGTGCTTGACTTGGAGCAATTCTGGGATGGGTGACCTCCTGGGAAGCGTGTGAGTGAGGACAAAGCATGCTAAAAAGACCTGTGTTGGTTTGTGGGGACAGTCGTCAATCCATAAAGCAGTCGGGGATGTTTTTGTAACACCCCCTTACTTGGTATTACTACGTAACACATGCGGAATTTAAATTAAAAGAGATAATTTGTTGGTTGCTTTCAGAAAATAATTTATATAAATGCATAAGCGTCTGAAATTGGGTATAAAAATTTGGCACGACTCCAAACCTAAGCCTTGATCGGCAAACCGCCTTACAATTCTAGCCTGGCAAGCCTATTTAATTTAGAGATATACTTGAATAAAAGCTAGAATTTTTACAAAAATTTCGACAGAGTCTCCTCTGTAATTCGAACATCCAAGGTAAAAGAACACCTGCTAAAATAATTACATTTTCATTCCAGAATTCCGGTTACACCAAATACAACCAGGCAATAAATTGCTAAAAATAGTTATATCAATAAGCTATACATGACAAAAAGGAAAAGCTTAACGTGTGAGTGAGGACAAAGCACACTAAAAGACCTGTGTTGGTTTGTGGGGACAGTCGTCAATCCAAAAAGCAGTCGGGGATGTTTTTGTAACACCCCCTTACTTGGTATTACTACGTAACACATGCGGAATTTAAATTAAAAGAGATAATTTTTTGGTTGCTTTTCGGAAAATAATTTATATAAATGCATAAGCGTCTGAAATTGGGTATAAAAATTTGGCACGACTCCAAACCTAAGCCTTGATCGGCAAACCGACTTACAATCCTAGCCTGGCAAACCTATTTAATTTAGATATATACTTGAATTAAAGCTAGAATTTTTACAAAAATTTCGACAGAGTCTCCTCTGTAATTCGAACATCCCAGGTAAAAGAACACCTGCTAAAATAATTATATTTTCATTCCAGAATTCCGGTTACACCAAATACAACCAGGCAGTAATATGCTAAATATAGTTATATCAATAAGCTATACATGACCAAAAGGAAAAGCTTAGGTATTCATTCAAAAGATATGCTCTCCGAGCCATAAACATTCCATTTTAAAATAAAGACTCTCTGAGTCATACCCATACATACTATCAAAATCTAAGTCTCAAACCCTAAGCTGGTCATTCTAAAAGTCATTTCTGAGGAAAACTCACGTGATCATCCCACAATCAAATACTTCATCAATCAACCAGATCTAAGTCTCTGAGTGACTTAGGAAGACTCCTCTGCACCATCTGTACTAAAGTACCCAGGGTACAATAGCGAACCAGAAGAAACCTGATATATCTGTAAGGGTGAGATATCGACAAATGGATATATCACACAACAACCATATACACGATACATACATCACCTCAGTACATTAACATTTAATTATTATTCAGAGATAAAATGACAAGTGTTGTATCAGTGAGTCTCATACCCGAACAATCAGTTTTATAAAGAGAATGCATGACACTTCAATAATTAGGCTCTAAACTTAATCTCATGAGATACCAACACCGTTTTATCATTAAGAAAGAAATAGCTGATCAGGCTCATATGCCCCGTTTAGCAAGTTGTCTCCGTCACCTCATGCGCCCGGATCAACATCATCACGAATCCCTTATAACGGCCATTCGGATGTATACCTCATAGAATACCACATCTTAAGCGGGTATTCGGATAACTTAAGCATGTATGCTAAAGGGAAATGCATATGAATAAAAGACTTTTCATTATCGAGACTTTTCTTTGTGTTCACTCTTTTCCGTTGTCGAAGCCCAAAGCTAACGACTATTCACAATTTTCATTACTTGAAAATCAATAACACAAGACACGCAGTCCGAGTGCTCAATCACAACACCTTAGATCGATGTTGCAGTCCGAGGTTGTGGTCGCAGAAACAATTATAATTTTATCCATGTTTTATTTCAACATGATAAGGACTCCTAGCCCATAATAACGAAATTAGGACACACAGTCCTCAATTCCAAAATTAGGACTCCCAGCCCATAATATCACGATTGGGACCCTTGGTCCATAATTCTTGACACGGATCCCAGATCACGTGCATACAACTGAATACTAGAGGCGACGTCTCGTGAACTAGTATTCTCTTTCACATGTGCTTACTTTTCGCTCAGTGAAAATCAAAACCAAAACAAAACCTCGGTCACTTATCCAAGTAACCGGAACGTTTCTAAATCATTTAGGAGAAAATCTTTTCCTTTACAAAGTCTTTCCTTCATAAAACACACCGTTCGAAAAGGTTTTCTCTCGTACAAAACTTTTGATCATAAAAATGTTGTTTCCTTCAACTTAAAATCACTTCAACATTTTTCTAAAAACAAAGATCTTATTCTTCTGAAGTAAGCACTTTAAACAAGGAACTTTTATAAGTGAACCCAAAACTTTCAAAGTTCTATTTAAGGCTTATTAAGACTTTTAATGCTTATAGTCATTGGGCACAGACTCAAGTCCGGCTTCTCAAACTTCAATCAACAGTAATATATTCACAACAATAATAATATCACAGTTAATGACAGTTCATCGCATATATATAATTCATAACACTTTAAAGCAAGAAATGTTCAACTTCAAGTAATAACCACAATAGTTCAAGTAAACAAGTTATTCAAGTATTGGCTCAATATCACAATAATATTCACAACACTCAATTACACACATACACACATGCATATAGTTATTGAATATCCCTAGGAAAACTCCCCTTACCTTTGAAGACAAGTAAAGGATCCTCGTCTTAATGCTCACGTTAGCTCATATCTACTCCATCAAGCAAGCATAGCCGTGTCAAACGTCTCAGAGGGAATCCAACAACGCGCAACAACCAGAAATCAAGAAATCAATTACACATGATCAAACACACATTCTAATTTGATCTAATCACTTAATCTTATTACCGAACAAGGTCATTTTCAAATAAAATCATGTTCGGAGCTTAAGCTTCATAATACCCTTTGAGGAAACTTTGTTTTGATTAAAGGATCATGAAAATCAACTTAGAAATCATCAATTAGGAGTCCTAATTGCACTAAATCATAATTAATTTCACAAAAACAAAACCAAATTCAATTAAAATCAAATTGGGGTTTAGGGTTCCTAAATACAATTTGGGGAAAACTCATTTTATCAAAGGATAATAAAATTAGTTTAATAAAACACTAATTTATAGTCCCAATTGCATAAAAACATATTTTAATTTCATATTACATCATGAAATCAAGGAGCTAGGGTTAGGGTTTCAAAATCAGATTTAGGGATTTGCAATCTAGAAGAGATTAGAGGTCACTACTAGAAAATTGTTATTTTCGGACGGATTCACGGACGGATTTTAGACTGAATTTGGACACTTTTCCCACTGATTTTGGACGGACAATTAATTTCGGACGGAACACCCCCCGTCCGAAAAAGCCTCGTTGCAAATTGAAAATTCCGTCCGAAATTAGTTCCAGACAAATTTCGGACAGCTTTCAAACAAACACAAAAAATCTGAATTTTGGTTATATTGGCTTAATTTCGGACGAATTTCAGATGGATTCAATATTGCTATTCATGCAAATTCTGGACGGATTTCAGACGAATGTTATGATATTATTTTGGACAGATTTCCCACGGATTAGATAATCATATTTAAATAATATTTTTTGATAAACAAATCATGTTTGTTAATAAAAAGGGCCAAACTTAAAAAATTATGCATACCAAATTAGGTACCTGGACTTGGAATCTAATATAATATAATAAAAAATAATTATTATTAAGATACCACTCTAGACAAGTATCAAGCTTCAAATAAACAAAAACACAAAGTATCTTGAAATACAAGAATGATATATTAAGATTCAAAGCATTAAAATATCATTACAAACATCAAAGACATAAATTTATTCCTCATTGTTACTTTGATCACTAAATTCTTCATCTTCATCAAGCACATCATCCATCATCTCCTCCTCATCATCATATCATCGTCGTTGTCATCTAATCATCGTCATCATTGATTAATTCATGGCCACCATCATAAACGAGAAGGATGTTACTATAATCAAATAAAAGGTAGTGAGTCCTTCCGAGAAAGCATTCATCACACTGTAACAAGATAATAGACATTATAACTAATTTAAATAACAAGATAGAAAATATGGATATTCAAACCATTTGGCTTGTACTCACATAATGGACACCATCACATTAAGATACTCTCTACTTTGAAACATGCTCGCTAATCAATTGGCAACACATGACAAGACAAAATGTTCAATTTTTTCTCTTCCAAATTCATAACTTTCGTATAAGACCACAAAGTTTCAATTTCTGATCCTATCATTCCAACACTACAACAAGCAACTAATTAAATAATAGTTTTAAACAGACTAGTACCCTGCAATGTGAAATTCAGTTTAGTTAGTGTGATCAAGTTGGCGTTGTCATTATCATAGTTTTAAACAGATTACACATATTATTGGTGCAACTAATTAAATAATTCACCATGGCAAAAAGCTTATCTGTCTTTTCAATAAAGAAGAAAAGCAAAGCATAAGAACTAAAAACAGAAGAAAAGCAAAGCACTTCTAAGAAGATAAGCAAGAAAAGATAAGACATCCTCATACGAAAATACAAAAGAAACTAGAAACTAAAAGATTGATTCATGTAACAAGGCATTCCAATCTTGTATATCTAACAAAGAAAGACTTCTAAGAAATCAATGAGGAGAACATCAAGAAGCCAAGAAACTGAGAGTATCCAGAAGATACAAATTTCATTCTGAAATTCAGACCACAAAAATGATGTCTCGATATATTTCACTGGACATGATTGTGTAGAGTCTTAGTCATGCATTTCATCATTCATGTGACAGATAATACCAACATGGATGATTTCTTGTACTTAAATATCATAGAGACTGATGAGTAAGATAAAGAATGGTGACTGAGAAATAAGAGATCTAAAAAGTAACTTACTCTTCAATTTTTTCTTGAAATAAATCACTGACATGGCCTACGTAAAAGAAGGAACGAAGCATAAGTAAAACAGAATCTCCCCCATCCTATAGCAGTGTACACATAAACAAGTTAAGTCCTTCCCTTCTTGTCTTATGAGTCCCTTCATCTCCAATTGTTTCAAAGCTTCTTTATCATACAAATAGCCATTAACTTTCATATTCAATATGTAAGATCCAACTAGGCTTGATACATATCCAAAATTGTATAAAGTAGAATAATATTTGAGGCCAAATATTTTCAGATATGATTGCAAACATTATGGCATGTATTATTCATAGGCAAGAACAAATGTAAGTACATGTATATAAACAATCATAATTACTTATTAACCTAATAGGCATATCCAAAAGTAGATGTACATAATGATATGAAAGTCCCAAACCTCATATATAGTAGAGCCCCCAGAAGTTGAAGGTTGATTTATCACAGTGGAGACATCATCGTTGGCTGACAAAATGAATACTATCAAACTCTGATTTGATCTATACACTTAATCTTATTACCAAACAAGGTTATTTTCAAAGAAAATCATGTTTGGAGCTTAAGCTTCACAATACCCTTTTGAGGAAATTTTGTTTTGATTAAAGGATCATGAAAATGAACTTAGGAATCATCAATTAAGAGTCCTAATTTGAATAAAACATAGCTAATTTTATAGAAACACAATCGATTTCAAATAAAATCAAATTAGGGTTTAGGGTTCCTATATACAATTTGGGGAAAACTCATTTTAACTAAAGAATAATGAAATTAGTTTAGGGAAACACTAATTCACAGCCCCAATTTCATAAAACAAGGTTTAATTTCAAGATTAAAATCTGAAATCAAAGGGTTAGGGTTTCAAAATCAATTTGGGGGAAAATGAAAGAATGAGTGAAACATAGGGAAAACAACTCACCCAAGGTGTAAGAGGAAGAAAACATGGTGGCTGCCTTGGAGGTACAGCGGCGGCGGCGTCAAGGCGGTTCCGACGGCAGCAGCAGTGGTTCTATGACACCCATGAACCAAAAATGAAGGGTAAGCTTTGGGGGAGGAGAAGGAAGTTGAAACTAACAAAGAAAGGTGTAAAACCACCATAAATGGCGGCCAAACTCACTTACCGCGATGGAGGGCGGTGGCATGACGGAGTTGGACGGCCAGGCACGGTGATGGTCGTTCTCCTCCACTTCGAATGACAGTCGGAGATCCTCCCAGGGGCGGCCTGACGGCTGGACATGGTTGAGGGAAAGAGTGAAGGAGGAGAGGGACTTGTAGTGAAAAGGAGATGTGAGTGTGGTGAGGTCTCTGTTGGAGAATAGAAAGGAAAGGTGTGGGTGTGGTGTTGTACGTGTACGAGAAGAGGAGAGAACTTCTTTTTTTTTTCTTTACTTAATGGTTAAGTATACAATGAGTGGTTAAGATTGAGTCTAGAAATAAAATTATAATATTGTCCCTTGGATCCAAAAATAAAGAGTGACAAATATATACTTTCAAAATTCAAAATAGAGTAAAGATTGATAGTAGAATTGATCAACCAAGAAAATACTCGACCCAAAATTTAATCTCCGATTAATGTCAAACCAGTTTATTTTCAAGTCTAAAATTAAATAGGATAAAATATGAAAATATTTTTCTTTCAATCATATTATTTTAAACACTTTTCTGTACTGGTAATAATAGTGACAATAATGTAATTTACTGTCTAGTAAGCGTGCATTCTCTGAAATAAGTCAGTGCTAACACATCCGATAAAATAATTTGAAGAGAGCAATTTAATTACTCAACTAAACCACATAAAAAGAATAAAAAATAAGCATCTAGATGATTGATTATTTCAATAAAATAATTAAACTTATATGTGAAAAATTGGGATGTTACAGATATGGGACAGGTCGCACGCTCAGTAGCGTTGTCTTCTCTCGAGAATTCATGTCACGTATAGGGACTAAAGTATTACTTTAACCGAAGATTTTTTACAAGGAGGGAAGTGAGAAATTTGGCTGAATATTCCCTCGCCCCCAGTGAAAAATTTATGGCGTCGTGATCATGTTGCCTATTTTTTGTTGTTGTATATTAGTCTATTGTTATAAATTTTTACAACAATTTAATTTCTAAAATTTAATTTTTTAATTTAATTTTACATTTTACATTTTATTAGTCTAAATATGTTTTTTAATTTTTTTCATAAATCTTGTTTACTTTTAAATTTATTAAGATCAAATATTTTAATCATATTTGTAAGATAAATTATTTAATCTTTTTCAAGAAAAATACAAAAAATAACAAATCCGTGTGAAATCCGTCTGAAATTTTCGGACAGATTTCAGACGGATGTAAGATAAATCAAGGAAAATATAAAAAATAACAAATCCGTGTGAAATCCGTCTAAAATTTTCGGACAGATTTCAGACGGATGTAAGATAAATCAAGGAAAATATAAAAAATAACAAATCCGTGTGAAATCCGTCTGAAATTTTCATAAAATTTCATATGGAAACATTTTCGTCCAAAAATTCCGTCTGAAAATTCAAGTTTTCTAGTAGTGGGTAAACACTTACCCAAGATGAAGGAAGAAGAGAGCAGCACCACAGGTGGAGGTTGTAACACCCTGTATTTCACTATTTTAAATAACAGTAATACATATAAATATGTTTATAGGTTTATTAGAGTTTTAGAAAATTATTTTAAATAAACAGAGTTTACCACTCAAATCTACTTGAATGTAGAAAGTTATGATTAAAATTTAGGTTGGAAAGTCAGGCGAAACCCGGCCCGCGAATTCCATTGACAGTATAATTATACTGCTCAAAAGACCTAATTTTAATTCGTGAACGAAAGACTTAAGATTTTTATTTTATTTCCTAAAATTGTATATTTTTAGAATTATTTCAAAAAAAAATAAAATAATATATGTTTTACGGGCGAAATACGTAATCGGGTGAACGACAGAGTGAATTTCGGAGTTTCCAAGAGCAGATAAAGAGGTTATCTTAGAATTTTTAGATGATTCATGGGGATGAGTCACACTTTTGAGTCTAGAAGATTCTACAAGGTTAAAGTGACAATTTATGAATTTTACGCTTAAGTCCTTGAACTTTCTCTTAATTACACTTTGGTCCCTAAGTTAGTTTATATGTTTTTCCAAGTGAATTGGGCCAGAATTTTTGCTCCAAATCCATTAGTGGACCGTGGCCTTGAGGCCCAAATTCCTTGTCCATGAATTAAATTTCATGAAGCCCATTAGAAATCATGTAAGTTTCCTAGCTTATGATTATGCCTTAAGCATTTTGGTGGGCCCAAAATAATTAAATCCAAGACCAAATTTTCAAGGCCCATGCGCAAGCCCAAGGAGGAGTGGGGGCTGCCTTTAACTTGGATGAGCCAAGTTTATTCTTGAATCTTCTACAATGTTCTCCAATATTCTCCAATGTTCCAAACTATTCTCCAAAGTTCTCAAGTGTTCTCAATTATTCCAAAGTAATCTAGATTCTTCCCAAAAAGCTTCAAGAAAATTCAACAAGATGAGTCACAATGTGAACACATTAAGTGTTGCACATGGTCATCATTTCAAACTATTGGCAATTTGCAAAATAGTCCTTATACTTTTTGGAATCTTTGCAAAATGGTCCCTAGGAATTAATTGCACCTAAATCCTTTGTGAAGCCACCTCCTTTATACTTAATCCATCAAAAGTGGCGCATCCACATCCCTATAAATACCCTCCCTCACATTTCATTTTCTTCCTATTGCCTTTTTTTCAAAAACTCATAAGTTCATAAGCTTTTCTAGCATCACTTTGTGAAACAAGTTCTTGGATTTTACTTGTCTTTGATCTTCAAGAGGTGAATCCTATTCTTCTTCCTTAATCATGTTTATGTTCTTCAATAAGTTTCTTGATTCAAAGTTTATCTCATATATGTTCATCACTTTTAAGTTTCTAAGTCTAGAACTTTGAAAATTCATAACAAATTCTAGAAAAATCTCATGATGTTGAAACCACTATCTATATTCTTGATATCATGCATACTATCTAAATCCAAGAGCATGATGTAATCAAAAGTTTCCTTCCTAATAAACTAGCTTTGACGGAACCTAGGTGAATAGGTTTGGTAGGATTTTTGTTCATGTGTTGTCATGTATGATCATGTATTTCATATGACATGTATGTCTACACACTCTAATCCATGTTAGTTTATTAAAATGAAAATCCTTACTCAAAATCTCTATGTTGGTCGAACCCTAGGTGGATGAGATTTGATGAGTTTTGTTTAAAGTTTCCATCCATGATCGTGGTTGATTAAGGACCATTAATCCATGATTTAATCATGATTAGGAATTTTAGTCACCTAAAGCCCTTGAAGCCGTGACCATGTATAAGGGTTTTGAATGTTTTTAGTTTCTTGATTTGTAATTATTTGATTGTAATGATTGAAGGTTGAGTGAGTGCGACGTATACGCGAAATCTGGACTTCCGACAAAGTTCATAAATTCACAAGAAAATCTATGAAAGGTAAGAGGGGAATACCTGAGGGATATATTCGATGGCTATATGCTATCCCGTGTTTGTTTGTAATTATTTGTCTGTTAGTATTTATTTAAGTAGTTTAAGTTATGGTATTTGTATCTGTGTTGGTTTAATTGCGTTTAACTGTTTATCTGTAATTATATCATGTTGCTGTGATGCATGATCTGCCTGGAAATATCTGTGATATTATTGTTGGTTGTTGTGTGAGAAGCCTGACAGTGGTCAGTGGCCAATTAAATTAATTGGATAAAAGCTTTAAGAAGCTTCGTAAATTATATTCAATGTTTTAACGGTAAAAATATTGATATATAATATTAATGAAAATTTTTATTTGGGAAAAATAAGGAATTTTGGAAAATATTATTATTATGATTTATTACTGTAAGAGTGAATTATGAGTCACAATGAGCGCAAAACCGTGAAAATATTTTTGCACTGCTAATTTTTACGTAAGAAATTACGGAATATTATAAAATATTATTTTATGAAATTAATTGTTGAAAATAAGTTAATTATGATTTTATAAAATTGTTTAAGTGAAAAAAGCTAAATTTTGGCTTAAAAAGCTTTAATAATGATAATTGACGGCAAATTTGGAAAAGTATAGACGGCAAATATTTTGAAACGACAGTGTATATTTTAAGTAAGTTAAAACCTCAAGTGACTCACTTTTGTGAAAACTAATCTTTATTATTTAAAGATTTTATTGATGAATTTCCAATTTTAAAAGATTTTCTGGAAACAAAAAAATTAATTCAACCGTGTTGAAAGTGCTGTTGAACTTAGTAACCGAGACGTCGAGGTACTAAGGTTCTTTGTCGTTATGGACTTGGGGTCCTTTGGACTTTGGGGTCCGGTACTGTATACGTGGTGTATATCGTATTTAAACATTTAAGATGTTTTTATTACCACGAACCTATGACTGGTGCATCGGTCGAGAGGTGTCGTGATTGAGCACTCGGACTATGAGGTCCTGTGTTGTAATGAAAGTTTTAAAGATGTTAAAACTATGTGAGTCGTAAGCCATTTTGAGCTTCGGCAAAGAAAGATTGAACACAAAGAAAAGAGTTATGAGCAAAAGTGTTTTGCATGCATTTGGCAGACGTGCCCGCGGTTCTATGTGTGATTACCTTGCGGTGTCAGGTATTTCATACTATGTTTTCCTCATTGTGCACGGGTTGGACAATGAGACCCCATCTACGTTTCTATCACTGATGCCCTGGGTGTGGACAGTGTGCGATGGGTTTTGGCTGTGTGCTTGTGGCCGTGTGCCTGTTTGCCTAGTATGGCAATGGAGCCTGATCAACCCACCACGTGTTGGGATATCTCATGAGATTAGGGCGAAATTAGATGACGAATATGAAGTGTTCATGCATAATTTTCAAACGATGATGTTTGGGGTGTTGAACCAATTGATAAACTATTTGCTTATGAATGCTTGTGTTTGGTAAATGTGTATGTGTTTTATGTGGTGTCTAGTATGTAGTTGTCGAGTAAAATCCATATATTGGCTTCTCACTCTTACATGTTTAGATGGAACCGGATATACCTCTGGTACATTCGAGGATCCGATCGATCACGTTTGATCGAGCTCATTTTGGTGGTGCCTAGGAGATTAACCCTGGGGCACTCAGCGCCACCTATCATGGTCCTAGTAAAGAAGTTATTGGCACGGTAGAAGAAGGACCGCAGCAAAGGACACACGTTGTTGAGACTGTTGAAGTATCTCTACCTCCGGTATGGCTATACCTACAGTACTTGGATGAGCACGGGTTACTTGATTTGCCACCTCAGCCACATCCGCTTCAGATAGTAGGACCCGAAGTACCTCTTGCTGAGGTAGTGTTGGATGAGGGCGAGGAGGACCCAGATGAATACGTTGAGGACGATCTTGAGTTTCACCCTCATGCTGTTGATGATGATGATTCTTCCGACGACGTAGCGGGAGCGGAGGCATCTTCATCAGACACATCTGTTGTAGGTGGGGTTGATCATCATGATCTCCCCAATGGGTTTCATTAGCTTGACCAGCTATAGGTATACTTCTGGGGTAGCGAGTCTTGTCAGTTTTTGATCTGGCTACTGAGAGCCATGAGTTTTTGGTATGGTTCTGGACTACTCGTTGCTTATATGTATATGTCTTTCTTTTCTTTACTTAGTTTGATGGAGAATAGCCTATATTTATGATGGCTCTTTTGTTATCTCCTATTATAGGTATGGTGTATTTAAAAAGGTGATGCACACACACATATATATATATATATAGACATACGTATATGTTTGTTTATGTGTATGATGGTTCTATGTCAAAGAAAAAAAAATCAGCACTATTTTCGTAAGGGACGTTTACCTAAAAGCATATTTTCCGAAAGTAACCAGCATTTAATAAATTAATTCTTCTTTATTCGGGTAACTATGTGATGACCCTAGAAGGAGTGTCGCAGAGGTGGTCCGGCGCGTCAGAGGCGGTAGCAGCGGCGGAGTTTTGTTTCCAATGGTGGAGATGATGACACTGAGGGTAGAGCGAACCAAAACATGGCCTGGGTTGCGTGATCTTGCTCCCCATTTCGAGCGGCGACTAGAAATGGGGGTTCTCATGGTGAAGGTCTGGAATTAACGCGGCGGCTGACGTGTTTCGTGGCGGAGGACGCTGCAAGACTTGAGGCGCAACCGTCTCCTCTTCATGCGGCACCGAGCGGTGGCAACGGCTGTCCAAAGGTGGCACGTGTCTGACTGTTGAGAGGAGGAGGAAGATGAAGTGGGGAGGAAGAGAGATGAGGGGAAGAAGAATGTATGAAGAAGAATAAAGAAAGAGAGGGGGGGAGGCAGACGTCGAGTAAGGAGAGAGAGAAGGGATAAAAGTGCCAACTTTTATTTATTTAGTGAATAGGTGCAATAATGAGTGATAAAATATTGAGTCTAAAAATATACATGATTTTGGTTTTTGAATCTAAAAATAAAGGTTGATAAATATATGATTTCGAAATTCAAATTAGAGTAAAGATTAATAGTTGAACTGATCAACTAAGAAAATACTCGGTCTAAAATTTAATCTTCGATTAATGTCAAACCAGTTTATTTTCAAATCTAAAATTAAATAGAATGAAAATATGGAAATTCTTTTCTCTTAATCATATTATTTAAAATATTTTTCTATACTGGTAATAATAGTGACAATAACGTAAATTATTGTCTAGTAAGCGTGCATTCACTGAAATAAGTCAGTGCTAACGCACCCAATAAAATAATTTGAAGAGAGTAATTTAATTACTCAAACTAAACCACATAACAAAATAAACATAAACATCCAAATAAAATAATTAATCATATATGTAAAAACTAGGGTGTTACATTACTACCCCACTTAAAAAAAATTTCGTGACTCGAAACTAGACAGGATCTTGTAATTACTTCTTAATCTCAAGATCCCACATTGTACTTCCCGTATTCACTTTCTCTTATATAACCATTGTAACTTAATAACGAAATTCATACTTATTCTTTGTTCTATTTATCCTCAACATCAAATTGCTTATCCTAAATTCATACTCCATGTCCTTAACAATCTCATCTTAATCTTCCACACATACAGATATAATCAAAACTTAATCTTTTCTCCCTTTAAAACTAGTCCATTAGAAAAAATTTCCTCTACATCCTTAACTCTTACAATTCACACCAAGATTTAAACTAAAATTCACACTTTTCTCACAGCACCCACATCGTTTCCTATCCAAGATATCCAATCATAGCCTTAGTTCTTTTGAACGAAATAAATCATCCCATAATATATCAAAATCACAAGTCTCTCAACCTCGAAAACATTATTACATCCTTTAATGTAATTTACACCGAAAGAAACTATGTCGAGTAGGATTATCTAACTCATCAACTTTACGTTTCTCTATCAACCTTTAATCTATACAAGGGCTTACCTCTTTCGCTTAAATCTACTTATATGAAATCACTGTAAATACTTTCCTTCTAATCTTCCAACTTATACAATCAATCTTAATAGCAAGTATTTGGTCATTACTTTAAATTTTCCTTCTGTCTCGATCAACAATTGATCATTTGATCTATAGAAATCGTCATTGCCTATTGGGGTTAATCTTAGGGATTCTCATTTTACCAATCATATCTACACTTCAACAAAACTCATATCACCTCTCGTTTATCCCACTGTAGGGATGATCGTACTTAGGTACTAAATCTACTTCCAACAAACCTTCTAAGGATATATTGTTTCTTACTTGCCCATCAAGTTGAAAGTGACCGGTTGGTCTTTGCCTCAATTTGGTCCTCAACACTTAAAGCGAACTTAACCGACACACGTTGATAAATTTCCGTTTTTCATTTGAAACAACACTTGAAGATACTCCATGAAGTCTGAACAATCCTCTGATACATTATTCGATTTACTCCTCCACTGTATAGTGGATCTTAACTTGTAAGAAGGGGGTAGACTTCACCAGTCGATCCAGGATCACTTGAATTCAAACAAGACTCATGTAGGTCTTCAGCAAACTCATAACAAAGATTCAAGGAATGCCAATATCTAAACAAGGAAGGCCTCAATTGTTAAAGCATCAAATTTTCACTATACTCGACTAACTCTGACATCTTGATGTGGAGATACCCAACTCATGACTGATGAGATAGGTCACACATTGACGAAATTTGGAGAATACGTAGAACTCAGATGATCAACGACGACAAGTATGTTCGAACCGCAATAAGGCATGACCCTGGGTGATCATAAAAGAATTTCTCAAGAAAAGAATTTTTTCTTGATTTCACTTTCACATAAGCATAGAAAAGAATTTTATTAAATTTTGAAAGATACAGGAACATCCAGTATGAATAAATATCCTTCCATCAGGTTCGTGGGTGTAAAAATGCATGATCAATACACATTTACAAACATGAATCTAATAAAGTTCATTCTTCCACAAGAATCTTCCAGCGGATTTAAGGAATCAAAGGGTGAATAACTTCTAATCCAAAGAGGATTAATTCTTATTCTTAGTACAAAGAATTTACAAAATGATGACGTTCACCTCTACCAAAAATAGAAGTGACGAAACTAAGTTTCACCAAGAAACTTCTGCTATCACGAAATTATCCGTGTTATAACTCAAGAAATAGTCATAACCACTTCTCTCAACAAAATGTGAAAGTATCCAGACCAATGGATTCCGTTAAATCAATTCACTTAAATGTCTAATACATCGAGGATTATTTAGAAGTGTGGGTACGACTTCTCACAAACAAAGAAATGTATAACTGGAAATAAATGAATTAGCATAATTAATTCATGAGTCCTGACATATTTCAAATTAAAGTCATAAAATTTGTCTGACACATACAAACTTCACCGTTGTGATTATCTAATACAATCATAGGATTTGAGAAATAAATGTCAACTGACAAATACAAGAGAATCAAAGGGTACAGTGAAGAGTTCCTTAATCACGAGACACTCACCCAAGATCGAAAATCCACTCGATTCGTCTTGGTTCCAACCAACATACAAGTCTTTCTAGCCATATTTAGTATGACCACCTTGAATTGGGTACGATCCCGGACAACTTAATCAATCGATCAAACATACAAAGGGTTGATCTTTCTTCATAAATTGATTTACCACCCAAGATGACAACTCCTCGCAATTGACTTACCAAATCAACTACGCAAGTCAGAGAATACTTGTTCATAATTCATCCTTTTACTTAGTTGTCATAAATCCACACGGTGACACGAGCCCTCACACAACATTGGTTCTTCACAAGGAGAACACTCGGTCTAACAAACAATTTAGACCACCGATCTTCCAGTTGAATCGAGTCGTCCAAATCGTTTTAACTCTGTAGGCAACATCCTACACAAAGCGACAGAGATCTGATCGAATCCAAAAACTAGATCAATCTAAAATCGATGTCCTTTGCTAGTCATAAACCTAGAATATTTCCAGGGAACACTCCCGGAAAACCATTTACACAAGCACCTTGTTTTGAATGTCTGACACGATTCGCAAGGATAATCGAATGTCATATCCGAACCCAAGTAACATTCAAGATCTACGGTCTCCCAAGACATAAAACCCTTGGAAAACCATCAAGAAAACATATACTTGTGGGTCAACACACATTGCTTCAACAAGAAACAATTCAAACAAGAGCCAACCAGAGTTCACACAACAAAAACTTAACGGACCTATTCCCCAAAGATCCCGAAAGACTCGACCAGCTCTGATACCACTTTGTAACACCCCCTTACTTGGTATTACTACGTAACACATGCGGAATTTAAATTAAAAGAGATAATTTGCTGGTTTCTTTTGAAAAATAATTTATATAAATGCATAAGTATCTGAAATTGGGTATAAAAATTTGGCACGACTCCAAACCTAAGCCTTGATCGGCAGACCGACTTACAATCCTAGTCTGGCAAGCCTATTTAATTTAGAGATATACTTGAATAAAAGCTAGAATTTTTACAAAACTTTCGACAGAGTCTCCTCTGTAATTCGAACATCCCAGGTAAAAGAACACCTGCTAAAATAATTATATTTTCATTCCTGAATTCTAGTTACACCAAATACAACCAGGCAGTAATATGCTAAAAATAGTTATATCAATAAGCTATACATGACCAAAAGGAAAAGCTTAGATTTTCATTCAAAAGATATGCTCTCTGAGCCATAAACATTCCATTTTAAAATAGACTCTCTGAGTCATACCCATACATACTATCAAAATCTAAGTCTCAAACCCTAACCTAGTCATTTAAAAAGTCATTTCTGAGGAAAACTCACGTGATCATCCCACAATCAAATACTTCATCAATCAACCAGATCTAAGTCTCTGAGTGACTTAGGAAGACTCCTCTGCACCATCTATACTAAAGTACCCAGGGCACAATAGCGAACCATAAGAAACCTGATATATCTGTAAGGGTGAGATACCGACAAATGGATATATCACACAACAACCATATACACAATACAAACATCACCTCAGCATATTAACATTTAATTATTATTCAGAGATAAAATGACAAGTGTTGTATCAGTGAGTCTCATACCCGAACAATCAGTTTTATAAAGATAATGCATGACACTTCAATAATTAGGCTCTAAACTTAATCTCATGAGATACCAACACCGTTTTAATATGAAGAAAGAAAGAGCTGATCAGTCTCATATGCCTCGTTTGGCAAGTTGTCTCCGTCACCTCATGCGCCAGGATCAACATCATCACGAATCCCTTATAACGGCCATTCGGATGTATACCTCATCGAATACCACATATTAAGCGGGTATTCGGATAACTCAAGCACGTCTGCTAAGGGGAAATGCACATGAATAAAAGACTTTTCATTATCGAGACTTTTCTTTGTGTTCACTCTTTTTCGTTGTCGAAGCCCAAAGCTAACGACTATTTACAATTTTCATTACTTGAAAATCAATAACACAGGACACACAGTCCGAGTGCTCAATCACAACACCTTAGATCGATGTCGCAGTCCGAGGTTGTGGTCTTAGAAACAATTATAATTTTATCCATGTTTTATTTCAACATAATAAGGACTCATAGCCCATAATAATGAAATTAGGACACACAGTCCTCAATTTCAAAATTAGGACTCCCAGCCCATAATATCACGATTGGGACCCTTGGTCCATAATTCTTGACATGGATCCCGGATCACGTGCATACAACTGAATACTAGAGGCGACGTCTCGCGAACTAGTATTCTCTTTCACATGTGCTTACTTTTCGCTCAGTGAAAATCAAAAACCAAAACAAAACCTCGGTCACTTATCCAAGTAACCGGAACATTTCTAAATCATTTAGGAGAAAATATTTTCCTTTACAAAGTCTTTTATAAAACATTTGGAAATTCGTTTGCTTTTGAAATCCTTGATGGAATAAAGTCAATTATTTTCAAAGAGTCTTTCCTTCACAAAACACACCGTTCAAAAAGGTTTTCTCTCGTACAAAACTTTTGATCATAAAAATATAGTTTCCTTCAACTTAAAATCACTTCAACATTTTTCTAAAAACAAAGATCTTATTCTTCTGAAGTAAGCACTTTAAACAAGGAACTTTTATAAGTGAACCCAAAACTTTCAAAGTTCTATTCAAGGCTTATTAAGGCTTTTAATCCTTATAGTCATTGGGCACATACTCAAGTCCGGCTTCTCAAACTTCAATCAACAGTTATATATTCACAACAATAATAATATCATAGTTAATGACAGTTCATCACATATATATAATTCATAACACCTTAAAGCAAGAAATGTTCAACTTCAAGTAATAACCACAATAGTTCAAGTAAACAAGTTATTCAAGTATTGGCTCAATATCACAATAATATTCACAACACTCAATTACACACATACACACATGCATATAGTTATTGAATATCCCTAGGAAAACTCCCCTTACCTTTGAAGACAAGTAAAGGATCCTTGTCTAAATGCTCACGTTAGCTCATATCTATTCCATCAAGCAAGCATAGCCGTGTCAAACGTCTCAGAGGGAATCCAACAACGCGCAACAACCAGAAATCAAGAAATCAATTACAAATGATCAAATACACATTCTAATTTGATCTAATCACTTAATCTTATTACCAAACAAGGTCATTTTCAAAGAAAATCATGTTTGGAGCTTAAGCTTCACAATACCCTTTGAGGAAACTTTGTTTTGATTAAAGGATCATGAAAATCAACTTAGAAATCATCAATTAGGAGTCCGAATTGCATTAAATCATAATTAATTTCACAAAAACAAAACCAAACTCAATTAAAGTCAAATTGGGGTTTAGGGTTCCTAAATACAATTTGGGGAAAACTCATTTTATCAAAGGATAATAAAATTAGTTTAATAAAACACTAATTTATAGTCCTAATTGCATAAAAACATATTTTAATTTCATATTACAACATGAAATCAAGGAGCTAGGGTTAGGGTCTCAAAATCAGATTTGGGGATTTTCAATCTAGAAGAGATTAGAGGTAAACACTTACCCAAGATGAAGGAAGATGAGAGCAGCACCACAGGTGGAGGTGGTCAGGCACGTCAGAGGCGGCAGCAGGGGCGAAGTTTTGTTTCCCATGGTGGAGATGATGACACTGAGGGTAGAGCGAACCAAAACACGGCCTGGGTTGTGTGATATTACTCCCCATTTCGAGTGGCGACCAGAAATGGGGGTTCTCATGGCGGAGGTACGACATTCACGTGGCGGCTGACGCGTTTCGTGGCGGAGGACGCGTGTAGGGCTTGAGGCGCGACCGTCTCCTCTTCGTGCGGCACCGAGCGGTGGCAACGACTGTCCAAAGGTGGCACGCGTCTGGTTGTTGAGAGGAGGAGGAAGATGAAGTGGGGAGGAACATAGATGAGAGGGAGAAGAATGTATGAAGAAGAAGAAGAAGAAGAAGAAAGAGGGGGGGAGGGGGGACGTCGAGTAAGGAGAGAGAAAAGGGATAAAAGTGCCAACTTTTATTTATTGAGTGAATAGGTACAATAATGAGTGATAAAATATTGAGTCTAAAAATATACATGTTTTTGGTTTTTGAATATAAAAATAAAGGTTGATAAATATATGATTTCAAAATTCAAATTAGAGTAAAGATTAACAGTTGAACTGATCAACTAAGAAAATACTCGGTCCAAAATTTAATTTCCGATTAATGTCAAACCAATTTATTTTCAAATCTAAAATTAAATAGAATGAAAATATGGAAATGCTTTTCTCTTAATCATATTATTTAAAATATTTTTCTGTATTGGTAATAATAGTGACAATAACGTAAATTATTGTCTAGTAAGCGTGCATTCATGGAAATAAGTCAGTGCTAACGCACCCAATAAAATAATTTGAAGAGAGTAATTTAATTACTCAAACTAAACCACACAACAAAATAAACATAAACATCCAAATAAAGTAATTAATCATATATGTAAAAACTAGGGTGTTACATTATGCCCTAATGCATTTATATTACTCCTGCATACAATGTCATAGTTAATTGCCAATAGTGGTAATTTGCATAATTAACAATTGAGAAATGAGAATAAAATTGTGCAAAAGGATAAAATTGTCGTTTGAGGTAATTAGTTAAGATTTAATTACTTTTTTATATTTCCAAAATTTAACTGTTATATATATATATATATATATATATATATATATATAATAAAATTTTAATATTTTCACTTCAATTTTTTTGTGCTCTCTCATTTTTTCTCTCTTTTTCTTCTCATCTTCATATTCTATTGAGAATAAAATGTTAAAATTGTTTGATTATAAAACATTAATGAATGATTTCACAACTAAAAAAGGTAGAAGATTAAATATAAGAATTGAGATAATTTATATAACATTAAGTATCTTTAAAAATTTCGCCTAAGACCCCAAAATTCCTATACACGACCCTGTGTAAAACCGTTTACATTGACAATGTATACTACTTTAATCCTAAGTTGAAAACAAAACATCCCATTTCATGTATAGTTCACACATCAAATGCTACCTTAGTGTGATTTATATATGATCTATGTAAAAACAAGTTTTTTTATTAATGTAAATAGTTTATGATACATTATCAGTGTAGAGTCTTCTAAATTATCAATCAATCATAATAATTTTTAAGATAATTATTGTAAAAGTTAAATATTTTTAAAAAGTTACACAACATAATTGGTTGTAAATGTAATCTTGTATGGTTTGTGTTTTGCACGAATTCGATCCTTGGCAGCAACAACTCTTGATCAGATTTTACTTACCTCTCGGTCGAACCCCAGATTAGTCAGAGTCAAAGACTCTGGTTATCGGGACGGGGGTCAAAAACCTTCAAGACCAAAAAAAATGTAATCTTGTATCCTATAGGCCCATCAAACCTTCTCATCACAAGTGTTATTAAAAAATGTACGGGTCGCGCTGAGAGTTTTGGGCCGGTAGCAAGTGAATATTAATTTGATGAAGACATGCATTTACAATGTACAAACTACAAAGTACCAAAAAAAAACGCCTAATGACTCAAAAAAAAAAACAATTTCGCCAAACTCAATCTTTAAAAGCATATGCCATATCCATATCTATATTATATACAATTGCAAATGTTCTCATGAATACTCTTACAGGTGGCAACCTAATAGCCATTTCATAATTAATACGTTAACTATCAGATTCAAAACACACCTCCATCCTTTGCTAAAAAAAACAAAAAAACAAAAAACAAAACTGAGATACACGAATTAAAAGATACACCAATCTCATATCAATAATAATAAAAAAAAAGGATACACCAATCTGCTCGTTTAAATTAATTAAGAGATACACCAATACACCAAAGTGTGTGTATATTAATATATTATAATTTATAGTGACATTCAACTATGGATTTTGATTTCGTTAAAAATATTTGACTCTAGTTACTATTTGAAAGTTATTTTATGATAATATTTAATTAGTTAATAGTATAAAAAAATATTAATAAATTTACCTTAACAATATATCTTAAAGTATATATATATTGACCTTCTGAATGCAGCAGCGTTAAAAGTAAAACTTTTGAGGGAGAGCTTTGCCGCCCTTCGCATCTTAACCAGCTCGAGGGATTAGTCTCCACAATTGTGCGTGGAGGATACCTTGGGAAACCAAAAACAAAAAAAAAAAGTATATATAAATATTTTTTATTATTAAAAGGAAGGGACTTTGACAATATGGAGTATTTTGGTATTTTCCAGCCCAAACTTAGGATAAAAATGTCAATACAGTTGGCAATTTATATCAAAAAATTTATAAACAATAAACATATATATATATATATATATATATATATATATATATCACTAGAGACATGAATATGTTATGGTTTGTATATAAGCACAAGGTGCTACAAGTATGATTTTTTGCCTTCTTAACTCTTACGCCATAGTGATTCAATGAACTAATTTAAAATTAAAATGTGCAGTATCCAATGGTCAAATTTCACCATTTTACTGTTATAGCATCTAACAATAATAAATGTTATTAAAATATTTAGTATTTAATATTTTAAAAGTTACTCTCGAATAATTCTAATGTCATTTTTCATGGGTAAGTATAAATTTAAGTAATAACAAATTTTGTAATAAATTGACATAAATTAAAAAATAAGAGGATCATGGGTGATTTAAAAAAAATTAGGAGAAATTAATACATATGTTCAGAAATAAAAAATATTTTGTGCAACCATAGCGCGATAGAAGCGAAAATTTTTAAAAAATAAAATAAAAAAACTCATAAAAAAATATTATATAAAAATCATATTAAAAGTTGTTATAAGACTGACGATTTAATAATATAATATTATGTTTAAAAATTAGATTGATTGAGTAATAATATAAATTAAAAAAATTAACGCACAGTTTTGACAAAAACATTCTAATGAAAAAATGCACAGCTTCGACAAATCGAAGATGGTTATAGACCATGCCAAACTTAACCAGTTTAATTCAAAAGTTAATGATAAACATAAACGGAACCGACCTCGAAAGAAAAACCTGGGGTAAGGCTGATGACTTAAGAGGATAATATTATGTTTAAAAAGTTAAATTGATTGAATAATAATATATATTAAACATATAAACCAGAGTTTTGACAAAAAAAATTATAATGAGAAAATGCATTTTAATCCAACAATATTTCATATATATCAAGGTTAAATCCTATGTTACTTTTGACATTTTAATCAATAATTTTTTTTGGTTTGGACAAGTCCACGATGATCACGGACCACACCAGACTTAACTAGCTTAATTCAGGAGTTCATGTAAAACATGAACTTGGTTCTTTCAAAATTTAAGTTCCTCTTAAATTATTACATTTAGTCGCAGTTTCACTTTATATATTGCTCTAATTAGTCCTCCTTTTTTTTTGAAGGGGCTTCAATGGGTAACTTTATATTTTAATTTATATATGTATTAAATGTTTTTAAGCCAAAATAATTGATTTCATACATATGACTAAACTTATTTCAATATTTCCCACTTCAAATATAACTCATACATAATGTTGTTATTCAGTTAATTATGCAAATATTTTAAATTTCAAAACATAAAATATAAACAAATTCGACATATATATTTAGAAGTCCAAAACACAAAATACTCATTCAATGATTTTTAATATCAAAAGTTGAACAAATTTAAATTTAAAATTTCAGCATTTTAAGACAAATATCCAAATGAAGTAGTGTAAAGACGCTCGTGCAACGTACGGGTATAACATCTAATGAGAATCTATTTGTTGTTAGTGCTTACAAATAAAATTCTAAAGAAATGTTTTTTTTTTATATGTAACTATAGCGAGTAGCTGCCCTTTGAATTTCATGGGAATGATCCCAAATCTCAGAATTATGAGCTTGTTTGGGAAAGATTAAATTTTCCCTTTCAGCTATTTTTTGTTGTAATAAGTTTTCTGAATAATTTGTTATGTTTGGATAAGTAGCTTATTTTTTAAAAAAGCTTTTTTAACCCAAATAAGTTGTTTTGCAGCCATCATTCTTGAAGGACAGTTTGTGGAAAAAATTTGTATAATCGATTATATATCACAATAATCGATTATATAATAATCGATTATCAACATAATCTATTTTTTCCAGCTTCCCAAAAACACTTTATTTAAGTAAATGGTGATTACGAATAACCAATGAAGGATTGATCGAGTAGTAATCATCTCGACCCTATAAAGAAGAGAATACAAGTTCGAATACCTGACGTGTTTCATAAAAAAAATTGTCATTACGAATAAAAGAAAGCTTTTATTTAAATTGTTATTTCCTCCCTTAATATAACATAAAAATGCTTATTAAATATTAAATCAACATATTCAAAATATTTAAATACATACAATTTCAAAGAGAGTTTTAATAAAAGAAGAAAATGAATTATAGGACCTTTTTTTTTAAAGATTCATGCACCGTTTTACGAAAAACGGTCCATGCTGTTTAATATTATTGATCTATAAATTAGGATTTGATTTTTAATTTGAATGTCAATATAAAAATCCTAACTATAACCAAGGTAACATCTTACCTTTAATTTATTTTTTTATCAACAACAATAGTTTTTTATTCAAAGAGTTTTGCTAAAGCTATGTTCGAATTGTACGAAAGCTCTTTCTTGACGTTTTCTTTGTTTTTTGTATTTCAGGTCAAAGAGAATCAAGAGATAATAAAAGCTCCTATAAAAAAGCATTAGTGAGAGGAGAAGTTGGAAACCCCAAAGAGTGAAAATGGCAACAACATTCAAAGTGACCTGGGAGAAAGGGTGTAAATGTGTAATCACCCAGATACTAAGCCCAATTATCATGAGTTATCTTGACCTACTGGGAAGAGTATAGAATAAATTCAGTTATGACGAGTCATTGTTAGGATGAGTCACTATTTTCTATTTTGCAATTCTGTTAACATCATTGTTAGATTCCATTTTAGGTGCTATATATATTTGTATGAAAAATGAATGAAATGACAAGAAGAAAAATGACGAATGAAATTAGTATTTTTGTAGTAGCTTAGCTATATTTTCCTTAGCTTAGCTTAGCTTGTAGCTATTACCTCCCGGTCATTACAAAGGGCGTAACACCTAAAAAGAAGAACAGTAACTAGTGAGAGATTGAAAATAGAGTAAATAAATGGCAAGCAAGAAAAAGAAGAAGCAAAGGTAGATGAGTAAAAAAACGAGACTGACAAGGAAGAAATAAGGTAATCCTTACAAAATATAAATCATTGACAATACATCAATCTTTATATCTAACAACATTACAAAAATAGCAAACCATCACCCCAAACAGAATACTACATGATACATATGCACCACCCCTTATCATAAATTCAATGATTTAAACACTCCACCCAGATTTACATCAGAATCTATGTCAGTGCATCATTTTACAGCAATCGGAATAACATTATTTTCAGGCAGCAGGAGGTATCAGAGGTTTAATTATTTTCTGGAAAAAGTTCAAACTTTATCAGGGGGATGGTTATCCTCCAAGGAAAGCTGGGACAGGAGTCATTCTTGGATTGGTGTAGGAATCCATTACAATGTTTAAATACTAATATTGTTTTCTGGTTTAGATGACTTCTGTGTTGATTTCATATCTTACCTTGACTTTGAATATGAAGTGATTGAGACAATTAGTAGAGACAACAAATCTCTCATCAGTTCTGGATATCTTATGCATGTTATAGAAATGGAAATAATTAAGGGTAATATTTCTAATAAGAAAAGTTTTATCAGTAGTATAAGCATATGAGTGCATGACTTCTGCATATGCTAACAATTAGTGAACTGAAAGTGCATGTTTATATTAAAGATTATTGATTAATTAAGGTTAATTATCACAAATGTAAAGCTTGGAGAGTGATAACGACAGGTAGAGTACACTAAATAATGCTTTAAGTAATGTTTAATATATATTTTATACAATGCAAGCTTAGGACCTATCAATTACTCAGCAGCTAACAATGCCCACCAGTGACATTCTCCCTTTTCATCACTTCCCTACCTGTGTGTCCTTTTACTTTGGTTCCCTCCCAATTTCCACGATCTCATATATCTTTCCCTCTTTCATATGCCTCTCTATAACTTTAATCTGGACTAAATACTCCATATAGGAATTTGCTTTAGGAGCTAGATACACATATGGACGCGTAAAAAGTGCTAGGGTTATCATATTTTCTAAAGCAATTACTGTAAATTTTCTATTGTAGATTTGTGTCGGCATATAAGTCCTATATCCTTAATTATAAATCACTTTTGAGTCCGATTCCATGCATATATAATCAATACGATTACTTTAATTAAGATGATATTTAATTCAACATTTTTACAGTTATATATGTCATATTGTTTAATTAAAACTCAAAGCCCATATATACTTTAATTAAAAACATATATATTTAATTGAATATATGTTCAACTGCAACATAATCTTTTTCCTATGGTTCTCATCTCAATAGAGATCAGAGGGCCATTTCATATTCAAATCTAATCTAATATCTACCAAATAAAACACCCGTAGCAAGTAAAAACAGAAAGATCAGCCGCAACAATAAAGATTAATTAAAACAATATTAGAACTACTTAACACGGTAGAGTTATGCCTGTAGAACTTTCCAACATATACATACGGCAAACCAGAAGAATGATCTAATCTAACGCACAGAAAAATATAAATCGTTTTTTAGAATAAAAAAAAAATACCAGAATGATTATATATATACTTTTTTTAATTAACTTGAGCAATAAATATTGGGACAAAACAGCAGAATAACATGAATTAATTGCCGATTAATATTTCTTACATTGCGTACTTATTGTACTGCATATATATCTGATATGATATAGGATACATTGCCAAAGGATCAAAGGTTGCCCTGCAAGGTTAATGCTACAACATGATCAAACTAGGAGGACTAACATGAAGAGCACCATCTTCCCTTTTGCTCCTTTTGCTGCCCCATTTGATGCAAACGCCATCCCAAGATCTGAATTCGAGATTCAGATTAACATGGGGCTGGAAGAATTAGGAATTGGAGCTGAAATGCTAGCTGATGAGAGCAAACAGAAGTTGACAGTAGTGGTGCTCAAGTGAGGGAAACATGTTGGTCTAATTAGTGGCTTTTGTAGGTGAAGGGTAAAGTGGAAGAAAGGATCTTCCTTGGCATATACCCTGACACACACTGAGTTTGCTTTTTCTCTACTTACTTTTTGATTAACTTTTTCTTCAAAATCTGGGTGACATTTGCATTTTTGGAATCTACCTATGACTAGTCACATTTCTATGCTCAACAACTATAGTGTGTTTTTTTTTTTTTTTTTGACTAAGAAGTGGGCTTCAGCTTTGCAATTGCTCGCCAATGTTTCTGTTCTTTTGACGATCGATCTGTTGACTAAAATTGAAAAATAACAATATTAAAGGCAGATTATAGAATATTCAAAATTAAAATAATCATTAAACCTAACAATCATATATTTTAAATATGGAGTGGGAAACTATAACCAAAAAAAATATGTTATTTAAATAACTCTTCTTAAACTAACCATAAAATTATACACTTCTTAAACTAACCATAAAATTAATACACTTGTTAAACTAAAATTTGGTTAACAAGTCAAAACGTGTTTGAGAAAAGTATTTCCGTGCAGAGTCGAGCGTGTCAATAGTCTGTACCAATATTACACCTATAATATTGTGGATGTGAATTTGAGTGTTAGGGTCCGCCACGACATAAGCACCTTATTTTGTTTTTAACATCACGATTATCATTTCATTTGGCCAAGGCATGCAATTGAATAAGTCCAACCGTACGTATGTGACATAGAGAGCAAGTCTAAGTTATCTCAGTAATCACTAATCAGACCTTGGCATTATTGATTACGTCTCTCCACGAGCTCGATCGCCAATTTAAGTATTCAATTCCAAATTTTCTTCCGGTTGTAGGAAAAAGTTCATATACATAGACACTTCCGCGTTTCCTGGTCGACCTTGAAAAATAGATATTAAGAAATAATTAATAAATATCGAGACAAACTGTGATGGTAACAACAGATATGATATTTTTTTTCCTGTAAGGGTATCCTTCCATCACATGACTAATCCTTTTTAGAAGTAGAGATTACCAAAACGAATTTTGTCTCTCTCGACAAAGTGAATCAAATCCCTGATAGCATGTTTCAATTATTTATCAACAGTACGTAATGAGTCCTGTGTTTGTCATGTTATTCTTTTGCTGGAAAGTTTCACGAATGATAAATGTGGCAATTTACAAGGGTCATTACTCGTTAGGCCAAGCCGCCACAAGTCTTTCCTGCTACTAGTAAAAGTTTGACTTTCTTTCCTATGTATAATTACTTACACAGATATATGTTAGCATCATTACAAGTAACACGGATCATATAGATCCACAATTACATTAACACACCCTCTTCAAAAGTAGGATCACTCCTATAACAACAATAATGGTTAATCTGCAACTTGCATTCCAATATACCATCATTTTGATGATGATATGGCCCATGTATCTATCAGCATCAGCACAAAACTCAACCATAGCAAAACCTGGTTGTGAATTAACATGTGGGTTGACACGGACTCGGCAAGTGTACCGGTTCGTTGCAAGTAATAAAACGGTAAGACCGGATATCGTTCTCAGGGATCGTGGACAATTACCACTTCGCAAATTTGACTACTATCTAGGCGATCGAATTTTGGATTGAAGGTTGTTCTAACATCTAGCAAACAAACAAGAAGAAAATATTTTTGTTCTTTTTGGATTTTTCTCAAACAGTTGATGTGAAAACAGAAAGATGAATAACAATGAGATAGAATTGCTGGGGTTAAACTAAGCTAATCCTCCCTTGGTTGTTATGAAATGATAACTAACACAGTTCCTAGTTCTAATATGACAATCAAGTCTTTTCAGAGATACCCAAGCCTAATTCCTTAGGTGCATTGAGCCTAAAATCCCAAGTTAAACCCTAATTCCTTAGGTGGATTAACCTGAGATTTTGCATTAAGTAAAGACTTATAAGATTGCAAGCACCTCAAGACCTATTCCTAGGTTCATGAATTACCCGGCATTTGATTCATGAGCAAGCTCTAACACCAACCTTCCAGGTTATCTATTAAAGCAACTAATCATTCATAGGGTGATCAAGCCTAAGAAAGCATTAAGCATGGAATCAAACACTCATAAAGAACAAGGAAACTGCATTATAATCAAGTCATTTTACAACCAAGTTCAGATAGCAATAGTCTAACCCCAACACAAGGGGAATTTAGCTACACATAATTGAAAGTAAAACCAAAGGAATAATTACGAGAGATGAACAAAGGGGAGAGCTCCATGGAATGATGCACACACCACAAAGAAGAGAGGATTTTTCTTTAGGGTTTTCTCAATGCATCTTCTTCTCGTTCGCTCGCTTCTTTTATTACTCGTGGCCTGGTCACGGCCGTGATAGCCATCACGGCCAGTCGTGACGAGGTTGTCTCTCTTCCGCTTCTGGTCAAACTACTCTTTCGCGAGGCGAGCACTTATTTCGCGACGCGAGCCAACTTTTGATGCCCGTGATCCCCATCACGGTCAGGCCGTGATCGTCTCTGACTTTTGGAGGTTTCTGGGTCACGGCCGTGATGTACATCACAGCTAGGCCGTGATCGTCTCTGACTTTGGTGGTTTTGGCACAATCACTCTCTCGCGAGGCGAGCAATCATTCGCGTCGCGAACCAACTTTTCACGCCCTTGATCTCTATCACGGCCAAGCCGTGATCGTTTCTGACTTTTGCTAGTTTTGGGTCACGGCCGTGATAGCCATCACGGCCATGTGATAGCCATCACGGCCAGGCCGTGATGGTTCGACTTTTGGCCCCCTTCTTCTTCAGTTTTTAGGCCTTCTCTTCATCTCAGCTTCCTCATGGCTAAAACTTGGGCATTTAATCAAAAATCCCTGCAAAACAACACACAATACCACCTTATCCGTTCCAAGTGAAAAACTAAACAAAATCCAACTAAAATGGCCTAACTAAATGCAAATGCATGCAGAAATGTACATGGAAAATGAGGTGAAATCACACTCATCAAATCACCCCAAGCTTAAGATGTTGCTTGTCCTCAAGCAAAAACCAAGGCCATAAGATGAAAACAACCAGGACAATGATAGTGAACTAAGAACCCGAGTAAAATGATCCAAGCAACAGTGAAATCAATTATTTCAAAGAAGAGACAATCAATTCAAGTCCAATTAGGGGCTTAGTTTCCCTAGACTCACATTCTCACTAATTCGGGCACTCTATCTCACTTGAAGCTCACCCCAAGCTTGTTCATTTGCTTGGCTCTCTTTCTTGCCTCACTCACTCAAGTGTTAAGGGAATATGACATTTCACTCCATTTTCCTCAAAGAATGATTCCTACCATAAGCTTGACTATCAACCAAATCTTCACTTTATTAATGAAAACATCTAAGAATCAAGAGGTCTTATTCTTTGGTTGTAATGAGGCCATGGGATCAATTTTCAGGTGGGAATTTCAAAAACAGGAAATTTCAAAAGGCTATACAAACAATCAAGCATTGCAAGGCACGACCTTCTAAAATACCTTTCTTTGGGTTTCAGTTTACTCTTCCACCATTCTTTTCATTTTTTTTTTTCATTTTTTTTTTCTTTTTCTTTTTACTTCTCATTCCTTTTTGTCATCCCCTTCCCCATTTTTATTTCTTTTTCTCTCTTTTTTTTTGTTTGGAGAAGGGAAGATTTTGCAATTCAAGAGAAGTGAAATTTTTTCAGATTCATTTTTTTCTTTTCATCATCCCAAACTTTCAACTACATTTTCCAACCCATTTTTGCACAGTACTTTAGAAGGTCCCTCATAAGCATATTTAACACAACATTTTAGGGAACCAAGAAAAGCATGCTATTCATTTCGGCTCAAAATTGGGCAAATAAGGGTAGCATTTACACATTCAAAGCTCAGAAGGCCGGAAAAAAATACCTATTGCCTCAATCATTTTCAAAAATGTTTCCAAAAATTTTCAAGTTTCGAAATGGTTTCAAGACAAGTTCTAGAGAAAAACAATCCAAGAGGAAAACACTCTACACAAAGAACGGGGGCAGATTTTAGTGAGTACCCCCTAATGGCTCAAAAGCTCACATTTATCGGTTCAAGAACCAGTGAGAACATAAATCCATAGAAACACATGCTAATCATCAACTATCCAAGAACATCTCAAGCATATTTAATGAAGCCATATCACAAGAATATAAAATCAGGGTCCAAAAATTCACTATCACAGAGAAATTGGCACTTAGCTCTCACAATCAGATGCTCAATCTAAGCAGGGGGCAATTAATTCATGTGATCATGCAAGACTAAAGCCTATATGAATGCAATATTTACAATGCAAGCTAAAAGATTACCCCTACTGATAAGCCTCTAGCTAATCTAGTTTTATAGCTAGTATGACCAGGGTTTTGTGCAAATTATATCGTATTTTCACCCAAATTAGATTAGATTGTCCTCAAGCAAGGTTTTGAGTCTCTAGAGTAGTTTTAAGTTAATTTAGCAAGTTTTAAGTCAAAATAATACACTTATGCTTATTTCCTTGTTTTCAGGTTAAGTAGAAGTTGAGAAAATAAAGAACAGGGGATTCGCCCCGCGAAAGCCATGCTCGCCACGCGACCCAGAAGCCTGACTGTTCCAAGAAATTGCTAAGTCTCTGGTTCGCCTCGCGAAGAAGGTCTCGCCCCGCGAGTCTTGCAAACCTGAAAAAGTCAGAGACGACCACGGCTTGCCCGTGTTGAAGGTCATGGCCGTGGCAGTTTTGAAGTTGAAGAGTCTCGCCTCGCGAGCATCCATTCGCCTCGCGAGTCTGGAAGTCAGAAAGCATCACGGTTAGGCCCTGATGGCCATAACGGGCGTAAGGAACAAACTCTTCACATCCTCGCCTCACGAGCAGAATCTCGCCTCGCGAGAATGCCAAAGGTTGCTGACAGTTCATGAAATTCGCCTCGCGAATGTGTGCTCGCCTCGCGAGATAGTTAATTTCAGAATTTGTATAAAAGGTCGTTTTACAACATTTTGTAGGAACTCTTGCTTCTCCATTGTTTAGTTTTACGTTTTTCTGTGTAATTTCGTTTGTTATGGAGAACTAAGTTCTAGGATTAGTCTACTGTATGGGAATTCTCTATACTTGAGGTTTTGTAAAGCCCTATTGTAATTGCTTTTCCCTTTTCAATACCATATTACACATTTCTGTTTGTTATTTCAGGAGTGTGTAGTATTGTATTGATTTGTTTCAGTGATGTTATTTTCCTATACATAATCGCGTTTGTTATTTCGCGTGTGTTCATTCATGTTCGTTCGTTCATGAGCGCCTTAACCCCGTTTGTTATTTCGGGAATAGGAACTTGCATCCATAGTAGCAATTACGTTGTTAGTTATTCTTCAGAATCGAAAGGGGATTAGAATCGCTTAGGGCTTGGGTTTACATTAACCAAGGATAGTTGAGAATTCTTGACAGTAGATTAATCGTATTTGATATTTGATAATCTCTCTTGAACTGCTTGTTTTCAATTGCTCTGTTTTTAACATTTTTTTCTCATTCGCATTCCAATCCAAACCCCCCCCCCAACTGATTTTTGTGAAAGATAATATTCTCAGAGTACTTTATAGAAGACATCCGAGTTGTCGCATTATACTACAGTTTTAACCCGCTCGTCCTTTTTGGCGCGTCTGCGCGACAGCAATGACCAAAAATTGGCGCCGTTGTTCTGGGGACTACGAGTTGTTATTTTTCGCAATTTGTTTTTATTTTCTTTTCTTTTCTTTCTTTTATTTTCTGTTTTGTTTTGAATTGGTCCGGCTACTAGGTCTAATTGCCCTGAATCGTGTGATTTTGACCCGAAATTGAAAGAACATTGCACACACTCCGTAGGGAATTTCGGGCTAGCACTAGTAGTGATACCAATTTTAAAACTGCTTTTGAAAACATGGGAGACCAAAGGACTTTGAGGCAGCTTGCTGCCCCGATGTGAATTACAATGGTTTGTGCATTGCTTATCATGGTGCCGACACACCTTTTGAGTTAAAATCTGGGCTAATCCATTTGTTGCCTAGATTTAATGGTCTTGCGGTGAAGATCCACACAAGCACTTGAAGGAGTTCCAAGTTGTCCGCTCCACAACTTTGAGGCCAAAAGGAGTAACGAGGATCATATCAAGTTGAAGGCTTTTCCATTCTCACTCCGGGAGGCTGCGAAAGATTGGCTTTTATACCTTGCGCCGAATTCCATTACCACATGGAACGACTTGAAGAAGCTCTTCCCGGAGAAATATTTTCCCGCCTCCAGAGCCGCTGCAATTAGGAAAGAAATCTGTGGAATAAGGCAAGGAAATGAGTCGCTAGGCGAGTATTGGGAGAGGTTCAAGCGATTGACATCTAGTTGCCCCCAAAGCACCAAATTTCTGAACAGCTCCTCATCCAATATTTTTATGATGGATTGCAGCCTATGGATAGGAATATTTTGGATGCTTTGCTAGTGGGGAGCATTGGTTGACAAGACTCCATCTCGCTGCTAAGCAACTTATTGAGAACATGTCATTAAATTCCCAGCAATTCACTACAAGAAGAAATTCTGTTGAGACTAGAGGTGTACATGAGATCCGCACTTCTTCTTCCAGCCATGACCGTGATGATAGAATTGACGGGCTCACTTCCTTGGTAGAGAAATTGGCAATGGATAGGGTGCAGCTGCGGTATTGTGTGGCATGTGCGGTTCTCCCGAGCACCCATATGAAGCTTGTCCTATTTTGCAAGGAGGATCAAATCATCGAATCACCTCAAGCCTTTGCAGTCCATCGGTATAATCGGGGCAATAACCAGGAGCGAGATCTGACGTTCGGATCTTTCAACAAATAGGTACCATCCCAGCTGGAGTAATCATCCTAATCTGCGGTATGGGAACTCATCCCAACAACCGATGGCACCTCGGAATCCTCCGGTGACCACTTCTGCACCGTCCGGACCGTCGATTGATGATATGTGCAAGCAAATAACTTCACAATTGAATGCACAAATGACTACACTTTTCCGAAGCAAATGGGACAGTTCCGAGCACGATTCCAGGCCTCACAGGCACAATTTCAGCAGAGAAACGGATGCGAGTATTCAGGCATTGCATACACAGATTGGACAGATGGCTACGGACATAAATAATATAAAGCAAGGTCAAAGAACAACCCAGCTGCCAAAGACACGGCCGGTGATCAATCCTAATGCCTCCAACCCCAATGTGAGTTCTATATCTCTCGAGGTCTAGAAAGGTTGTTGAGTCCATTTCGGAAAGAATGAAGAAACTATGAAGGCTACTCCCGAGCCTACTTTGTTGAAGTTACTCCCGAGCCTCGTGGTTGAAGTTGAAACCGAGAGAGTGTATAGACCACCCATTCCATTCCCACACGGAATCCGAGAAAAATTTGAAGAGTGGTGGTGAAGATAAAGAGAAGGCAATTCTTGATGTGTTAAGAAAGGTGGGTGTTAATATCCCTCTGTTGGATGTGATCAAGCAAGTGCCCGGATATGCCAAATTTCTCAAGGACCTATGCACCAACAAGAGGACGATGAAGACTAATGAGAGGGTTGACTTGGGAAGAAATGTCTCGGCGCTTATCCATCCCGAGCGAGAAAGAGTTGTTGCTTTCACCCGGCACCGCCACCGGAGTGCAAGGATCCGGGCACCTTCACTATCCCATGCACTATTGGGGACAAGAAGTTTGAAAACTGCATGTTGGACTTGGGAGCATCTATCAATGTCATGCCTACCTCCATCTTTAAAAAACTGGATCTTGGTCCTTTGAAGTACACAGTATCACCATTCGGTTGGCCAACAGGACTGTGGCCGCCCCATGGGAATGGTGGAAGATGTACTAGTGCAAGTTGATGATCCGATCTTCCCACTGATTTCTACATCTTGGACATGGCAAAGTAGACACATTCCAAGAAATCACCAATCATCCTGGGCCGGCCATTCATGAAGACAAACAAGACTAACATTGATGTGGGTGATGGGACCATGTCTATGAAGTTTGGGGATATAGTTGCAAAGTTCAACATATTTGATGCCATGAAACATCCAAATGGAAGAGCACTCTGTATTCCACATTGAGCTGGTATCCGAGACTATTGAGGATAACCATGAGAACTTGTTTTCTAATTTTCCACTTAATTCTGGCTGTGATGATATTCTTTCTTTTCTTGATTGTACTAACGCTAACCATTTTGTGGTTTGTCTTTGAGATTGCTGCATGTTTAGCGGTGATAAGATTGTCGGTGCAGTGGATGAGAACCATGAAGAGGATGAAGCAAGACCTGGAGGCCCTATCTACCTCTTTGGACTTAGACTGCAAGGAATGGGATCCAGGTGACTGCTCCCGCTTACACCGCACTTGATCGGGGAGTACTCTTTTCCTTTCCCTCACTATGATCTTATAATTCTGTTGTTCATTGGGGACAATGCATGTTTTAAGTGTGGGGGAGGGAATTAGTTGTAGTTTTTCTCTTCTTTGAATAAAGTTTTCTTTTCTTTGAATAAAGCTCCTGAATAATTTGAGAAGCTCAGGAGCATTTGTGTGGTGAGTCTTTTGATTGGCAAGTTTGTTAGATTTTGATTGATGTTGCACAGATTGCTTGCATGATTGATATGTGATGATCCCCCCTAGGCTGAAAAATTTGAAAATTTTTTGTGATTCCCATGTGAAATTGAAAACTGAACTTTGGGATTTTGTTATGATAGCATGATGAATGATAAGTTTGGGGTGTTTTGATAGGGAGCACACACTAGGGATAGTATCTCTGTTCAAATAATTTGCAAATAATGTCCAGGTGAGGTTTTGAGCCTCCAACATGTTTTTAAACTGTGTGAAAATCACTTTCAAGTTGCACTTTCCTGAATTTGATTGAATCTCTTTTTGGTTTGCATGATTATATGTGTGTAGCAAATGATTTAGGCAGTTTCTTTGTAAATAGCTACTTGGCCTGAATAAACTGATTCCTATTGCATGTTCCCTAGTTAGCCCTTTTGAGCCTATTAGCCTATTAGTTCTTGATAACCTAATGTTATAAGCCCAAAAATCTGGAAAACCATGTTAATCCGATCTTAGGATTAGGAGAGCATGTAATCTTAGAATGGGTGCAAGAAACTAAAGTTTGGGGCGGCTGCAAGGTGTAATATGTTGTTGAAAAAAAGAAGAAAAAAAAAAAAGAGTTGGAGCCAAAAGCTTGTGAAAGAAAAAGTGTACAAATGTTGAAGAAGAATATAAAAAAAATGAAAAATAAAAAAATACAAAAATGCCAAAAAGAAATAAAAAGGAGCTGTAGCCACCCAGAAGTGTAAAGAAAAAAAAATAAAGAAAGGAACTTGAGTGAATTTCAAGGTGTAAATATAGTTCATGCTCTCTTAGTTCCTAGGGTCTTCAGCTTAGTTCCTTTTGTATATCCTACCCTTAGCCAGGCCCCCTTACAACCTATAAAAGACCTTTTGATGTTGCTTGCATGTTTTCTGTGGGAACCATTTTGAGATGAAAATCAGATTTTTGGGAAGTGTACTTGAAAAGTGAAACTGAGTGCAAGTTGTTAGCCTGACATAAACTGAGTGACTGAGTGAACAAATAATGCCCTTGTGAGGAAGGCAGTTGTTTGGATTTGGTGATCTCCCTCTTGTGTGTAACTTAGATTCCTTGCTTAGATTTCTGATTGTTTTCATGATGAAACTCTCAATTGTTTGGAATAAATGAATGTGGGGATTGCTCTGTTTGAAAAGGGGGAAACAATGAAGAAAAATTGTCTTTGAAGTTGCTTGAATTTGTGCAATGTTGGTTGAATCTTTTAAGCTTGCCAGGTCCTGAGTCTTTTTGATTTTTGAGTCTTAGTTTGCTTGGGGACAAGCAAAGTTTAAGTTTGGGGTATTTTGATAAGCCTCTGGCTAATCTAGTTTTATAGCTAGTATGACCAGGGTTTTGTGCAAATTATATCGTATTTTCACCCAAATTAGATTAGATTGTCCTCAAGCAAGGTTTTGAGTCTCTAGAGTAGTTTTAAGTTAATTTAGCAAGTTTTAAGTCAAAATAATACACTTATGCTTATTTCCTTGTTTTCAGGTTAAGTAGAAGTTGAGAAAATAAAGAACAGGGGATTCGCCCATGAAAAGCCATGCTCGCCACGCGACCCAGAAGCCTGACTGTTCCAAGAAATTGCTAAGTCTTTGGTTCGCCTCGCGAAGAAGGTCTCGCCCCGCGAGTCTTGCAAACCTGAAAAAGTCAGAGACGACCACGGCTTGCCCGTGTTGAAGGTCATGGCCGTGGCAGTTTTGAAGTTGAAGAGTCTCGCCTCGCGAGCATCCATTCGCCTCGCGAGTCTGGAAGTCAGAAAGCATCACGGTTAGGCCCTGATGGCCATAACGGGCGTAAGGAACAAACTCTTCACATCCTCGCCTCGCGAGCAGAATCTCGCCTCGCGAGAATGCCAAAGGTTGCTGACAGTTCATGAAATTCGCCTCGCGAATGTGTGCTCGCCTCGCGAGATAGTTAATTTCAGAATTTGTATAAAAGGCTGTTCTGAACATTTTGTAGGAACTCTTGCTTCTCCATTGTTTAGTTTTACGTTTTTCTGTGTAATTTCGTTTGTTATGGAGAACTAAGTTCTAGGATTAGTCTACTGTATGGGAATTCTCTATACTTGAGGTTTTATAAAGCCCTATTGTAATTGCTTTTCCCTTTTCAATACCATATTACACATTTCTGTTTGTTATTTCAGGAGTGTGTAGTATTGTATTGATTTGTTTCAGTGATGTTATTTTCCTATACATAATCGCGTTTGTTATTTCGCGTGTGTTCATTCATGTTCGTTTGTTCATGAGCGCTTAACCCCGTTTGTTATTTCGGGAATACGAACTTGCATCCATAGTAGCAATTACGTTGTTAGTTGTTCTTTGTGAATCGAAAGGGGATTAGAATCTGCTTAGGGCTTGGGTTTACATTAACCAAGGATAGTTGAGAATTCTTGACAGTAGATTAATCGTATTTGATATTTGATAATCTCTCTTGAACTGCTTGTTTTCAATTGCTCTGTTTTTAACATTTTTTTCTCATTCGCATTCCAATCCAAACCCCCCCCCCCCCCCCAAACTGATTTTTGTGAAAGATAATATTCTCAGAGTCCTTGAGAGACGACATCCGAGTTGTCGCATTATACTACAGTTTTAACCCGCTCGTCCTTTTTGGCGCGTGCGCGACAGCGCGACCACCTACCCCAAGCTTAAAGACTTACATTGTCCTCAATGTAAATAATTAAGTTTAGAGAGGGGAGAAAATTGGAACAACTCACCAAAGTGGTAGTGGTGCTGAATCACATGCTTTCTGGTTTTGTTTCCTTCTGCCCTTCTTCTCCTCCTTCCTTCAAAATCTGGAATCACTCAACAAACTATTAACAAACCTCTTGAGCTTCTCAAATTATTCAAGAGGGGAATTCAAAAACAAAAGAGAAGATGAAGATAAAAAATAAAAAAAATAAAAATTGGGTTGCTTCCCAATAAGCGCTTCTTTAACGTCACTAGCTTGACGGATGGTTTCTAAGATGGTGCCTCAAGAGGGATGGAGACTGCCTGACGATTAAAATCTCCTCCAAGGTAGTGCTTGAGCCTGTGCCCATTGACAGTGAAAGTATTTCCGATGATGGATTTTCCAATTCAACTGAACCAAACGGAGAAACTGACTTGACATAAAATGGGCCTGACCATCTTGATCTCAATTTGCCCGGAAAAACTTGAGTCTTGAGTTGTACAAAGAAACTTACTGGCCTTCTTCAACTTGCTTGGGAAGAATGTACTTATCATGCCGTAACTTGGTTCTTTCCTTGTATATCCCGGCACTCTCATAAGCCAAGAGTCGGAACTCATCTAACTCATTCAATTGAAGCATCCTCTTGTCCATGGCCAGCCTTGCATCAAAGTTTAGGGCCTTCACCGCCCAAAAGCACGGTGTTGTAGCTCTACCGGAAGATGACATGATTTCCCGAACACCAATTGGTAAGGTGACATACCAATAGGCGTCTTATAGGCAGTCCGATAGGCCCAAAGTGCATCATCCACTTTCTTCGCCCAATCCTTCCTTGCATTGTTCACAGTTTTTTCTAAAATCCTCTTCAACTCCCGGTTGGACAATTCTACCTGCCCACTGGTTTGGGGATGGTATGGTGTGGTAACTTTGTGGTTCACCCCAAACTTGGCAAGCACTGCATTGAACTCCTTATTGCAAAAGTGGGTACCTCCATCACTAATGATAGCCCTAGGGGTCCCAAACCGGGTAAAAATATTCTTCCTCACAAAACTGATCACAGTTCTTGCATCATCCTTCAAAGTTGGCACGGCTTCCACCCACTTGCTCACATAATCAACTGCCACCAGGATGTACTTGTTGTTGTAAGACGACGGGAAAGGACCCATGAAGTCAATCCCCCATACGTCAAAGAGCTCTACCTCCAATATACCCTTTAAGGGCATCTCATTTCTCTTGGAAATACTTTGCGGGTCCTCCGGCATTTATCACAATTCATCACCCAAGCTCGGGAGTCCTTGAAAATAGTGGGCCAAAACAACCCGCTTTGCAAAATCTTCATGGCGGTCCTCTCACCACCAAAGTGTCCTCCATAGGGTGAGTTGTGGCAGTGGTTCAACACCCCATTAATTTCTTCTTCAGGTATGCACCTCCTCGAATTCCATCTCGAACCTCTTTTTGAAAAGATACGGCTCATCCCAAATGTAGAACTTGGCATCATGAATGAGCTTCTTCCTCTCATTGCGCATTGAAGTCCTTAGGAATTTTATTGGCCGCCTTGTAATTTGCAATATCCACGAACCAAGGTGCCACTTGCACCACAAACAACCTGTTCATCCGGGAATTCCTCTTGAATTGGCAACTTTGCTTCGCTTGGACATCTGCTTGTGGAAGCCTGGACAAATGGTCGGCTACCACATTCTCCACTCCTTTCTTGTTCTTTATTTCCAAATCAAACTCTTGGAGTAGCAAGATCCACCTAATAAGCCTTGGCTTAGCATCCTGTTTAGTCATAAGATATCTCAAAGCGAGAATGATCGAGTGTAGACTGTAGTTTTACAACCAATCAAGTAGGATCTAAATTTATCAAAAGCAAATACCACAAAGAAGCAATTCTTTTTCAGTCGTAGTGTAATTCAATTGGGCATCATTAAGCACACGACTGGCATAGTAAATGACATGCAACACTTTGTTTTTTCTTTGGCCCAAAATGGCTCCCACCGCATAGTCACTTGCATCACACATTAGCTCAAAAGGTAAACTCCAATCTGGAGGAGCAATGATCAAGTGCGGTGGTGAGTTTTTCTTTCAAAATTTTGAAGGCATGCATGCAATCATCATCAAATATAAAAGGAGTATCAGCTACCAAAAGCTTGCATAAGGGTTTCACTATTTTTGAAAAATCTTTTATGAACCTTCTATAAAAACCCGCATGCCCTAGGAAGCTTCTAACACCTTTCACATTTAAGGGAGGAGGAAGTTTTTCAATCACTTCAATTTTGGCTCTATCAACCTCCATCCCCCTTGATGAAATTTTGTGCCCAAGAACTATACCCTCCCTAACCATGAAATGGCATTTTTCCCAATTTAAAACGAGGTTAGTTTCTTGGCACCTTTTTTAGGACACAGGCAAGATTATTCAAACAGTTATCAAATGAATCACCAAATACAGAAAAATCGTCCATAAATACCTCAATAAACTTCTCATTCATATCGAGAAAATATGGAGAGCATGCACCTTTGAAAAGTGGCGGGTGCATTGCACAACCCGAAAGGCATTCTCCTGTATGCATAGACTCCATAAGGGCAGGTGAAAGCGGTCTTCTCTTGGTCCTCCGGGTCAACCACAATCTGGTTATACCCGGAGTATCCATCAAGGAAACAATAGAAAGCATGACCCGCCAACCTCTCTAGCATCTGATCAATGAAGGGTAATGGAAAGTGGTCTTTTCTAGTGGCCTCATTCAGTCTTCCGTAGTCAATGCATACCCTCCATCCGGACACGGGTCTCGGAGGGAATAAGTTCATTCCTTTCATTCGCTACCACCTGTCATCCCCCCTTTCTTCTAGACAACTTGGACCGGACTCACCCATGGACTATCGGAGATGGGATAGATAATGCCTGCATCCAACAACTTCACAATCTCCTTCCTCACAACTTCCTTCATATTAGGGTTGAGTCTTCTTTGCGGTTGCCTAACCGGCTTGAATTTTTCCTCCACACGGATTTTGTGCATGCGAAAGGAGGGGCTTATCCCTTTCAAATCGGACATAGACCATCCAATTGCAGATTTGTGCTCCCTAAGCACCCTCAACAGCTTTCTCTTCTTCCAAGGAATTCAACCCACTCATCGATGATAACTGGGAATGAAGAGTTCATCCCTAGGAAGGCATAACGGAGATGGGATGGCAATTCCTTCAACTCTAGCACCGGTGGGTCACCCTTATCTTCAATTCTCACATCTTCCACCACTTTGTCTTCATCGGTATTCACAACCGGACAAGCCTCCGAGAGATTTAATCATGAGATCAACTTCTTCCGCACCTACTTCTTCTTCTACATCCTCTACCATTAGAGCGGCTTCTAACGAATCTTCAAACTTCTGGTGCAAACTCTTGTCGACTAATGAATCAATGAGGTCCACTATCATGCATGTGTCCTTGTCGCTTGGGTGTTTCATCGCTTCAAACACATTAAAAGTGACCTTTTCGTCTTGTACCCGAAGCACCAATTCCCCTTGATTGACATCGATCAAGGCTCTACCTGTTGCTAGGAATGGTCTCCCAAGAATCGAGAGGAGTATCACCATCTTCACCATATCTAACACCACAAAATCTGCTGGAAAAATAAATTTATCTACCTTCACCAACAAATCCTCCACAACACCATAGGGATATGTAATTGAGCGGTGCCGCGTTTGAAGAGAAATTCCTGTTGGTTTTACCTCACCAATCCCGACTTCTTGAAAATGGAGAGCGGCATCGATTAATACTTGCCCCTAAATCGCACAATGCTCTCCCTATGTTCGGATGACCAATCGTGCATGGGATAGTGAAACTGCCCGGTCCTTCATTTTTACTTGGCAGCTTCCTTTGAAGTATAGCGATGCACTCTTGATAAGCATAATCTGTCTCCTCCTTCCACCTTCTTTTGTTCGTAAGGATTTCCTTCATGAATTTTGCGTAGGAAGGCATCTTTGTAGAGCTTCAAAGAAACGGGATGTTTATTTGTAGCTTTTTGAATACATCCAGGAACTTAGAAAATTGCTGATCTTTTGCCTCTTTCTTCAACCGTTGGGGGTACGGAATTACAAATATGGGGGCAGCTCCTTGGGATTATCAACCTCTTCCAGAATCTGTCTTCTAGTCTTCTTCTTCGCAAATTCTTCATCAACCAATTTCTCCTCTCGTGGTTCTTCAGCTTCTACATCAATAGGATTAGAGGTAGTACCTTGGGAAGTTCCGGGTTCTTCATTGTTTACCTCTTCAAATTGCCCCTTGTCAATTCCAAAGCATCACTTGTCTTCTCTTCCTTCTCTTTTTCTTGTGGACTTAACATTCTCCCACTTCTTGTAACAATGGCCTTACAATCTTCCCTTGGGTTCTTCTCGGTATTCCCGGCAATTGTCCTGGAGGTCTCTCCGCCACCCGCCTTGCTAGTTGGCCCATTTGATGCTCCAAGTTCTTGATTGAAGCATTCTGATTCTTTATAGTCTCTTGAGTAACTTGCATGAACTGGCCTAGAAGGTTCTCCAATTTGCTTGAACTCTCTTGAGGAGGCTTTGCTTGAGTATTTGAACTTTGTCCTTGTCTCCAACTAAAGTTGGGATGATTGCGCCACCCCGGATTGTAGGTGTTGGAGTAGGGATCATTTCTAGGCCCTTGGTTGCCCATATAGTTTACCTCTTCTTGTCCCGAGCTTCCAACCACATTGATCTCACAGTTTCCATTTGCATGGTTGCCTCCACAGAAATCACACCCTGAGGCACCTTGAACTTGAACAGCTTGTACTTGAGAGTTCTGCAGGTTGAACCGACCCCAGGTTGTTTGGTAAGAATAGCCATTTGTGCTTTGAGGGCACCAATTTCATCCAGCTCTAGAACACCTCTATTGACCATTGACCGAGAACTAGGCATTTGATAGTCATTGTTAGCCATGTTCTCAATCAAGTCCTTTGCTTCTTCCGTGTCTTCGACTCAATGTTCCTCCCTGCAGCCGCTTCAATCATACTTCTAGAATTCTGTTGAGCCCATTAACAAAAGTTGCGACCTGCTGCCATGTCTCTAGTTCATGATTTGGACAAGCTGTGAGTAAGGACTTGAACCTCTCCCGGGCTTCATATAGTGACTCACCATCCCTCTGTGCAAAGGCATTGATCTCGACCTCGGCTTAATCATTCTTGACGGAGGGAAAAATCGAGATAAAAACTTGCTGACCAAGTCGTTCCAGGTGATGATGCTTCCATGAGGATGAGATTGAAGCCATGCCTTGGCTCTATCCCTCAAAGAGAAAGGGAAAAGCCTTAACCGAATGGCCTCATCGGAAGCTCCGTTTAACTTGATGGTGTCACACAGCTCAATGAAGGTACCAATATGAGCATGAGGATCTTCACTCTCCAACCCTCCAAATTGGTTTTTTTTGCACAAGGTGGAGAAGTGATGCCTTGATTTCGAAATTATTGCAGGCCACTGCAGGTCTCACAATCGGAGTTCCACATCTATCAACTCTAGGGGAAGTGTAGTCCCCCATTGTTCTCCTTGGTGCATTCTCTTCTCGCCATGGTGACAAATTTGCTATTTCAATTTGTGGTTCTTGCACACTGGGTAACTCAACTTGCTGCTCTTGTCTACTAGAAGATGCTCTTTCTCTGCTTCTGTCTTGCCTTGGTTTTCTTTCTATTCCTTCTGCAGAGTCTCTCGATCTCGGGTTCGAATTGGAGTTCACCTGGTCGATTGTACCTCGCATACACCGAACAAACGGAGTAGCACAGAACAAACGAAAAAAAAGACTTGCAGAAATTCACAGCAGAGATACGAGACAATAAGAACGAAAACAACACAAGAGGAAAACAAGAAAAAAAGAAAGTGCCTAAATTAGGAGTCCCCTTTGGTACTCGTGATATTGGCACACCGATCCCGACCAACGGCGCCAAAAACTTGACACGGACTCGGCAAGTGTACCGGGTTCGTTGCAAGTAATAAAACGGTAAGACCGGATATCGTTCTCAGGGATCGTGGACAATTACCACTTCGCAAATTTGACTACTATCTAGGCGATCGAATTTTGGATTGAAGGTTGTTCTAACATCTAGCAAACAAACAAGAAGAAAATATTTTTGTTCTTTTTGGATTTTTCTCAAACAGATTGATGTGAAAACAGAAAGATGAATAACAATGAGATAGAATTGCTTAAGGGTTAAACTAAGCTAATCCTCCCTTGGTTGTTATGAAATGATAACTAACACAGTTCCTAGTTCTAATATGACAATCAAGTCTTTTCAGAGATACCCAAGCCTAATTCCTTAGGTGCATTGAGCCTAAAATCCCAAGTTAAACCCTAATTCCTTAGGTGGATTAACCTGAGATTTTGCATTAAGTAAAGACTTATAAGATTGCAAGCACCTCAAGACCTATTCCTAGGTTCATGAATTACCCGGCATTTGATTCATGAGCAAGCTCTAACACCAACCTTCCAGTTATCTATTAAAGCAACTAATCATTCATAGGGTGATCAAGCCTAAGAAAGCATTAAGCATGGAATCAAACACTCATAAAGAACAAGGAAACTGCATTATAATCAAGTCATTTTACAACCAAGTTCAGATAGCAATAGTCTAACCCCAACAAAAGGGGAGTTTAGCTACACATAATTGAAAGTAAAACAAAAGGAATAATTACGAGAGATGAACAAAGGGAGAGCTCCATGGAACGATGCACACAAACCACAAAGAAGAGAGGATTTTTCTTTAGGGTTTTCTCGAATGCATCTTCTTCTCATTACGCTCGGTTCTTTTATTACTCGTGGCCGGTCACGCCGCGTGATAGCCATCACGGCCAGGCCGTGACGGATTCTGTCTCTTCCAGCTTCTGGTCAAACTACTCTTTCGCGAGGCGAGCACTTATTTCGCGACGCGAGCCAACTTTTTGATGCCCGTGATCCCCATCACGGCCAGGCCGTGATCGTCTCGACTTTTGGAGGTTTTCGGTCACGGCCGTGATGTACATCACGGCTAGGCCGTGATCGTCTCTGACTTTGGTGGTTTTGGCACAATCACTCTCTCGCGAGGCGAGCAATCATTCGCGTCGCGAACCAACTTTTCACGCCCTTGATCTCTATCACGGCCAAGCCGTGATCGTTTCTGACTTTTGCTAGTTTTGGGTCACGGCCGTGATAGCCATCACGGCCAGGCCGTGATGTGGTCTCGACTTTTGGCCCCCTTCTTCTTCGATTTTAGGCCTTCTCTTCATCTCAGCTTCCTCATGGCTAAAACTTGGGCATTTAATCAAAAATCCCTGCAAAACAACACACAATACCACCTTATCCGTTCCAAGTGAAAAACTAAACAAAATCCAACTAAAATGGCCTAACTAAATGCAAATGCATGCAGAAATGTACATGGAAAATGAGGTGAAATCACACTCATCATGGGTCTGTCTCCATCCCTTACCCTTTTGGAATGAATCCCAATTGCTATGCAGACAAGTGGTTCGAAATAGAATGCAGAAACAGTACTTCTCATCAAGTTGATCAAATTCAAACCCCTTACCTGAAATCCATAAACCTGGAAGTGACATCCATCGATCAAATGTCCAGCAAGGTTGAGATCATGAATCCAGTTTTCCGTTGGAACTGCCAAGGCAACAAAGATGGTGGGCAAGTCATAAACCTTAAAGGAAGCCCTTTCGTGTATTCCAAGGAAGACAACAAACTCACAGCCATTGGTTGCAATAAGATTGCGTTCTTGCACTCAAATGGATCAGAAGTTAGTGGTTGTGTCTCGGTTTGTGACGAGTACGATAACCAAGAAGTTAACAATAACATTGCTTTTGGAAGCGATGGTTGCCTTGGAAGATTCTGCTGTGAGACTTCATTGCCTTCGTTTCTTTCGGAATATAATGCAACACTCGAAGATGTGAGGAACAGGAACGTGAGTGATGAGTGTAGTCATGTGCTGATTGGAAGAGAATATTGGTTTCGGATAAATTCTGGGGCTGGGGAAGAGTATCGAAGTTTTGGTGATCTTGGGGATTTGGGTTATGTTCCTGCGGTGCTTGAGTGGGAGATAATGAACTCTTCTATGAAACTACTCCCTGAAGATGCAAACTGTAGTAGAGTTGCATCCTCAGAAAACAGAAGCGAGGGTTGGAGATGTGAGTGCTACACAGGTTCCTATGGCAATCCCTACATTACTGGAGGCTGCATCGGTGTGATACATATTATTTAATTAGTTGGATCACTTTTTTTTTTTGGGTTACTTTTGGATCACATTTTAATATTGCTTATTATTTTAACAACAAACGTTTTCTTATAACACCAAAACTACATGATACATCTGTATTACATCATATGTTCACATGAAACATCTTATTTTTTCTAACATAAAAATTAACTTGGTTCTTGTCGTTTCAGCACGAGGTTCCTCCAATAAGAAAAGTCAAGCAAAGTGGGCTATAATAGGTACGTGTAAACTCATAAGCCTCAATTTCTCTTCTAATTAATCCAGTTTTTTTTGTTTTGTTTACGATAACTAGGGCCGAAGCCCCAAACCAAAAAATTAAGTGAGAACTACGGGTGTGTTAGGTTTAAAGGAGGAGGGGAATAGATTCTAAGTAGATATTGTATTTCGTTGAAAGGAGCGGAAGGGATGAATTTCAAAGAGGAGTGAAAAAATAACACTATTTATAGTTGGTTCGCAGAGGGAGGAGATAAATTTTAAAATAAATTTACTTTTATATCTTTACAATTATTTATTTCAAAATACATAGATAAAAATATTTTAGTCAATACATGAAAACTATTATAAAACTCCTTCCTTCCCCTCTAAATCCCCATCTCAAATATTAAAGGGGAGTCAAAATTTAATGAAGAAGGATTTTGCTTCCCTCCATTCCCCTATAATTCTTTCCAAAAAGTTGCATAAAAGATTTAAAAAATCTTTCCCCTCATCTTCCCTCCCTACAAGCAAACATTATGTACAAGAGTAAGACACGGCCGCCGCATGAACATGAAGCAACAGAATGATAATCAATTAGAACTACTACATTTTTCTTAATTTTATAGGTGCATTCATCTAGCTTTGTATTGGACAAAGGAATGACTTATTTTATCGTGGAAAATTTGTGTAGGGGTTTCGTCAGGCATTGGATCAATCGTTTTACATCTTGTTCTATGGTGGTTGCATAAAGTTGTAAGAGAAAGAATGATAAAGAAACGCAAAGATAAATTGGTGAAACAAAACGGTGGTTTATTGTTACAGCAAAAATTGTCCTCTGGGGAAGCTAGTGTTGACAAAGCTATTCTCTTCAGCTTAAAGGACTTAGAAAGTGCCACTGACAACTTTAACATGAATAGAGTTCTTGGAAAGGGAGGCCAAGGCACCGTTTACAAAGGCATGCTAGTAGATGGTAGAATTGTTGCAGTGAAAAAGTTTAAGGTCCAAGGCAAGGTTGAAGAATTCATCAATGAATTCGTTGTTCTTTCACAAATTAACCATAGAAATGTGGTTAAGTTGTTAGGGTGTTGTTTGGAGACAGAAATTCCTTTGCTTGTTTATGAGTTCATTCCCAATGGCAATCTTTTCCAATATTTGCATGGCCAAAACGAGGACTTGCCTATGACATGGGATATGCGTTTGAGAATTGCTACTGAAATTGCAGGAGCTCTATTTTACTTGCACTCAGTTGCATCTCAACCCATTTATCACAGAGACATAAAATCAACAAATATACTATTGGATGAAAAGTATAGGGCAAAAGTAGCAGATTTTGGAACATCTAGAATAGTTTCCCACAGAAGCTACTCACCTTACAACAGTGGTTCAAGGTACTTTTGGATACTTAGATCCGGAATATTTTTATACAAGTCAATTTACTGAAAAGAGTGATGTTTATAGCTTTGGAGTAGTTCTCGCTGAGCTTTTAACTGGGCAAAAGCCAATATCCTTGGTAAGCTCCGAGGAAGCTAAGAATTTAGCTTCATATTTTGCTCTCTCTATGGAGGAGAATGGTTTGTTTGAGATTATTGACAAAAGGGTGGCTAAAGAAGGAGAGAAAGAACATATCATTGGAGTTGCCAATCTTGCATATAGATGCTTTGAGTTGAACGGGAAAAAACGACCAACTATGAGAGAAGCCACATTGGAACTAGAAAGGATTCGAGGGTTGGATAGGAAGTTTAATGCACAACAAAACCATGAAGAAATAGAGCTTGCCAGAGTTGAAGACTACCAACATTTTGATGGATATTCTACTTCAAATACAATGCCTAATCTAAGCAGGGAAACACTCTCCTCGGAGGTTTTGCCTGTTCTTACATCAAATAATTGGTGAAGCTTTCTTACTATTGTTTTCACACATGGAAAAGAAAATCAGTTTGGTTGGAGGAGACATATACTTCCAAAAGCATAAACTTTGTTGAGAATTATTTATTTATAGGAAAATATTGCAGAGGGCTTGTACTCAGGGTGCCTATATTGTCTCCGATACGATGCAATTGGCTTACTACATCATTCTTTCTTTATTTGTTTTATACAGTCCATTTGGCAATCGAAGCATATATTATAGATGATCAGAATAAGGACAATACACTACAGCACGGCTGAATTACAATAGTCAAATTAAAAATAAACTTTTAATCTCATGACTAAATAATATAGCAAAAGTATTAGAATAAACAAAAATATATATATTTTTCAAAATATACACTTTCCTCCCTTGTTTCTCAATCTCTACGTCTTAATTTTTCAACTCATTGGTCTATCTTTTTTATTATTAAATTTCGAAATTCTTTAAGTAAAAATGGGTGCCAAACTGGCAAACCTTCCAAAATTGAGGGGAAAAGAGAATAAGGGGAATCTGTGTAGCCGTCTAACATAGGTTGACTACCCCCAAAGCATAAACATACTCTAGAAGTACCTCTGAGATACCTGAAAATCCACTTCACTGCTTGCCAGTGGTCTCTACCAAGATTAGAGAGAAAACGACTAAAAACTCCATCAGCATGGGCAATATCCAGCCTTGTGCATACCATAACATACATCAAACTACCAACCGCGGATGCATAAGGAACCTTCTTCATCTCTTCTTTGTCTTTCTCACTTGTAGGGCATTGTTGAGAGCTCAACTTGAAATGACGTGCAAGTGGAGTACTAACAGGTTTGGAATTGCTCATGTTAAACCTCTCTAATACCTTCTCAATATACTTATGTTGAGACAACCACAATTTACCATTCTTCCTGTCACGAGTAATTCTCAAGCCAAGGATTTTCTTTGCAGGACCCAAATCCTTCATAGCAAAGGACTTGCTCAAATCTTTCTTCAGACAATCAATCTTCTTAGTGTCATGACCAACAATCAGCATGTCATCCACATATAGCAAGAGGATAATAAAATCATCATCAAGGAATTTCTTCACAAATACACAATGATCTGAAGTGGTTTTACTATAACCATGTTTCTCCATGAAAGAATCAAATTTCTTGTACCATTGCCTTGGTGCTTGCTTGAGTCCATACAAACTTTTCTTCAACTTGCACACAAGCTGCTCTTTTCCTTTGACCTTGAAGCCTTCAGGTTGCTCCATATAAATTTTCTCCTCCAAATCACCATAAAGGAATGCTGTCTTCACATCAAGTTGTTCAACCTCTAGGTTCAAGCTAGCTGCTAATCCAAGCACAACTCAAATAGAGGACATCTTCACCACAGGTGAGAAAATTTCTTCATAGTCAATACATTTCTTCTGATTGAAGCCTTACACAACCAATCTTGCTTTGTACCTTGGTTGGGAGCTATTCTCTTCTGATTTCAACTTGAACACCCACTTGTTCTTGAGTGCTTTCCTACCCTCAGGCAACTTCACCATTTCAAAGGTGTGATTCTCATGCAAGGAATTCATTTATTCTTGCATGGCCTTCAACCACTCTTCCTTGTTCACATGTACAATAGCCTTTTCATAGCTTTCTGGCTCTCCACCATCAGTGATCATCACATACTCATGTGGAGTGTATCTTTGGGAAGCATGACGCTCTCTAGTAGATCTTCTCAATTGAGGCTCAAATGGTGGCTCAAATGGAACCTCTTCAACTAGTTCATCATGGTGAGGTGTAGGGTCATTAGTTGCATTCCCATCATCTACCTGTATATCTCCCCCATCAACAAAAGTTCCAGTAGGAGGTTTAGGCACAACATCAATATAACTTCTGGCAACCGGTTTCTGTTTCTCAGCTTTCTCAAAATCTTCAATGGTTTGGTCTTCAAGAAATATCACATCCCGACTTCTGACTTCTGATAATTTTTCTGTCAGCTGGATCCCAGAGTCTAAAACCAAATTCTTCATGACCATAACCCAAGAAGACACACTGTTTGGATTTTCCATCAAGCTTGGACCTCTCATATCTTGGAATGTGAACAAAATTCCTGCAGCCAAACACTCTCAAATGACTATAATAGACATCTTTCCCTGTCCATACTCTGTTTGGAACATCACCATCTAGTGGCACAGAAGGAGAAAGGTCGATCAAATCCAATGCAGTTCTCATTGCTTCACCCCAAAAGGATTTGGGTAATTTTGCATGAGAGAGCATACACCTGATTCTGTCATTAATGGTACAGCTCATTCTCTCTGCAACTCCATTATGTTGAGGCGTCTTTGGAACTGTCTTCTCAAGTCTGATTCCATGTTCTTTGCAATATTCTTCAAATGGACCCCTGTATTCACCACCATTATCTGCTCTGACACATTTCAACTTGCTTCCTTTTTCTCTTTCAACACTTGCATGAAAGTACTTGAAGACACCAAGTACCTGGTCTTTAGATTTCAAAGCAAAAGCCCACACTTTTCTAGGGTGATCATCAATAAAAGTAACTAAATATGAAGCACCAACAAGAGACTTACAATCCATAGTGCAAACATCAATATGAACTAAATCAAGAACATTTGGCCTCCTATGAGGACCAGGACTACGAAATGAAATTCTATGTTGTTTTCCAACAAAACAATGAGAGCAAGTATTTAAAGGTGTACCTTTCATAGGAAGAGAATTTTTCCTGGCAAGGATGTTGAGTCCTTTCTCACTCAAGTGACCAAGGCCCATAAGCCACAAATCAGAAGAAGCATCTTCAACTGCATTCACTTCCTCCTTGCTTAACTTTCCAGGCATCCTGTAGAGAGTAGTGAAGCTTTCTTCTTTTGCCACCACTAGTGACCCTTTGGTGAGCTTGCATATGCCACTACCAAAGTAAGTATGATAACCCTCAATGTCCAAGGCTTTAACAGAAATCAAGTTGAGATGGATATCTGGAACATGTCTGACATTCTTCAAATGCAGCTTGCACCCAATGCTAGTTTCAATCCAAACATCTCCCATACCAACAATTTTACATACCCCTTCATTTCCCATTTTAACTGTGCCAAAATCACCAGCAGTATGAGATGAGAATAAATCACGCCTATGAGTGACATGGTATGGGCTCCAGAATCAACAATCCAACTGGAATCATGGCATGCTAGATTTATAGAGTTATCATCACAGACAATGTAAACATCACTGTCAGATGCAACTGCAGTTGTGTCTTTATCATTTTTCTTCTCTTTGTCTTCATCACTTTCTCTTGACTTCTCTCTCTTTAGGAACATGCATTGTCTTTTGATGTGTCCCACCTTGCCACAATGATAACATGTCACTTCTTTTCTAGTCCTGGACTTGCTTCTTGACTTGCTACGACTGTCATATTTTTCATGCTTATGGAAATGTCTGGTTTGGCTTCTCCCTCGTGACTCTGCAACTAGTGTTTCTGACCGGGTAGAGGTAACAATCAAACCACACTCCTTTCTTCTAGCTTCTTCATTCAACATGCTCTCTTTTACCATTGACATTGTTAACTTCCGATCAGGAGCTGAATTAGTCAATGTCACAACCAGAATTTCCTAAGTGTCAGGCAAGGAACTAAGCAACAATAAGGCTTGCAACTCATCATCTAATTTAATATCTGCTGTTGTCAACTGATTCACAGTATTCTGAAAATACTCATATGCCCTTCCATTGAATCCCCTTCTTTGTATTTCATATTCACCAGCTTCTGGATCAGAAATGCTTTATTTTGCACATTCTTCCGCTCATACAGCTCGGCTAACTTCTTCCACATTTTCTGGGCATCTGTTTGTGTCTACATAAGGATATACACTCAAATCTACTCACTGCCTAATCAAAGCAACTGCCTTTCTATTCATCTTCTTCCAATCACTTTCATTTTTATTCTTGGGTCGAGCAGTGTCCCCCTCAATGGGATCATACAAGTCTTTACTGTATAACATATCTTCTATGAGGGTCTTCCAAAGTGTATAATTTGTAGAGTTCAGCTTAATCATATTTGGCCCTTGATTTTCCTCCATTTAAATGCACAGTACAGAACAACCTAAGCTCTGGATACCACTTTGTTGGGAGAAAACTAGAGATAACAATCTCTAATAAAGCAAATATTTTACCCTTCACCTGTGTAAATAAATAGGCACAACAAAAATATTTTTCCACAGGATAATATCAATGGCAGAAAAATAAATAGAAATGACACCACAATTTTTAACGTGGAAAACTTCCCAGTGTAAGGATAAAAACCACGGGATTAAGTCCAGCAAAAACTTCCACTATAAATAATAATGGGTACACCAAGTCTTCCTAAAAATACCAAGGAACACCAAATCAACAATACTTCACCTAAAAGGTGGATATCACCAAGAAACAAGAGAAAAACCTCACAACAATGGATATAACAACCCAGCTCAAAGAGAAGGCAAAACCACAAATAAAATATATCAAACTGACAAGCTCATTGGCAGGAACAGCATACTGAAATTTCAGCAAAAATGGAGCAAATTTGTTGTATCACCTTCCACCACCTGAACCCACTTTCTTCTTCTCTCTCGGCGCCGCTGATTCACTCTCTGTCACTGTAACACCTCGATTTATGTTGTTTATGTTGTTTTCTGTATCGATAAACATACATCTATTTATATTTTTTTTATCTGAAACTTAGAAAATGGTTTTGAGAAAACCAAAGTCATATTCATATCATACTTATTTTTATAAGTATACGGTGAAATTTTTGGTTGAAAATTTAGACGGAACCCGATCTGCGTTTTCACTGACAATAAGATTTTACTGATCAGAAAACCTAATTTTGACCCGGGAACGAAATGGACAGCGTTTATCTATCATTTCCAACGATATAGGTTATTTTTAAAATTTTCAAAGTAAATAAGTTATTATACTCGATTCTGCCGTAAAACCCTAAATCGCGTAATAGACAGAGTCGAGAACGGTCTTGCAGAGACAAAACCAGGCATCGGATGATGAGACCTCTTGCCACCTAGGATGGTGAGTCATGTGGACGAGTCACCCATGTCATGATTACTTTTTACAAAATATCTAGATATTTCTTTAAACTAGTGTAAAGACTGTTTTACCCTTGGACGATTTTACCCTTGAACTTTCATCGAAATAACAAGTTTGCCCCACAATTTGTGGACACAAATCAGCCACATCCTCACTCATTTCTCACCACAGCCCTAGGCAGCCAAGAGGCCCATTTTCACTTCTATAAAAGGCCATCTTCACCTTCTCCATCAAGCTTTGCCATTTTTACCATTAAAGCTCTAAGTACCATAGCTTGATTTTGTGAAGGAAGTAGGCGATTCCTTGCCCATTTTTCATTTCCAAGAGGTATACTGTAACATCCCAGGCTGCTTTATGGAGTGACAACTGTCCCCACAAACCAACACGGGTCTTTTCAGCGTGCTTTGTCCTCACTCACACGCTTCCTGGGAAAACTTCCCAGGAGGTCACCCATCCCAGAATTGCTCCAAGTCAAGCTCGCTTAATTGTGGAGTTCTTAAGTGATGGGCTCCTGAAAAGAAGATGCATCTTGTTAGTATAGGTAGTACCAATCAATTCATATACGCCTTCCTCAACTGTATAGTCCCATACCTACACAGTCTCAGGATCCCTCTCATTCCGGTGTGTAATCGGTTCATTCATGTGTCCCTCCGCCTAGAAGCCTGCCAGGAGCCGCTCCTTGTTCGTGCCTTCTTACACCAGCGACCACTCCCTGCCCTCGTCGGCACTCGGGTGTTACATATACCATACTTCTCTCACTCAATCATCATCATGTTCTTCATTGATTTTTGTGATTTGAAGTCTTGATCATATTTTTCAATTCCTAGATTTAGAAACTTTGAAAATTCATAGAAAATCATAGAAAAATCCTTTTAAAGTGAAACCAATTTCTATGATCGTAGTATCCTCTCTATATTTAAGATCCAAGAGGATACATCAAACAAAAATTTCGTGCCCTTTGATTTTGTCAAGGTCGAACCCTAGTTTCTAGTGGGGGAGGACTTTGTTCATTTTGTTAACTAGTCTTGCTTGATTCAATCTTATAATTCATATATATGTTGAGTCCATGATTATTGAATCAAAATCAAATCTCTAAGCCATTATTTTACTCATGCCCGAAATTGTTTTCTTGAGGAGTTGAAAGATTTTGTTTCATTTTTCAACTTATTATAACTTGTCTTAACTCTACACTACTCTAAGGTTATAGATCTAAAAGTATGTGGAATTTTGAAACCTCGAACCTATTTTCTTAGCTTGGGCCGAAACCATACCCATAGGAAAAAAAATAGATTTTTTTCAAAGTTTAATTAGTTATGTGTTGTTTTGTGAAGGACTGTGTTAGTAGTTGTTGTTCGGAGTTCGTGGAGGAAACCGGACTTGAAAACCGAGACTTCGTTGAATCAAGAACTTGAATCTTCAAAAGTAAAGGGAGTTTACCTGAGGAGCTTCGATAACTATGTGTATAAATTGTTTGGTGTGTCTGTAATCAATGGTTGTAGTTTGTGGTGTTTGTTTTAAAATTATTTCGTAATATTCTGTGATGCATGATTTATCTGTGAAAGGATGCTATAAATTGCGATGTGTGAATTTATTGTTGGTTGTGAAAGTATGTGATAAATTGTGCAGTATGAAATTTTATGTTGATTTTTATGATTGGCTGGAAGCCTGACACCGGTCAGTGCTTATTGAAAATTAAGGATAAAATGTTAAGAAAATTTAAGGGAAATATTATGTTTTTTAAAATTGATGGATTTAATTTTTAAGTTAAAAATAATAATATTTTAATGAGTTTTAATAAAAAAATAAGTTAATGAGCAACCGCACATACGTAACCGTGAAAAAATTTCACTTTCGCACTTGTTTCGAAAACTTCGAGAAAAATGGAAATAAAATCTTAATTTTAAGAAAATGTATTTTAAAAAGTGTTTTAAGATTGATAATAAATAATTTTTCAAGAAATAAGGGTTTTTGCTTACGTAACGACAGTATGAGGAAAAACGATCTTTTTACATGAGAAAAATAAATATATGGGTTAGAAATGATTTTAAAAAGAATTAACAGATTTTCAGAAATAAAAATAAAGGATTTAAGGGAAAAATGATTTTCGTTACGTTTTAAAACGAATTTCATCGGAAAAGGATTTTGTTAGAAAAGAATTTAAGAACAGCAAAAATTTCCGACAAACTTGGATAAGTTTTCGGAGTTTTTGTTTTTGGTATTTGTGTTTCACTGAACGAAAATTCTTTGGGGAAAAATCAAGGAAAGGATAAGGACCTAGATTGCCGGGATGTCGGGCCAGTGTTCCTAAAAGGAATTTGCACTTGGAAAAGAAAGGAATTGGAATACCTAAGGAAGGGTAGTCGGGAGCTTTAAGCCTCGACAGAGGAAAAACAAACGACAAAGAACAATTACGATAACAAAGGATTTTACATGCATAGTCTGGCAAACATGCCATATTTGGGCAGACATGCCTTGGGTATTGAGCTACAATTTCACAAAGGGTGAATTGGGTAAATTGGTTAGTTACGGACCAAAGATAAATTCTAGGGTCTTTGGGTCTTAGGGACATTCAGGCTTCGAAACTCCAGCGAATACTTGGGGCCTTGCAACCTCGGGTCGTGGAATTCGGTTACCCGGCACGAATGTACTCAATAGGGAACTATTCCGATATTATTTTAGGTGCTCCATTGTGATATTCCCTGAACAATTGGAGCCGGACCTAAATTTAGAGGCCGGTCTCATGAGACAATTGTGTTAAGGGTATCGCAGCCTAATCATTGCTCGAAGAAGGGAAGTTAGGAATCTCCGAAGAATAAAGGTCAAGATTCATAGGAATGGATATTGAAATGTCATGCATTTTTGAAAAATTACGATTGGATGATCGGGTATGAATCCCATTGGTAGGAAATATTTATAATAAGTATACATGATGTTTGTTTGAGTGTCGTGCATGTAGTTATCATGATGAAACTCAATGATGGTATCCCACCCTTGCTTTATTTATTTTCATTTTGGGTTTCTACTATGCTACTATATATATATATATTCGAGTACAAATGAGCCAAATGAGTCTGATATCGTACACGGGAATATGTTCCCTGAACTTTGACGAGGCTGATGACGGAAACGTGTGGACGACTAACCTAGATACTTCTGCGGGCAGGGAGTTCTCGGAGAAATTCCCAATGAGTATTCTTAAGTATGACCAGCTGTTGGATTCTGATTTGGGTTACTTTTGGAAAGTAGTACCGCTACTATATAGGTTTAGTTTATGTGTGTTTTCCCTATCCTATGGCTTAAATAAATGATTGTAATATAAAGGGCCATATGTAAAACATTATTGATGCATATATATGTATTCGGTTGTTTGTTAATTATAACGGTTTGGGTTTTATCGTTTGAGGAAAAGAAAAAGAAAAAATTTATCACAAATTTTCAAGAAAGTTAAGAAATAGAGAAAATTATATTTTTACGAAAGCAACCAGCATAATTATTTTCAATCTTTTAATTTCAACATATAGCGCCAAGTGGGTGTTATAGTCACCCACTTTTTCTTTCTTTCTCACGCAAAGTGTCACACACATATGGCTCCTTTCCTTTTGAACTTTTCAAAACCCCTTTTTTTTTCTATTTAAATGCCATATGGACTTGGCCCGTTAGCAAATTTATTTTTTTTCTTGAAATGATATGAGATCCACTTAGGAGTGACCCACCCAACACAAATATAAGAACTACATATAAATCATGAGTTGAAATAAGTGACAGCATAGCATCGAATATAAGTGTAACTGTATGCGTTCGTGTTGAAATAAAGTGACTCTTGAGATTAAAGGTGCGTTTGGGTAAACAACTTAATTAAGAGCTTATCATATAAGACCTTATCGCACGAGAGCTTATGCCATAAGTGCTTAAAGAAAGAAAGGGGCATGAAAGGATTCGAATAGTGAAAAACACGGAGAGGGTATTTAGTACTTAAGCTCTTATGATAATTCCATAAGCTTCCCCCAGTGACTTATGAAAATAAGTCAAAAACTCCTTATGGGATGACATAAATTATTTTTATAAGCTCTGTCAAACACACTACATAAAAGCATCAGATAAATCAAAAGGAACTAAATAAGCTCTTCCAAATATCACCTAAGTTGAACAACAAAGGTGTAGACAGAAATTGTGCATTTTCTCTGCCTCAGCTGCTCTATTCTCACACCATTTCTTAGTGTTTTTGCATTTTCTCTTACTTTCTCTGTCTAACCCATTTTTTATTCTCATTCTCTCTCTTACTTCAATCATCTAATGGCTTTTCCTTACTCCTTTTTCTCACATTCAATAACCCAATTTTCTAGCTTTTCATCTAGCTTTTTCTCTCTATCTCTCAAGCTATATTTTCTTTCTTATTATACTTCATAAGCATTCAGATTTACAAGAGGATAGTTACAAAGTGTTGGCAGAGATCATGGCAGCTTCAAATATGTATAACTCCAGGCCTGCACTCAAATTTATTTTCTTGGCACTCAATAGTTCTATCCTTAATGCAGGGGCAAACAAGTTGGAAATGCGATTGTTGTTCCTGTCGCTCTTGCGCTGGGATACACATTTTGTTTCGCCTGCCAATGATTGTTTGATGACAAGCATTTGACATGCAAAAAGGACGCAGGCAGAAACCCAGTTTTAAACCCAAGTCCTAGAGAAGAGATAGATAAGGGTGGTGTTATTTTGATTTTGATTTTGATTTTGATATTAATATATTTGTTTTTAACAATTTTGGGTTTTGAATATGTTAATTTTTTGTATCCAACCTATTGCAACTTGAGAGAAGTTACTACTTCAAATGGTGTCCTAGAAGTTCCATACAGGTGTGGAAAGGTATCAAACAAACTTTTGTGTTTTGTTATTCAATAGTCTCTCATAGTATGAAATTTATTTACATTTATCTAAGTTTGAATTATTGGCTTTATTACAATGGGATTTCTATTTGAATTTCCTGGCATACTACTAATAGGTGGAAATTTCCTTTCTAACATGTTCTTTCTTTATTATTCTGATTGCTTTGTGGGGTGTTACGTACTACTATTTTATTTATTTATTTCTTTTTATTATTTATTAATGATTTATCTTGCATCTCTTTCAATGATTTACAATGAGTGAATACTACTACCATTTGATGTTGAACATTATTTCTGCATCTTCATGTTAGTTTCTCTCTTTTCTTAAGAAGACATATAGTTAACTAATGGAAGTTATTCAAAACTGAAAAAGGTTTTTAGTTAGGTTTTTTGATTGGAATGTTTACTTTATTTTTTTTTGACTGTTGTTTGTTTTGCAGTGTTGAAAAACATGTGGTGTACTATAATGGAGGTATAGAAGGGAAAGATAAAGTTATATAGAGACTAGTTACATAGCTTTCTTTTGCTTGACTGAATAATTAAGGTGTACTGGATCAATTGCTGGATAATCTATTATATTAAAAAATTTAACACTATTTTTGCTTACATGATGGAAAGGCATTCTCCTCATGGAGTGGCAGTTCTAATAAAATCTAAGAGTAACTAATGTCTTGACCATAGTTGCTCTCCTTTCTTTTAAACTAAGTTCTGCACTGAAGAGTAGTAGGAACTTGCTCTTTAGATAAAAAAAAATAAAAAAAATCACTGATGATGTTGACTTTTTTTTTCCTCCTAAGAGTTAGGTTTGGAATTAAGTTTGATGAGGGTTTTGTTTGATGTTCTTTACACTTGACATTTTTGTTCTATGTAGGTCCGAAAGTTAAAGAGAGTTGGGGTAGCACCTGTTGTAGACAAGATAGTTGAATCTCGACTTAAGTGGTTTGAACATGTATGGAGGAGACTTTAGATTCTGTAGTAAGGAGAGTGGACCAGGTGGAGGGCAATCCAATCGCCAGAGGCAGAGGTAAGCCAAGAAAAACTATAGGAGAAACTATTAAGAAAGATTTAGAGGCCAATGATTTAACTATTAACATGATTCATGATAGAATGCCGTATGATCCATGTAGCCGATCCCACCTAGTGGGATAAGGCTTGGTTGTTGTTGTAGGTCCGAAAGTTAAAGAATTTGGTTGCCTATTTAAGTAAATAGATGGATGATAGTGAAACTAATGAATTGAAAAGGGGATTCCCTGTTACGATGTTTCCTATTGTTCAGTACTGTATTTTGAATATCTGTAGACTATGTGTTTTCATATCTTATATATTTTAGATATGTGAATAGGAATTTCGTAAAGTCATTGTGAGCTGATGATCAACCAAATATCTTTAGCTTTTATCAAAAAAAAAAAAAAACCAAATATCTTTAGCTGGGACAACAAATATGTTAGTGCACATGTCCTTTTCTCAAGGGTAAATAAATTATTCACTTGCCAGCATTCAACGATATGAAGATTCAATGTGTTTGCCTGAAGTTTGACTCATTGTGTTTCTATTATTCTTTTTAATTGTCAATGCAGAGAGCACTACTGAACGGTGAAGAACATTAATCAATATAATCAAGAAGCTGAGAATTTCATCTCTGCAACATCTTGCCCAAGAGTTCCTCTTGAAGTACACAATATACACAAGGTAAAGGCAATATCAGATCACAGAATTTCAAATAAAATGGTTGCATGTGTCCAAGTCTAGAGTCATGATTATGAATATCCATAAAATCCTAACTTCTCAAATCTTTTAATAATTCACACGTTTAGAAATAGAAATACAATTCACAATTTTAATGCTGCCTTTGAAGAGTTTTTTATTATCAAATATACAATACTCTAAAAATTTCCAAGGGGTAATGATGCCATGGAACTATTAAATATGACAACAATAAAATGTTTTTAATAATGTTTTAGTCTAAAAATGCCATTATGATACATAGGAAATCTGACCATTTTGGTTTAGCTTTGGTACTATATGTAGAATTAGTGTATAGGTACAGCTTGGCAATTTACTTAGTAGAACACATTAATTTGCATTATAAAAGCTTGCCAACTTTATTCTCTAAAACAAATTGATGCATTAGAATGACTGCATTTTCTATGTTGCAGCTTCCCTTTAGATGATATTGATGTGCAAGAAAATATCACTTCCACTTCCACAATGCCTAAGCAAATCCACGAGATTTCTCCCTGCTCGAAGGAATGATGCTAGGTCAGTGAATGGGATTATAACCAGGGTTTCAAAATGCGGTCCGCAACCGCTAATGCGGCCGCAATATTGCGGTTGCGGGACTCACCGCAACGGCATCGGGCCGCAATTGCGATGTGATTCAAAATCACCCGTTACGGCCGCAACGTAACAGCGTAACGATCGCAACGTAACGCCGTAACGGCCGCATCAGCCGCATCAGCCGTTCCAAACAGAGTCAAGAGCCAAAACAGTTCCAAAAACAAATTCTCAGAATCAGACTAAATGATTTCAAAATGTATAGATCTAACCTGCTTCTTTTCAGATCAAATTTTGGCTTTTGCTTTTGCCTTTATCTCCTTCCTCCTTTGCTCTGCCGTCGTCCTCCGGGTGTGGGGTTGAGTGGGTGAGGGCTTGAGGCCGTGAGGCCTTGACTGAGGAGGGCCGTGAGGTGGAGGCCGTGGGTCGTGAGGCGGAGCCTGAGAGAGAGAGGGGAGGCTGAGCCTGAGAGAGGGGGGAGGGACCGAGGGGGGCCGCGATCTGGGTTTTGGGGCGGGCGAAGTGGCGAACGCGAACCCCGAGCCCATGGCCATGGGTGATGGGTCGTCTGGTGGGTACTGGGCAGTCGCGGCGCCGACGAGTGACGGAGGAGGAGGGAGGGTCGTCTTGAGTGAGTGTGGAACTTCTGATGTGGAGAAAAATGAAGAAAAAAAAAAGAAACAGAGGAGGGGAAGAAGAAGAGGTGAGGGACAGGGGAAGAAGAGAAGGTGAGGGACGAGAGAGGGATGGGTAATTAGGTTTAGGTATTAGTTTGGGGGAAAAATAAAAGTGTGGAGTGACCATGGGTGAGGCCGTGTGTGTGTGTGGGTTGGGGGGACCGAATTGGGTGGGGGAAATTTTTTAGGGTGGAGTTTTTTTTTAATCAAAAATTTTAGGTGGGAAATTAATTGAGATTTGGGAATAATATAGGGAAAATTTGAGAGGAAAATAAAATATATATTGATATATTAATCTAATTACTAGTTTAGTATATGTTTAGCTAGTATTTATTGTTCAAATTATATGCTAATAATTGATTTGTTGTATTAAATAATTTACTGTAATTATTAATTAGATTATCTGTGTTTTGCTAATTACTAGTTTATATTAAAGTTTTTTTTTTGAAGGCTAGTTTAGATGGGATTTTTTTTTAATCAAAAATTTTAGGTGGGAAATTAATTGAGATTTGGGAATAATATAGGGAAAATTTGAGAGGGAAATAAAATATATATTGATATATTAATCTAATTACTAGTTTAGTATCATGTAAGTTCAATTTTTATTATCTTTGATTCATATATTTGTTAATTATTATTATTATTTTAAATTTATTAATTTATTTACTTTTATCTTCTTCTTTTTTTTGTAGTGAAGACGTATCTCTAAGTGGTGACAATGTGACGTTATTTTAGAATCACAATTGCAGCTGGGTGTATTCCTATATGTGACACTAATATCTTTTTATTTGTGATTCATATATATTTATGCACTATTAAGTTTCTGACCTTCTTACTTCTTTGTAATTTTGTACTTATATGTGCTTAAAAGTTTATTTATAATTTATTTTCACTAAATTAAGTTTGAATTATTCATAAACATAATACAATGTCTTAAAAATGAATAGAAATTTATACAACATCATTAGTAAAAGATATATAAAGAATTACAAAAAAAAATTGATTTTTGTTTCATTTTGTGAATTTTTCAAATCGTTTCACGCCGCAGCGGCCGCATTACGCATCGCAGCGGCCGCAATGACGGCAACCGCAGTGACCGCAACCGCAATTTAAAACTCTGATTATAACTAGCAGATATTGATGTAAGGCGGTTTTCTCTCACTATTGGTTTAGCTTAATGGATTTCAATTTGCACCCATAGTTCCCTTCTAATTGAGATGTTAAATACAGGCTCAACAATTAATTGCTACAATATCATATTTCTAAAGGGGGTTGGAGGGGTTCTATTTGTATTTGGCAGCACACTTGGAGCTTTTCTATTGGTAAAGGCTTGATGTTTTTGCTTTGGACTATGAAGAAGTTGCTATTCTTAAGTTTACTTTAAGTCCCAAATGATTTCTTGCAGGTTTTTCCGAACTTCTTTCACTTGCTGTGCTTTTGGATGATGGTTTCATCTTTGTGAGAACTAGAACTACATATATTGTATTTACTTTTAACGGCAGAGGACAACACTTTGTGGTGCATTGTTATTATTTATAGGGATGAAGAACTCATTTCCCAATAGGCTACTCAGGAAGAAGACCCCAAAAGGTTGTCATTGATCAGGTTTCCAAACTGATGAGTTGTAACATTATATCTTCAAGCCGAGTTTTGAATAATTACTTAAGAATTAACATAACCTAATTTGTTAGTTGTATCATAAGGTTGTCATTTCATCTTTTTTTATAAGGTTTTATCTTTTTTAATATTCAAGACAAATCGATCTTTTTTTTTTTGGTAGATCAAGACAAATCGATATAACTTTGAATGAATGAATGCTAGTAAGCAAATGAAAACAAGAAAAAAAAAATATGGTCTGTCCTTTTATTCATGTATTTAACGACATGAAAAAATATAGCTATGCTTCAATTACTCTTGAATCCTTGATCATGTGTTAGGAAAGCATTCTATCTTCATAGTTATTTAAGTTAGTAGAAAAGACTTTTAAGAGTTTCAGTATTTTTAGTTATTTATTTGTCTAAACTATTGAACAATTGTAGTTGGAATTTGTTTACTTGCAAGGCAAATTACCTAATACTACGAGTGCTATGTGGATTATTTTCTTTCAAATTACCTAATACTATGAGTGTTATGTGTATAATTTTCTTCCATGATAGTTTCGCATGGTTAATCTAATGTTTGATGTCCAACCTACTGCATGATGTTTTTGCAGGTTTATTTGCAAACTCCTAAAAGACAAAAATTGGCAAAGACACTTCAATATAAGGTCACACTAATAGCAGTCAATCTAATTTTTATTTTTATTTTATGAGACATGAACAATAAGATGTTCTGGTTGGAAATAATAAATGAGATGGTTGTTACACTTTGGTGCTTAATCCAGATTTAAAAGATTTGATACTACAAGATATAGGTTTTTATATTCCTTTTGTTTAAATTTGTTACTGATATTTTCCTTCCCATTCCCCTTCCTTAGATCCCTCAAGGTTAATGACAAAGTAGTTTTTGAGATTTGACACTATGAAACAGATAATGTAGACATGAGAAATGCAATTTAGAAGATGGAGTTCATGTTGTTTGTTGTGCCTTGGAAGAGGGTAGCTTCTCGGACCAGTTTGGAGAACCACAATTAATTATGATATTTTGTATATTTCTTTTCGTTTCTTAATTGTTTTTTTTACAGTTCGATGTTATGTTCTTTTCTCTCAAAGTATCTTTTTACTAAAGAAATAGTTGAACATGTTTGTTCCTTTAAGTTATTCATTTAATCAATTCACTATTTAATGATTTCCAAACACAGTGAATCTTATTGATAAGTAACATCAAATACCCTTTTAACCTTGGAAAATTCTGCTACTAAGCTATTAACTATTGAAGGGCTTTGTCTTTCTTGCTTCACTTTCATATAACCATGAATTGAAGCATTGCTCACTGCTCTTTTCTTATGATAACATTTGCACAATATCTGTTTGGCCCTTCTAACTAAATTATAGCAGTCATTTCGTTCACATGAATTTCTAACAAATTATACTCTGTATTCAGGTTTGTCTGTCTTAAATACATGTTGGTGTCTCAAAGAAAAAATTCATACATGGTGGTATACACAATTGTAGATTACCGTCTTGGAGTTTCTACATTAAGCGATATCATCAAAGAAGTATTGGAATCCTATCATGCTCTACAATGTTAATGTCATATTGAGTGCTTATTTCTTTTATTGGTTAGCCTATATATTTTCCATGAAATAGCAAGGCACTTGGAAGTTAGAAAACAGTTTAACCTAAAGAATTGTTATGGTGCTATAAAGCTCTCTCTATGTGCTAGGTTCAGGGACAATGCTAATGTCATTTTAAGTGTTTATTTCCTTTAAACAAGACATACTTTTCTTTCAAAAATTAATATTATTTTATCTTCTATGTGATTCCATTAAGCACCTGATTGTCCAGCAATTTTGAAATAAATAACAAGACATCACCTTTGATCTATGGGGTGGGTTGGGTAGATCAAGTGGTTTGAGCTATTTCATGGACTTAAATGCCATTTCAATAGTAAGCTCAATACATCGTGTCTTACTACAATATGATTGTTGGTTCTAAAACATAATTTGCTTTAGGTTCATATTTCCATTTTTTTCAGTTTTTATATATATTTTGTCATTTGGAGAGTTCCATTTCTTTTATTAGGAAACATTATTTTAAATAGTCAACCTCAACTTAGATTTAAGAATCACCCTGTATTAAAATTCTCATGTTTCATCTAAAACAAGGTATCTATCTTTTTATCACCGCCGATTTTGTCAAAGGATATATAGCATTGTAAAAATCATTGCCATTTGATTTTTGTCAATAATAACACAAGTTCATAAGAATCAGGTGCATAGCTAAACATGGATATGTATTATGTATGTAAATTGGCATGGTCCGTTTATCCTTATTGAACTTGGAATTTGGAACAACATCCTTATGATAAAAAGCTTCATACTTTGTGAGTTTTTATTAATGGGTTTTTGTGAATCCCTTGAGGGGAATGATGTTTTGAGAATGTTTTGGAGTTAGAATATTATGTGCATTTGTGATTTTTCGGGTGGCTCATATTGCCTGCCATGTATTTGTTGAAATGATGAAATGCGGGTGCTAAACCATAGTAGTTGTTGGACCCTTGCATTCTTAATGAAAGAAAGTGCCAATTTTTCTGAATACTTTCTTAATGGGATGATGTGTTTTTAAAGAATCCTTAGAATGCTTTAGAATTCACTGGACCAATTCAGAGAGTCAAATTCCTTAGAATGCTTTGAAAGATGCAAATTAGTCACAATGATGAAATAGCACGGGCTAACACTGACACCACCTATCTTTTTTATTTTTCAAAGTTTTCTTTGATATACAAACCTATATATCATTATTGAGCATTTTAACTAAAAGACGTAAATAGTTTCATCTATCTCCTATCTATAATTTACTATTAGAAGAATAATGAATGTATGTATGTATGAAAAGCAACTAAAGAAAAGAAAAGGGTATCATAGTGTTTTCTCCTGTGTTCAAAATATGGGAAGGGGGTAGCAACTAGGAGCTTTGGCTATGCTGGCCTTTGCTTGGATTCTATGCATATCATGTATATTCCCATGAAGAAAATAAGACGTGGCCCTTTGATATCTTAGTTAATATGTGCATTGAGTTATTTTTGTCTTATGGTTCAACTTTAAGAGTGAACTCAACATTAGATATATGATATTTTTGTAAGTAGTTTAGATTAGAAGAAAAGCATAGACTCTATTGGACATATGGTACTCTTACACTGCATGTTATATAAGTTTCTTTCTTATCAAATATTAATGACTGCACATGCTTGATTGTTCCTGTTCTTCTAAGATATGAATTCTCCACATGATAGAGTACAAACACACTTTACAACATAGGCTGAGACTAGCCAAAAGAAAACTTCACGTACCACTTCCTATTGGTGTTGGCTTTGGAAAACTTGATAAGATTTGAAAATGATTTTGTATATTAGATTTCAAAATGATTTTGTTTAATATCTTTTTATTGTTTGTTCACCATTGGAAATTGGATGCTTAAATGCAAGTTATACTTTAATTCAGAGATATTGTTAAAAAACAACTTTTTGAAATGAGGGTTGTTTTGTTTGGACGTTGTGTTAGGTTTTAAACGCAACCCTGTATTGATTAAGGGTCGAAACCTTTATAGGCTGAAGGCATTGAGACAGGTTCCTCATTTGGTTGCACACTAGTACAATAAGTGCTTTTTACGTCAGTTAAAATTGATTTTTTACGTCAGAATACTGACTGACGTAAATACAGCTGATGTTAATAGTTAATATTTTAACGTCAGTTGAGAACTGACGTTAAATATAAAACTATTAACGTCAGTTCTTTAACAAAACTGACGTTAATTTTGTAAAACTTAACGTCAGTTTTTTAAACAACTGACATTAAACATAAAATTATTAACGTCAGTTCTTTAAGATAACGGACGTTAACTTTGTTAAAACTAACGTCAGTTGTTATAAAGAACTGACGTTAAAGGTTTGATTTTAACGTCAGTTGTAATAAACAACTGACGTTAATAGTGTACTGTATATTTTATAAAATACTATTAACGTCAGTTGTTTGATACAACTGACGTTAATAGGTTTTTTTTTTTAATTCAGTTTTAAAATATCACTCCCCTCAGCTATTCCTGCATTCAGTAAATATCCCAAGAATACGTAATATCACACACATTACAGAATTGCAAAGGAAAAATGGAACAATGGAGGGACTTAAAACCAAAACCCATGTATATATATAAATAAATTTTAGTTCCAATGTCTAAAAAACAAAACTACCAATCTAAGGATATATATATATACATGTTATTAATTAGTTTCTAAAGTCTAACAAAAAAACTATTTATCTAAGTCTTGCGGAGGTATCTTGTCAATTCCTTTTTCAGCCGCATACTTGAAGAAGAATTCAGCAAAGCGCATCCTCAAGTCTCTTAAATCATCTTCTTGAATAGGCGATTGGTCGTTAAATGCCTATACACGTTCAAATAATAACAATAACATCAGTGCAAGTCATCTTCAAAACTATAATATATAATTTAACAAGTTGTTTAAATATTACCTTAATCCATCCATCCGTAATAGATGTGGAGACTATGTTCAGCATATGAAGCATCACATAATAGCCGCACGACCACCCGTCAATTTGAAATCGAGACTACCAACAAAATTAATTTCAATGTCAGTTGAATATACATATAAATTAGTAATTATAATATTAATTATTTGATAAATAAACTACCAAACCTTGATGATGTTCCATACAGGATTTGCTTTAGCCTTAGAAGTCCTACTTCTCCCGTTGGCGCAACTTATGCTACTCGCCTTCAGCGCGCTATCATAAACAAATAATCATGTCGATCAATTAACAAATTCATATATCATGTGTGTAATAAACTAAAAACAACTGACATTAAAACTTAAATTAAATTTAAGATTAATTAGTTGCTTACTTATTTACAGCTTCCACCACCTTCGGTGGCGGATCTTGGTGAAGAGAGCAGAAGAATATGACTCTATGCCTAGACGGGTGAAGTACGAACAACTGCCAATGGCTTTTCATATAGTAGGGAGCCAGATATAATTCTTTCGGATTGTCTCCCAACAAGTTCCCTAAATATTTACTCAATCCTTCGCCAGCAAAGAAATCGGGCAGAAGGATTGACGGATCTAAGAAACCGTAAACTGATGCAACGCCCTTATCAAGCTGAAGACGATGGAGATACCTAAGATATGAAAAGGTGTGGATGTTAATTACATAATATATATATTGAAATTAAATAAAATAATTAAATGGAAAAATACCAAAAATAAATAAGTTATAAAATTAAAATTAACTTACGTGCACCAGAGACCGACAACATTGTTGTTCATCCAGACGTTATTTCTGCAGGCGTTCCCGAGATCGTCACCACGGAAGGTAAATATCATCTGAGGAACTGGGCGTGCCACCCTTCCATCGTGCTCCAATGGACATTCAAAAATCTCAAACGCATAATCCTCACCAAGTGAGAACAAACGAGTGATAGGTGACAGCGACACCGACGTCGACTTGGCATTCAGTTTAGGAAAAATAAAATAGATAAGTTTTTGATAATTAAAAAAAACACAAGTAATTATTTGACTAATTTTGACATTAATAATGAATACATACCTTTGTTAACATTTCGAGCTCACATCGTTTGGAGTCCAACTGAAGCTCACGCCTTTTCATTTCCAACTCATGCTCATGGCGTTGGACTTCGAACTCCCGCTCCCTAGCTGGCAACTCATCGTCCTCCACATGTGGCGCCCTACTAAAACTCTCTTTTGTGCTCACATGTGAAGGGTTGGCATGCCCTTCGGTGTCCTGGGATGTACCGACGGAGGAAAGCTCTCTGGCAACCGCCTGCTTGAAATCTGGGTTGGATATTAAGCCTTGCACCAGATGTGTTGTAATAGCTGGGTTGGACATGAGGTGCTGGGTAATGTCAGCCAAAATTGATGCTTCATTGACCACCCGCTTTCGTGAAGCAGACTTGCCATAATATTCTTTGATGGTCACGTTCCCAGGAACACCGAGAACCCGACCAGGATGGTCTTTCTTGCCTAGAGCAGTCATCAAGATGTCCTGCCGTCCAGAAGGGACGAATGCGCCCTGGGAGGATTGTGCTTTAAGATCCATCTACAATGAAAAAAAAAAAAGAAAAAACGTGCAAGTGAAAAGTGTTGCAAATGTTACTAAAGCAAACATGATTGTCCCAAAAACAATCCTTTGGAAGGACGTAGTCCTACCAGAAAGATGGATTTTGGATAAGGTTGTTCCAGCTTTACCAAGGGAAACGGAAGATTTCAATAACATAATTCAGGCTCCAACTGGGAGAGTTGAATTAATCTTTGAAAGAAGAAATTCTTTTAGTTCTGTCAGATCCTCTAGTCTTAGATCAAAAGACTTCAGATCTGTTCCCTCAAGACAATCCTTTTCAACAGCATCTCAAATGACAACCATTAATCTTCAGGGACTAGATACATCATCTACCATCCCTAGACCAATTTATCAGACAGAAGATGATCAACGATCAATTCAGTCTCCAACCTTTTCCTCTCTTAATGAATCTTATAATGATTTGTAAGTTCATTATTGATAAGGAATCCCTTAGAAAGAACTTTTACTCTGAGGAATGGAAACCTCAAAGAGAATGGTTCTTGCAAGAGTTTAAGGGAACAAAAAGGATAAATATTCAGGAAGAATATTATCAATTTCTTAACAATGTTAAGACAAAGGTTTTATTTTTTGACTGGTTTCATGCTTACTCAGTCAAACATTCAATTAATTATCCTTGGAAGACAAGGATAGATGTTGATAAAACCACTAATGTCATTACTATATGGCATTTAAAAAATGGTGAGTTAGTCAAGACAGAGTTACCACCTAATAACTCTTTCCAACTCCCTGGTATCAAAGATCCTTTCACCAACAAACCCATCATAGCCGCTCCATTCAAAAACAAAAATCTTGATGAAGCAATCTCTGCCCATGACATGAACAAGTTAACGGAGCAATCAAATTATACGAATAAATACCTTCAAGTGTTAGGAGAACACTTGATCAAAAAAGATGCAACCACCCAGGCATCTACTTCGGGAATTAAAAAGGTTATTCCCTTAGAAAAACCCTTGTTCAGACCTTTTAAAATGAATAAGAAGATCAAAGATAGTTTGCTTCTTCTTCATCCTGATGTGAAAATAGAAAAACAAGATTTCATGGAGAAAGTAGAAGAGAAGCTGAAACAGTTAAGTGTTCCAGATTCTCCATCCGATAATCAAGAAGGAAGACCTTTAATCAGGGATAAAGGTCCAACAATCAACGTCATCAATGAAGACGACTCAGAAACAAAATTTGCGGCCAGTACTTCCAAACCAAATCCTCAGGATAAACCCCCAATCAATATCAATCCCGTCCTTACCCAATCATGGAAAAAACCTTCAAAGCTTTATTATCCTAGAGCAACTCCTCCATATATGCTCTTTGAAGAAAAAGCTCCAACCTTTAAAAGCTTCAACGCCAACAATATCTATGAATGGAACATAAATGGCCAAACGGAGTATCAAATCCTCCAAACAATGCAGCATATGACAATGATGGCTACAACATATCAAACTACAAATGATTGCTCTGAGGAAGCCATTTGCAATATTCTGTCTGCAGGTTTCACTGGCCAGTTAAAAGGTTGGTGGGACTATTCTTTCTCTGAAATACAGAAAGAACAAATGTTCTCTGCAATTAAAACTGATGCAGAAGGAAATCCAATATACTATAATGAAGGTGAAACCATTCCAGATGCGGTTAACACCTTAATCTTCTCAATATGCGGACATTTTATGGGCAATTCTTCCACTTGGAAGGATAGGTCTGCTGAATTATTGTCCAATCTCAAGTGTAGATCGTTATCCAGTTTTAGGTGGTATAAAGATACCTTCCTAACTAGGGTTTACACAAGAGAAGATTTCCAGAATAGATTCTGGAAAGAAAAGTTCATCGCAGGTCTCCCAACATCGTTAGGTGATCTTGTCAAAGACGATCTCATTGCACAATCTCCAGATGGAAATATTCCATATGAGCAATTGAGTTATGGCCAACTCATTGCAGCTACCCAAAAGATAGGGGCAAGACTTTGTAAGGAATACAAAGTCAGAGATCAGTTCAAAAAAGAAAAGGCCGCCAAGAAGGATTTAGGGTCTTTTTGCGAACAATTTGGTATACCTCCTTGTCCTAAGGATAAGACCAAGTCTTCTAAGAAATACGAAGGCAAACCCCAAAAGACTAAGTATACCAAGTATACTAAGTATAAGAAAAACAAACGGTATGGCAAACCTAAGCCAGAATTCAAACCTAAGCCAACTAATGGTGATAGGTTCTCCAAGAAAGCGGTTACTTGCGACAATTGCGGTAAACCTGGCCACATCAGTAAATACTGTAGGCTAAAGAAAAGAATCAAAGAGCTGAATCTTGAACCATCAGTTGAGGAACAACTGAATAATCTTTTGATTCAATCAGATACTTCACAAGAAGAATCAGATGGTGATTTTGCTGAAGATATCAATCATGTTCAAGAGGATGATATTGGTAATCTCAGTTCTGATTCATCTCATGAAATTAATGTCTTAACCAAGGTGCAAGATCTCCTTTTTGAAGTCATTAATTCGATAGCTGACCCAGATGAAAGGAGAAAGTATCTGGATAAGCTTAAGTCTTCCATGGAATCCTCAATGGAAAAGGATTTCAAAGGAAAAGGCAAAGTTATAGTCAAAGATCATTTTGACTTTAAACAGATTCTTAAGCGGATGGATGCTGCTTAGCAAACAAAACCTGTTACGATTCATGATCTCCAGCAAGAGATTAAGAATCTGAAACAAGATGTTAAAGAAATCAAAAAAGAACAAGCTGTTCATAAATTGATTTTGTCTCAAATAGCAGAGGCTCGGTCATTTGAATCTGGTTGTGAAGATAAACCAGAGTCAAGTGCCATCAAAGAAGATGAGCATGACAGTCTTACTAAGGGATAGGATGATCATGAAGATGAAGCATTCCTGAATTTAGTAAACCAATTAAAAATTCAAAAGTTCCATATCAAGATCAAAATTATTATTGGAGAATTTGTTCTCGATTCTACAGCGCTTTTCGATAAAAGTGGTGATTCAAACTGTATTTAAGAAGGATTAATTCCTACCAAATACTTTGAGAAAACCTCTGAAAAGTTAAGTGCAGCTAATGGTTCTAAACTTAGAATCAATTATAAGCTGCCAAGAGCTTTAATAGAAAATCAAGGTCTCCAAGTTGAAACCCCTTTTCTATTAGTCAGAAATCTTAAGAATGAAGTGATTCTTGGAACTCCGTTCATAAGATCACTTTCCCCTCTTTCCATTACTCATAATGGAATCACAACCCAACACTTGGGAAAAGACATGGTTTTTCCCTTCATCAGGAAATCTATCATTCGAGATTTAAATCTTCTCGATTGTAAGATTAACCAAATCAATTTCTTGAAGGAAGAAATTTCTTTTAAGAACATTGAGTTACAATTGCAACAACCAAACATCAAAGATAAGATCCATATCCTCTTTGATGAAATCCAAAAGTCTTTCTGTTCTGACTTGCCAACGGCATTTTGGAATAGAAAGATGTACGTTGTTGACTTGCCTTATGAACAAGATTTCAATGAAAGGAAAATTCCAACTAAGTCTAGACCAATCCAAATGAACCATGAACTCCTTAGATATTGTCAAAAGGAAATTAATGATTTCTTGGTCAAAGGATTAATCAGGGAGAGTAAATCCCCTTGGTCCTGTTCGGCTTTTTATGTCAATAAACAAGCTGAAATTGAGCAAGGAACGCCCCGCTTAGTTATCAATTACAAACCTTTAAACCAAGCCCTTAGGTGGATTAGATATCCTATTCCTAACGAAAAGGATATGCTTAACCGCCTGAACACGGCAAAAGTATTTTCCAAATTTGACATGAAATCTGGTTACTATCAGATAGAAGTCAAAGAAGGTGATCGTTACAAAACAGCGTTCACTGTTCCTTTTGGGCATTACGAATGGAATGTTATGCCCTTTGGTATCAAAAACGCTCCTTCAGAATTCCAGAGAATTATGAATGAGATTTTCAATCCTTATTCATACTTTACACTCGTCTACATTGATGATGTTTTAGTCTTTTCTCAATCCATTGATCAACACTTCAAACATGTGAAAATCTTCATAGGTGTGATCAAAAGAAATGGTTTAGCTGTGTCTAAAACCAAAGTCAATCTCTTTCAAACAAAAATTATATTTCTTGGTCATAATATTTTCCAAGGAACTATTATTCCAATCAATAGAGCAATTGAGTTTGCTGACAAGTTTCTGGATCAAATAATAGACAAAACTCAGCTTCAGAGATTCTTAGGTTGTCTCAACTATGTTGCTGACTTTGTCCCCAACCTTAGTAATATCATCAAACATTTGCACAACTGTCTAAAGAAGGAACCCCCTCCTTGGACAAATGAGCATACAGAGGTGGTCAAAATTATCAAGTCTCAGATAAAGAATCTTCCATGTCTTTATCTTCCAAACACATCTGCCTTCAAAATTGTTGAAATGGATGCTTCTGACATTGGTTATGGCGGTATTTTGAAACAAAGAATTTCAGGAAAATAGCATATCATTGCATATACTTCTAAACATTGGAATTCTGCTCAACAAAATTATTCTACTGTCAAAAAAAAGATTTTGGCAATAGTTTTATGCATTTCAAAATTTCAATCTGATTTACTTAATCAAAAATTTTTGGTTAGAGTAGATTGTAAAACTGCTAAAGATATTTTACAAAAAAGATGTTAAAAATTTAGCATCAAAACAAATTTTTGCCAGATGGCAAGCAATTTTAAATGTTTTTGATTTTCAAATTGAATTTCTCAAAGGCTCTTCTAATTCTCTCCCTGACTTCCTTACTCGTGAATATTTACAGGATAGGTAGTAGAGTGAGAGTGGCAGCAATGCCAAAGTCCGAAGCTTCCTCTGCAAAAGGGAAGGGAAAAGGAATAGTCCTTAAGGGACTCAATCGCCAAGGTGCATCGAAATCTGGGTCATCAACCCAAAAACCAACAATCAAGCTTGGGTCATCAACCCAATCTAGGTCATCAACCCAGCAAACAGCCAAACAGTCAAAAGAAGACTATGGCATTCCCATCCAATCTTTGTTAGCCTTTCAAGATCAAGGCCTAACCAAACTCCCTAAAGGAACTTGGGGAGATAAAGTGGAGGACGAATCAGGTTCTCCACCCCCTCTCAAAGACCTAATCAAAGAGCTAACCCAGACAGCTACTCCTTTAAACGTTGTCAAACCTGATACAAGATTATCAAAAGACAACACCCAAACTCAAACAGCCGCAACCAACTATGTTGCAAAAAACCAAACCCATTTTGTTGTTCAAATGGAACCAGGATTTTGGGATAACAACCCTAACAAAGTTCCCGCCAAAATCTTTCAAAACGGTTCTCATTTTCAACAAACTCAATCAAATAAAAATAGAAATTTGTATGAGTTTATTTTGATTGATACAGATTCAGTCACAATTAAACATTATCGTGACCCAAAGGATCAATCAATATACACTCATTCAACTTTCCAACTTTTGAAGGTTTTAACACCTGAACAATTCGGAAAGAACTTAAATGTTTTCAAAAAAATTTCTCAAACTTTTGATCCCATTGGTTTTAATTACTGGGATTATCAACAGGCTTGGTACAATATTTTCTGGTACCAAAACAATCAAAACAAACATTCTTGGTTGATTTATTTCAAGAAGAATGTTAACTACAGATTTCCTCACTGGTTCGTCCATTGGTGGAGAATTTTTGGTCCAATCAAACAAATCCTTCCAGCATAAGTCCTTGAAGGATATCAAACATTTGAAAGATATTTTGACATCAAGGAAAGTCCTTTTCCTGTAAATCTAATATTTTTCTCAAAATTCTCCCTTTCATGGGTGTTCAGCTGGCAATACAAATACCAGAAGCAAGAGCTTTACCCTGGTATATTGCCAATTTTGCAAAGGGCAACTTATGTCAAGTGGTGGTTTTAGTTCAATTATGCGGCAGCTACAAGTGACAATGTCAAGATTTGGTTCCAGCAGAATCCTAAATGGATGAAAGCAGCCAATCCAGAGACATGTGAGTTCCTTAATCAGAGGTCTCAGATAGTTTCAGTCATGGCAGGATCCAAGTCAAAAGAAAGTTTCCTTCAGAATATGGAAGCTATCTTAAAGCTAGCTAAGGAGGAGGCAGCCTCTTCATCAAAGTCCTCCAAGCAAAAGCTCCCCCAATCTGATGAAGATGAAGACGAAGAGGATTCAAGCCATTGTTCGGATCCTTTCTATCAAAACGAAGATGACTGTTATGGTATTGACACTACAGTCAACCTGAGTGATGATGAATAAACCCAATCACTCAGGCAGCAATCCCAATTTTCGAGTATGAATAGTTCCAGTCACCCTTCGGTACTGCTCCTTGCCGACAGTCACAGTTCCAGTCAAGTTACCGACACTGTTCATCACCGACACTATTCATTACCGACAGCACAGTCCCAGTCATGTTACCGGCACTGTTCTTCAATAGTTGCAATAGTTTAGGTCAAATTTATCGATACTATTGTAATAAAAAAATTTCAATCTTCTATAAAAGGGATGTTAGGCTCAGTTGTATGACATCTGAAGGTTTAGAGAGAGATTTAGAGTGAGAAACTCTGAAAGTTTTGAGAGTTCTCATACTGTGAGTCCCTCAGTTTTCTTCTTCCTCTTTTCAATCTTTCAATCTTGTAGTGTTCAAGCTTGTAGTTTTCAAGCAAGCAATCAAAACCACATGGTTTAGAAAATATCTCTTCTCCCTCCACCGGTTCTGGTGAGGCTCTGCCTCCGCTCCGGTTTCTTTTTATTTTCCCCAGTTCTTGGTCGGTTCTACCACCTTTCTGGGTTTATGTTTTAAAATTTTTATATTTCCTGTTTTAATTTCTACAGTATTTGTTTTTACTGTTTTCATGTTTTAATTTGCATATTTTAATTTTGAGTTTATCTATATATATATTTGCTTTATTCAATATGAACCTAATAATATTTCGAACTTTTCATATAATAATTCAATATTAATGAATAATATTTGATTTTTTTTGTGGTTTCGCCGGTATAAATCGGAATATAACTTGAATAGAGAGTAAAGGGTTCTGATATTTGGGAGGAAATTGAGATTATACATACCTACTATAACCCACTTTTTCCATCGACCTTTCTCACCGGAGAACTCTTGCATAACTGAAACATGAAAAACCAAGTTATAGGTAGAACTCGTGTGTGTATTGGTAGAATGTATTATGTGGTCATAATTAGGTAAAACTTTGCTGGAGAGAGATCATACCGGTGCTGTGCCATCGTAGCCCCGGCAAAATGAAATGAGTGTGTATAATTTGATTTTAGAAGAAATGAAATGAAGGGGAAGGGGTTTTGAGAAGAAATGCCTAGATTCAAGCGAAATGCACAGATTCCGGCTGATCTCCGACGGGTCATTAACGGAATCCAGTAGCAGATCTGACGCAAGGACCATTTTTAGTAACTTTTGAAAGATAAAGGACAAAAATGAATCTTTTAAAAAATAAAGGACCAAAACGAATTTTCAACAATAGATAAATGACCAAAAAGGTATTTTAACCATTTAGAAACAACCCACCTAATACCATTTGATTGAGAGGTCGAACAATCCACCAAAAAAACAAGGTCTGGTAGAATCGGACTTGCACTAGATTCCATTGTTCATGGAGGAAGAAGGGGACAATGTTGCGTGCCACTGCCAATGTTTAGAGATAGCAAGAAAATTAAACAGTGGGTCCCACAACAAACTTTTTCTCTCTTCCCAACTTTTCTCCCCAAACAAACAAAGGAAAAGTGCAAACTCTCTCCTTGCTAGTTCTTTCTTCTCATTTTCTCTAGAACCAAACAAAGGCTAAATGTGAGAGTTGAGAACTAAGGAGTTTTGGTCTTCCAAACGGTATAACCGAAATTTTTCTACAATAAAAAGACAAAAATAAAAAACAAATGAAAAAAAAACACCATTTCTCTCACTTATTGAAAATGGTCAGGTCCACCATTCACCCAAACCTCCCTCTCCCTCTTCCGATCGTCGTTCCTCTCCTTCCGCCGCCGTCGTCATATTTTGCCTGTTTCATTTTTCAACCTCTTCACCTAAACGAACTTATATTCGTGCAAATATGTGTTATCATAAAATGCTCCATAATCATGTTTTGCCTCATTCATATTCAACCTCTTTACCCAATGTCAACATTTTGATTTTACCTTAATTAATAATAATCCAAGATAATTTGGGTGATATCTCTTATACTTTAATTTTAATTTTAAGAGGGGTGAAGAGAAATAGATTAGAGAAAGATCAGGAATCACAAAATAAAAAATAAAAAATTACACCACCATGAATCACATCCCGTTACTTTTGCATCAAGACCCTACATCTCATTACTGTGCTATGGATGTCTCATCTTGTTTGGGAAAAAAAAAACCCAGCATTTGGAGGAGGAGGAGGCCTAACGCTGTCAAAGAATGAGTGAGCAAAGAGGGTAGAAAATGGGAGAGAAAGAGAAAAAATGATGAGTTACTTATTTTACCCTTGTGAAATCTTAACCATTCAAAAGTTTTATTATTATATCAAGGGTCTAAAAGTGGTGTGTTTCAATTAATCCACCAATTTCGCTTCAAAAAATAAATCCTCCAATTTTTTAGGGAGGATTGAAGCCCTCGCCGGCGTTGTCTTCAATCCTCCATTGTGGGACTTGAGTATCCAAGCTCATATATTCATAACTGTCCAAATATTATTAAAAAAAAATCAATGGCTCGGATTAACTCAGATTAACAAGAACAAAATGGGAAAAGAACCAAAATCCGAGCACCATAGTTGGCTTCCTTCTTCTCCACCATTTTCGAGCACAGTCGCCACAACTGCAGATCCGAGTTCACCGAGTCGGCCATCATAGCAGCAGCGTTCCACCCACATGCACCGTCCTATCCGCAAGCAGCAGCACCTCAATGCTGCACGCTTCCTCGACGCCATCCTCTCTATGCCGCTAGACTACCTGGTCGTAGATCCTTCAAGCCGTCACCACCGTATAGCAACAGTATCGCTTATCACCGCACAGTAGCCACAATCTCATCCCACGAGTTTTCGCGACCACCGTGCGAGGCCATCCGCGAGCCACCCCGCCATTGAAGTGTCTCAACAGTCTCGCATCATCAACACTACTCTGGACCCACCACGAGCAGTTCCGTGTTCTCCACCGGATCCATTCTCCACCGTGCTTTGCCGTCGTCTTGCACTGTGTCGATGCTATCCATCGAAGAATCCAGCTCTCTCATGGATTCGTTCAACATTAATCCCTCGAAATGGGTAGATCTGGTCGGAAACATTTGGATCGCGCCGTCGGTGGAGGTGGTCGTGGCGGCACCTCTTTTCCTGGAGCGAGGGCAGCATTGGGGTTGCATCGGAGGAGGCGAATCGGGATCGCTAGGGAAGTGGGTTTCGAATGCAGAATAGTGTTGACTTTTTGTTTTTCTTTTTTCTTTTGCTTTACTGGAATACCTATTATGCCCTGGGAGGATTGATACTCAACTTTGAGGTTGGAGTACTTCTCATTGCTTAATGTCACCGTTGACAACATGTCCTCTATTAGATTCCCTGTAGTAATTTTAGTATACAGTCCCAGCAGTCATTACATATTTTTTTGGAAAAATATTAATAATATTTTTTTAAGGAGAATGCTAAAACAATGCCTAAGGGTAGTGGTCAAGGAATCGAGAAAGGAAACTTTGTGTTGTAAATACTTTTATTAATAATAATAATTGTGAACACCTCATTTTGACCGGGTCATTTTTTTAGTTTCACTAAAATCTGAAAAAAAAAAGTAAAAATAAAATGCAAAATAAAAAATATTGTCATTTAATTTTGATGTTTGTTTTTATTTATCCCAAAGTCCAAAAATTTATAAAAGAAAAAAATCACAAAAAGATTTAAATTTTTATTTGATGTTAATTTCTTAGATTTATTTTTGTTTTATTTCATTTTGGGTTAAACTAGCACCAAGCCCACTTCCCACATGCTCACCCAAGACCCATTTTTCTCCCCAAACCCGGATCTACCCCCAAACCCATCAGAATCACTCTTCTTCACCTCCACCCTAACCCTAGCAGCCACCCTTCCTCCTCCCTCTCCTCTTTCACAAACCTAGCCGCCACCCACGTCAACCTCTGCACCAATTTCGCCCAAATCTTCCTCCTTATCCCTGAAATCTCGCACAATAGTGATGGTTCCGGACTCCTCTCATTTTCAAATCGCGCAATCTTCACGAGGTAAGCATCTTCCCTTTCCTTTTTCGCCATTGAATCATGAATTGATTGTGTTTCGTTGATTTCTCAAGCAGATTGAAGGTTCCAGACGCGAATAAGGCAAGGGTTGGTGCTCTATAAAAGCACTGCCAGCAAGTGTTGAAAAGAGAGGAACATAAGCAACAACAACAAAAACTAAGACAGAGAGGGGGATTCAGAAAAACAGAAACAGAGAGAAGAGAGATTTTCAAGTTCTGTTTTTTGGGAGAGGGAATTTTCATCTTTGTATTTTTGAGGATTTTATTTTTCTGAATTATGAAGATAGAGACAAACTGATTGTAACATTGGTATTTTTCTGAAATATGATACTTTGATTCTACAGAATAACTACTGGTTCTGATTTTTTTTATTTATTCTGTTTCTCTTTTCCTTTTCTTTCAAGGCTTTGGGATGATAAATGTCTGGTCTCCTAATTTCTTAGCTGTGTGACTGGTTTAATATAAGAAGTTCATGATCATTTTAACACAACTTATGTCTTGATAATCATCATTGGTTCTCTTCGATTTAATCCTGCCACCTCATAAATTGAGTTTGTTTGTTGCTTCTTGCTTTTAATTCTCAAGGCCTGGGTTAAAGAATGATGTTAGATTACTCATGATATGCTTGATGTGTGTTTTCCCAAATAAATTTTGCTGCATACTGCGTGCTAGATTGGGGTGTGCATATTTCTTTTGTGGGAATGAGATTCAAGAACACAAAATTCTGATGTGTGCTTTAGGATGCAGGATATGGAGTCATGTGAAATTCTATTAAAGTCATTTATGCTTGCAAACCATGTAAAGATATGTTGTTCTGCACACTTCATATGTTCACAGTTTTTTTGAGTTTATACTTGTGTTGGTTTGCATATTGGAAAATATTAGCTGCTGTTTGTGCTGCTTAGAAGCATGACCAACGATAATTCTGTGCTGGAGATCTTAGTGCATGCGTCACATGTTCATGCTATAAGGAATTTACACTTTGATGCTCAGAATGCAAGCACATCAATTTTATTGCAACCTTATGCTGTCAAACTCTAAGCGACTAAGTGCAAAATGATATGATGCAGGTTTGTTCTCTTTTATTTGCAATGTCACCATTCACCATGATTGTCTTATGTTTTTGTTTTTGCCCTTTCTTTTTTTCTTCTTCTTTAACTTATTTTTGTTTTAAGAATAAATTGGTGGCTGCCTAGTGTGTTGTGCGTGTGTTAAAAATAAAAAAGCAAATGAAAGAAAAAACTTATCAATTTGTTTTATTTTGTGATTCTTTCAAGGGGTAAACAAACATGTTACACTTATTAATTATTTGCACAATTAACGTATGTATTAGGGGTGCTATGGGGTTAAAAAATCTTTTTTCTTTTGCCGTCCCCACTGCACTTTCGTTTGCAATAATAATAATAATGTTGTTGCTGTGATTAAAGTTTCAAAAGTTATACTTTTTGCTTCATAGGATGGATCGTGTGAGTAAAGTTTGATATTACCATGTATTATATATAAAATTAAATTGAATTAATCATATGTAAATTTGAGAGAAAATATAGCTCAAGGACCAGTGTGCAACTTCTGTAAATCTGATTTGGAGGAAACCTCGCATATCCTGCTTTCGTGCAAGTATTCCTATAACATGTGGATGCATATTTACAATTGGATTGGGATTGGATTGGTATGCAGTAACATGGTCCCTTCGGCTGTACAGAAATAGATTATTTTTAACAATAGTGGTTTGGATTTAGATAAACTGTTTGACCTCGTTAGGATGAGGGCTTGGTCTTGGTGTTCAAAAGCAATCACTGCCAGCTACTTCTCATTTTCGGATTGGTGTTCAAATCCAATATGTTGCTTCGAATACAGTACAAGAGATGTAAGTTTTAACTTTTAAGTATTGTTAGTTAGTGGCTTTAGGGTGTGTTTGGATTAGTGGAAGGAATGGAATGGAGGGGCATGGACCAGAGTGGTATGTTATTCCATTGTTTGGATTGGTTAAAAGAGAATGGAATCCAATGGAAAGTAATGGAACCCGTTCCATTCAATTCCATCAGTTACCTTATTTTTTCTTCCCTCCCAATTTGGGGTAATGGGATGAAACCAAAAACTAACGCTCTATAAAATCATATAATTACTAATTATCCTTGCTTTTATACAATTTCTCTCTCTCATGCACGACTCAAGCTTCAGATTAAAATTATTTCCTTTTCTGCTAGGATACCTGGCTTCTACATAGTTTAATTGCAAATTAAAAACCTATCATGTAGAACACCCAAAAAAAATAAAAACCCTATCATGTAATTTAAATATGGTGTTATGATGCATTTCGATCTTACATTCCAAAACAGCCTCCTTCATAAATCATAAGCAATATTCTGCCACTACACACGTTATTAGGTAGGGTGAAATGAAATTGATATTTGAACCAGCAGGTTGCTTGTAAAGAATCTAAGAGCTTGTTTGGGACAGTTTTTTTTTTTTCCATAATTTCAGCTGTTTTTTACCCAAAAAGTTGAAACATGAAATAAGCAATATGTTTTGGTACACTGATTATTTTTCTAAAAAGCTTATTATGAGTGATATCAGCTGATTTGGAAAAAGCTTGGATGTTGGACTGTTTTGTTAAAACGCTGTTTTCTTCCTTACGCTCAAATGAAGTCTTCCCCCTAAAGCCCCTCACTTAGGGCTGGACAAAAAACCATGACCCGAGACAAAACCGAAGAAACCGAAAAAAAGTGTGCGGGTGGGTTGGGTCGGGTCAACGGGTCAAACGGGTTAAATTTTCGGTTTAATACGAGTCTAGGTGGTCGGGTGCGGGTCTCATAATTTTTAACCGTCGGAATCCAACACCGACCGAACATACATCTTACTTATTAATTTCGTTGGGCATCGTTGGTCAATAAGTTCATTTAATATTATAATAACACATTTTACAATATTATATACACACTGCACGAGAAACCCTTCCCATTCCCCCATGCCTTTTCAGCCTTTTGTGTATGCACTCTAGTCTACACACACTATCCTAGAAAATTCAGACTTCATTTCACACACTACACAACACCTAATAAAAAAGAAAATCCTTTCTTCTTTCTTATCTTCTCAAGTCTCAGAAATTAGACTCACTCATCCTCATGTCTCCTTCTCTGGCAAGCACACGGTCCTGCCGTCACCGTCCGCGACCGACGCGTCACCATTCACCATCACGACCGCCGCTCTATAATCTTCCTCTCCGCCTCTCTCCCAATCTCTCATTTCCCTCACTTCGTCCAACTCCACCACCTTGCGAGGACACAGATCTGCATTAGTCCAGATCCCCCGCCGTGCCGCCGTGCATTTCACATCTACGAGTTTCCTACTTCATTTCGACGTCGCCATGCGACCCCCATCTCCGCGGCTCCACCTCTCTCCCTTGGTCTCACTCTCAGATCTGGTCAGCCTTGGGTATTTTTTCTTTTTTTTTCCTTTTCCATCTGTTCTGATCTCTGTAAGCTTCACCGCTGCTTCACCTCAGACAACTAACCTGCGCAAATCCGTCCGATCCGACCGTCACCTGATCCAACCGTCACCCGACTAAACTGTAGAGGTAAACGGACAGCAACAGATGAGCTTTTCCTGACCTCGGTTAATGTTGGGTTGTGTTTTTTCTATCCGAAACCGATCGAACTCGACCGTTGTCCACCCCTACCCTCACCAACGGTCCTGACACACAGTGACACGCACTCACGCAACAGCTTCTCCCCTCTCATATTTTGTGTCTATGATAAGAAGTGCATATTTTAACCACAATATCACATGCATGTATAAATTATTATTGCGTCTCATGTTTCAAAAAATTGCCAGTTTTTTTTCAGTTTTTATTTTTAATTGATATATATTAATCTATAATTACAAAAATATTTATTTTGTTTTTAATTTTTTTGAAAGAAATAATATAAATAGAAATAGTTTTCACTATTTGTTTACTATTATTTTAAAAACAAGAAAAAAAATAGAAAAAAATTATTAATTGTACTAACCGAAAATATAAGGCCGGATCGACCAAGCTTACTCCTGTAAATGGGCCTTGGCTCAAACTCCTCCAAAGTCGAGGACTTGTTAATACACTTGTTAGCCGAGGATAAATACTCGGACATATCCCACCTTAGACCGCGGATGAAGACATCTCGGCCCCGTGCAATCCAATCACAACTGACTTGGTCAAACATCTTACCCGATTATTCAAATATCTCTCCGTACAACTCGGAGCCTTATCCTTATCTAGTTATGATAACAACATAATCTTATCAGGATATCAAAAGATAGATACGATCTCAAAAACAGTCCAATTAAAATTGTTATACCTAAAAATTTCTATAAATAGGGGATCAACCCCCTCACTTAGAACTACGTTGCTTTGATTCCCACTTGGGATACGTAGGAGCAGAATATCAATTCTGTCAAGCTATTCCATAAATACTCCCACAAAGTTCCTTCGGACGAGTATCTCTTACTTGAGATATTTGGACGGAACATTGGCGCCGTCTGTGGGAATCGAAGCAAAATTTTCCCATACCACGTACAATGGTGAGGACAAGGAGCGGGAACGGCAGGAGAGAGGGGCTGGAGAATGCCAACAATGAGGATAATGGAGAACGATCCACAAACCCAGCGGTGATGACCGACAATCCCATTATTCAAGAACTTCTCGCACAGGTGGCAATGCTGAGAAGGGAGAATGAAGAGATTCGTCGGCAGAACAGCCGTCGTGAACGAGAACAAATCAGAGAAAGATTTGCCTCTTCTCCTCATGAGAGAGCGCGCCAGACAGCTGGGAATGAAGGATCCTGGAACACGCACAGAGAAGAAGGAATCTCACAACCCCGTGTTTCTCATCATGTTGACCGAAGAGACGAGGAGGAATTTCCTAAACAGGTCACTGAATTTTCACTTCAGGTAAATAGGCCCAATGAAAGGGCTACCGCACGAAAGCCGAGACATCCCTTCACTGACGCCATCATGGAAGTTCCTCTACCAGCTAATTACAAATCAATAAACATTGACAGGTATGATGGCACCACGGATCCAGAACTTCATTTAGATGCTTTTACCACCCAAATATATCTCTTTACCAATGATGATGCTGTTATGTGTAAAGTCTTCCCAACTACTCTGAATGACGTTGCGTTAAGCTGGTATACCCAGCTACCACCAGTGTCAATTGACTCCTTTGACACGTTTATGATTGAATTCAATGCACAGTTTGCCACGAGCTGAGCTCATCAAAAAACCTCGGCATCGTTGGTAAATTTTATGCAAGAAAAAAACGAGTCTCTGCGTGATTTTATGGCCAGGTTCAGCAAAGAGACTGTCCTGATCCGGAATCTCAGTGCCGATGTCGCACTACATACTATCTTGACCGAATTATGGCCCATCCCTTTCGCCAGACACCTAGCTCGGAAGCCTCCATCCAGCATGGATGAGCTGAGGAGAAAAGCTGCCGGATTCATTAATATGGAGGAAATATAAGAGTCTAAGAAGAGAGAAAGAACTGATGATTCTGATAGACGAGAGGGGAAAGAGAAGATGAGAGCTGGAGGTGACAAGCAGAAATTCAAAAAGACATCCGAGCATTTTTATAGGGGGCCAAAGTATGAGCACTATACCCCCTCAACACCAATCAAGCTCGGGTGTTTGAGGAAGCCTACAACGCAGAACTTTTGCCACTCCCCAACCGTGGTCACACGCCCCAGAATGTTGATCGACAGAAGCATTATCGGTACCATCGTAACTACGGGCATACCATCGAGGAGTGCTGGGTCTTGCGTGACAAGATTGAAGAGCTAGTGCAAGCTGGTCATCTGAATAATTTCGTTCAGAGAAGTCACAACAATGGTGAAGGGCGTGGCAGAGGTAGAAGAAGAGGAGGCGGCCAAAGCCCGGGAAGGGGTGGCGGTCGGCAAAATAATGAAAGAAGAGAAAATAGGGAAGAGCAGAGTGAAAGGAGGGTGGAGGATAATACTGTCCGAGGTGTAATAAACACTATTTCAGGTGGATTTATGGGAGGGTGCACAACGAGTTCAGCCCGGAGAAAACACCTGCGGGGCTATTCGGGCTGTAAACTCGGTAGTTGGCAAACCCCCGAGAATTTCCCCACCGATTATTTTCTCCGATGAAGACTTCTTGGGTGTGGATCCTAATCAGGACGACCCAATGGTAATCACTATGCAATTGGCCAACTTCTCTGTCAAGAGAACTCTCGTCGACCAGGGAAGCTCAGTTGATATTCTATATTATTCAACATTTCAGAAGCTCGGGATCCCAGAAAAATCTATTCAGCCATACGACAGTAAACTCGTCGGTTTTGCTGGAGAGCAGGTGGATACCCGAGGATACATAGACCTCCTAACTACTTTTGGAGATAGCAAAACGTCCAAAACTATTCTGGTCAGGTACGTGTTGGTTAATGCAGTAACATCGTACAATATCTTGATTGGAAGACCATCCTTGAACGAGTTGGGAGCCGTGATCTCTACTCCCCATCTTACTATGAAGTTCCCTTCCAACTCGGGAGACATAGTTACTATCCGGGCTGATCAAAAAATGGCCAGACAGTGCTACGTAGATAGCTTGCGTGTGAGCAAACTCAAACCTACACCTGAAGAAACACCAGAAAGAGGAAAAGACGAGTCTGTAAACTCGGTTAGTTCTGTTGAACTAGACCCGAGGATTGACATGCAAGAACAATGGCCACAACCCATCGAGGAATTGGAAAAATTCCAGCTTGGATTACAGCCCGATCAGTGCACTAAACTAGGAGGTCAACTCGAGCCGAATTTAAAAGAAAAAATAATGGAAGTACTCCGCAGCAACGCCGATTTGTTCGCCTGGGTAACATCAGATATGCCGGGGATTGACCCCAATTTCTTATGTCACAAACTGGCAATGTGCCCCGATGCAAAACCGGTAGCTCAGCGGAAAAGGAGACTCGGTGAGGAAATAAGAAAAGTGGTAGAAGAAGAAACAGCAAAATTGGTTAAAGCCAACTTTATTCGAGAAATAGAATACACTACTTGGCTGGCCAACGTGGTTCTGGTTAAAAAAGCAAATGGCAAGTGGCGAATGTGCACTGATTATACAGACTTAAACAAAGCCTGTCCAAAGGATTCTTATCCTTTACCGAGTATTGACAGGTTGGTGGATGGTGCTTCCGGGTACAGAATTTTGAGCTTCTTGGATGCATACTCGGGGTACAATCAGATACGAATGTATCCCCCAGACGAGGAAAAAACAGCCTTTATAACCGAAGGCTCAAACTATTGTTACCGGGTAATGCCATTTGGATTAAAAAATGCTAGAGCAACCTATCAAAGGCTCATGGACAAAATGTTTGAAAAACAGATCGGGAAGAATATGGAGGTTTACGTAGATGATATGGTTGTAAAATTCGACGACCACAACAATCATCCGAGGGATTTGGAAGAAATTTTTCAGTAATTAAGAAAGTACAATATGAGACTAAATCCAGAAAAATGTATTTTTGGTGTCCAAGGCGGAAAATTCCTCGGTTTTATGTTGACACACCGGGGAATCGAAGCCAACCCGGACAAATGCCGAGCCGTGATTGAGAGGCGAAGTCCACAAAATGTTAAAGAAGTGCAACGGCTTGCAGGGCGACTAGCATCATTATCTCGGTTTCTCCCTAGATCTGCAGAGAAAGCTCGGCCTTTCTTTCAATTGTTGAAGAAACCTCAAACTTTCGCGTGGACTGAGGAATGCGAGAAGGCCTTTGTTGACTTTAAGACCTTTTTGTCTTCACCGCCAATATTAACTCGACCTATCCCAGGGAAAGAGTTGTATTTATACTTGTCGGCCACCGAGTATGCCATCAGTGCAGTCATTGTTCAAGAAGTAGAGAAAACGCAAATGTCGGCGTATTTCATCAGCAGAGTTCTTCATGATGCTGAAACCCGATACCAAGTTATATAAAAGCTAGTTTTAGCTCTTATAACTGCAGCTCGGCGATTGCGTCCATATTTCCAGAGTCACCAGGTGATTGTCAAAACTGATCACCCTATTAAGCAAATTCTCAAAAAGCCTGAGTTGGCAGGCCGCATGATTGCTTGGTCGGTGGAATTATCCGAGTTTGGCCTCAAGTACGAGTTGAGAGGTCCCTTGAAATCTCAATGTATCTCTGACTTCGTAGCCGAGCTCCATCCGCTGCCGATTACTGAAGATTTATGGTGGAATTTATACGTGGATGGATCCTCGAATGTCAAAGGCAGTGGAGCTGGGGTAATACTGGAGGGTCCGGGAGAGCTAATCCTAGAGCAATCATTAAAGTTTGAGTTCTTTTCCGTCCAAATATCTCAAGTAAGAGATACTCGTCCGGAGGAACTCTGTGGGAGTATTTATGGAATAGCTTGACAGAATTGATATTCTGCTCCTACGTATCCCAAGTGGGAATCAAAGCAACGTAGTTCTAAGTGAGGGGGTTGATCCCCTATTTATAGAGATTTTTAGGTATAACAGTTTTAGTTGGACTGTTATTGAGATCGTATCTATCTTTTGATATCCTGATAAGATTATGTTGTTATCATAACTAGATAAGGATAAGGCTCCGAGTTGTACAGAGAGATATTTGAATAATCGGGTAAGATGTTTGACCAAGTCAGTTGTGACTGGATTGCACGGGACCGAGATGTCTTCATCCGCGGTCTAAGGTGGCATAGGTCCGAGTATTTATCCTCGGCTAACAAGCGTATTAACAAGTCCTCGGCTTTGGAGGAGTTTGGGCCAAGGCCCATTTACAGGAGTAAGCTTGGTCGATCCGGCCTTATATTTTCGGTTAGTACACAAGCCCCCCGAGCTTCGAGCTTAAATAAGCGAAAGAGCTGACAAGTATCAAACCGAGCTTACACTTCGGTCACGTAGACTTTCTTCCTTCCGTGTTTCAAACTGTCATTTCAACTGACAATGTTCCTTCTGTCAGAGAAGGCAATCATTCCCCTTCATCCTTCTGTTGTACGTTATAGGTGAGTAACCCTAGAGCTCCGCACTCATTCAATGAGGGAGGAAAATTAAAAGTCGCGCCCTTCTTCTTCTTTTATTTAAAGGAAAGTGGACCGTTGATTGTGTCTCTTCATCAACGGTTGGCATCTTTCTTTTATAAATATCTCTTCTAATTCCACCTTGTTCTTCCTCGTCCATTACCTTCTTTCGCTCTTCAACTCTGTTTTTCGAGTTTCTGCAATCGTTTTTCTGCCTTTCGTTCTTCAGGTATGCCCAGACTTCTTCCTTATTTCGTGTTTCTAAGTTTTATTTCTTGCTTCCGGATATGATTTGATCTGAGTCTACTGAGTCGAACACTTTGCCTCTGGTGGAACGCGAGATTTCTCCCATTGGGGGTTCTCCTTCCAACTCTTCTGTTCCTTCACAGGAACTAAACATCGGTCAGGTAAGGTCGTCCTCCTTTGGGTCGTCGTCTTCTGGGTCTGGTTCTTCTGGGTCTGGTTCTCCCTCCCCCCAAATTTCCAAACCCAGAGCACGCAAACGACCCCAAAGGGTTCCTAAAGACCCTATTCCCGATATTACCCTTCCTGGGTATACCTGGGTTGAGGGAGAAATTGGGGTTTATTTTTCTAGCTATCAATCTTCGAATTCAATCACTCGTCTTCGGTTCGAGATTACTATCTCGGCATCTGGAGACGAGTCCGAGTTCATATGTTCTCCTTACTCGGGTAACGAGTGTGTTTTCTCAGGGCTCATCCTTCCGAGCCTTCTTTTACATATATGTATAAAACATTTTTTTCTCATCTACGTGTGTCTCTCCCCTTTACTGAGTTTGAGTGTGACGTTCTGAGGACCATGAATGTCGCACCTACTCAGCTTCATCCTAACAGTTGGGCTTCTTTAAAAGCCTTTCAAATTCTCTGTCAATACATTGGGATGGAGCCTACCACCCCCAAATTTCTGTACTTTTACCAACCAAGGTTTGGTGAGAAAACTGGGTGGATCTCCCTCAATGGGCTGAACCGAAGAGGGTTGATTGGTTTGTATACATCATCGTATAAAAACTTCAAAGTTGACTTCTTCCGAGTTCGCCCCTCGAATTCTCACCTTTCCTTCTTTTTTGATGAAAACGGATGTGCCAGGTTCCCTTTGTACTGGCAATCGTCCCCTACCAAATTTGTTGGTTTTGAATACGAATCCCTTCCTGCCGAGGATAAACGGGATGTAGATATCTTAGAAAAACTTCCTCGGCCTCTCCATTGTGGACGTCTTCTGAAACTCCCCTTTTCATCCACTCAGCCGATTTTAAAAGTAAGTGTTCGGCTTTTTAGTTTTTAAATCTTTTTTGTATGTGTTCTTGTACTAACAGCTTTCCTTTTTGGCAGTTATTATGGGAAAATTCGACTTTTCAAAGCTTTTGAAATCCGCTCCGAAGGAGGGTCCTTCAGCGACTGAGAAGCAGAAGAAGAAAAGAGTTTCTTCGGCCGCTGCTACGGCCGCTGCTAAGGGGACTTCGTCGTCTGCCCCTCACAAAAGAAAAATGGAGGAGATGGTAATTGATGCCGAAGATTCTTCCCCTCCTCGCCCGAGTCCCAAACGTCCTGCCACACATGAGACGGGTGCTAAGGAGCGAGAGGAGCAACTTCCTCCTCCTGCCGACTTGAAGTGGTATAACACTTCTTTGAAGGCGGGAACCTCGTCTCTCTGGAGCGATGACTTCAACCCATTCCCTTCTTTTGACTCGTATTACCTGAAGGCTGCCGATCTCCGCTTAATTAAGCGGCATGAGGCTCAGTCTAGTATGGAGGCCCTCTCAGTCTACTGTATCCGAGCTGCTGCTCTGGCCCATTTCTGTAGCCGAGAATTGATAGAGACTGAGAGAAAGTCCCAGTATTTGGAGGCTGAGTTTGCTTCGATCAAGAAGCTGAAGGGGGATCTCGCCCAGATTTCCTCGGAGCGCGATGAGCAGGCCCAAGCCAATAATCTTCTGAATACTACCATTGCCGATCTTAATGGTCAGAACTCCGAGTTGAACTCCCAAGCAAAATTAGCTGAGGAGGATAAAGCTCGTGCTGAAAAGGCTAAAGCACGTGCTGAGGAGGAGCTCAAGGAGGCTCAAGTTGTAATTGAACAACTTAAAGCCGACTTGAATGCCGAGACTAAGGCCAAGATGGAGATTAAGGAAGATTTGAAAGAGGCCACCGATTGCATCCTTGAGGAGCATCAGGCAGGTTTCGCAAAGGCCATCGCTCAGATTCAAATTCTCGCTCCGGGGATTGATATCTCGGGTGCCGATGTAAATAAAGAGGTACAAAATGGGGAACTTGTTCCCATTATTCCCGAAGAGGAGGAAGGGGGGGGGGGGGGATTATCTCCCGAGGACCACGTCTGTGCTGAAGATAGCCATAGGGATGAGTAACTGTATTTTTTGTTTTCCATACCCTTGTAATGGGTTTTCCTTTTGTAATCCTCGTTGGTTTAATGAAAACTCTTCCACCGTTTTGATGACTTCCTGTTCCTCTTATAGCATTTGTTCGGCCGAGATATTCTTCGAATACTTTGAGTAGGACCAAAATATTTTTATATTCCGACGTTGTTTGTATTGTGTGCTCGGCTGTTTAAACAAGACTTCGACTAGGGCCGAGATATTTCGTCATTCGTAACAAAAACGTCTGGTTGTTATCAAATGCTAAATGAATGATTCACGCTTCGTATATGCGTTCACACGTTATGTGCCTTGGAAATTCCAGTAGGTTCATGCAATTACTTCTTTTTGCTAAGTTTCGAGATTTATTTTTTCAATAAACCTTTTCCCAGTGCATATCTCCTCTTTCCAACGCTTCTTCCCACTTATAAATAGGGTTGTTTGTTTGCTTCGCTTCTTCATTCTTCATCTTTTCGACCAGCGAAGTTCGTCCTCCTTTGACCCGAGTAATTCTCTTCAAGATATTGCTAGGGGTTTACGTTCCTCTCTCCCAGTTAACATCCTTTTTTGAGCTTTATAGCTGCCAAAAAGGGGGTAATTGGGAGATAGGATCCAGAATCCCTTTCGTGATTTAATCCTTTTTAAAAAGGATGTTAACTGGGAGAATAGCAGTTTTCGGGAGTGGAGAATGGGGTAGCAACCATCTCTTCCCGAAGCTGGCCGAGCGCCTCATCATCCAGGTTTCTCAGGGGGAAGTGATTACTTCCTAGACCCAGAATATTCTGGCCACTTGGTCTTGCTCCAGTTCCGAGGATTTTGAGGTCGGCTCGACCTTATTTTCTATTTCAGATTTGTATTTTTAAGGCTCGAACTCGGCCTTATTTTTGATCTCAGCGTTGTAACTAAGTTGTAGTACTTTTTAATACTTGAATTCTGCCTTGTTTTCAATTTCAGCATTGTACTCGGTTTCCTTAATAATTTCATGGCTCATATTTGGCCTTTGGATTCAAACTTTGTTCTTTTTTAATTGATGCTCGTATTCGATTTCTCTTAACAATTTTAAGTTTCGAACTCGGCTTCAATAATTTAATAGCTCGAACTCAGCTTGTAGGCTCAAACTTGGCCTTAAACAATTTAATGGCTCGTACTCGGCCTTTAGGCTCAAACTTGGCCTTAAACAATTTAATGGCTCGTACTCGGTCTTTAGGCTCAAACTTGACCTTAAACAATTAATGGCTCGAACTCAGCCTTTTAGGCTCAAACTTGGCCTTAAACAATTTAATGGCTCGTGCTCGGTCTTTTGGCTCAAACTTGGCCTTAACAATTTAAATGGCTCGAACTCGACCTTTTGGCTCAAACTCGGCCTTAAGCAATTTAATGGCTCGTACTCGGCCTTTAGGCTCAGACTTGGCCTTAAACAATTTAATGGCTCGTACTCGGCCTTTAGGCTCAAACTTGACCTTAAACAATTTAATGGCTCGTACTCGGCCTTTAGGCTCAAACTTGGCCTTAAACAATTTAATGTTCGCGGAATAATAGTAAATACATCGGCAAAATAAGAAAATGGACCAATGTTCATAATAAATTCTTTATTGGATAGCAGAAAAGTCTGCGGTGTGCCTCGTTAAAACCTTCTCGGTCAAAACCCTTTTTGGGATAAAATACCGAGGTAGGAAAAAGAGTACATCACCAGACTATATACATCAACTGTAATAAAATTTCAAATGGGAAGCACTCCAAGTTCTCAGAATAAATTTCCCTGACAATTCTTCTAATCTGTATGCTCCGTTTACTAAGTTTTCTACTAGTCGGAATGGTCCTCCCCAATTTGCTGCTAGCTTGCCCTCCGTATGATCTCTTCTTGCTTCTCCTTGCATTCTTAGCACCAAGTCCCCGTGCACGAAACTTCTCGGTTTTAGCTTTGAATTATACCTCCGAGTAGCTCTTCGTTTGCAGGCTTCCTCTCTGATTTTAGCCTCCTCTCTGATCTCCTCCACCAAGTCAAGTTCGACCCTTAAGTTGCTTTCATTCTCATTCTGCTCAAGTTGCATTCGCTGAAAAGACGGCTCACCGACCTCAACTGGGATCATGGCATCCGTTCCGTATGTCAGCCTGAATGGTGTTTCTTGAGTAGTGGATTGTGCAGTGGTAGGCCCAAAGAATACTCGGCAATTCTTCTGCCCAAGCTCCTTTAGCTTTTCCCACTCTTTTCTTCAGCTCTTCGAGAATGACTTTGTTGGCTGCCTCTGCTTGTCCATTGGTCTGGGGATGTTCCACCAAGGTGACATGATGTTTAATACCGAGATTGACATAGAATTCTCGCAATGATTTATCTATAAACTACCTTCCATTATCGTGACAATTGCGAAGGGAATTCCGTGCCTGCAGATGATATTTTTCCAAACGAACTTTTGTACCTTCTGGGCAGTAATTTTTGCCAAAGGTTCTGCTTCAATCCATTTTGTAAAGTAGTCTGCCTCTACCAAAAGAAATTTGACTTGACCTTTGGCTATGGGGAATGGTCCAAGTATATCCATCCCCCACATAGTAAAGGACCAAGGCGAGTTCAATGTGTGAAGTTCTTCGGGCGGGGTACGACTTACATTGGCAAATCTTTGACATTCATCACATTGTTTCGTCCACTCGATACAATCTGCTCGGATGGTAGGCCAATAGTATCCTGCTCGGACTACCTTGGAGGCCATCGATCTGCTCCCGCAGTGAAAACCACATATTCCTTTGTGAACCTCTTCCATTACATATTTTGACTGGGCTTTAGTTAGACACTTTAACACCGGTACTGAGAATCCCCTTTTATACAACTCTCCGGAAATAATAGCAAAATGACTTGCTCTAAGCCTGATTTTTCTGGCCTCGGCGTGATCTGGGGGCAAAGTACCTGAGGATAAATATTCCCATATGGGTGTCATCCATTCTCGGTCAGCTGGTTCATTAGCCATCACCTCTCCAAGTGTAATACTCGGTTCATTAATAGTTTCTGAATAATCGTCTTATCTTTGGCTTTGGCCTCTTCGTGCTGGCCAATTTGGACAGTAGATCGGCCCGATTATTTTCTTCTCTAGGAATGTGTTCAATAGTAAATTTCTCAAAATTGGAAATTAACGGATTCACTTTACATAAATACCTGGTAAGTTGAGGTTCTTTTGTTTGGTATTCTCCAGAGAGATTTGTCCTGTGACCAGGTGTGAATCACTTCGGCATCTAACAGCCTTTTGCTCCCATTTCCCTAGCCAAAGATTAACCCCGCTATCAAGGCTTCGTATTCAGCTTGGTTGTTTGAGGTTTTGAACTCAAATTTTAATGATTGCTCTAGGATTAACTCTCCGGACCCTCCAAGATTACCCCAACTCCACCGCCTTTGACATTCGAGGATCCATCCACGTATAAATTCCACCATAAATCTTGATGTCGGCAGCGGATGGAGCTCGGCTCACGAAGTCGAGAGATACATTGAGCTTTGGGGACCTCTCAACTCGTACTTGAGGCCAAACTCGGATAATTCCAACCAAGCAATCATGCGGCCTGCCAACTCGGCTTTTTGAGAATTTGCTTAATAGGGTGATCGGTTTTGACAATCACCTGGTGACTCTGGGAAATATGGACGCAATCGCCGAGCTGCAGTTATAAGAGCTAAAACTAGCTTTTCTATAACTTGGTACCGGGTTTCAGCGTCATGAAGAACTCTGGCGATGAAATACACCGGCATTTGTGTTTTCTCTACTTCTTAAACAATGATCGCACCGATGGCATACTTGGTGGCCGACAAGTATAAATATAACTCTTTCCCTGGGATAGGTCGAGTTAATATTGGCGGTGAAGACAGAAAGGTCTTAAAGTCAACAAAGGCCTTCTCACATTCCTCAGTCCACGCGAAAGTTTGAGGTTTCTTCAACAATTTAAAGAAAGGCCGAGCTTTCTCTGCAGATCTAGGGAGAAACCGAGATAATGATGCTAGTCGCCCTGCAAGCCGTTGCACTTCTTTAACATTTTGTGGACTTCGCATCTCAATCACAGCTCTGCATTTGTCCGAATTGGCTTCGATTCCCTGGTGTGTCAACATAAAACCGAGGAATTTTCCGCCTTGGACACCAAAAATACATTTTTCTGGATTTAGTCTCATATTGTACTTTCTTAATTGCTGAAAAATTTCTTCCAAATCCCTCGGATGATTGTTGTGGTCATCGGATTTTACAACCATATCATCTATGTAAACCTCCATATTCTTCCCGATCTGTTTTTCAAACACTTTGTCCATAAGCCTTTGATAGGTTGCTCCAGCATTTTTTAATCCAAATGGCATTACCCGGTAACAATTGTTTGAGCCTTCGGTTATAAAGGTTGTTTTTTCCTCGTATGGGGGATACATTCGTATCTGATTGTACCCCGAGTATGCATCCAAGAAGCTCAAAATTCTGTACCCAGAAGCACCATCCACCAACCTGTCAATACTCGGTAAAGGATAAGAATCCTTTGGACAGGCTTTGTTTAAGTCTGTATAATCAGTGCACATTCGCCACTTGCCGTTTGCTTTTTTAACCAGAACCACGTTGTCCAGCCAAGTAGTGTATTCTATTTCTCGAATAAAGTTGGCTTTAACCAATTTTGCTGTTTCTTCTTCTACCACTTTTCTTCTTTCCTCACCGGGTCTCCTTTTCCGCTGAGCTACCGGTTTTGCCTCGGGGCAGATTGCCAGTTTGTGACATAAGAAATTGGGGTCAATACCCGGCATATCTGATGTTACCCAGGTGAACAAATCGGCGTTGCTCCGGAGTACTTCCATTATTTTTTCTTTTAAATTCGGCTCGAGTTGACCTCCTAGTTTAGTGCAATTGATCGGTGTGTAATCCAAGCTGGAATTTTTCCAATTCCTCGATGGGTTGTGGCCGTTGTTCTTGCATGTCAATCCTCGGGTCTAGTTCAAAATAACTAACCGAGTTTACAGACTCGTCTTTTCCTCTTTCTAGTGTTTCTTCAGGTGTAGGTTTGAGTTTGCTCACACGCAAACTATCTGCGTAGCACTGTCTGGCCATTTTTTGATCAGCCTGGATAGTAACTATGTCTCCCGAGTTGGAAGGGAACTTCATAGTAAGATGGGGAGTAGATACCACGGCTCCCAACTCGTTCAAGGATGGTCTTCCAATCAAGATATTGTACGATGTTACTGCATTAACCAACACGTACCTGACCAGAATAGTTTTGGACGTTTTGCTATCTCCAAAAGTAGTTAGGAGGTCTATGCATCCTCGGGTATCCACCTGCTCTCCAGCAAAACCGACGAGTTTACTGTCGTATGGCTGAATAGATTTTTCTGGGATCCCGAGCTTCTGAAATGTTGAATAATATAGAATATCAGTTGAGCTTCCCTGGTCGACGAGAGTTCTCTTGACAGAGAAATTGGCCAATTGCACAGTGATTATCATTGGGTCGTCCTGATTAGGATCCACACCCAAGAAGTCTTCATCGGATAAAATAATTAGCGGGGAAATTCTCGGGGGTTTGCCAACTACCGAGTTTACAGCCCGAATAGCCCGCAGGTGTTTTCTTCGGGCTGAACTCGTTGTGCCCCCTCCCGCAAATCCACCTGAAATAGTGTTTATTACACCTCGGATAGTATTATCCTCCACCCTCCTTTCACTCTGCTCTTCCCTATTTTCTCTTCTTTCATTATTTTGCCGACCGCCACCCCTTCCCGGGCTTTGGCCGCCTCCTCTTCTTCTACCTCTACCACACCCTTCACCATTGTTGTGACTTCTCTGAACGAAATTATTCAGATGACCAGCTTGCACTATCTCTTCAATCTTGTCACGCAAGACCCAGCACTCCTCGGTGGTATGCCCGTAGTTACGATGGTACCGACAATGCTTCTGTCGATCAGTATTCTGGGGCGTGTGACCACGGTTGGGGAGTGGCAAAAGTTCTGCGTTGTAGGCTTCCTCAAACACCCGAGCTCGATTGGTGTTGAGGGGGGTATAGTGCTCATACTTTGGCCCCCTATATAAATGCTCGGATGTCTTTTTGAATTTTTGCTTGTCACCTCCAGCTCTCCTCTTCTCTTTCCCCTCTCGTCTATCAGAATTATCGGTTCTTTCTCTCTTCTTAGACTCTTCTATTTCCTCCATATTAATTAATCCGGCAGCTTTTCTCCTCAACTCATCCATGTTGGATGGAGGCTTCCGAGCTAGGTGTGGCGAAAGGGCCGGGTCGTAATCCGGTCAAGATAGTATGTAGTGCGACATCGGCACTGAGATTCCGGATCATGACAGTCTCTTTGCTGAACCTGGCCATAAAATCACGCAGAGACTCATTTTTTTCTTGCTTAAAATTTACCAACGAGGTCGAGGTTTTTTGATGAGCTCGGCTCGTGGCAAACTGAGCATTGAATTTAATCATAAACGTGTCAAAGAATTCAATTGACACTGGCGGTAGCTGGGTATACCAGCTTAACGCAGCGTCTTTCAGAGTAGTAGGGAAGACTTTACACATAACAGCATCATCATTGGTAAAGAGATATATTTGGGTGGTAAAAGCATCTAAATGAAGTTCTGGATCCGTGGTGCTATCATACTTGTCAATGTTTATTGATTTGTAATTGGCTGGTAGAGGAACCTCCATGATGGCGTCAGTGAAGGGATGTCTCGGCTTTCGTGCGGCAGCCCTTTCATTGGGCCTATTTACCTGAAGTGAAAGTTCAGCGGCCTGTTTAGGAAATTCCTCCTCGTCTCTTCGGTCAACATGATGAGAAACACGGGTTGTGAGATTCCTTCTTCTCTGTGCGTGTTCCAGGATCCTTCATTCCCAGCTGTCTGGCGCTCTCTCTCATGAGGAGAAGAGGCAGATCTTTCTCTGCTTTGTTCTCGTTCACGACGGTTGTTCTGCCGACGAATCTCTTCATTCTCCCTTCTCAGCATTGCCACCTGTGCAAGAAGTTCTTGAATAATGGGATTGTCGGTCATCGCCGCTGGGTTTGTGGATCGTTCTCCATTATCCTTATTGTTGGCATTCCCGCCCTCTCTCCTGCCCTTCCCGCTCCTTGTCCTCACCATTGTACGTGGTATGGGAAAATTTTGCTTCGATTCCCACAGACGGCGCCAATGTTCCGTCCAAATATCTCAAGTAAGAGATACTCGTCCGGAGGAACTCTGTGGGAGTATTTATGGAATAGCTTGACAGAATTGATATTATGCTCCTACGTATCCCAAGTGGGAATCAAAGCAACGTAGTTCTAAGTGAGGGGGTTGATCCCCTATTTATAGAGATTTTTAGGTATAACAGTTTTAGTTGGATTGTTATTGAGATCGTATCTATCTTTTGATATCCTGATAAGATTATGTTGTTATCATAACTAGATAAGGATAAGGCTCCGAGTTGTACGGAGAGATATTTGAATAATCGGGTAAGATGTTTGACCAAGTCAGTTGTTACCGGATTGCACGGGACCGAGATGTCTTCATCCGCGGTCTAAGGTGGGATAGGTCCGAGTATTTATCCTCGGCTAACAAGCGTATTAACAAGTCCAAAACCTCAAACAACCAAGCTGAATACGAAGCCTTGATAGCAGGGTTAATGCTGGCTAGGGAAATGGGAGCAAAAGCTGTTAGATGCCGAAGTGATTCACAGCTGGTCACAGGACAAATCTCTGGAGAATACCAAACAAAAGAACCTCAACTTACCAGGTATTTATGTAAAGTAAATCTATTAATTTCCAATTTTGAGAAATTTACTATTGACCACATTCCCAGAGAAGAAAATACTCGGGCCGATCTACTGTCCAAATTGGCCAGCACGAAGAGGCCAGGCCAGCATAAGACAGTTATTCAGGAAACTATTAATGAACCGAGTATTACACTTGGAGAGGTGATGGCTAATGAACCAGCTGACCGAGAATGGATGACAAACATATGGGAATATTTATCCTCGGGTACTTTGCCCCCAGATCACGCCGAGGCCAGAAAAATCAGGCTTAGAGCAAGTCATTTTGCTATTATTTCCGGAGAGTTGTATAAAAGGGGATTCTCGGTACCGATGTTAAAGTGTCTAACTAAAGCCCAGTAAAATTATGTAATGGAAGAGGTTCACAAAGGAATCTGTGGTTTTCACTGCGGGGGAAGATCGATGGCCTCCAAGATAGTCCGAGCAGGATACTATTGGCCTACCATCCGAGCAGATTGTATCGAGTGGACGAAACAATGTGATGAATGTCAAAGATTTGCCAATGTAAGTCGTACCCCGCCCGAAGAACTTCACACATTGAACTCGCCTTGGCCCTTTACTATGTGGGGGATGGATATACTTGGACCATTCCCCATAGCCAAAGGTCAAGTCAAATTTATTTTGGTAGCGGTAGACTACTTTACAAAATGGATTGAAGCAGAACCTTTGGCAAAAATTACTGCCCAGAAGGTACAAAAGTTCGTTTGGAAAAATATCATCTGCAGGCACGGAATTCCCTTCGCAATTGTCACCGATAATGGAAGGCAGTTTATAGATAAATCATTGCGAGAATTCTATGTCAATCTCGGTATTAAACATCATGTCACATCGGTGGAACATCCCCAGACCAATAGACAAGCCGAGGCAGCCAACAAAGTCATTCTCGGAGAGTTGAAGAAAAGAGTGGGAAAAGCTAAAGGAGCTTGGGCAGAAGAATTGCTGAGTATTCTTTGGGACTACCACTGCACCCCACAATCCACTACTCAAGAAACACCCTTCAGGCTGACATACGGAACGGATGCCATGATCCCGATTGAGGCGGTGGAGCCGTCTTTTCGGCGAATGCAACTTGAGCGAGAATGAGAATGAAAGCAACTTAAGGGTCGAACTTGACTTGGTGGAGGAGATCGGAGAGGAGGCTAAAATCGGAGAGGAAGCACCGCAAACGAAGAGCTACTCGGAGGTATAATTCAAAGCTAAAACCGAGAAGTTTCGTGCATGGAGACTTGGTGCTAAGAATGCAAGGAGAAGCAAGAAGAGATCATACGGAGGGTAAGCTAGCATCGAATTGGGGAGGACCATTCCGAGTAGTAGAAAACTTAGGAAACGGAGACATCTGATTAGAAGAATTGTCGGGAAATCTATTCGAGAACTTGGAATGCTTCCCATTTGAAATTTTATTACAGTGGATGTATATAGTCTGGTGATGTACTCTTTTTCCTACCTCGGTATTTTATCCCAAAAAGGGTTTTGACCAAGTTTGAGCCTAAAGGCCGAGTACGAGCCATTAAATTGTTTAAGGCCAAGTTTGAGCCTAAAGGCCGAGTACGAGCCATTAAATTGTTAAGGCCAAGTTTGAGCCTAAAGGCCGAGTACGAGCCATTAAGTTGTTTAAGGCCAAGTCTGAGCCTAAAGGCCGAGTACGAGCCATTAAATTGCTTAAGGCCGAGTTTGAGCCAAAAGGTCGAGTTCGAGCCATTTAAATTGTTAAGGCCAAGTTTGAGCCTAAAGGCCGAGTACGAGCCATTAAATTGTTTAAGGACAAGTTTGAGCCTAAAGGCCGAGTACGAGCCATTAAATTGTTTAAGGCCAAGTTTGAGCCTAAAGGCCGAGTACGAGCCATTAAATTGTTTAAGGCCAAGTTTGAGCCTACAAGCCGAGTTCGAGCTATTAAATTATTGAAGCCGAGTTCGAACCTTAAAATTGTTAAGAGAAATCGAATACGAGCATCAATTAAAAAAGAACAAAGTTTGAATCCAAAGGCCAAATATGAGCCATGAAATTATTAAGGAAACCGAGTACAATGCTGAAATTGAAAACAAGGCAGAATTCAAGTATTAAAAAGTACTACAACTTAGTTACAACGTTGAGATAAAAAATAAGGCCGAGTTCGAGCCTTAAAAATACAAATCTGAAATAGAAAATAAGGCCGAGCCGACCTCAAAATCCTCAGAACTGGAGCAAGACCAAGTGGCCAAAACATTCTGGGTCTAGGAAGTAATCACTTCCCCCCTGAGAAAGCTGGATGATGAGGCGCTCGGCCAGCCTTCGGAGAGGAGATGGTTGCTACCCCATTCTCCACTCCCAAAACTGCTATTCTCCCAGTTAACATCCTATTTAAAAAGGATCAAATCACGAAAGGGATTTTGGATCCCATCTCCCAATTACCCTCTTTTTGGCAGCTATAAAGCTCAAAAAAGGATGTTAACTGGGAGAGAGGAACGTAAACCCCTAGCAATATCATGAAGAGAATTACTCGGGTCAAAGGAGGACAAACTTCGCTGGTTGAAAAGATGAAGAATGAAGAAGCGAAGCAAACAAACAACCCTATTTATAAGGGGGAAGAAGCATTGGAAAGAGGAGATATGCGCTGGGAAAAGGTTTATTGAAAAAATAAATCTCTAAACTTAGCAAAAAGCATTAATTGCATGAACCTCTTTGGAATTTCCAAGGCACATAACGTGTGAACGCATATACGAAACATGAATCATGCATTTAGCATTTGATAACAACCAGTCGTTTTTGTTACGAATGACGAAATATCTCGGACAGCTGAGCACGCAATACAAACAACGTCGGAATATAAAAATATTTCGGTCCTACTCAAAGTATTCGAAGAATATCTCGGCCGAACAAATGCTATAAAAGGAACAGGAAGTCATCAAAACGGTGGAAGAGTTTTCATTAAATCAACGAGGATTACAAAAGGAAAACCCATTACAAGGGTATGGAAAACAAAGAATACAGTTACTCATCCCTATGTCTATCTTCAGCACCGACGTGGTCCTCGGGAGAATCTTCCCCCCTTCCTCCTCTTCCTCCTCTTCGGGAATAATGGGAACAAGTTCCCCATTTTGTACCTCTTTATTTACATCGGCACCCGAGATATCAATCCCCGGAGCGAGAATTTGAATCTGAGCGATGGCCTTTGCGAAACCTGCCCGATGCTCCTCAAGGATGCAATCGATGGCCTCTTTCAAATCATCCTGAATCTCCATCTTGGCCTTAGTCTCGGCATTCAAGTCGGCTTTAAGTTGTTCAATTACAACTTGAGCCTCCTTGAGCTCCTCCTCAGCACGAGCTTTATCCTCCTCAGCTAATTTTGCTTGGGAGTTCAACTCGGAGTTCTGACCATTAAGCTCAGCAATGGTAGTATTCAAAAGATTATTGGCTTGGGCCAGCTCATCGCGCTCCGAGGAAATCTGGGCGAGATCCTCCTTCAGCTTCTCGATCGAAGCAAACTCAGCCTCCAAATGCTGGGACTTTCTCTTAGTCTCTATCAATTCTAGGTTACGTGAAGCGGGCGGAGCAGCGGCTCGGATACGATGAGACTAAGAGGGCCTCCATACTAGGCCGAGCCCCATGCCGCTTAATTAAGTGGAGATCGGCGGCCTTCGTGTAATGCGAGTCAAAAGAAGGGAAGGGGTTGAAGTCATCGCTCCAGAGAGACGAGGTTCCCGCCTACAAAGAAGTGTTATACCACTTCAAGTCGGCAGGAGGAGGAAGTTGCTCCTCTCGCTCCTTAGCACCCATATCATGTGTGGTAGGACGTTTGGGACTCGGCGAGGAGGGGAAGAATCTTCGGCATCAATTACCATTTCCTCCCTTTTTCTTTTGTGAGGGGCATACGACGAAGTCCCCTTAGCAATGGGTCGAAGAAACTCTTTTCTTCTTCTGCTTCTCGGTCGCTGAAGGACCCTCCTTCGGGGCGGATTTCAAAAGCTTTGAAAAGTCGAATTTCCCCATAATAACTGCCGAAAAGGAAAGCTGTTAGTACAGGAACACATACAAAAAAGATTTAAAAACTAAAAATCCGAACATTTACTTTTAAAATCGGCTCTGAGTGGATGAAAAGGGGAGTTTCAGAAGACGTCCACAATGGAGAGGCCGAGGAAATTTTTCTAAGATATATACATCCCGTTTATCCTCGGCAGGAAGGGATTCGTATTCAAAACCAACAAATTTCGTAGGGGACGATTGCCAGTACAAAAGGAACCTGGCACATCCGTTTTCATCAAAAAAGAAGGAAAGGTGAGAATCCGAGGGGCGAACTCGGAAGAAGTCAACTTTGAAGTTTTTATACGATGATGTATACAAACCAATCAACCCTCTTCGGTTCAGCCCATTGAGGGAGATCCACCCAGTTTTCTCACCAAACCTTGTTTGGTAAAAGTACAGAAATTTGGGGGTGGTAGGCTCCATCCCGATGTATTGACAGAGAATTTGAAAGGCTTTTAAAGAAGCCCAACTGTTAGGATGAAGCTGAGTAGGTGCGACATTCATGGTCCTCAGAACGTCACACTCAAACTCAGTAAAGGGGAGAGACACACGTAGATGAGAAAAAAGTGTTTTATACATATATGTAAAAGAAGGCTCGGAAGGACGAGCCCTAAGGAAAACACACTCGTTACCCGAGCAAGGAGAACATATGAACTCGGACTCGTCTCAGTTCCGAATAGTAATCTCGGACCAGAAGGCGAGTGATTGAATCAGAAGATTGATAGCTAGAAAAATAAACCCCAACTTTGCCCTTAACCTGGTATACCCGGGAAGGGTAATATCGGGAATAGGGTCTTTAGGAACCCTTTGGGATCGCTTGCGTGCTCTGGGTTTGGAAATTTGGGGAGGGAGAACCAGACCCGGAAGAACCAGACCCGGAAGAAGACGACCGGAGGAGGGCGGCCTTACACGACCGATGTTTAGTTCTCGTGAAGGAACAGAAGAGTTGGAAGGAGAACCCCCAATGGGAGAAATCTCGCGTTCCACCAGAGGTGAAGTGTTCAACTCAGTAGACTCAGATGAACTCATATCCGGAAGCAAGAAATAAAACTTAGAAACACGAAAGAAGGAAGAAGGCTGGGTGTACCTGAAGAACGAAAGGCAGTAAAACGATTGCAGAAACTCGAAAAACAGAGTTGAAGAGCGAAAGAAGGTAATGGACGAGGAAGCACAAGGTGGAATTAGAAGAGATATTTATAAAAGAAAGATGCCAACCGTTGATGAAGAGACACAATCAACGGTCCTCGTTCCTTTAAATAAAAGAAGAAGAAGGGCACGACTTTTAATTTTCCTCCCTCATTAAATGAGCGCGGAGCTCTAGGGTTACTCACCTATAACGTACAACAGAAGGATGAAGGGGAATGATTGCCTTCTCTGATAGAAGGAACATTGTCAGTTGAAATGACAGTTTGAAACACGGAAGGAAGAAAGTCTACGTGGCCGAAGTGTAAGCTTGGTTTGATACTTGTCAGCTCTTTTGCTTATTTAAGCTCGGAGCTCAGGAGGCTTGTGTACTGACCGAAAATATAAGGCCGGATCGACCAAGATTACTCCTGTAAATGGGCCTTGGCCCAAACTCCTCCAAAGCCGAGGACTTGTTAATACGCTTGTTAGCCGAGGATAAATATTCGGACCTATCCCACCTTAGACCGCGGATGAAGACATCTCGGTCCCGTGCAATCCAGTCACAACTGACTTGGTCAAACATCTTACCCGATTATTCAAATATCTCTCCGTACAACTCGGAGCCTTATCCTTATCTAGTTATGATAACAACATAATCTTATCAGGATATCAAAAGATAGATACGATATCAATAACAGTCCAACTAAATATGATAACAACATAATCTTATTTTATGGTTTTGCAACGAGAAAGACCTCTTCACAACACTCCATCCATGGATTCTACTGTTCTTGCTACCAATACCACGAATTTTACTCCATTTTCACAATGAAGGGGTCGTGGTGGCAGATCTTCCAATCGCCAATCCATGTTCTGTACCCATTGCAATAGAAGAAATCACACCATTGACACATGCTAATCAAAGCATGGTTTTCCTCCTGGGTATAGATCATGGGCTCAGGCAAATGTTGCCTCCTCCATACCTCAAGATTCTACTTCTCATCCTGATTCTTCTGCCAAGAATCATGTCACTGATCAGACTCCTCCTCCAATTTCCAGAGAAGACTACCAATACCTCATTTCCCTCCTTCATGCCTCCAAGATTTCCAATAATGGTATGCAGAATGGTATCTTTAATCAACCTGTTAGTAAGCCTCCTACACCCGAATATCATCCTCACATAGTTTCCAGTGTTACCAAACCAGGTAAAGATTCACTCCACTCTAATTGGATTTTAGACTATGGGGCAATTGATCATGTCTGCCCCCATTTTCATTTTTTCTCTTCTTACACCAAAATTCAGCCTATTGTTGTTACGCTTCCAAATGCATCTATTCTGCATGCACATTATTCTGGAATCATTCGATTTAGCACAAATTTCTACTTGACAAATGCCTTATATATTCCTGACTTTACTTTTAATCTCATTTCTGTTCATAAACTCATTATATCTCTTAATTGTAGAGTTATTTTCTCACATAATGCTTGTGCACAGGAAATATCTACCCAAAGGATGATTGGGCATGCTATCTTTGTAACAATCTTTACATCATTCAACACAATCCCCTACCTCTATCTTCTTTAGCAAATAAGATTGTTGTAAATTCTGCCAAAATATATTATTCTCTAGATGATGCTTTGATTTGTGGCACTATAGATTAGGCCACCCTTCTACCAATGTTTTACAGCACATATATACTGCTTTTCCCTATGTTGTTTTGAAAAAAAACAAGATTTGTGATTCTTGTCATCTTGCTAAACAATGCCAGCTTCCCTTTCCCAATAGCTTAACTAATTCTTTACATGCTTTTGATTTGTTGCACATGGATATATGGAGCCCTCTAAGCATGGCATCTTTTCAGGGACATCAATATTTCTCGACCATTGTGGATGATTTCACTAGATTTACATGGGTCTTTCTTATGAAGTCCAAGTCTGACACCCAGACTTGTATTTCCCATTTTTTACTTGTTTCCACACAATTTTCAGTAAAAAGGTTAAACAAATTAGGACATATAATGGCATTGAATTTCACATGCCTACTTTTTATGCCTCTCTTGGTGTGTGGAATCTCCTCAACAAAATTCCACTGTTGAGAGAAAGCATAAACACTTACTTAATGTCACTCGGGCTTTACTTTTTCATTCTCATTTACCCAAGTGTTTTTGGTCATACGCCTTATGTTATTTTGTGCATCTTATTAATAAACTTCCTACACATGTCCTTAAAAACAAATCACCTTATGAGATGCTTTATGACTCACCTCCTACCTTTTTGGATTTAAAGGTCTTTGGCTGTCTTTCATATGCAACTACTCTACAACATAACATTAGCAAATTAGATCCTCGAGCTCGAAAGTGTATCTTTCTTGGCTACAAACCAGGCACTAAGGGCTATCTCTTGCTGGATCTTCAAACACGGGTAACCTTTGTATCAAGACATGCCATTTTCTATGAGTATACTTTTCCTTATTCTTCTTCTAAATCTTCAAATAATGCTACTGATTCTATTTCTTCACAATCAGATTCTATTTTTTTATTTGATCACCCTGCAGTAACGCCTCTTCCTTCCTCTTCCACTCCTATACCTTCTGCCTCTCAACCCGAGGATGTCATTGCTTCTCCTCTCATTGAACCTCAACAACAGGTTCTAAGACACTCTGACAGAATTAGAAAACCTCCATCTTATCTACAAGATTTTCATTGTAACTACTTCTCAACATCTTCTAATCCTCCTTCCACAAATCCCTACCCTCTTTCTTATCCTATTCTCAACTATCCCCTGTGCATTTGAATTTTACTTTAGCTATTTCTATACATGATGAGCCTGAGACATATAAATAGGTTGTCAACAATCCCCAATGGATTGATGCTATGAATTTGGAACTTACAACATTGCATAAGAATGATACTTGGACCCTTACAGATTTACCTCATGGCAAAACACCAATAGGATGTAAATGTGTCTATAAAATTAAATACAAAGTGGATGGTAGTATTGATAGGTATAAAGCACGTTTAGTTGCTATAGGCTTCAACCAAATTGAAGGCATAGATTTTTTTGATACTTATTCCCCGGTAGCTAAACTCACCACTATTCGTCTCTTGCTTGCTATTGCATCTTCACAAAATTGGCATTTGCATCAATTAGACGTTCATAATGCATTTTTACATGGTTCTTTAAAAGAGGATGTGTATATGAAAATACCTCAGGTTTGCAAGCTACACAAATCAATCTATGGGCTCAAGCAATCGAGCCGCCAATGGTTTGCTAGCTTGTCCACTTTTCTTCTTTCTCAAGGCTACTATAACTCTATTTCAGATTCTTCTTTATTTGTTAAACATTCTTCTAATAGTATTACTGTTTTATTGATCTATGTAGATGATTTAATTTTAGTAGGGAATGACTTGTCTAAAATTTCTGCTATCAAGAATGCCTTACATGACCGATTATGTATTAAGGACTTAGGCTACTTAAAAATTTTCCTAGGACTTGAAATAGCTCGCTCCAATGCTGGTGTACATATTTGCCAACGCAAGTATGCTCTAGACATTCTTTCCGAATGCAGCTTACTTGCTTCCAAACCTTCTCCAACCCCTATGATCAAAGGAACTCGGTTACAACAATAGGGTGGCAAACCTCTGGCTGATCCAGCTAGTTATAGAAGGTTAATTGGTAAACTTTTGTATGTAACAACTAGACGACCTGACATTTCTTTTCTGTTCAACAGATGAGTTGGTTCATGAGCCAACCAACCAGTTTACACTACGATGCAGCCATTCGAGTATTGCGGTACATCAAGAATTCTCCAGCACAGGGCTTGTTCTTTCCAAGCACTTCTTCTCTGCAGCTCAAAGGATTTAGTGATTCAGATTGGGCGACATGTCTGGATACCAGTAAATCAATTAGTGGCTTCTGCATTTTCCTAGGGGAATCCCTCATTTCCTAGAAATCTAAGAAGCTAGCTACGGTATCCCGAGCATCTTCCAAAGCTTAATATCACGCCTTGGCTGCCACAGTTTGTGAGATTCAGTGGCTTACATATTTGTTGAATGACTTGAAGATTTCTTTCACTTCTCCAGCCCTTTTATATTGTGATAGTCAATCGGCCCGTCACATTGCTGCGAATCCTTCTTTTCATGAACGCACGAAGCATATAGAGCTCGACTGTCACTTGATTCGTGAAAAGCTTCAAGCGAAATTATTTCATCTTCTTCCCATAGCCAGATTGGACCAACTTGCTGATGTTTTAACTAAAGCTTTGGATCCGAAGCCTTTCTCTAACTTTTTAACCAAGCTGGGTGTGAAAACTATCCACTCCTCAGATTGAGGGGGGCTGTTGATAGATTAAGTTTGTTTTCAGTTAAGATATAGATAATTCAGTAGTTTGTTACAACTGTTAACTAGTTTTAAGTATTGTTTGTTAATAGCTTTAGTATTTTGTATCTTCTCTTATTTTTCTTGATTCCTCCTTTAGCCTTTTTCTTGCTGACTATCTCAGCTATAAATACCTTTGTATTTCCTTCAGTAAAGTTCAATATATGAGATTTATTCAGTAAAACTTCTCTGTACTCATAATATTTTCAGTGGACTTGAATTGTTAGTGTGGTCAATAAAGGGTTTGCTAATATTCTAATTGTAACTGTCGAGTCATTGCAGGGGGGAATGTTCTGCAATATTGGTAGCCAGAGTATTAACTCTTGTCTTTTGGATGTTTATTGAGGTCGCTGATCTTGGTGGTGCCAGGTTGGTCCTAAATGAGTTGGTTTCGGTGGTAGAGGTTTTGTGCAGGGATGTATGGGCATTACAATTGTGGGCTTGAACTCTAGTTATGTTACAACCTATTAGCATCAGTTTAGGTACTTTTGGTTGTAAAATACCTGTAGTTCTCCTTTCTTTGACACTTTTTTTTATGGAACTTGTAAGGGATTGAGTACCCCTTATACTTTAATTAATACATTCTTTGCTTTTATATATATACATATCGATTCTAAATGTTTTAATAATGTAATTATTTTAAAAAATAACATGTAGTTCCCTCCCCTCTCCCCTTCTTTTCAACATTGAAGTAATAAATTTTCAAGGTGGTCGTGGTTGACAAAGCTAATACTGAAGAATTGAAGATGTTTTTTTTAGTACCATAGCTAATTTTTAAAGATTTGGATTGGGAACTTCACTACCACTTCAGCTGGTGATTGGCTACCATTTGTTGATATACTTCCAGCCACAGATGTCAGGGTTAGCTTCTCTCTCATTTTTCTCTATGCAACTGTCTTATTTATTGTTTCCTTTAACTTTTGGAATTGTGAACTGTGAATTATATGTTTTATTCCTTTTTTGTTTGCTAAATTACAATTTATCTTGTATCACTTTTTGGAAGGTTGGACAAGTTAACGTCTTCTAGTCTTTACTTCTCTGGTGCTTTTTTTTTTTACACAATTAAATGACGACATAACTTTTCAAACTTGAAACACACAAGCATATTACCTAAATCTATTATTTTTGACATACTAAGGTGACAAAAAGAAGGAAGAAAATGGCTCGGACCTCATCATAGAAACCTTCATTCACGAATACCCCTTCTCTTTAGTTCTATTTATACAATAACACCAATTACCTGCAAAAGACACTGTCAGTAAAATCAATCAAGATGAAGGAAAAAAATACTATCACTCATACCCTGCTAAATTAAATAAGTGTGATGCCTTTCTTTTCTTTTATGTAAAATCAGATGCCTTAAGCATACATCTATTTAAGATAACGAGACTGGATCAAGAAAAGCAGCATAAATACATGCAGGATAGCTTGCTGGGAATACCTACATGCGGCTTTCTCTGTCCCAAAGTGGTAGGTCCTTTGTTCAAAACAAAGTTCAATAGAGGAATGGTACAATAGTATCATTTTAATTTGTGCATAAGACTGAGCACATTGCTCAGGTGATTCATCTTGCCGCGAACATCATCACATTCTTGCATCTATAAGGGATAGAAGCATAATACTGTAGATTTATTAGCTTGACATCGAGATTTGACTAAAAATGCTTTCTTATTGTTAAAATTTGGAAAGTCACTGCTTGTGGTTAAACTTTTTGTTCTAGACTTCCTGATCTATAGGGTATTTTTAGAACATCGAGGGGATTTAAGATGGTCAAAATTGAAATTATATCACATAAAGGATTAGATTGATAAGTTTACAAGTGGATAGCGGATTAAATAATTTTGTAATGAAATACTTCTATGATTCAATTTCGTACAGATCTGCTTCTGTTGCCATCATCAACTAATCATGGTTTACCACAGTGACCTCCCGTTTTGCTCGCTGCTACTTTGGAATTCCCTTTTGCTCCCTTTTTTCCTCTGGCTAGTAAGATGGTTTTGATGATTATTAAAATTACTGCAGAATGAAATGATAAAGTTTTGATGATTATTTTAAGAGTAAGTCTGGTTCAAAAAGATTAATAAGTCACTATATTAATTCATCAAAGATTTATTTTTAATGTTGTTAGACATATTAATGGTATGGCCAGTTGCGGTGGTGTTTTTAGAGATGCTTCTGGGCGTTGGTTGCTGTGTTTTGCAAAAAAATTGGGGTGTTCTAATGTTCTTTTGAGGCATCTATTCAACTCTTTTGTTGGCTTGGGAAGAGAATTATCAACGATTTTGGCTGGAAAGTGATTCTGCTATTGCTGTGAGTTTGGTGCTCAAGGATTGTTTGTCTAGTCATCCTTATGCTCCTTTGGTCCTAGCTATTAAGGAGCTTTGCTCGCGTCAGTGGGAGTGCAAGATTTCGCATGTTTTGAGAGAAGGAAATAAAGTTGCTGATTTTTGGCGAATTTAGGACATTCTTTAGAGTTAGGCCTTCATTGTTGGAGATCCCCATCAGTAGTAGGGTGTTCTTTGATGCGTTTTCATGATTTAGTAGGGACCTCTTTCCCAAGAGTGGTAGCTAGTTAGCTTTGTTGTTTGGGTGTTTGCTATCCTGTTTACCAAAAAAAAGATTTTTTTAATGAAATTAGTCTTTCAAAAATATGAAAACCTTATCAAATTCATCATTTGAAGGCTTGTTTAATGGGTGATATAAAGATAAATTTGGTGACATTTTTACATCTTTAAAGGTCTAATTTAGAAAATTAATGCATTGACTAACTAAGGACCGATGTGTGAGATTACACTTACTTTAACATGATTTGTTACATTTTTATTATTTTCTTATGAGATTAAATGTTTTTTATTTGACTATTGTGATTGGGTCGTGTTGTGTTAATTCAAATCCACTTTTATATATGCTTCAATAATTGATCCATAAATTAAAAAATAAAAGAAAAAAACTGTAAACCGGTTTTTATCTACCTCTTCTCTAAAGTAAACCTGTATATAATTTGAGTATATAAAGTTATTTCCACCCCTGATTTAATTTAAAATTTATTAAAATTTTAACTTACTAATAATCGAAGAGTAAATATACTCTTACTTGTTTTTCACCAAAAAAAAAATTATATAGTGCTATTTTATACGTAGATGAGTGCTACTAACATGAAACCCACATGAATTTCAACCAATGAAAGAAAGAGCATCAGAAATAAAGTATTAAAGAGTTCGTTGCCATCATTATTATACATAAGTTTACTTTATAGAAGTCTTATCCCCTTCATGCTATCAAGCTGATTTTCTTTTCCAGGTGAGAAAACAAAAGCAAGAAAAATTCATAGAGTATTTGATGTAAGAATGGGCATAACCTCCGAGGAGATTGTTCCCCTGTTTAGAGTGGGCAATGTATTTGATGTAGAACATCCATAAAAAGGTTGGTAGTCTTCAATTCTAGCAAGCTCTATTTCTTCATGCAGGTTTTGTTGTGCATTAAACTTCCTATCCAACCCTCGAATCCTTTCTAGCTCCAATGTGACTTCTTTCATAGTTGGTCGTTTTCTCCCATTCAACTCTAAACATCTATATGCAAGATTGGCAACTCCAATGATATGTTCCTTTTCTCCTTCCATAGCCACCCTTTTGTCAATAATCTCAAACAAATGATTCTCCTCCATAGAGAGAGCAAAATATGAAGCTAAATTCTTGGCTGTCTCGGAGCTTAGCAAGGATATCGGCTTTTGCCCAGTTAAAAGCTCAGCAAGAACTACTCCAAAGCTGTAGACATCACTCTTTTCTGTAAATTGACTTGTATGAAAATATTCAGGATCCAAGTATCCAAAAGTACCTTGAACTACTGTGGTGAGGTGAGTAGCTTCTATGGAAACTATTCTGGATGTTCCAAAGTCTGCTACTTTTGCCCTGTACTTTTCATCCAATAGTATATTTGTTGATTTGATGTCTCTGTGATAAATGGGCTGAGATGCAACTGAGTGTAAGTAAAATAGAGCTCCTGCAATTTCAGTTGCAATTCTCAAGCGCATATCCCATGTAATTGGCAAGTCTTCATTTTGGTCATGCAAATATTGGAAAAGGTTGCCATTGGGAATGAATTCATAAACAAGCAAAGGAATTTCTGTCTCCAAACAACATCCTAACAACTTAACCACATTTCTATGGTTAATTTGTGAAAGAATAACAAATTCATTGATGAACTCTTCAACCTTTCCTTGGACCTTAAACTTTTTCACAGCAACAATTCTACCATCTACTAGCATGCCTTTGTAAACGGTACCCTGGCCTCCCTTTCCAAGAACTCTATTCATATTAAAGTGGTCAGTGGCCCTTTCCAAATCCTTTAAGCTGAAAAGAATAGCTCTTTCAACACTAACTTCCCCAGAAGACAATCTTTGTTGTAACAACAGTCCACCATGTTGTTTGAAGAATTTTTCCTTGCGTTTCTTTATCACTCTTTTCCATACAACTTTGAACAACCGCCATAGACCAAAGAGTAAGATGATGGATCCGAGACTCGACGAAACTCCTATACATTTGGTACAATAAAATAGTAGATTAATTTGTCCAGTACAAAAGTAGATATCCTTGCACATATATTAATATGGAAAATGTTTCTTTTACCATGTCCTATATGAGCATAATTAGATACTGTCCGACACCATATACAAAGTTAAGATGAAATGAACGTATTGGTATATAGATGTGAGTGAAGTGTCATTTTAATGTTGTATTTTAGGTGTTCAAATAACATACCTCACTAGGATGACAATTGACAAACTATGGATTGTTATAGTTGAACATTGGATGGTACGTACGGTGAACAAAAATCATTCAGCCCTGCCTGGCAGAACATGAATTTTTCTATTGAGAACCCGAGCATTTAAGTTCCTATTGACCCGGATGGGTGTTACATCAACATTTTCAACATCCATTCAAGTCATTTGGCACGAGGAGTTTACAACCCATGCAACTAAATACATTGTTTTTAATATTGTGATCATATCACATCTACTAACAAAATACTCACACAGCTCTTTCCTCATTCCTTTTATATATTTACTTGATTCTTTTCTTTGATATATATATTTGTTTGATTCTATATGAACCTAATAATATTTCGAACTTTTTATATAATAATTCAATATTAATGAAGAATATTTTTATTTTATTTTTGTCACCAGAATATATAAATCAGAAGATAACTTAAATAGAGAATAAATCTTCTGATAATTGAGGGGAAATTGAGATTATACGTACCTACTATAGCCGACTTCGTTAGGCCTTTCTTACCGTAGGGATCTATAACTGAAACATGGAAAACCAAGTTATGGGTAAAAGTTGTGTGTGTATTGGTAGCATGTATTATGTGGTCATAATAAAGTAAAACTTTGATGTGTGAACAAAACTGAAAAGTTAATCATAATCTGAGTTGCTGGAGAGAGATCATACCGTGGCCGGTGCTGGGGCTCGGGCAGCCTCCAGCAATGTAGGGATCGCCATTGTAACCCCAGAAGCACCTACATCTCCTACCCGAGGTTTTGTTTTGTGATGATTCAGTAACATTTGAATCATAGCAGTCAGAATTATGTGAAGGGAGTTTCAGAGTGGAATTGATCAGCATCTCATTCAGAATCTCCCACTCAAGCACTGCAGGAACATAATCCCTATTCTTCAGCTTGCTAAACCCCTTTGTCTGCATGTCATACATATAGGTCTGGAGCCGATTATCACTTACAATAAGCGCATAACTACATTGACTCACACTTTTGTTCCTAAGATCTTCAAGTGTTGCATTGTATTCTGAAAGATACACAGGCAGTGAAGTCTCACAGCAGTACCTGCCGTTGCAACCATCGTTTCCAAGGTTGATGTTATCGTTGTTAACCTCTTCGTTGTCATCACAAATGGACACACAACCACCAACTGTTGACCCATTTGATCTCAAAAAAGCAAAGTTGTTGCAACCAACGGCAACAAACTTGTTTTCATCTCGGGAATACACGAAAGGGCTTCCTCTCATGTTTATTGCTGGCTTATTAGTTTTGCCTTGGCAGTTCCAACGAAACACTGGATTCATTATCTCAACCGTGCTGGATATTGCATCAATGTCTCTCACCTCCAGATTCATAGATTTAAGGTAAGGTGTTCGCACATCTCCGTAACTGGAAGTAGTGTTTCTGCATTCTATTTCAAACCACTTGCCTGCATAGCATTTTGGATCTTTCATTCCAAACGGGTAGGCGATGTCAACAGTCCCACATCTCCAATCACAACCAGGTTGTGCTATATTATAAGCTTGAAAATAATCTTGTGCAATTGCCAGTGGATATATTGGCCATATTATGAAAATGATGATGATGGGAAATGCAAATTGCAGAATCATTGCTGTTGCTAAAACAACAGTGATCCCTATTTTCAAGAGGTGTGTAACTGTGTATCTATCTTTGATACGAGAAGCTTATTTATTCTCAGTGTTCTATGACCTTTCCAACATCGATTTTGTACATTTCCTTCTATAACAAGTCAATTTTTAACAGGAGTAGAATACAGTACAGATGACTTGTGGCGGCTTTAACAGTCAATTGTGAGAGAATTGTTTTTGTTATATTTAGTAGGTTCTACCTAAATTTAAGTGTGTTCAAAAGAGAATTAATATTTTTTTATTCCTATTGCTCCTCAAACTAATATTTGACCTATTTCAATAGAATGTTTTTTTTTAACCCGGATATCCTTCCGCCGAGAATCAGAAACTAATCTCTTGAGGTACTGGGATCTATGTAAGGGGTTGACTTCTCCCAACAGATGCTCTTTCGTAAACACGAGCCAGGAATTGAACATCTAACTACATGCTTAAGGGACCCGACTATCTACCAACCATGTCACACCATGTTGGTTTAATAAAATACTTGTATTAACTAGCACACAAAAAAAATGCTTTTATTAACTATTAATTTTAAGATCTATAATAGACAATACTGATGTAAGAATTTTTCGAATAATTTACCATTTCTGATTTAATGCTTATTGGAGGAAATCATGCATAATCAATTAACCTTTGTAAGATTAGAGGCTTCAAAAAAAATTAAAAATAGAGACTTCAAATAATATAAAAATGAACGAAGTTTCCCCATCACCCTGTCTATATAATCAAACAAAACTAAAATTGAGCGAAGTCCCGGTCATCCCGTCTAAACAATTAATTAGAATTAGGTTTAACTGGTATATATTAATAGTGTAAATATTTTTTACACTATCAATTAATCAAAAGTTGATACAACACTAAAAATATTTGATTTTTATTCTAATTATTTTAAAAGTTATTCATATCAAGATTTTTTATTGATTCACGTTATAAAAAAAATTATTACAGCGAGAGTACAAATTAATTAAGCTCTAAGGACTTGCTTTTAATGTAGCACGTGGTTGGACTTATTCAAATGCCTTGGATTAATTGGCATCGTATATGAAAAACAAGATAAGGTGCTTCTCTCCAAAATATGCGGTGATTGAGGGTTTTTGAGGAAACTGGATTCCTTTTAAAAATTATTTATCAGTTTAGGATTATTTTGAAACTATTTATTAATAAGGGATCGTTTTGAATATTTTATTATTTTTCGGTCTGACGGGTCAAAGGCACCACTGCAGATGGCGCCACACTTTTTATAAAAAAAAAAAATCAAAAGGGAAGGCGCCAACTACAGTGGCACCTCTGTCCCTACCTACTGCTACAGTATCGCAACAGTAGCGGCCCCCTTTTTTTTTAATTTTGACTTTTTTAAAAAAATAAAAATTTTATTTCTAAAAAAACACATTCACCAGATAATGAACTGAATTCACCAGATATTTGTACATGATTCACCAGATATTTGCACATACTTAACCAAAAAATTTATTTCTCAAAAAAACCATTCACCAGATAATGAACTGAATTCACCAGATATTTATACCCGATTCACCAGATATTTGCACATATTTAACCAAAAAAATTATTTCTCAAAAAAATCATTCACCAGATAATGAACTGAATTCACCAGGTATTTGTACCCGATTCACCAGATATTTACACATACTTAACCAAAAAAATTTATTTCTCAAAAAAACTCATTCACCAGATATCTAAACTGGTAAATAGTTTCTAAAAGGAACCCAGTTTGGTCAAAAAGCCGAAAAAGAGAAATTTACATCTCAGGTAAAATGATGAATATTTATTGCTGAGAGAGCTTTAGACGGAACCATCAGTGACAGGATCAAGGAATATTCATCTCAGGTAAACCCATCTACTTAATTTCACTCCGGAGATTTTCTGCAATGCTCTCACCAAATAAAATTTTTTTTTACTACTGTAATAATTGATGAATATTTATTGATGTAAATTGTTATTGCTATTATTTTTTTATGCCTACTGCGATATTATTTGCTACTCATTATTACGGGATTTTTTTTTTACTTCTTGTTTTTTTATATAGATACTTTATCAAAAAGGAACCCAGTTTGGTCAAAAAACCGAGATCAGTTCCTTGCTTGGGAGATGGCTGGGAGCCTTGGGTCTCCCTTCAGACCTTTCTCTTCCGCGAACATTTTTCTCTTTTTCGGCTTTTTGACCAAACTGGGTTCCTTTTAGAAACTATTTACCAGTTTAGATATCTGGTGAATGGGTTTTTTTGAGAAATAAATTTTTTTGGTTAAGTATGTGTAAATATCTGGTGAATCGGGTACAAATATCAGGTGAATTCAGTTCATTATCTGGTGAATGGTTTTTTTGAGAAATAAATTTTTTGGTTAAGTATGTGCAAATATCTGGTGAATTGGGTATAAATATGTGGTGAATTCAGTTCATTATCTGGTGAATGGTTTTTTTGAGAAATAAATTTTTTGGTTAAGTATGTGCAAATATCTGATGAATTCAGTTCATTATATGGTGAATGTGTTTTTTTAGAAATCAAATTTTTATTTTTTTAAAAAAGTCAAAATTAAAAATAAAAAAAATAAAATAAAAAATAAAAAAAAGGGGCTGCTACAGTAGAGCTACAGTGCGCTACTGTAGCAGTAGGTAGGGGCAGAGGCGCCACTGCAGTTGGCGCCTCCCTTTTTGATTTTTTTTTTTTATAAAAAGTGTGGCGCCATCTGCAGTGGCGTCTTTGAAGGCGCCATCTGCAGTGGCGCCTTCGACCCATCAAACCGAAAAATAATAAAATATTCAAAACGACTCCCTATTGGTAAATAGTTTCAGAATAACTCTAAAATGGTAAATAATTTCTAAAAGGAACCCAGTTTGGTCAAAAATCCGGGGATTGACCACAAACAACCAAGTTCCCATACATCTTAATTTCCCACTTATGATGACGGGTTGAGTGGTTGTGAAGGAAATAGGATATGGCTTTGAAGTTTCAAACTTTCAATTGCTTTATTTCAGATATTTTTTCCACAATTTATTATTGACCATATATCTCACAGCTCCTGCTCAACGTAGCTCTTTGACTCTTTCCACAAATCACATGATCGGAAACGTAGTGTGCTTTCCTCTTTCAAGCCTTCTCATTGCCAAATGTTACCCCTGATAACGGGTCCTCTTCTGATTCCCTACAGTAATTTTTGTCTGAAGTCCTTTACAATTTCTTTTTTTAGAGAAAATGTTAGTAATACATTTTTTAAAATATTTTTTCCAACATATTCTTGATTGTTGAGTGGACTATGATGTTACTCTGACGCAAGAGGGTAACAATGATTGACGACAATGTAAAAGGATCGATAAATTTTAAACATTATTATAATTTGAGAATTAAAAAAAGGAAATTTTAATAGTTTAATTTTAAATATTAACATTTTTATAAAAATAATATAAATTAAATGAAATTTCTATATATTTTGATTAACTTTAATCACAATTCATATAACATGACAATCAATATAACAATAAAATCTAATACGAATTTTGAAGAGAAAATGTCACACGGAACGCAAGCTATGAATAAAATTCTTTAAAAAAATATAATCGATCATAACCAATGACTATATTAATTTTAAAATAAACCAAATAAATGAAGAATATATATATATATATATATATATATATATAAATAAATAAAGAACCGATTATTAAAATGAATATAAAATTAAAATTAAAGAAAAGTTTACTTTTACTAAAGTGTAAAAAAAATTTAAACAAAAATATATAGTATAATTATCATAGTTATGTCTTTTCCAACCTTGTATTTATTTTAATTTTTTTTTGCACTTTTGAATGTATGAGAATAATTTATTTAATTTCTTAAATTCAATTACTGATCTCTCAGTCAAGAGTTATGTTTTTTGTCTTGTCTATTTTTATTTTTCTGCCTTTTTCGTATGAGACATATATGTGCAATGACTAAAAAATTATTTTACACATCTTCTTATTTTACTAAATTCAGTTATTGCTCTCCCAACCAAAAGTTTTGTCCTTTTCATTTCCTATATTTATTTTTCCTTTTTTTCAATGCATTGGAACAAACTTCTAATGGAATACCTCAACCATTTTACCTCTCATTCTAAGATTTTGGACTCCGTTAATATAATATAAATTTAGAGATAAAATAGTTAAATATTACGTAATTGTGTATAAATAAATAAATAAATAATTTAACCATAGAATCAATTATTTTTTACAATAATATATATATAGGAGATATATTAAGTGAGAGAGTCTTTTTTATGTGAGAGTGAGAGAATTATATGAATCAATTATGAGATGACTTGTAGCGGTTTTAATAATCAATTGTGAGAGAAGTTTTTGTTATATTTAATAGGTTCTACATCAATTTTTGAATTGTCTTCAAAAGAGAATTGTTTTTTTATTCTTATTGCTCCTAAAATTAATATTTGACATGTATAAAATTGTATAAGTGATATTACGTGCGTGTCATAATAAAAATTGACCTATTTCAATAGAATGCTTTTATTAACTATTAATTTTAAGATCTATAATAGACAATACTTATGTAAGAATTTTTCGAATAATTCACCATTTCTGATTTAATGCTTATTGGAGAAAATCATGCATAATCAATTAACCTTTGTAAGAATAGAGATTAAAAAAAAAATAGACACTTCAAACAATATAAAATTGAACGAACTTTCCCCGTCACCCTGTCTGTATAATCAAACAAAACTAAAATTGATTGAAGTTTTCCGGTCATCCTGTCTAATCAATCAATTAGGACTAGATTTAACTGGTATATTAATAGTGTAAATATTATACTATCAAGAGCAATGCTAGTATCATACTTTTCATCACACTCTTCTTGACATATCATTTATTATTGGGTGGATTTCATATGGGATCATATATTTTGGTGGGTCTCACATGAAATCTATCCAATAATAGAGAGTGTATTGTAGAGGAGTATAATAAAGAGTGTGTTATTAGTATTTAACTAATAATCAGAAGTTGATACATTACTAAAAATCATTTTATTTATATCATGATTTCTGATTGGTTGACATCATAAATAAAATTACATCGATAGTACAAACTAATTAAACTCGGACTTGCTTTCAATGTGGCACATGGTTGGACTTATTCAAATGCCTTGGACTAATTGGCATCGTATATGAAAATATGTGGTGATTACCACAAACAACCAAATTCACATACATCTTAATTTCTCACTTATGATGATTGGTTGAGAGGTTGTGAAGGAAATAGGATATGGCTTTGAAATTTCAAACTTTCAATTGTTTTATTTCAGATTTTTTCCACAATTTATTATTGACCATATGTCTCACAATTTCTGCTCAATGTAGCTCTTTGACTCTTTCCCCAAATCGCATGATGGGAAACACGTGTGCTTTCCTCTTTCAAGCCTTCTGATTGCCAAATATTATCCCTGATAACGGGTCCTCTACTGATTCCCTACAGTAATTTTCGTGTGTCCTTTTTTTCTTTTAAGCAAAAAATGGATTGCTAAGGCATCACAATAGAGCAAGACATTCCAATTAGGTTGACACATCATGCTCTACCAATCATCTATAGCAAACCATAAATTCATAGATCAAATAAAAAATAAAGGAATACAAAAACATGGAGGGATATCAACCAAACCCATGCAAAAGGAAATATTATTTGAATCTAAAATTGGGTAGACCCAACCTATTACGGTAGAAGTCTATCCGAATGAAATCAGGGACCAAGTCCCACCACGAGAAACATTTGGACAACACACCATGGGAAGCTAATTTGTTAGCACAACTATTTCCTTCCCTATAAATGTGAGAGACTTTAAACTGTATAGTAGAAGTAATAATATGACAATTCTTCCATTTATTCCTCAATCTTCAAGGAACTATATGAGGATTTGAAAAAGCTTGAATTACTAAAGAAGAATCACTTTCCAACCAAAGTCTGTGTCAACCCTACTCATAAGCCACCTCAATAGCAGACATGACTGCTAATAACTCTGCATGAAGAGAATCAGTGATGCCAAAATAGTTCGCAAAACAACCAAGAACCGCACCACTTTTATCTCTAAAAATAGCTCCACCTCCAGCATGACCAGGAGAACCTTTGGCTGCACCATCTGAATTAACCTTGATCCAACCACAACAAGGAGGAATCCAATCAACTTGTAAAAATTTTGGAGCAGCCCCTGGATGACCTGAAATCCCAAAGCAATTTAAAAAGGAGTGCTCTTGCACAGAAACGCCTATACTATTCTTGGACAGATTCCTTGTGAGAGAGACTGAAGCAACCACCATGCTAGTAGCGGCTTTGAAAGAAACAAATTTATTGTCAAACCTCAACTTGTTTCTACAAAACCAAATGATCCAAAGAATGTTAATAAATGCTGCACATATGACATCTTTCATTTGCATACTCCAGCCTTTGTTGCAAGTAGAAAAAAGGGCTTCCAAAGAGGAGGTATCAATGGACATTTGTAGGGACGAACCAAGCCAGAGCCAAAGGGACCTAGCAAATTGACAATTAAGGAAAAGGTGCTCTGAACTTTCAGCATCTTTATAGCATAAACTACAAATAGACACAGTCACACAACCTCTCTTATGAAGATTCTCATCCGTTGGCATTCTATTACAAATCAATCTCCAAGCTATAAAAGACTTGGAAGGGGGAATAAGAGAATTCCAAATCAAGTTACACCAAGGAACAGCCGGCTTGGAAGACTTAAAATGCAAAAAAGCATCTTTTAAAGCAAGGCTGCCAACGATGGAATGCGTCCAAACAAAATGATCAGCTGCACAAAATTTTGGATTAATGATTTGCCTAATATCATTCGCAAATTCTGGAAAGTGAGACAGCAAAGGAGTTGGAATCATCCATTTGTTATCATGTATAAAGTCTGCCACGGAGGCTTTAAGGAACTCATGCAGATGAATGGGAATATGCATAGAATCAACCAAAGGTCTACCTAACCAATTGTCCAGCCAAAAATTGATATTTCTGCCATCCCCAAGCTGCCAAACAAAATTGGACATAACAGAATTTAGATTCACCTTGATTCCTGGCCAAATTGAAGACTTGATATACCTAATAATTGGCTTATTAAAGAGAGTAAATCTTGCTCTAAAGAAAACTGTCCACTCCTCATTATAGGCAAACATTTCCCAAGAGAGCTTCAAAAGGGCTGCATCATTTAAAGTCCTAATAGACTTGATTCCATGACCACATTCCTTAGTAGGTAAGCATAACTTTTTCCAAGCAACAGTAACCACTTTCCTTTTGTTGATATCACCAACCCAAATAAAATTCCTAATACACTTATCAAGGTGCTTAAGAAGAGAAAGTGGCCAAACATAGACATGGAAACTATGGAGGAGCATACTTTGGATGACAGATTTGACAAGCTCCACTCTGCCCATTATTGAAAGGAGAGAACCCTTCCAAGAAGCTAGTTTAGAAGTGATCTTATCAGCAATAGGTTGCAAACGAATCTTCTTAGGCTTACCTTTAAAAAGAGGAACTCCCAAATAGTTAAATGGAAGAGAGCCAGTTGAGAAACCAAGTAAATTAGCCAAAAATGCTGTTTTCCTAGCTGAACTACTTCCAGAGTAGAATTTGCACTTACTCGGACTAAGATTCTGACCATAAGCTTGACTGTAATCTTTAAACAAATTCTTTAAGGATTCAAGATTCCTTTTGGTCCCTTTGCAAAAAACCAACACGTCATCCGCATATAAAACAAGGCTTGGAGTAGAAAAGCCCTTAGGACCTGTGATAGTATTTAAAAGATCAGATTCAACCAAAAAAGTGATTCCCCTTCTGAGAACATCTTCTGCAATGCAAAAGAGAAGAGGAGATAGGGATCTCCTTGCCTGACCCCCCCTCTTACAGTTAAAAAAACCCACCGGTCTGCCATTAACCAAGAAAGACAGCTTGGCCGACTGCAAGATTGTCCTTATCCAGCTACAAAATTTGTCATTGAAACCAAAGGCCACTAAAACATTAAGCAAGAAATCCCAGTACAGCATGTCAAAGACTTTTTTAATGTCCAGCTTAAGAGCAAGATTACCTCCAAACGCCTTATAATCTAACAAATTGATAGCTTCTGATGCAGTGCAAATGCAATCCTGGATATGCCTCTCTCTAATGAAACCCCTTTGCTGTTTAGAAATGATTTTAGGGGCAATGGAAGCTAGCCTATCAGTCAAAACCTTTGTTATAATTTTAAATTGGAAATTGGCCAAAGCAATAGGCCTAAAATCTTCTATTCTATCCGCTCCAACTATTTTAGGAATCGGAACAACAAGATTAGAGTTCAGATTTGGAAGCATCCAACCTTGAGAGAAAAATTGGAGCACAGATCTGCAGACATCAGTTCCCACAATATCCCAAAAAGCTTGATAGAAACATCCGCCAAAACCATCAGGACTCGGGGTACCATCCCCATTTAAGGCAAAAACAGCATCCTTAATTTCCTCATGAGTAGGCATCTTGCTTAACATATTATTATCATCAGAAGAAACTAAGGAAGGGACCACTGAGCTGATCAAATCAAATCATTAGGGATACAATCATTGCTAGAGGCATAAAGAGAGGAATAGTAACTCAAAACATGATTAGCTATAGCATCATTGTCATCCAAGATCAAATCACCATTCTTTAGCACTGACATAGATTTAGTAACCTGTCTAATTTTTGTAACTCGATGGGAAAAACCTGTATTTCTGTCTCCTTGGCAATGCCAACTAACTCTAGACTTTTCCTTCCAAAAGTCTTCTTCAAAGGACAAAGCCTGCTGCAACTCCAACTGAGCAGCAGCTTCCTGTACTAGCAAATCATCAGAAGCACCCGCAACATCAATTTGTTTTTGAATATTGTCAATAGAAGCAAAAGAATTTTCAACTCTTAAGTGAACATTGCCAAACACCAGCTTATTCCAGTTTTTCAACTCAACTTTAACAACCTTTAATTTTTTAGAGAGAATGTACATAGGACAACCTTGGACTGCTCTCTGCCAAACATCCGAAACCTTTTGCAATCATGTGCATCAACCACATTTTATGGAATTTGAAATAGGAAGGAAAAGATTGACTTGCATTATTAGAAACCAGCATCAAGGGAAAGTGATCTGACTTGGACCTGACTAAGTACAGCAAGTAGAGGAACTCTAAAAGTCCATCCAACTATCATTACAAATACTTCTATCAAGCCTCTTTTCAGTAAGCGCAACTCCTCTTCTCCTATTACTCCAAGTAAACTCAGCTCCCCGAGTAATCATATGAGTTAGCTTATCCTTATCAGTAAAAGATTGAAAATCATCAGAAGAACTTCTAAGAGGCAAGTATGAACCTCTCACTTCATGAGAACCAAGAACAGCATTAAAGTCTCCTAAGGGACACCAAGGACCAGGATTAGATGCTTGAAGATCATGCAGGTCTGTCCAAAGTTGTCTTCTAACTAAATAGTTGGTACTAGCATACACTGCACTAACATAAACAGACTTCCCCTCAATGGAAACAAAAACTGAAACCTGTTGAGCAGTGTTAGAAATGACAGTAGGAGTATAATTTCCTTTACAGACTCCCCAAAGATTTGACACAAGGCCATTTCTATCATTAGCAATAAAAGGACTTAAATTCAATTCCCTCCAGAAAGATAAAGGAACATCATCAATAGGAATCCATGGTTCAGCAATAAAAACCATATCAGGCTTATGAAGAAGGCAAAAAATTTTCAATACTAACCTGGTAGCAGGGTTACCAAACCCTCTACAGTTCCAAAAAATCACCTTCATTAAGCAAAATTTCGAATTCTACCCCTGGAGTCATAACATTTTTTTTCGTGTGTCCTTGGAGTCATAACATTTGTTTTCTAGAGAAAATGTTAGTAATACATTCTTTTTAGGATAAAAGCCCATTTTTGTCCCTGACAAAAGATGCGGTGCAGATTTTAGTTCCCGACACAAAAAAAAAATCCATTAGTCCCTGATACAAAGTTCCTGACAAAAAAATTGTAAAAAACTATTGTACCTTTTGTTGGTCAGATACAAAGTTACATCCATTGCTAACATGGTCTCCTATACTTTCTACATGCAGACTCGGAAACCACTTCCAGTAATCCTTGGTTTCAGCATCTACCACAACATATGCAATCATGTACCACTAGTTGTTGGCATCCTGACCAACCGCAGACAGTAGCTGCATTGTGGGTTCCTGTGCACATTCATGGGGGAAATAATAGGGTTGTTACGCATGAGATTGGGGCTAAAGCGCTGGTCAAACTCCCTTTGATTTGAGGACAAAAAACGACAGTGTTTTGTCCCTATTTTAACATTAAAAATTTGAAGAAAAAATTAAATAAATCCACCTAGGCAAATATAACGGACAACTGGGACAAGTTAACGACCATGTCTTCAAAGTAACGGAGGCTGGGTAACGGAAGTCAACATTGGGACTAACTTGTCCCATGTTAGTAATTGTCAGGGACTAACATACTAGTTTCTTTTTGTCGGGAACCAAAATGGGCACCGCATCTTTTGTCAGGGGCCAAAATGGGCATTTACCCTTCTTTTTAATATTTTTTTTCAACATAATCTTGATTATTGAGTGAACTATTATGTTACTCGTGTGACGCAATGGGTATAACAATGATTGGCAACAATGTAAAAAATCAATAAAATTTTAAACATTACTTGCAATTTGAGAATTAAAAAATGAAAGCTTAATAGTTTAATTTTAAATATTATCATTTTTATAAACATCATATGAATAAAATGAAATTTCTATATATTTTAATTAATTTTAATCCCCATTCATATAACATGACAATTAATATAACAAGTTAAATCAAATATGAATTTTGAAATGGAGTTATATGGTGGTCAAGGTGGTATGTGGGTGGCACATAGGGTTTGGAGTGATAAGGAGGTTATGGGTTTAACTTACCTCACTAACATAACATATTAATTACTAATAATTGCCTATCAAAAAAAAATTAAAAAAACTATAAATGACATCCCAACCAAGCTAGGGTTACGTCCTTTCCATTCTCGGTATTAGTTTGTCTACATTTTTCAATGCATTGGAACAACTTGATTTCCCAAATTTTCTTCTAATAAGAGTTGTGACCTTTTTATTCATTGTCTTTATTTTTTTAATTTTTTTCAAAGCATGAGACGATTTTCTAAATTAACATCGCAACATTTTTACCTTCCATTCTAAGATTTTTAACCCTGTATATATAATATAAATGTAAATATAAAGATAAAATAGTTTTTTTTTTTGAAGAAAAAGATAAAATAGTTAAATATTACATAGTTGTATATAGATTAAAGAATATTTTAAGCATAGGAGCAAATAATTTTTACAATAAATTATACATGTAGACATATAAATGCAATGTCCAAAAAACTATTTAACACATTTTTCATGTTTCTAAATTCACTAATGTTATCTTAACAAATAGGTGTGTCCTTTCCATTATTATTATTATTATTATTATTATTATTATTATTATTGCTTTTTCAATGTGTTTGAAACAATTCACTTAATTTCCTGACTTAATGTTCTTCGAACCAAGAGTTCTATCCTTTTCATTCTTCATTTTTATTCTATTTTCAAAGCATGGTAACAATATTCTATTTCAATACCTCGTATTTTTTTACCTTCTATTCTATGATTTTCGACCTCGTGTTTTCAACAAATATACTATTGGATGAAAATTATAGGGTAAAAGTAGCAGACTTTGGAACATTCAGAATAGTTTCCACAGAAGCTACCCACCTCACCACAGTAGTTCAAGGTACTTTTGGGTACTTGGATCCTGAATATTTTCATATAAGTCAATTTACTGAAAAGAGTGATGTGTACAGTTTTGGAGTAGTTCTTGCTGAGCTTTTAACCGGCAAAAACCAATATCCTTTGTAAGCTCCATTGAACCCAACAATTTAGCTTCATATTTTGTTCTGCTTATGGTCCTAGAATGGTCTGTTTGAGATGATTGACAAAAGTGTGGCTAAAGGAGGAGAGAAAGAACATATCATTGGAGTTGTCAATCTTGCATATAGATGCTTAGAGTTGAATGGGAAAAAACGGCCAACTATGAGAGAAGTCACATTGGAACTTGAAAGGATACGTGGGCTGGATAGAAAGTTTAAGGCACAACAAAACCATGAAGAAATAGAGCTTGCAAGAGTTGAAGACTACCAACATTTTGATGGATATTCTACTTCAAATATATTGTCTAATCTAAGCAGGAGAACACTCTCCTCAAAGGTTTTGCCTGTTCTTACATCAAATAATTGGTGAATTTTCTTTTCTTTTTTTTTCTTTTTTTTTGTAGAAAAGGAAATTTGTTTGGTTGGAGGCATATACCTCCAAAAAAAACATAATTTTTGTTGAGAATTTTTAAGATAGTTAGAATTGATTAGAGTTAGTTAGAATTAGTTTTAATGGTTAGCTAGTTAGTTTACTTGGATTAGTTGGCTATATAAGCCAAGATTACTCATTGTAATTCTTACCTTTTTTTACCATTCTAATCAATATACATTTTTCAATTTCTCTCAACTTGCTCTCATTGTTCTTCTCTGAACCATGAAATTCAACATGGTATCAGAGCCATTCCACCCGCCTTGAATGTTCCGCATGCATTTATATTTCTTTCTTACTTTATTTTTCTTTTCCTTTTTAGTTTTTCCCGAGAAAATCCAAAAACTGACAAATCCTTTTCCTTCTTTCATTGTTGTTACTATCCCTTTCTGAAACTATCGAATATTCTTTCTTCGCATTTGCTTCTCTGTCGCCTCGGTCACGGATCTCATATCAATCTCTTCTTCTTTGTTCGAGGTTGCGTTCTTCTCAGTGGCGATTCCAAGAATGAAACGATTTTCAGCAACTCAGTGTTCTTGTTCTTGCATTCCGCGTTTTCTGCATTATCTTGTTCTTCGCCAGATTTGGTTTCTGCATTTCTGACTTTTTGTAAGTTCGTGGCCGGAGATGGTGTTTTCCGATGCCGTCTTGTTGCGGTGGCGCCGCATTTCTGGTTCTCCCCTCCGATCTTGATTTCGATCTGGTTCGCATATGTGTAGGGGTTTTTGGTTTTAGCGTCGTCTTCTCCGCCGCTTCGCCCGCCGATTCTGATGGTTCCGTCGCCGTCACCTTTGAGCTTCATATCTGTTTTCCGATCATGTTTCTTCAGTTGAGCCACTATGTTGCCACACTATGATCGGTTCTTAGTGTCTGATTGTTACGGATCTGTGTGTGTGGTCCATTTTTCTCAGATCTGGTTCTTCACGATTTGGTGCTCGATTCTTGCCCCTTCCTTTATCTTTCATATGTTTGGTTTACTTGCTTTCCTGTTCTTAGCCATCCTGTCAGTGATGGTTCTTTTGGTCTATGGCAAGGTTGTGTATTACATAGTTCTTGGTTATGAATATTTGGTTGCGCACCAGGTGTTTGTGTAAAATCCTTTTTGAAGACAGATTTCTTCTCTCATGGTTTAGTGGAGTATTGAAGACGGGTCCATTCTCTATGGAAATCGTTTGGGATTTGGTTGGAGAAGGTTATGCTATTGTTACTGGATCTGCGATTGCAGATGGACCCAATGCTTCACAACGGCTGTTGTTGGCAAAGATGTTGCTGTGGCTATCAATTTTTTTCCCCAAAGATTGATTTGGTTTCTTTTTAGCCTATTGGCTTTGTTGTAAGCTTCTGCCTTTCATCGGTGGTTAAGCATATATGTTTCTGTTAAGTGGTTAAGCTTGAGTTATGGCTTCTGCTCAATGGTTAAGTTTTTTGCCCTTTTGTTGGCTTTAATGATTCCAGCTTCTGCCTTTTATGGTGGTTAAGCAATGAGACCCTTTGTTGTTTTGCTTATGTCTTGAGTGGTTAAGCCTCATGTTTAGCTTCTGCTCAAGATGGTTAAGCCTTGTGCCTTAATTGGCTTTGATGAGTTTAGCTTCTTCCTTCCATGGTGGTTAAGTACTTGGAGCTTCTGCCTTTTACGGTGGTTAAGCATTTGTTGGCCTACGTGCCTTTTTTGTATTTGCCATTGTGTTCTTGGCATTGTCATTGTATTTGTTTTGGATATGCATTTGTATTGATCATCCCAAGCTGGAAGTGTTATTACACCTTCCAAATAACACTTCCAGCTTGTGAGGGGCTGTTAAGATAGTTAGAATTGATTAGAGTTAGTTAGAATTAGTTTTAATGGTTAGTTAGTTTACTTGGATTAGTTGGCTATATAAGCCAAGATTACTCATTGTAATTCTTACCTTTTTTTACCATTCTAATCAATATACATTTTTCAATTTCTCTCAACTTGCTCTCATTGTTCTTCTCTGAACCATGAAGTTCAACAAGAAACATTTATATAGGAAAATATTGCAGAGGGCATGTGCTTAGGGTGCATATTATTGACTCTGTTTAGTAAAATAGCAGATAAGCTAGTTGATAGCAGATAGTAAATATGCTAGCATATTAGATTTGAAATGTTTGGTAAAACTAATGGTTAGACTGACTGATAAATATAAAATGACATAAAAGGAAATGATATATACATATATATATGTTATTTATATTATTTATTTTAAAATAATTACCCCTTTTAACACTTTAATTTATTTTAAATTATTTATCATTTCAAAAATTAAATTATTAAATTTTTTAATATTAATTTAGTTTTAATTAAAATAGAATGATTAGTATTTTATTTTATTAACTAAGGATAAGTGAGTAATTTTATTAAGATAGTATGGATAAAAATGGAATAAAAAAATGATAAGTCATACGCTATAAACTCAAACGCTATTTTAAGTAGCGTCTAAAAAAAACGTTATAAACTAGTGAAAAAACGTTCTAAGCTAATTATAAAAACGAAAATCAAACGGAACTATTTTTTCATCTGCTATAAGATATCCGTTATACGCCAGCGGATTTAGCAAACAGAAAAGACTCATTGTATTTCTTTTATACAATCCATTTTTTTTGTTGAGATATTTTATACAATCCATTCGAAGCACATATTATAGATGATCAGAATATGTACAA